>OY743169.1:14150227-14779155 GCA_963555705.1 Ligustrum vulgare | reverse complement strand
AGGTGAAATCGTGAATCTCAACCACTTTACAATCATCTTTTAAAATAAAACAATTTCACAATTTAATTATTTAATTCATCTTCTTAGTTTTAATTTAAAACGTCAAATTCATTTGTTCGTTCAAATAAAGTGTAGAACTAAAATATTTCGATAATTAATAGCAGTCCTCGTGGGACGATAATCCGGACTTCTAGGTCCACTTTATTACTTCTCACGACCCGTGCACTTGCGGGGATATCTCGCATCGCGAGATATCAGTGAACAAGTTTTTGGCATCGTTGCCGGGGACTATTAATTAATATCGATACCCATTAGTTCTTATTTTACTTTGAACTTTATTTTGCTTATTTTTATTTTTATATTATTTTTCAGTTTTTTATTTTTATTTAATTTATGTTAAGAAGGACTAAGTCATTTGATTTGCTTCCTTTTGATACAGAAATTAAACGCACCTTTCGACAGAGGCGTCGACAACAGTCGGAAGCGAATCAACAAAAAGACTTAGCCATGGCAGATGACATAATTCAGGATAATCAGGGAAATCAACAAAATCTGCCAGCAGCTGTGAATGGACAACATCAAAATCATGGAAGGTTAGTTTTGCGAGATTACATGGTTCCTCTTGTGGGGAACATTGGAACCTGCATTGTACCTCCTGCAATCTGAGCTAATAATTTTGAGATCAAGACTTCCTTGATATCCTTGATCCAAAATTCATGTGTTTTTCATGGACTGCCATCTGAGGATCCTCATGCCCATCTTCGGACATTTTTGGAACTATGTGATATGCAACACATGAATGGAGTTTCAGATGACGCCGTGAAATTAAAGCTCTTCTCATTCTCTTTGGCGGATAAGGCAAAAGCCTGGTTTTACTCTTTGCCCCTACACACAATCACCACATTTGAAGTTATGAGCCAGAAATTTGTAGATAAATTTTTCCCACCTGGCCGCATGTCAAAGCTAAGGCGTGAAATTTTATCGTTCAGTCAACAGCCTGGGGAATCCATTTTTGAGGCTTGGGAAAGGTTCAATGAGCTTATCAGACAGTGTCCTACCCATGGAATCGCAGATTGGATCTTAGTTCAGACATTCTATAATGGGTTGACAAATGAAAATAAGAAGCACGCAGACTCAGCAGATGGGGGTTCAGTAATGGATATGACTTATGAAGAAGCATCTGAGATCTTTGAGAAAATGGCCGCGAACAGTTACCAGTGGTACTCAGAAAGATCTACACCAAAATCTGGAGGAATTGCTGCAGTTAGTGAAATTACATCATTAAATGCTAAATTGGATGCGTTGACGAAGAAAATTGACACTATGGGTGTGCAGACAGTCAATTCAATTCAAACAGCGCTCTGTGATTTTTGTTTTGAAAATCACGCTATAAATTTCTGCCAACTTCAACAAAATCAAACAAGTTTAGAACAAGTCAATTTCATGGGCAACAGGGTGGTCCTTATTCACAAACCTACAACCCAGAATGGAAGAACCACCCCAATTTCTCCTGGACTAATAATCAAAATGTTCAGCGTCAGCCTGGTTTTCAACAACAGCAGCAACAACAATCTCATAAAACCATGGAAGAAAATATGGAGATGTTAATCCATCTAGTTAAGAGTCAGAATGGCGAAATTATGAATCAAGCAGCTGAGATTAAGAATTTGAAGAGACAAGTGGGAGAGTTGGCAGCTAGCGGTTCCACAAGGCAGCCAGGACAGTTAGCGAGCAATACTGAAACAAACCCTCGTGAGCATGTTAATGCAATAACAACAAGGAGCGGGGTTCAGCTATCTGAAGTGACTGTAGAGGAATATGAGAAGCAGAAGAACCAAAAGAAAGATGTGGTGGAAGAACAAGAAAGTGAGAAAGAACAGAGGTCGACTCCTGAAATTCAAGAAAAAGTCGAAGAAGACGTTCGAGTTAGACCTCCAGTCAAGGAATATGTACCTCCAGTTCCATATCCACAAAGACTGATAAAGCATCAGTTGGAGTAGCAGTTTGGAAATTTTTTGGAAATATTCAAAAAACTGCACATAAATATCCCATTTGCAGAAGCTTTAGCTCAAATGCCCCTCTACTTAAAGTTTATGAAGGAGATGTTGTCAAACAAAAGAAAGTTGGTTGATTTTGAGACAGTAGCACTGAGTGAGGAGTGCAGCACCATACTTCAAAATAAATTACCACAAAAATTGACTGATCCAGGGAGTTTCTCTATCCCTTGCACTATTGGTAATTTCACTTTTGATAATGTATTGTGTGACTTAGGGGCTAGTGTTAATCTAATGCCTTTGTTTGTATACAGGAAACTTGGCTTGGGGGAGCCTAAACCAACCAATATCACACTAAAGCTTGCTAACAGGTCTATACAGTATCCATATGGGATAGTGGAGAACGTGATTGTGAAAGTGGACAAATTCTTCTTTCCAGTTGACTTTGTGATCCTTGATATGGAAGAAGACTCTCGGATGCCCCTGATATTTGGAAGACCATTTATTGCTACAGGACGAGCTCTCATAGACATCGAAAAAGGGGAAATCATCTTTAGGGTCGAGAAGGAACAAGTCGTTTCAGTATCAAGCCAAGGCAAGACCTTGAAGTTCTAAAAGAAAGTTGCTTCAAGGTGGAGGGAGTGATCCAGAAACCAGAAGTGAAGATGAAGCAAGGTATTAAGTTGGAGGAGTTTCCAAAGGTATTAAGTTGGAGGAGTTTCCAAACACAAAATATGAGTTTGTGAAGGTAAAATATGAAAGAAGAGACAAAAAGGAAGAAAAGCCGAACATCCCTCAACAAACAGTAAAAAGTGAGGCTTTGGAATTCAAGAAAGTAAGAAAACAGGTGGAGAAATGCAAAGCAGGAAATTGCAAAGTGTGCAGGGCTTCAAGAGGTTCTTTCAAACCTCCATGATTTCTATGTGCAAAAGTCAGGCTTAAGACTCAAAACGGAGCGCTTGTTGGGAAGCAACCCAACTTTTCTTCCCTTTTACTTATTACTATTTAATTATTTACTTTATTGCTAAATTTTAGATATATGCATGGTAGGATATGTTTTTGAGTGTTTTGCATGTTTCATGTTGAGAACACTTGTGCATAATAGTCTATTATTGCATATTTAGGTATGTTTTTATTTTTGTATATTTTTACTAAACTAGGCTTTTAATTGTTATCCCACACGTTTAACACACTAGTTTGAATCATGTAGTTAATGGTCGGAAAATCATTGCATCGATCATGAAGCGATTAGGGGAAAAAAAACGATTTTGAAAATCAAAAATAGGAAAATTTTTCAGTACTGCCGTGTACTAAGCGATCGAGTGCCAATAGGCTATGGCGATCACGAATGTGCATTAAAAAATCAACAGATTCTTAAACCTTGAACCACGCGATCGATAGCACTCCAGCCAGGTGATCGCGTGACTGTACTGGGACCAAAATCGGCAGTTTAAGTGTTGTGCCCCATGTTTTCAATTTCAAACATTATAAACTCTTTTTCTCTCCCTAATCACCTCATATTTGATCTTCCATTTTGTGTGCATGTCATCAACACCTAGTTGCACCAAATTCATTGCTATTTTCACATCCAAATCAATGAAAGGTATGAAATTCTTCACTTAAATCCATGTTTACTCAAAATTTTGAAATTTTCTTTGAGTTCTTGGATTTTGAAATTGTGAATGGTGAAGAATGGGCTTAGGTTAGTGATTGGAGATTGTGATTTGTTATTTAGTAGACAAAAATTTTGGGTTCATTCATGACCCCAACCCTATGCATATCCATTGATTTTTGCAATGCCCATTAAGTGTTTGATGAAATGCCACAAAGACATTCTTGTACTAATTTTAGAAATTCATTCGAGCATTTAACTTCATGACATGTTCATCATTGATTATGTGTATTTAGTTCAAGAATTAGTTCACTACATTACATGAAAATCAACACTGCACCATGGCAGCCCCATTGCAAGGCAATTGCAGGCCAATGCACCTGAAAATCCACTCACGTCACCTACTTCTCTACATTGTTTCATGACCCTATTGATCTTCAAATGAGTTGAATTTTTATTATATTGTCGATCATGCTGTGAACGTTAAGGTATCAAAAGATGGCTCGGGAAAAATTATGTTTTTCTAGGCGATGTCAAGGCTTGAATGTGTGTGGCCGACCAATGTTAAAATTCCAAATTTTGCTTTAACTTTAGTTTGGGGGTGTGGTACTGAACTTTCATTTCTTCTTATTGGTGTTTATGTATTCTAATGTTAATTATTTCTTATTTGCAGGGAAAACACTAGTCAAAACACGCCAACCCAATGTGAACAATACAAACGAATGGTCGATTCATCCACTACAGTGCTACAGGAAGCTTCAAAGAAATACATCCTCTACACTTGGTGACTCGATGTTAAATCTACCCTCCAAGTATAAAGGAGTCAAGTTGTAGCCTAGCAATAATCCAGGGTCATTCTTCCTAGGAATTTTATTGGTATCATAATATTTGCTAAATTTGAAACTTCAACTATGATTTCAATTGTTTTAAAATAAATTTGGAGAGAATATAATTAAATTGCAATGAAAGGGAATCCGAGCGGAGTTATTCTTTAGCTATCAATTGGGCTTTTCAAATAAGATTAGTGAAAATTTTCTTGATATCGATAAGATTTAAACACATTAGTAGAAAATTAGTCAATTTATTTTATGGCATTTAGTCGAGCATGTTGTGTGCATATTTAATACATACCGCATCAACGACATTCATCCATGTAAAATAATTTGAAAACCTAAAACAACTTATAAACTCTTATCAATAACAACAATTCACCCATAAGAAATTAAAACACACCCATTGAAACTAAGAATAACTCCCCCCAAGAATAACTTAGCCGAACATAATTAAATTAAACGAAATAAAAATCAAATAAACAGTAAGCATTACTAAAGAGTGAAATTAAAGTTTGGAAATGAAAATCCAATAATCAAAATATAAATAAAAACAAACTAACATCAATAATCTAGATTCATGAAAACTAGAAATTGAACCAATTCAACATGTAAGCAAAAATATGAAAATTGGGACCAATCACCGAAAACCACCAACTGCAACCTTTCTTTTGAACCCAAGAAGGCCCCTCGTTCTCCTCAATCTGCTGCTGCGTTGACAGGAGAGGAAGTAGAATGAGAGAGGTGATGTGTTCCGGTGGAGGCTGGAGTGCGGAGCTGCTGTGGTGATGCTGGGAACGGTGGGGGCAGTCTTGTGTGGTTTAGAGAGGTTGCAGCAATCTGAAGATGCAGGGGCTGTTGCTACTTGCTTCTGTGGAAAGGAGAAGATAGAGGATGGAGAGAGACGTGAGGGAGAGGTGAAGACAGAGGTTGAGGAGTTTGGTTGCTTGCGGCTGGAAGTGGTGAAAGGGAGAGGAGGCTGGCGGCTGGTGAGGAAGAAGGCTGGTGGCCGAGTGGTTGCAGCCAGAACGAAGGTGCCGGGGCTGTTGTGCAGAGGCTGAAAAGAAGGCAGCGGCTGGTTCGCTGCTGTGGGTTACGATGTTTGACAGAGAGGTTGGTGACTGTGTTAGTGTGGTTGAGGTCGAAGGAGAGAAGTGGCTGGTGAGGGTTGAAGGGAAGAGGTCTGCGTGAGAGGATGATGAAGAAAGAGAAGGTTGGGGCTGCTGAATGGTGAGAAAAACACGGAGGGAAAGCTGTGGGAGGAGGTAGAGGGAGAAGGAACGGGTTGCGGTTGGAGTTTTTTTTTTCTAGAGATGAGAGTGACGTCCGAGGTTTAGGGGTGAGGAGTGGAGGATGAAGTCTGGCTGGGCAGAGAGAAAGAGTATGGGTTGCCGCTGGAAGTTGCTGTGTGTGGGGAGAGAAGACAGACCTAATGCATTTTTGGGCTCGATTTTTTATCCATTTTGGGCTTTTTTTAGATCAATTAAATTAAGAATTTTTGAGTTGAAATTGTCGAAAATGTACCTGCAATTAAATAAATGAAATTATTAGCAAATAAAATCAATTTAGAGTTAAAGAAATAAAATTGAATCTTTTATAAGTTTCACTCTAAATGACAAAATTTATATCCCAAAATTATATATTTTCATTTATTTACTTCTTTAAAATAAGTAAAATTGAATAATAATCACACTCCCCAACTAACTTTTTGCTAGTCTCTAGCAATTCAAGCGAATTAAAAAACATGACTAGCTTAAAGAAAAACTTCAATTGTAAAGTCAAGAATGAATTTAGATATTTGAGCACAACAACTTCGCAAAATCAAAAGATCAAGCATTATATCCAAATTAATCCATAAAAACATTCCCAAAATTTTGTGTGTGTGTGTGTGTTTTAAGCCGATCCATCAAACCACTAACCCCAACACATACAGTGTCGAGTATTCACTCAAGCAAAGCATAAACTCCATATACTCACGGGTATGTGTATTTTGTTTCTGCTGGTTAGAGGGTCACTCCTGGAGTTTTTCAAATAATCACTCAAGCATTCAAAAAAACAAAGGCCATATATATATATGTGGATGACAGTAATGCAAATATTGACCTCATGAAAAGCTCACAACTATTGGGACTCAACTGTTCTTACCACAAGCCAACTTAAGATCAAAATGTCAATGTAAATGTAAAGGTGATGATTGTGTTATCAAGGGAACTGATAAGGAGTGGTGGAAGAAAATGTTTACATGTTCCAATGATAATGGTAGAAAAACAAATTCCAATGGAAGTATAAGATGCAATGGTAACAAAAAAAAATTTTCTTCTTTTTTTTTCCGATAGGATAAGGAAATAAAAGAAGTTGGTAGAAATCGAGGACTTTCAAAATATAAGTAAGGATAATAATTTTCACTTTAAATCACACTTCAAGCTTACTTTCTTCTTCACATCCTTTACTTTTCTCTTCAATATGTCTCCATTTTCTTTCTACCCTTTTTTTTTTTTTGAAACTGAAATCTTCTCAAATAATTCTTCAACATTCTCCTCTAGTCTCAATGACTGTCAAATACTTCCTAACTCCACTTTTCTTTCTTTTCATGCACTGAACAATTTTTCTCAAATATGGAGCAAAAATAATCATCCTCACTTATACTTGAAAGTATAAACAATTTTATGTATTTATGGGAGCAATGTCTGGATGTAGTGTCATCTTTAATGTGAAATAAATGAAAGAGATTTGTGGCTATGAAGGAATTTGTGGATATGAAGGGATTTGTGATGGGAAGAGAAGAGAAGATGATAATGTTGGCTTCAAAGGATCAAATTTTCATTTGACATTGACCTTCATCGTTTCTTAAGTATAAACCACCAACAATTCACAATCCGTGTAATGGTGCCCAATGGAAGTAGCAATATCAAACAAGGGCAATATGAGAAAACCACCAATCACTCAACTCTCATGATGAACAAATAAAATCACTTAAACTTGAGAGAACTCTAGTTGCATGTGTTGACTATCCATCTTACCACAAGGCTTAAATTCGTGCATGAAATTTTTTTTAGGAGGGATGTCTTTACAAAATAACAAAGATATAATGCAAGACTCAAGATGTACTCAATTTTAATGCTCAACTATCAAAAAAATTAATGCAAAACAAGTACATTTGAGTTACTCTCCCCCCAACTAAAATCAGACATTGTCCTCAATGACTCAAAGAGAAGAAAAATGAACAGTGAATAATAGACATGACTCAAAATGAAATCAAGCTAAAGGAGAAGAGTGTACCTGAGAGGAGGCCTATGCACATGAGCAATTATTCAAGAATGAAAGACTAAAAAAAATGAAGAAAAGAATAAAATCTGTAAAAGGAAAAGAAAATATATACATAATAATAAAAGTTTGTTCCAAGAAAATCAGCCGCTGGAATCAGGGTCCAGTAGAGGTAGTTCATTAACTTCAGCAGAAAAATTATCCAAAAATGGTTTTAGACGTTGTCCATTAACTTTAAAAACAGTACCAGTTTTTGGATCCAAGATTTCAACTGCTCCATAAGGGTAAACAGTTTGCACAATGTAAGGACCAATCCATTTAGTTCTCAACTTACCAGGAAAGAGATGAAGCTTAGAGTCATACAACAAAACTTTCTGAGAAGGAAAAAATGATTTTCTAAAAATTTTCTTATCATGAAAAACTTTCATTTTCTCTTTTGAAAATTTTGCATTCTCATACGCTTCCAAACGTAATTCATCTAACTCATTCAATTTTAGTTTCCTATATTCACCAGCATGATCTAAATCAAAGTTGAGTATTTTGATTGCCCAATAAGCTTTATGTTCAATTTCAACCGGCAAATGACAAGGTTTTCCAAATACAATTCTATAAGGAGACATTCCAAGAACAGTTTTAAAGGCAGTTCTATAGGCCCATAAAGCATCATCCAATTTTATAGCTCAATCTTTTCTATTTGGATTAACTGTTTTTGTCAAAATGCCTTTAATTTCCCGGTTGGCTAATTCAGTCTGACCATTAGTTTGAGGGTGATAGGGGGTGGAAACTTTATGCCTAATGCCATATTTCTTTAACAAGGTTTCAAAAGGTTTATTACAAAAATGTGTTCCTCCATCGCTAATTATGGCCTTAGGCATACCAAACCTAGGGATGTCAACGAGCCTAGCCGAGCCGACTCACGAGTCGAAGATCAAGGCTCGAACTTGGCTCTAGCTTTTTGGGGTCGAGCTTTTTTTGGCCCGAGCCGAGCCGAGCTAAAGCTCCTCCCCAAAAATAAGGCTAGACTCGAGCTTTTTCCAAGCCGAGCCAAGCCAAGTCCCGAGCTTTTACTTTTTTTCTTATTTTTATAGCAAAATTCATAAAATTTTTATTGAAAATGTGTATATATAGCAAGTTGAACCGAACTCGTGGTCGAAATTCATTGTTCAAGCTCCCATCGAGATTTTTTAGAGGGTTTTTTTTTTGCTCGAGCCGAGCAGAGCCAAAGCCCGTCTCTCAAAAAAAAGCTCGGCTCGAGCTTTTGCTCGAAATCTCGAGCTGCGAGCCGAGCTTAGCCCGAGCTTTTTCCGAGCCAAGCCCGAGCGGCCCGAGCCGACGAGCCGTTTTGCCATCCCTAACCAAACCTAGAAAAAATATGTTCTTTCAAAATTTGAGCACAACTTTATGGTCATTTGTTCTACATGGAATAGCCTCTACCCATTTTGAGACATAATCAACAGCTACCAATATATAAAGATATCCAAAAGAAGGGGGAAAAGGACCCATAAAATATAATCCCCAACAATCAAAAATTTCAAGAACAAGGATTGGAACTAATGGCATCATATTCCTATGGATGAGACTACCAAGTTTCTGACATGCTTCACAGCTTTTACAAAAGGTATGAGCATCCTTAAATAAACTAGGCCAATAAAAACCACATTGAAGTACCTTAGCAGCTGTTTTCTGCGAAGAAAAATGGCCCCCGCAAGCATGAGAATGACAGAAAGTAAGAATTTGTTGTACCTCATCATCAGGAACACATCTTCGTATAATTTGATCAGCGCAATATTTGAATAAGTATGGATCATCATAGAAGAAGTTCCTTGCAATAGCTTTCATCCTCATTTTGTCTTGGACACTCCAATTTGAGGGCATATGACCTGTAACAAGATAATTAATCAAGTCAGCAAACCATGGAACAATATTCAAGCTAAATAACTGTTCATCGGGAAATGAGTCATTTAAAGGGTGAGAAACTTTTGAATTTTCAGAATTTAATCTGGATAAATGATCAGCGACAACATTTTCCACCCCTTTTTCATCCTTAATTGTGATGTCAAATTCCACAGGGTATGATTCATTAGGTCTCAAGAATGCATATTTTAGTTCCGATGGAAGAGGTTTAAGCTCCAGAGTTGGCATCTTCTCTGCTGATGTTTGCATGGGTGTCTGGCTAACATTTAGAGGCTCAATGTTTGGCTGCCAAGCTCTTACAACTGCTGTTGTGACACCTTTTGAAGGGTCTTGAATGCTGTCCAATTCGAGATTCTGCTCAAGATGCTCATCAGGATCTTCTAACTCACTTAGCAGCTCTTCCAACATATTGACTTCCTGCACTTCATCAAAATCTTTTGGTTGCCTACAAGCATTGAAAATTTTAAGCTCCAAAGACATATTTCCAAAAGTCAACTTTAAAATACCACTCCTACAATTTATTAAAGCATTTGAAGTTGCAAGGAATGGTCTACCAAGAATAACAGGGATTTGAGGAGAAGTTTTAGGTGTATTTTGAACATCAATAACAACAAAATCAACTGGGTAATATAATTTATCGACTTAAACCAAAACATCCTCAATTATCCCTCTAGGCATCTTAACAGATCTATCTGCTAATTGTAAAATCATGGAGGTAGGCTTAAGTTCACCTAGACCAAGTTGTGTATATACACTAAAGGGCAAAAGATTTACACTTGAACCTAAATCTAGCAAGGCATGACCAATACGAGTGGTTCCTATCATACAAGCAATGGTTGGAGAACCAGGATCTTTAAATTTTTGAGGAGTTTGACATTGTATGATAGAACTCACTTGTTCAGTTAAAAAGGCTTTGGTCTTAACAACTAGCTTCCTTTTCACTGTACACAAATCCTTAAGAAATTTAGCATAGGCAGGGACTTGTTGAATTGCATCTAACAGAGGAATATTTACCCTAACTTGCTTAAAAATCTCATGAATTTCTGTTTGATTTTTGGTCTTATTACCAGGTTGTAATCTTTGAGGAAAATGGGCAGGGGGCGCACCTACTATTGGCCTAGGTTGTTCCTGAACATCAGATAGAGATTTTAATACAGTATCATCAATAGGAGGTTCAGCTTGCTTACCTACCAAGTTCTCTTTAGGTTCAGGAACTTGGATTTGCTTACCACTTCTCAAGGTAGTTACTGCTTTCACATGTCTCAGATTGGGCTCATCGACCCCATTGTATTGAGTTTGAGGATTTGGCATTGATTGAGCTGGAAACTTACCTTTTTCTGTTGCACTTGCCTGGGTAGTAAGCTTTGTAAGTTGAGACCGAATGTCATTAATGGCCTGAGAGTTTTGATTATTGATGGCAGCTTGACTTTGCATGAATTGTTGGATTTGGTCTTCCAGACTTCTCTTCTACGGTGGCATATAAGGTGTTGGTTGTGAGGGTCTAGCATTGTTGCCAACATTATTGCTTCCTCCTTGATCATTCCTCCAACTGAAATTTGGATGATTTCTCCAACCTGGATTAAAAGTACTTGAATATGGATTAGAATAAGGCTTGGAAATCATATTGACAGCAACAGATTGATCAAAATACATCTCTTTTAGTTGGGGAAGTGCAGGACAATCAGAGGTTAAATATTGTACATCATCACAAATTGAACATTTTTCTAAAATAATGGAAGAGGAATTGACTTCATTCACGTTTTGAGTTTCCAAATTTTCAAGTTTTCGAGTGATGACAGCCAATCGGGCATTTATGTCATCCTCTGTTCTAAGTGAATGAATTCCATTCCCAGATGCAATCTTTGGAAATTCAGTTTTTATTGTAACACCCCTATCAAACTCATCAATGTTATCCCAAGATTGGGCATTTTCAGCTAAATCATCAAAAAATGTAAAAACTTCATTCGGGTCTTTTGCAAAGAAGTCACCATTACTCATTGTTTGCACAAATTGCCTCAGTTCTAGTCTGAGCCCTTCATAAAAAAATTTCGCTAACATCCATTTTTCATAACCATGATGGGGACAAGATAACAACAAATCTTTGAATCTTTCCCAACTAGTGTAAAAATTTTCATTATTCTTTTGAGAAAAATTCATGATTTGTCTTTAAATAGCGGTGGTTCTTTGTGGTGGAAAAAACTTTTTAATGAACTCTTTCTGCATATTCGCCCAATTTGTAATTGAACTAGGCCTCAAAGAGTTAAGCCACGACTTAGCTTTATCCTTTAGTGAAAAAGGGAAAAGCTTGAGTCGAATGACTTCCTCAGTGCAATTTCTTTCAAGAAAAGTAAAACAAACCCCTTCAAATTCCTGGATGTGGTGATATGGACTCTCTGATGGCATCCCATGGAAGCGTGGTAGATGATCAATCATTCCCGGTTTAAAGTTGAAGACCGCTGCATTTGCAGGCATCACTATGCATGACGGAGTGCTTGCCATCGTTGGAAAAATGTAATCTCTAAGACTTCGAACGACTGGCGCCTCATTTGCATCTGCATTATTCGCCATTACTACCTGCTGATTTTCAAGAATTAAAAATTGGTTAGTGGATTCCGATCTTACTAATCGCTTAGTATTATCTCGGAACCAAACGGACATAAACAATGAACAATATCAAGAATAGTAGTCGAACAAAATAATACAAAAAATAAAAATAACAGAATTCAGCAAAAATCAGTTAACACCAAAATAATCCCCGGCAACGGCGCCAAAAACTTGACTCGATGTTAAATCTACACTCCAAGTATAAAGGGGTCAAGTTGTAGCCTAACAATAATCCATGGTCATTCTTCCTAGGGATTTTATTGGTATCATAATATTTTCTAAATTTGAAACTTAAACTATGATTTCAATTGTTTTAAAATAAATTTGGAGAGAATATAATTAAATTGCAATGAAAGGAAATCCGAGCGGAGTTATTCTTTCGCTATCAATTGGGCTTTTCAAATAATATTAGTGAAAATTTTCTTGATATCGATAAGATTTAAACACATTAGTAGAAAATTAGTCAATTTATTTTATGGCATTTAGTCGAGCATATTGTGTGCATATTTAATACATACCACATCAACGACATTCATCCATGTAAAATAATCTGAAAATTTAAAACAACTTATAAACTCTTATCAATAACAACAATTCACCCATAAGAAATTAAAATACACCCATTGAAGCTAAGAATAACTCCCCCCAAGAATAACTTAGCCGAACATAATTAAATTAAACGAAATAAAAATCAAATAAACAGTAAGCATTACTAAAGAGTGAAATTAAAGTTTGGAAATGAAAATCCAATAATCAAAATATAAATAAAAACAAACTAACATCAATAATCTAGATTCATGAAAACTAGAAATTGAACCAATTCAACATGTAAGCAAAAATATGAAAATTGGGACCAATAACCGAAAACCACCAACTGCAGCCTTTCTTTTAAACTCAAGAAGGCCCCTCGTTCTCCTCAATCTGCTGCTGCGTTGACAGGAGAGGAAGTAGAATGAGAGAGGTGATGTGTTCCAGTGGAGGCTGGAGTGCGGAGCTGCTGTGGTGATGCTGGGAACGGTGGGGGCAGCCTTGTGTGGTTTAGAGAGGTTGCAGCAATCTGAAGATGCAGGGGCTGTTGCTGCTTGCTTCTGTGGAAAGGAGAAGATAGAGGATGGAGAGAGACGTGAGGGAGAGGTGAAGACAGAGGTTGAGGAGTTTGGTTGCTTGCGGCTGGAAGTGGTGAAAGGGAGAGGAGGCTGGCGGCTGGTGAGGAAGAAAGCTGGTGGCAGAGTGGTTGCATCCAGAACGAAGGTGCCGGGGCTGTTGTGCAGAGGCTGAAAAGAAGGCAGCGGCTGGTTCGCTGCTGTAGGTTACGGTGTTTGACAGAGAGGTTGGTGACTGTGTTAGTGTGGTTGAGGTCGAAGGAGAGAAGTGGCTGGTGAGGGTTGAAGGGAAGAGGTCTGCGTGAGAGGATGATGAAGAAAGAGAAGGTTGGGGCTGCTGAATGGTGAGAAAAACATGGAGGGAAAGCTGCGGGAGGAGGTTGGTATGAACGATGTAGCCTAGTCATATTATTTTAATTCCATATTTCTTGTTTTAACGCTTTGATGCATGTGTTGATTTATTATTACGTTTAATGAGTGAATGAACTGGCCACTTATTCATGATTTTATGTGTTATTTCCATAATCCGATAGGTGAGTTGATAACATAGATCTAGGTAATAAATCCAGTAATTGAACGAGAGATAGAGATATACTCTTGTAATTATTGCAGTCGTGTGTGAATTCTTGTGTGTAATGCATCTAGATAAGGAATATTCGGACCCTCTGTAGAGATACAAGGTTGACTTATTTAGGTAGGATTGATTTAAACTCGAGAGAGAGGAATCTCAATTTGAATCAGTGAATTCGATCGATCACATATTTAGAAAATAAAAGCTGGAATTGGAATTAATTTAATTGGTTAGGTGAAATCGTGAATCCCAACCACTTTACAATCATATTTTAAAACAAAACAATTTCACAATTTAATTATTTAATTCATCTTCTTAGTTTTAATTTAAAACGTCAAATTCATTTGTTCGTTCAAATAAAGTGTAGAACTAAAATATTTCGATAATTAATAGAAGTCCTCGTAGGACGATAATCCGGACTCTTAGGTCCACTTTATTACTTCTCACGACCCGTGCACTTGCGGGGATATCTCGCATATCAGTGAACATCGCACATATTTCCTTAAATTACTTTTCAATTACATATTTTATTTTGAAAATATCACATTCTCATTATATATATATATATATATATATATATATATATATATATATATATAAAACTTTATCAAGTTAATATCATGTTCATTAGTAATTTCCAAAGTAGTACTGTATTAAACATGGAAAACCATGGTAGCTAGCCAACTATGCCTTTATACAAAACTTTTAGCAAGCATAAAAACAAGTTAATATCATGTTCATTAATAATTTCCAAAGTAGTACTGTATTAAACATGGAAAACAATGGTAGCTAGCCAACTATGCCAAATCAAGATTTTCAAGTAGGAACAAAAAAAATGTTGGATGGACAAAATATATATGTGTGCTGTACATATTAAAAAATTTCTATATGAAAACAGGAAAAAATTAAAATGTTGCAGCGGCGGTCTCTTTCATTTCCCTCCGTCCCTGAAATATGTGTCGACTCTTTCATCAATACTAATAATAAGCACATGTTTTACACATCTTATATATGAATGATACTTGTAATATTTTTGACGGATTAAAATTGATTTTGAAAGTATTTGAGGTTATTAATATTGTTAAAGGAAAAGTTAAAGTTAAAATTGTACATTGACTGTAACGCCCCGAGTTCCGTAAAATCAGGGACGCCACATCGTCCATTACAACTAACTATTTAGCAAAATATTGTGGAAATAAACTAAATTTTAAACATCACATTCATTTGGAAAACTAGCAACGGTAACTCGAATTTAAATAAATTTACTTGAAAACATTCTATAAAATTTCAATTCTTGACAAGTTAAATTAACAAGGTTTAATAAACTTGACTTTCACAATAACTTAAAATGAATGTTTGTCATCACTGCCCCTCATTCACCGTTGTCTCCTAAATCTGCATTTGTTGTTAAAATAACTGAATGAACATTTCAAAAGAAATACTCAGAAAACTCATCGCCAATAATTAATTTACAAGATAACTGAACACGCAATTATGCAAATAATACAATGACATTCTCTTCTTAGTCATAGACATCACGTAGTGAGTGCAAATGAACATTGTCTTGTCTTATGCAAATAAAATTTATAAGTTATGACATGCATAACATAAATTTCTCTTCTTATCTCATAAAAGATATTCTTGTCTTGTCTCATACAATTAAGCGTATAAATCACATAAATCCATATAAAATATGAAATTATAATAAATTAATTAGTGGGGGCGAGTCTACCTCAATTTATCTCGAGTCATGTCAAAAATGGAGCAGGAAGTAACATCTACCTTTTAATCGTCCGCACGTGTAGTCTAGCCAAAAATAAGAAATAAGCCTTGAATTAGTAATTTGAAATTTTAAAGTTTTAAAAATGATAAAGTAAAATTTAGGGACTTAATTGAAAATTAAATAAAATTAAAATTGAAAAAGTAAGGACTGAAATAGACTTTTCGAAATTAGTGAGCTGAGTGTGAGGGAACAAGAACTTCAGGGGCTGATTGTAGGAGTTAAGGACTCTAAGAGCTGGACTGTTTAAATATTGAAACCTTTGAACTGAATTTAAAAACTTTTAAAACTAAAAGGACTGGAATTAAACGATTCAAAACTTGAGGGACTAAAATGAGAATTTCAAAAAAAAAAAAATTTTAAAATCAAATTTATCTCTCTCTCTCTCTCATACGAAAGAGAGAGAGCGAGAGGGGCGGGGGTACGACGTCACCGAGGGTGGTTGCACCTTTCACCAGCGCCAACCGCTGGCATTCGACCGGTGGTTACGCCGCCGAAGCGACACCCTGGGGAGTGGTGTATGTGTGTGATTTGGGCTCAACCTCGGGTGTCAAAAGAAAGGTGAAGCCGAGGCGTTGGTTTGGGAGTTTGGAAGTTGTGATTTCCGGCTATAGCTCGGTCGAAGCTTTCGGTGGTCGAGGTAAGTTGTTGGGCTTCATTTGATTCTTGGGTTTTGGGTTTGATTTTGGGAAAATTTTGGAGTAGGGCTATTGACGATTCTTGGAGATGGTGTGCGGTCGTTTGTGTGGGGTTGCAGGCGGAAGCTGCGGCGGTAAAGGTGCTAGAAGGTTGTGGGAGTGGGGGTGTTGTGGCAGTTTGGAGTTGAGGTGATGGTGGTTTTCGACAGTGTTGTTGGCTGTGCCTTGGTGTAAATTTTTTTTACATATTTTGGAATGATTGTGTGTGGTTGATGTAAGTTTGGGAGATTTTTGATTGAATGGGAGTTGACTGGAGAAGGGGGGCGGTCGGCCATGGAGGTTGTTTTGGTAGTGATGATGTTGTTTCTGTGTTAAGATTGTGTGATACGGTAATTGTTGATGAAGGTGGAGTTTCATCAGAGGAGTAGCCATGGCGGAGAAGAAAGAGTTCTAACCCAGAATTCTGGTTGCTTGAGGCTGTGAGGAATGAGAGTGATTTGAACAGTAATAATTATTTAGGGCACAATTTTCTAAGTGGTAAATGGACCAAGAATTTGGGCTGCAAGAGTTTCCTAATTGAACTGAAATGAATTGGACTAAAAAAATATGGGGCATTTGCATAAATACCTAACTTTTTGTATCATAATTGAAATTTACTTCATTTTTAAAAAAATTGAAAAATACTTCAATATTTTTTTTTTTTGAAAAAATAATGTTTTCATGATAAGTATCGTATTTTGATACTTTACAAGTATCACAATATCATATTTAAAGTATCATAAGATACTTGCAAAGTATCACAACATGATACTCGTGTTACTTCCAAATTTTTAGTATCATAATATGAGACTTTATCAAACTTTTATGATACTTGAATGAAACTTCAATATCACATTGATACTTTACAAAAAATTTATGATACATTGTTTAAGGCATAAAATCAAACACTTTTCAAGCAATATTCCTTACATTTGCAGGTAATTGTTCCGAAACTTGCATCATCATCATCATCATTGTCAAACACAAATGCATTTTGCAGTGACAACAAAAGCTTGAAGAACATATTCCAAAAAAAAATAATCTTGAAGAAGCTACTGAGACTCGTAATATTAATGTTGTTCATTTTCCACTCCTTACGCTTCCGTTTCCGTGATTTAATGCTGGGTGTGGTGATGATAGCGCTTCATTTTTGGGCGTTGATTGGGATCTCCATCATCACCAGAAGGGGCTTCGATAATATCAGTCCCTGATTTGCTCCCCGATGTGCGACTAGAATTATTAGGAAGAAAATAGAAAGAAAAGGAGTTCTGACCATTTTCAAAATTCGATCTCCCACCGACCAACCAGCGATCTGAAGGCACCATCAGCACCGCGTCATCCAGAGGAACGTCCAACCGGAGTTGGCAGCAATCGGACTGGGGTTGGAGCTGGAGACCTATCGCGGGTGTTGTTGCATGGTTGACGGAAGAAGACGCCTGTGCCACACTAGCCACCATCGTATTTTTCTTGTTGTCTAGGAAGTAAAAATCAGTTTAGTCATTTTTTGTAGTGTACAGTGCTCCAAAAAATAATCAAGATTTGGACTAACATAATTTTGGACCCAAAATAATATAATATTGGACTTAAATAAATTTGGACTCAAAATTATTACAATTTGGATTTAAAAATGATAAGGAATTTGATACTTTAAAGTATTTGAGATTGGACTTGATTTAAATAGATTTAAATTTGTTTTACAATGACTAGACGAACACGCTTTCATTTTTAAAAAAAATTAATTGGGGTTAAAACTTAGCGAAATGTTTTTCGGGAAAAATGATTTTATTTTATTTAAAAATTCTCGTTTGCTACAATCTTACCCCCTTAAAACAATTTCGTCATCGAAATTTAAACTTACTTGATCTATAACATCTGGATACTTAACCAGAATCTCATCCTCTTTTTTCCAAGTGGTCTCATCGCTACCATGTCTACCCCAATGGACTTTGACTAGTAAAATTTCTTTATTTCTTAAGAGATGGACTTTTTTTTATCAATAATGCACATAGGTGCCTCCTCATAAGAAAGATTCTTCCGAATCGAAATCGACTGAAAATTCACTATGTGACTGGGATTTTGAACATACTTTCTCAATAAAGAAATGTGAAAGACATTGTGTACAGTTGAGCGCTCAGGTGGCAACGCCAAACGGTAAGCCATATTATCCACTTTCTCTAATATTTCAAATAGTCCGATAAAACGATGCCTTAATTTCCCTCTCTTGCCAAAATGGGTAGTACCCTTCATAGGAGCTACTTTCAAGAATACTTTCTTTCCAATCTCAAACTCCAAGTTTTTTCTTCTTTGATCGGCATAGCTTTTCTGTCCGTCTTGAGCAGCTTTAATCCGCAGTCTGATCTTCTCGATAGCCTCAACTGTCTCTCAATCAATTCTGGACCTAATAACTTCCTCTCGACAACCTCATCCCAATAGACTGGCGATCGACATCTTCGCCCATACAGTGCTTCATATGGTGCCATACCAATGGTAGCCTGAAAGCTATTGTTGTAAGTAAACTCCACTAATGGAAAGTGAGTCTCCCAATTGTCGCTCAGGTCTAAAACAAAGGCTCTAAGCATATCCTCCAACATCTGGATGGTGCGTTTAGATTGCTCGTCCGTCTGAGGATGGTAAGCGGTACTAAAATTCAACTTAGTACCCATAGCCGTCTGTAAGATCTTCCAAAATCTCGAGGTGAACCTCGGATCTCTATCTGAAACAATGGATGCTAGAACTCCATGAAGTCGAACAACCTCTCTGACATAAATCTGTGCCAGTGAATCTACATCAAGAGTCATTCGAACTGGAAGAAAGTGGGCTGACTTTGAAAGTCGGTCCATAATGACCCAATTAGCGTCATGTCCTTTTGCTGTTCTACATAAACCCATCACAAGATCCATAAAAATTTTCTCCCATTTCCATTCTGGTATTTCCAAAGGGTTCAATAATCCCGATGACCTCTAATATTCAGCCTTACCCTGCTGACAAGTCATGCATCGAGATACAAATTTTGCAATACCATCCTTCATGTTCCTCCACCAAAAAGTATTACGCAAGTCGCGTCACATCTTTGTCCCTCTTGGATGAGCTGCGTAAGGTGCGAAGTGAGCTTCCACCTATGATTTCATTTCTGATTTGATCATCTTTCGATACACAGAGACGACCCTTGAACATAAGTACGTGATCAAGGAAAATCTCGAAACCTATTCTCTTACCAGTCCCAACTTCAGTTCTGATCTTCTCTAAAAATTTATCCTCGACTTGAGCCGTCACAATTCTACCTCTCAAATCTGGTTTGACAGTCAGGTTTTCCAATCTACTAGAACTTCGAATCGATGGGGCTAGCACCACAATCTTCAGGTTCTAAAAATCCCGTATTAACTGATCCTGCACTATCCCTAAAGCTGCTAAATGTCCAGCATCTTTCCTACTCAAGGCATCTGCAACTTTATTCGCTTTACTCGGGTGATAAAGAATGGTGCAGTCATAATATTTTACCAACTCTAACCATCGATGCTGCCTCATGTTCAGCTCCTTTTGGGTAAAGAAATACTTGACGCTCTTGTGGTCGGTGTAAATTTCGCATTTACTCTCATACAAATAATGTCGCCAATCTTAAGTGTGTGCATCACAGTTACCAGCTCTAGGTCATGTGTCAAATAGTTCTTCTAATATGGCTTCAATTGTCTCGAAGTACAGGCGATCATATTACCTTTCTGCATTAACACACATCCTAATCCATGTTTGGAGGCATCACTGTAAATCACAAAACCATCAGGTCCATCGGGCATTGTCAAAATTGGTGCTTGAATTAATATATTCTTCAGTTCCTGAAAACTTTGCTCACACTATTCGGTCCACTGAAATTTAACACCCTTCCGGGTCAACTGAGTCAGGGGATCCAATATCTTGGAGAATCCCTCAATGAATCTGCAGTAATACCCAGCTAAACCCAGGAAACTTCTCACATCATCGGCATTTTCTGGAGTAGTCCAACTAGTCACCGTCTCAACTTTAGAAGGATCAACTTTGATGCCATTGACCGTAACAATATGACCTTGAACACCAATCTTATCAAGCCAAAACTCACATTTCTTGAATTTGGCGTACAACTTTTCTACTCTCAACGTCTCCAGTACAATCCCCAAATGTTCTTCATGTTGCACAGAATCCTTGGAATAGACCAAAATGTCATCGATGAAGACAATGACAAACTTATCCAAATATTGATGGAAAACTCGATTCATCAAGTCCATAAATACTGTGGGTGCGTTCGTGAGACCGAATGGCATGACATTGAATTCATAATATCCATATCGAGCCCTGAACGCCGTAAATCCAGGATCGGCTTGATCTTCAATTGGTGGTAACCGGACCTTAAATCCATCTTTGAGATTACAACAGCTCCCTTTAGTTGATCGAACAAGTCTTCAATCCTGGGAAAGGGTACTTATTCTTTATCGTCAACTTATTAAGTTCTCGATAGTCGATGCACATCTTCATGCTGCCATCCTTCTTCTTCACAAATAGGACAGGTGCTCCCCATGGATATACACTCGACATAATAAAACCCTTCTCTAGCAATTTTTCTAATTGACCCTTCAATTCTTGCAACTCTTTTGGTGCAATGCGATATGGGGCTTTCAAAATAGGTACAGCTCCCGACACTAAGTCAGTGATAAACTCCACTTGCCTATCATGCGGGGTGCCTAATAGGTCATCCGGAAATACATCCTTGAAGTCACAAACAACTGGTACTGACTCCAATGTGATTTTCTGAGAGGGCTTTCCTTCGAGGTTAACTAGATAACCTTGACAATTTCCTTTAACAAGTAGCTTTTCAGCTTGCAATGCCAATATAAGGCGAGGAAGTGCCTTAAACTTCAACCCGTAAAACCTGAATACCTCATCCCCATTCTTCCGAAATACGACTTCTTTCTCATGGAACATGATTTCGGCACGGTTAGAACTTAGCTAATCCATACCTAGGATAATGTCGAAGTCCTTCATCATAATAATGTTCAGGTCTGCTTCAAACATTATTTCATCGAAATCTATCAGTACGGACTTGACTATCCTATCCGTGTCAATAATTCCTCCGATGGTAAGCTCACCTCAAGTACACTACCAGTTGTTTCTCCCATCAAATTTAGTCCAGTTAGACATGCACAAGCTATAAATGAATACATAGCACTTGAATCTATTAAGACATATATGGGAATACCAGAAACAGATAATATGCCTGTTATCATGTTAATATTGTCAATCTAAGTCATGCATAGCATATAAAACTAAGCAAGATAGATACATGAATATCAAATTAAGTGGTATACCTGCAATCACGTCAAAGTCCTCAATGGTGTCCATGGCAAAAACTCTAGCCTTCCCCTTTTTGTTCTAGTCTACGTTTTTCTTCTGGTCGGAACCCTCAGTAGGTGCAATCCCGTGCAAAGTGGCCTGGTTGACCAAACCTATAACAAACTCTTTTTTCCAAAAAGGCACTCTCCTTTATGCGCTCTCTGACATTTGGGGCACGTGGAATGTAACCAGTCATCTGACCTCTGGTAGGTCCTGTATTCGGCCTCTTGTTGGATGTCTGAATTCTATTCTAATTATAATTTGAACCATGCCATTTTCGTTTATCCTGGTGCCTCTAGTTGTTCTGATTTCCTTGGGTACCAGTCCTCGCACCAGCATATGCCATTTCCTGAGCTTTCTTTAAAACTTCTCGATAGGTGGGAAACTCGTGGGAGCTAACAATCTGCCCGATATCTGAATGCAAGTATCTCTCGAACCGACGTGCTTTCTTAGCTTCAGTTTCCACCAGATGTGGAGCATATCGAGATAGTTCCTCAAACTTTCTCTCATAATCAATGATATCCATCTCACCTTGGACCAACCGTAGAAATTCGGTCTCCTTGTGATAGCGGAGAGCTTGTGGGAAAACTTGTCTTTAATTTCTTCCTTAAACTCATCCCAAGTCAAAGATGTCTGTTGTGCTTCAGTCCTAGTCTGCAATGTGGACTCCCACCAAAAGTCGGCCCTACCGACCAATATAAACTCTGCAGATGGAACTTTTTTATCTTCAGGATAAGAGATATGATTAAAGATCTTCTCGGTCTTCTGTAACCACTCTTACACAGCTAATGGACCATTCCCACCATCAAAAGTGGGCATGCGATACTTCCTGAATTGCTCGATAATCGGTATTGAGGAACTTGTCGGGGCATGTCTTAAATCTTGCAAGCCCCGAAGTAGGTTCCTGATGATAGTGGACTGGGCCGTGGGGCCCTGTTCTGGGTTGGCCTGCTCGGAGGTAGCACGATCCATTATATGTCTATTAGTGCGCCATGTCATGCCCTTTTAAAATTGAAACAAAATATGTTGGTAACTTCCTCAATGAAAATTTATAAACCAAACATATCATATAACCAACTCCCAAATGTCTCTTTATGTCGGCATAAAACTCATTCGCTAGGTTTCACTCGTCATATGGGAAAGTTGATAAAAGTGGCCCATTGATTGAACATCAATTGTCTTAGCCACTAGTTATTGCGTCATCGCGAGCGGTGCAGTGTAAAATATGCGTACTGGTATTTCTTTGTAGTGTCCCCTATTTAGCGTAAGTATCTTGAGAACAGTCGGTCTAAAAATATTTATACAAACATCATTTAAATAGTACTAATTCTCATTATACTCCAAAACTCATTTCTTTATTTCTCATTATTTCGGATACTAATTTTCTAATTCTTTCTCGTCTAAATCTCAAAACACCTTATTTCTCAAGTATCCAAAATAAATAAAATAAACATGATAAACATCTCTACCTTCGGATTTTGCGGAAGGAATGATGGCAGTGACAAAAGTCGTCGAAACAGTATTTATTATTTTTTTTAAAAAAAAATTCTTTGAATTTTTGTTTTGCAAGTCTACAAACGTAGACTTTTTCTGATATCAAGATGTAACGCCCCGAGTTCCGTAAAATCTGGGACGCCACATCGTCCATTACAACTAACTATTTAGCAAAATATTGCGAAAATGAATTAAATTTTAAAATCACATTCATTTGGAAAATTAACAACGGTAACTCGAATTTAAATAATTTTACTTTAAAACAGTCCATAAAATTTCAATTCTCGACAAGTTAAATTAACAAGGTTTAATAAACTTGACTTTCACAGTAACTTAAAATTAATGTTTGCCATCACTGTCCCTCCTTCGCCACCGTCTCTGAATTTTGCATTTGTTGTTAAAATAACGGAATGAGCATTTCAAAAGAAACTTAAATAAATTTGGACTCAAAATTATTAGAATTTTGATTTAAAAATGATAAGGAATATGACACTTTAAAGTGTTTGAGATTGGACTCGATTTAAATAAATTTAAATTTATTTTACAATGGCTAGACGAACATGCTTTCATTTAAAAAAAATTAATTGAGGCTTAAACTTAGCAACACGTTTTTCGAGAAAAAATGATTTTATATTATTTAAAAAATTTCGGTCGCTACATTGACTTCAGTTTTTAGAAAATTGAAATTTCTCGTAATATATGTTCGATAATTATTTAAAATATCAGTTTAATAAATAAATCACATGTCATTTATCAAGGAGTAATCTGCATCATAAAATATTAGATATATCAAGTTAAAGTCAACAATTAATTTTAACCACGAATTTTATGGTGTTCACAATTTTTCAACCATACATCTCATCAACTTTTATAAAAAATATACTAAAAATCTTATTTTGATCTATACCAAAAGGGACAACATAAGTTTAAACAAAAACTTCAGTTTTTATTTTTTATTTTTTTTCCAAGAGATATCATAATTAAAAAAATTATATTTATTGTTTATTCATTTTTTTCCCAAATGAGTTTGAAATTATTTATTTTTACATTATTAATTAGGAAAGTATCTCAACTTAAAAAAAACTAAATGTTATAGATAATATTGATCGAAAACATAATAATTTAAAAGTAAAATGGAAAGTCAAAAGTTTTTCCACTAATCCAATTTTTAATGTGTGTATGTGTGTGCGCGCTTGTATATTTATATGTAGATAGATAGATGTACATGTAAATTATTATATTATATAATTTATTGTATAAACATTAAATGATGACAAATTAGGTATATTATTAAATATATAAAGGTATGTTACGAAATCAAAAGTTTCTCCACTAACCACCATTTTTATAGATTGTAGATAGATGTAAATATAGATAGATTGTAAATGTAGATTGTAAATGTAGATAGATGTAGATGTAGATTAACTCCATCAAGAATGCTCGAGCAATAGAGCTAGAATTTTTATTTTTATTTTTAAAAATTGTTATTTTTCTAACATTGCTTATTAATTTTTAATAATATTACTCCATAAAATTAACATATATAAACTTAATATAAACATAACATTAGTAAAAGTATTGAAAATTACAAACACTTATAAATAAATATCTTATTAAATTGAATTTCCTATCCAAATATTATAAATGGAGTAGAGAAATGTTCATCCCAAGTGAAAGTTGAACCCCAAGATTGCAAGTACATGGATAATAAGTACATGGGTAACGGGCTGTTTCAAGAAAAGACTAGTGTATATGAAGGAGGTCTTGTTTCAAAACATCGTCAATGAAACAATGTCTACTTTGTATATGTGATAAATTGATATTATTTCAACAAATTTGTCCAATGCAAAAATGTTCAATATGCAAATGTGGCAAATTATTATTTGTTTCCTAGAAAAATGAAAGAGAGAGAAATACACTGATTAGGTAGAAATTAATTGTTTCTAGTTAGAGCAACTTCAATCGTGGTGTATAATATACTCAATTAGTGATTTAGATCTCCAAAGTAGCAGGCTTGATCTCCAATGGGAGGTGTAAAAGGGGATGCAAATTAGAATTCCGGCCAAAAGATGTAAAAATGGAACATTTATATCTTGTTTTACACTTCACAAGGAGTAATTTTATCTAAATTTAGCTTTCAACAATCCATAAAATTTTGATGTGAATATATAATTTAAATCTATTATATTAATTTACATTACTTGAATTTTTATATTAATTTGCACATTTTTAATTTTTTAATATTTTTTTCTTGATCAAATTTTGAATTTTTTAGGTCGATTTATTTATATGTATGCACAAATTAAAAAAAAATATATATATATTAACATAAATTTACTAGCTAAAAAATTTGTGCAAAAACTAAAATTAAATTTTATAATTTGCATCTCATCATTGGAGCAAAACTTTAAAATAGATCCACAGTAATGTATATTAATTGAGATGCAAAAGTGATTTTTTGAAAGTTTAAATTACATAACGATTGAAGTTGCTCTTAGATAATGTCTATCATTAATTATGTCACATAATGAATTTTTGTCATTTGTCAAAATAATAACTAAACGTTGAAACTTGACGATGTCTCAAAGATACTGTCACTGTATGTATGTATGTATATTTTTGGACTCTCTCTCTCCCTCTCTCTCTTCCCTTTGCAAAAAGAGAACTCAATTCCAAGAATCCGTAAATAACGCTCAAGGTAATTTGTCCTCGTTGTTGCCTTTACAGTCTCAGTCTCGCACTTTGCCTCGAAAAGGAGCTTTCTTCACAATTGTGCACGTGTATACCAGTATCTACACCCCTAAAAATGCTGGGAATTAACTGCATATGGAGCAAACCCATACCTCTTTGTATCTCGTAAATTGTTTTTCCAAACTCACATTGAAAGTGTCAGTGGCTTTAAATGAATCCCTTCTTCTATGAGTAATTCTATTCATCAATGGCGGTGATGAGTGAAGCTGTGCTGTGTTTTTATTCATTCGACGGTATGAACAGCAGTTATGTGACTGATAATTATATAAAAACAGTAATAATAAGAGGTTTTCTTGTTTTTGTAATTGTAATGAATTGAGATTAAAAATTCATGAGCTGATCAAGAAACAATTTTTTACAAACCAGTTTAATCAAATTACAATCATTAATATCAATATCTGATAATCGTCAAACCGGAAGGAAAAAGCCTAACTGGAAAGATAGAAGAGAAATTCACTCATAGCAATTGAAAATAAGAACCAAATGCAACTGCCTAAGAGTTTTTAGCTAGGAAATCTTGATGATTTGAAATGAAACCATCGATTTGAATTCAAAGGAGTTACCCTTCTATGAGTACTCTGGCTGAATTGGCTAAAATGGCGGTCGGCCATTTGCCCAATAGGCCTCGTTAGGCATCTGAATGGAGTTGAGGAGATTCGTTGGCATCCCTTGAAATAAAGAAGGATCAGATAACAGTTGCTGCTGCTGTTGTTGCCCTCCAACACCACCTGGGGGAGATCCAAGTGAACCACCTTGCACTGGATTGATTAATGGATTCTCTTCATCTTCAAGTGGGAGCCTTTCATATGCTGCGTTGCTGAATGAGGCTGCCATCACTATAACTGGCCCTGATGCCAAAAGCGCACCCACAACGCTGCCTCCCACCACCTGGCCTTGTCCACCGGCTAAATATATAGTCAACCCGGTAGCTGCAGGAGGAGCAGGCGGTGGCAGAAATGATCCGGCCAGTGACAAGATCTCGAATCTTCCATGTAGTGTCACGATTGCGCCAGGAGCAGCCGGTTGCCTTAGGGTTACATTAGTTACGTTGCCGCTTCCACTCATGATACACACACCTCTTTGGCGCCTCCGAGCAAAGTTTGCAACACACTCCATGATATCACATCCATCTGAAATTTCCATGACATGGGTTCTTAGCGCATTAGCGCTATCACGCGTGATGATGATTGGAGGCTTTGGCTTGTTCTTGGATCCAGCCGGTCTTCCTCTAGGCCGTCTTGACATCTCTCCTCCCATTCCCATGGTGCCGCCATCTTCACTCTCACCACCGTCCATGTTCATGTTCATGTTCATTTCATTCTTGCCTTCATCGCGATTTCGCTTCAGTCTCATGTTTAGGCCACTGGTTTCACTCTGCTCATCTTCAGAATTATGGCCCTGATGATGGAATTGCTGCTGCAAATTGAAATCCCTTGTGTGGAAAGGAGGTGGAAGTGAATGACCGTGTGCTGATGCTGTTACTGGATCCATATTTCCCCTTCAAATTCTCTAACTATTGCTTACTTATATTACACCAAAAGATGAACTTTTACAGAGAGGCTAAGAAATTGAAGTACAATGAAAGGGGTAATGATTTAAAAAGATTGATTAGTGGGTCTTTGGGCTTTCTCTGTGTCTCTACTTTCTCTTACTTTCTTGGTATTTTTGGCCTTGTTTAATGAATCAAGGTACTCATAGCCTTCACCATAAAGAGAAAAAAGAAGTAGAATTTTGGGTGTCACCCACCTGATTTCTCCATCTGATCACCACTTTCATAAAATACTTGACGGCGTTTTACTACGATTTTCTTTGAGAGTTTTCAGAGTTCTTAGATTTCAGAGGATTATTATTGGATTAGTTAGCTAGGGTTTGAATTTGGTAAGGAAGGTATACAGTATATGTATCTATATATCTACCTACCTCAGCAAAATGGTATTATTGGTTTTATATTCACGTTTCCAAATTCAACTTCACTTCGTCTGTATCTTTCACAAGGTCTCAATCGATAAAGGGTTTCGTTTCGTCTAACATAAGACACATAGAGATAGAGTGTTGATCTCTGCATTAATTGGTTAAGGTCATGAATTTGTGTGATAAGATCTTGACATGATAATTGTTGACCACTAAATATTGTTCACCAATTTATTTGCATGGAATATAGATTATATTGCATGTAATTAAGAGTTTGTTTGATAATGGGAAAAAAATAATTTTTTGGAAATGGTGATCCCATAGAAATGTGTAGTTAAAAATGAGTTTGAGAAAAATAAATTCATTAGCAAACAGGCCTTAAGACAATAATTTTCACTCTTAGCGGTTCTTAGTTAGACTTGGAGTTGTTAAGAATTATATTGCATGTCACTTAAACTAGTACAAAATCGCGCATAAAAAATGGGTATTATGCGTCGTTTTATGTAACAACCGACGCCAATTGAAAAGGCGGTGGCAATTTTGTAAATAAATTTTAAGTAAAGGCGTCGGTTCCTATTGAACTGACGCCCAAACGCGGGTTTTGGGCGTCGGTTCAGGAGAACTGACGCCCAAACGCGGGTTTTGGGCGTCGGTTCAGGAGAACCGACGCCCAAAACCCGCGTTTGGGCGTCGGTTCAATAGGAACCGACGCCCAAAATCGGGTTTTGGGCTTCGGTTCAAGGGGAACCGACGTCCAAACCCGAGTTTTTTTCCGCGCCCTTTTCAATTGTATCGCGTAACTCACTTCAATCACAAAACTCTCTCTACGCCCAAACTCTCTCCACTCTCTCCACACCCAAGCCGCCACTGCCCGCCTGTCGCCGCACCGCCCGTCGCCGCCGCCGCAAGGTGACCTTAAATCTCTACCCCCTACTTAGTTTTTTTGTAAATGTGTGTGTGTATATATATACACACATATATATCTATGTGTTTATATAATGTTTGTGTATATATATGTATGTATATATATATATATATATATATATATATATATATATATATATATATATATCTGTGTGTATGTATATGTTTGTGCATATATATATATAATTGATTTATTATTTATCAAGTTAATTGGTTTGTTTGAATATATATTATTGATTTGAAGTTAGTATATTGGTATACAATAATATTTGATTTATTGGAGTTAAGTTATGCAATCTTAGTTTGATTTTTAAAAGTTGAGAATTGATTTTGGATTAATGTTGGAGTAGTAGATGATGTTGAAGTTTGATTGGAGTTGCGTTTGAGTTTTGAATATGTCGATGGTGAATAATTTGGTTTTATTGTAGTATTTTCATTCCCCCTATAGGTTGGCTAAGTCCAATTTACAGAGGAGACTCTGTCGAAAATTTGGTAAAATTTTACAAATAAAAAATGAAAATTATAATTTGTGGTGACTGTCACTCGTACAAAATTGACCATACTAATAAAATAACTATATAAAATACAATCATCCTTGTAAACTTTTAATCTTTTTAATTATATCTTCACATATAGGTCGTAAATTATCTTATTTGATTCCAACTACTAAACTTTCTTGTATTCCTTAGCGCTATACATTGTTAATATTATTTGTGATCTTGATAACAATAATTTGATATATATATATTTCTAACATGAATATTGATTGTCATATGTGCAGGTACGTGTTATATTGTTTTAATATAATGGCGGAGTCTTCAAGTTCTTCAGACGATCATAGTACTACCCAAACAAAAAGGACAAGAGGGCCGACTATGTGTAAGAAAATTAAGAAGGCAGGGTCAGAAATCAATGTTATTGAGTTCGATGAAAAAAATAGGCCGATCGGACCAGGAAAGAATAATTTCAAAGCTTTCATAGGGTCTTTGGTCCGTATTCACGTTGACATAAACATCAGTGATTGGCACAAAGTGGATCAAGGCCTTAAGGATATGATGTGGGAAGAAATCAAGGTACTATCACTTTATACATAATGAATTGAACATTAATCGTAATATTTTTTATAACATCGCATATTATCCTTAACTTTCAGAGGGAGTTCAACATCCCCGATGATCGTCGTCTGAAATCAAGTGTTTTGAAAGTTGCGGGGATGCGATGGAAAGATTTTAAGACAAGGCTGGTTCATAAGTACATTACACATGACCACCCAAAATATAAATCCCCTACGCAGCTTTATGATTTCTTATCTGAAGAGCAATGGGAGTTGTTCAAGAAAGAACGACAAACGGAGCAATTTAAGGTATATTGAAATGTACGCATATGATTTATTGAGTTGAAAAACTAAAAATATATTATTTTATTCAGGAGAAAAGTAAGAAGGCTAGAGATAGTCAAATGCGAAATGAGCATCCCCATTATTTGGGCTCAGCAGGTTATGTGGGGATGAAGCCACAATGGCTAGTAAGCGACCCATTATCTTCTAGCACTTCATGTGACATGATTAGCTCCTCAATTGTAAGCGATGATCGCAGTTTAGATTGGGTTCGAGCTAGATCAAAAAAGAAAGAAGATGGAACTTACTACATCCCCAACGAGAAAACTAGAGGGGTGTTTGACAAAATTGTAAGTATATCTTCCCGGTTTTTCATATTTTCAATTCAAATTAACTTTAATACTTGTATTTAGTTTTCAGTTTTTTTTTTTTTAAACAGGTAGAAAAAGCTGAGCAGGCCACACAGGGGACATTTGTGGCAAGTAGGCAACATGATATTTTAAGTGAAGCCCTTGGGAAGGAGGATCATCCTGGTAGGGTGAGGGGGTATGGCGTGTATGTCACCATGAGTGATGTTTACGGCAAGCCAGACGATTACCTCAGACGATCTTGTGGGGTTGTTTCAGTAGATGACATTAAGGAGATAATCAGGCACGAGATGGAGGATAGCATTACCGAGAAGGTCAGGCATCAAACCATGTCGGAGATGCAAAGTAAATTCGACAGTATGCAAAGTGCGTACCATAGTATGCAGAGTAAATACGATGCTATCCTCCAGCGCTTGGGCCTAAATGTTGATGCCGAGATGGACGTAACTCCACACCCCCGACCTCTAACTCGAAGCAGTTGTCATTCCGTGAATCCAGACCCATTTGATGGGCTTCAGGTACTTAATGCAAAATTATTTAAGTTTTTTTTTAATATTGCTTATTTCATTTCAAATGGAAAGTGATGACTTATATGTTCAATTATATATGTTGAAAAATAGAAGCCGATTCCTTGTCGTCTCGCCGTAAGTCATGATGGTGAGAAACAAATAGTGGCCAGCGGAATGGTTTATCCGTCCGGAGCCGACACTGTGGTGCATCATCAACCACTCTGGCTTGATCATGTGAAGGTGTCCGTTGACCATGTCGTAGATGGTGCGGAAGCGTTCTATCTTCCAGTGCCATCTCAACATCACACCACGGTGGGTGAAGGTATTGGAAGTTTTTTTCAATGGCCGAAGGAGTTGATTATTTTTGGAGATGTAATAATGTTTAGTTACATAAAAGATTATGTCGATATTAATTTATTTTAAAATCGTGTTAGAAGTGTTATAAAGATAAAAATTGTCTTCTTGCAGGAAGAGGCACCGAAAAAGCTAAAAAAATCTAACGAACAGAAAAAGCCTCAAAGTTTTGAATTGTCATCTACCCAGCGACCTGCAATTGTCGACGATGAGACGTTACAACGTCTAGGTGACAAATGCAAAATGTTGAACACTCTAGTCCTTCAATTGCCTGTTGGTGATGACTTCTACCAGGTGCCCATAGATGCCTCTGTGTTCAACTGTGCATTCGACGATGGTATTTTTGTTACAGTCGGAGACATCACCGAATTGCTAACGTTGCAATGGTTGGATACATCTATCTTACAAATATTTTCAATGTAAGACTTCTGATCAGAAATTATAACTTGACTTTAAATCATTATTTTATTTATATTTATTGGTTTAATTATTTTTAGGTACCTCCATGAGATGTGTCATGAATACGGTATTGAATCAATTGGATTCATGTCTCCGACACACATTGCATCGGTTTCGGTAAGAACAAATGCAGATGGTGTTGTAACTTACATGGACAGCACCATGAGGGCAATGCAAAGTAAGAAGTTCATTATAGCACCGTATTTTCAGGAGTAAGACCACCGACATTCTCTCTTTTTTTACCTAATTTGAATCATATATGTTTAAAGTTGTATTTACACGTTCATAATACGTAGGAACCACTGGATGTTGCTAGTGATTTCTCCTCAGAAGAATACGGTGTACTTCTTGGATTCAGCTGGTGCATGTAAGCGTGACTTAGATATCAAGCCGCTATTGAATACGTAAGTTATGATAATATTTCATGAAATAATTGTGGAGTTGTGATGAAATTGATTGTGGAGTTGTGGTAAAATCGATGAATTTCTGTTGTGATTGTTGAGAATTTATTTCAATAGCAACTTGCCTCTTTACAGGTTAGATAAGTTCAATTTATAGGGGAGACTCTGCCAAAATTTCTGTAGAAAATTTAGAGTATTTTTTTTTTTGGTAACTTGTTCATATAATTTATTAAAATTTTAGGGCTTTCAAAATGTATTGGGCCCAAGGAGGTGTTAGGACGAAAGGCAATACCACGTGGCTAAAAATAAGGTACGAAAACACATTTAAAATTTATTGTAATGTTTTGAATTATTTTCATATTCTATTAAGTTTGATTATTCATTTTAGTTTTCAATGTGAAAATTTCAGTGTCCTCAGCAACCTGGAGGTTCTGAGTGTGGCTATTACGTTATGAGAAATATGTATGAGATAGTCACAGAACACTTCCGGCTTCCTTCGTTAGAAAAGGTATAAATAATTTAAATTAGAGTTTTTAATTAAGACTTTATATTTTATTATAAAATAACTAATAATATGTTTTGATTGTTTGTAGGCATTTAAAAAATACTACTCAACGGAGGAAATCTTTGAGATTCAAAATTTATGGGCCAAATATTTCGTTGATAGGTGTGTGTAAAATGACGCGTATCCAAACTTAAATTTACATATTTGTATAATAAAACAACAATCTTGTATATATAATTGTTCTCTATTTAATTTTATTATGTATATGTCGATTATATATATATTTGATGATGCGCATGTGGAAAATGTTCAAGTCATCGCGGGCCACGTCCAAATGACTGCAGGTCACGACCTGCAGCGGCTTGGGTCACGACCTGCAGCGGCCTGGGTCACTGCAGGCTATTACCTGCAGCGGCCTGGGTCACTGCAGGTGTGAAAACGGGGAAGGAAAAAAAAAAAAAAAAATATGACCACTTTAGGCGTCGGTTCAAACTTATAACCGACGCATAAAGTCGAACTTTAGGCGTCGGCTCTAAAGTTTGAACCGACGCCTAAAGTGTTTATTTATTTATTTTTTAAAACTTAAAGCGTCGGTTATTAAAAAATCGACGCATAAAGTAGAACTTTAAGCGTCGGTTTACAACCGACGCCTAAAGTAAAAATTTTAGGCGTCTGCGTCATAGGCGTCGCCCCTACAACCGACGCCTATGCCCTTTTACAACCGACGCATTTTCCACTTTCTGTACAATATATAAAATGATAATGAAAATGTAAGATTATGGATCACTTCTCTTAATAAGTTTTGACATTTAAAAATTTCAAGCGAACAGATGAATACATTTTTTTGAGACCGTAACCTTATAATTGGATGCAAAGATTGATTGTTCACTGTTCAACAATACTAGGTAATATTTCACATTTCATAAATATTAGTTAACGTATAAGGGTTTGAATTGCTCTCTAAGACCTCCCCATTACTCAATTTGAGAAAGTTGAACTTGAAAGATTATATTGTTTGAAAGGATATAATTTCATTTATCTATTGTTTTATCTTTTTTTTCTTTCTTTCAAATGTCTATTTATAATTGTGAAAGAGGTATTAATTATAAATACTAACAAAGACTTGTATACAACATGCTCCTATTTGATGGAAATTAAAATTAAATTTTAGTAAATTTTGATAGAAGTTAATGAAATGTGTGATTTAAAAGTTGTGAATCTCATAAATATGAGGTTGAGATCGATTGTTGACTTAGATTAAAATTTCGTTACAAAACATGGTTATAAGAAAGATAAATGCGTGTACCATGTTTATATATATATATATATATATATATATATATATATATATATATACATATATATATATATATTGCCTCAAGAAGAGAAAATAATATAAGAATATATCACACATAATTTATTTATAAAATTCTTTTGCAATCTAACTACACATTAAATAATCTTAAAGTTTAACCTGTTGATAATAAAAGTGAAAAGAAAAATATATTTATTTATATTACATCTTCTGTAATCTTAGAGGGCCAAATTCAATCATCGTTAAAACCGATGTTTTAACTTTTCAATTAAAAAGAAAAAGAAAAAAAAAAAAAAACTGATGTTTTGAAAACCGGAAAATACAAAACTATTTTGACAAAGAAAGTACTTGCATGTACACATAGGTTGGCCAGTTCACCTTAATATTTTATGGGACAATTAACCTTAACTGAAATTTATGTCCTTCTAGAGTATTATTACACCCTGATAGTTTTATACTTTAGATTTATTTAGCCCTTGCTTGGTCCAAGTTATTTTTTTGCAATTTTTTTTCCTAAAATTCATTTTCAATCTCTCATTTCAATGGGATCCACACTTTTCAATTACTTATTATTGAAAACCCCAAAATTCCCAAAAATGTTGCAAAAACTACCACACCCGCACTTACACTCCATTCTTTAACACAATAAATCATTTTATAAATATTAAATAACACAATTTCTTAAACCATTTTTTAACTATATACATTTTCTCTCTTCACTTATAACCATATTTACCTTACAAATCTAAATAAATCAATTTATAAATTGTTACTGTATTGTTGAACAGTGCATTAAAAATTTAATCATATTATGATACTTTCCAAATGTCTAGAATATTTAAGGCTTAAATTTTAGTATCACACTTTGATACTTATGATATATGGGGCATAAATTTGGGTATAAAAAGACATAAATTTCAATGAAATTTTGACATATTTCAGTTCATAGAGAAAAAAAAGTGTAGGGGGTGCAATTATCCCATATTTTATTTCCTTACCTTTTTGACATGTTTTCACAAGCTCAACCTTGTTTTGTCCTCTATTTTGTCCTTCTACTTTTGATCATTTATTTTTCTAGGTTGATATCCAAATCGGGTTTTTTTCGAAATTATTGATTAAATTCTAATATGTGAACGCCCTTGCAAAAAACGTATACAACCTTCTCTCTTTTTTCTTTTTATCAAAGCTTCATTGAATGAAAAAACAATGGATCATCAACGAAAAAAGAGAAGGTATAAATCTATGCGAAATCCCCTAGTTCTATCAAAGTAAAGGATGCAAGTTTGTGGACTACTACCTTCCTTTTTTTCTTTTTTTTTTTTTTTTCTTCTCTTTTAAATTACAATTTGGGGAACATATGGGAGGGATGGTGGGCACTCCTAAGTTCCTAACCACTCGAATGTTGACAATGGTCCCAGTTTATGGACTACCTTAATACTAGTACTAGGTATTAATATTAATAGTACACAAACCACAACTCGTAAAATTGTTGTACGCGTAGTAATTTGGAGATAAATTAAGCCTTTGTTTTGGTATCAATAAAATTTGAATTTTTATTTATGTCAAAATCAAAAATCAATTTAAACGATATGTTTCACGAGATCTACAATTTTTCAATCACATATTATATCAAATTTTATAAAAATTTATTAAAAATTTGATTTTAATCTTTCAAACAAATATTTAAATATAGACAGACAGCTGTCACAATTAAATTGGTGTGTGATTTAACATGCAGAAACATCTATGTAAGACATAGGGAACAATTTTGAATTTTTTCAAGACCCCCACATGCATCACCCACCATTGTGATCCTATCTTCTTCTATTTAAAGGGTAGGGCCCACATAATAAGTGTCATCACCCCCACGTTTCTCGGGTCTATTCTTTGAACATTATCTTCTTTACTTATAAAAACTGGTCCCTACCCGACCTGGGTATTGATGTACGATGCACCCTTCATTTTCTCCAAGAATTTCTCTCTTTACTCTTTAGCATCATACACTTTTCCCTACTCCCCGAATATAGCAATTTATAAATTAGTTTTAAATTATTTTGAGATAAATATATAGTTAAAATATGATAAGAGAAAATGTGTGGTTAATGATTTGAGAAAATGTGCAATTTATAAATTGATTTCTAAAATGTAATAATTGCGTTACAAACTCTAGTATTCGCACATGTGCGTTGCATGAGACTTGTAAAAGTTGATTATAAAATGATTGCTTATTAATTATGAAATTGTTAAAATCGAAAAAATGTGATAATAGAAAAATGGTAATAATTGAAAAAAAAAAAAAAAAAGAAAGAAAAGATAGTCATATATAATTGTCACTGAAGGATTACAAAATACATAAATAACTAATCCAGACATAAACCACTAATTCAAATTTTGAAATACATCTTTATATATGACGTTTGTAATAGTATTGGCCTGTTCACCATCTTTGTTACAAATCATGATTTCAATCCGCTACGATTTGTAACTCTCGACACTGCAACATATAATTATCCGTGATTGAATATCGGATTTTTCAAGTACAGACCAAAATTTTTGATAGTGCTTGCCCTTGACTCTTATTTATAATTATTGTGTATGACACAATCAACGGGTACTGTCTCCTTTGAAACTTGACTCTTATTTATAATTATTGCGTATGATACAATCAACGGGTAGTGTCTCCTTTGAAACTTAAACGGTACTCTTGTGTCAGATGGAGTACTCAAAGTCATTTTAAGAATGAAAACTTTATGACCTACATTGCTCCATGAAAGAATCTTCGCCTCAATGACGTAACTTTCGAGCCTCGTGATTATTAGTCTGGTACCATTCACAGACCATTTGAATGGTTAATATTTTTTAACAACATAACTGGTATCCCAACCTTCAACTTCAATTTATGATTAGGAACCCCTGAACATTTTATCTCATTCAAAAATTTCGGTGTGTGAAGGTCTTGAAATTAATCGACATTAGAATCTGATTTACATGTCGCAACTGAACTTAAATAGATTTTTGTTTTCGCCTGATTACATGAGACTGTAGTCATTAACCATCTATTACGATATTATTGTGACTAAAATAGGAGTTTATTGTGCATATCTTTTGAGGAATATTTTTCCTTAATTTTGCCTTTGTATTTTAGGTAAATGTATCTTTGTGATTAGGAGGATTTTTTAGGAGATCAACAGGGCCTTGGAGAGCAAGGATTCTCGAAGATATTTTGTATAATATATATCATTATTGTGAATGAGAAGGAGATAGAGAAATTGGGTGGAGAATTTGCCATGGTATCAGAGCGCCTAGGGAGATTCTAGGGCAAACACAAATTTTCTTTATATACAGTACCTTAGCCTCCATGAGAAATCATGGCTGGTGGAGAGGGAGAAAAGAAATGAGATGGTGATAAAAGGGTGGATATGACGTATCATCTTGGACCGAGTGACGATCCGGAAAACATCATTACCCCGATTCAATTACGTGGTGAGAACTACGATGAATGGGCGAGGGAAATTCGAACCTCGCTAAAGGCGAAGAGGAAATTTGGCTTTGTGGAAGGGAAGGTTCCGAAGCCAACAATAGGGGACAAACTTGAGGATTGGATAGCTGTGCATTCGATGTTGGTGTCACGGCTGTCCAATACCATTGAGTCGTCCGTTCGATGATGATGCACAACTCCTGTGGAACAATCTCAAAAATAGCTTTTGTGTGGTAAGTGGCACTCATATATGTCAGTTAAAAACGTCCTTGGGGGAGTGCAATCAAGAAAAAATCGAGACTGTGGCTATTTATTTTGGTCATTTGTCAAAAATCTGGGACGAACTAATCACATATGTGAAAGTTTTGGTTTGTAAGTATGGAGGTTGCACGTGTAGCATAGTCACGCATGTAGAAAAATTGAGAGAAGAGGACTATCTACATCACTTTCTTATCGACCTAGATGGAGCATATGCTTCAATTCGAACAAATCTGCTTGGACAAGAGCCATTTCCGACACTTGATAGAGCATATCAACAAGTGATTCAAGCGGAACGACTGCGTGGCGGAGAGTTATCCTCATCCAAGGATGAACGAGATAGTATCATGGCCTTCTCAATTCAGCTCGATACGCGTAGTAAGTCTCGTTTTGTGGATAATGCTGACAAGTTTTGCAATCATTGTAATAGAGGGGCCACGACGAATCCTCTTGCTTTCAATTACACAGGTTCCTCAAATGGTGGGGGGATCGACCCCGCCGAGGAAGGGGACTGGGTCGGGGTGGAGGACAGATAGGAAGAGGGGGTGGGCGTGTAGGTTCTGGCCGTGGCAGAGGACATGGTGCACCGCCTGTCCGTGCAAATAAAACTGGCTGGGCTGGAACTTCATCTGGGCAGCAGGCAGGGAACTCGCAGGGGTTGGCGGGTGCGACCGAAGCTGTGGCTCTTGTGGGTGTTTCAGCAACGCAACTGTAGCAACTTCTTGAATTTTTGAACTTAGCCAAAACAAAAGATCGACTACATGGTAAGAACAGTAATTTTAGTTGGATTATCGATACAGGAGAGTCGAATCATGTGACGTGCGACTTGTCTATTTTGAGAAATGTGAGAAAGGTGAAATACTTCCTGGTGGGATTGCCGGATGGAAACACGGCAGAAGCAAACCAAGAGAGGAGTGTTGTGTTTCCAGAAGGATTGAAGCTTGACAATGTGATTTATGTCCCACAATTAACATGCAATTTAATTTATGTGACTCAATTAATCGATGTATCAAATTGCGTTGTACAATTCACTAATAATATTTGCGTTATACAGGACCAACCGACGAGGAAGGTGATTGGAGCGGGTGAAAGATTGGATGGACTTTATTCTTTCCACGGTGTTCCTCAAGTGAAGATCTTGACAGTAGATGGCGATTCGTCGTTTGAGTTATGGCATCAACAAATGGGGCATCCGTCGGAGAAAATATTGAAGATGATTTCGACTGTGAGTCGTTATTGTAAGAAAAATAATAAAGCTTGTGATGTATGTCTGAGTGCAAAGCAACCTAGATCTAGTTTTCCAATTAGTACGAATAAAGCTGGTAGGATTTTTGAACTTGTTCATTTGGATTTGTGGGGGCCTTACAATGCTCGTTCTTCGTGTGGGGCTACCTATTTTTTGACAATAGTAGATGATTTTTCAAGAGGAGTTTGGGTATATTTACTATGCAATAAAATGGAAGTTGAATCTGTGTTTCTTAATTTTGATGCTATGGTTGAACGTCAATTTGAACAAGTGATAAAATGTGTGAGAAGTGACAATGGGACTGTATTTAATTGTTTGCATGATTATTTTCGAAATAATGGGATTGTATTTTAGACTTCTTGTGTTGGGACTCCACAACAAAATGGGAGCGTTGAGAGAAAATGCCAACACATTCTAAATGTGGCTAGAGTATTAAGATTTCAAGGGAACTTACCAATCAAATTTTGGGGAGAATGTGTGTTGGCAACATGTCACTTGATTAATAGGACACCCTCTACTTTACTTAAGACTAAATCGCCATATGAAATGTTCTTTGGGAAAGTGCCTTCTTATGATGCTATTCGTGTATTTGGTTGCCTTTGCTATGCTCATAATCAACTACACAAAGGTGATAAATTTCCAAGTAGGACCCATAAGTGTATCTTTGTTGGCTACCCTTTTGGGAAGAAAGGTTGGAAATTGTATGATTTAGAAACACATGAGTACATTGTATCAAGGGATGTGAAGTTCTTTGAGAAAGAACTTCCTTTTGCGACAAACCAACCACGGAATGTGGTGAATCCTATGCTGGCGAACAATGAGGATGGGGCATGGAGTGAGGATGAGGGTTCCGATGAGTGTGTTGTGTAAGTTGAGGGGGGGGTGTTAGAGGCAGCGTCCACCCTTAAGGGAGGGTTTGGTGCTACGGTACGACCCGTGCAGTAGCCCGCACATGAGGATGTCCGTGATGAGGGGCTGGAGAATACGGTGGGGGAGCAAAGTGTGCAAGTTGACGGTGGCGAGGAAAACGAGCCAAAACTCCTTCAACACAGTATCGTGATTTTTTTACTCATACTATACGGAAAATAAGTCCATCTGAGAGTTCATCAGCTACTTCATCTTCCTTAGGTACGCCCAATCCTATAACATATTTTGTGAATTGTGAACGTTTTTCTGTGAGACATTGGAATTTTCTTGCAGTAGTGAAAGCGGGACATGAGCCAAAGCATTTTAAAGAAGTGATGAAAGACTCAGGATGGCGAGATGCGATGTGTAAGGAGATACGAGCAATTGAAGACAATGAGACTTGGGTAATGGAGACTCTTCCACACGGAAAGAAAGCATTAGGGAGCCAGTGGATATGTAAAATTAAGTATAAGTCCGATGGCAGCATAGAGCGACTCAAAGCAAGACTTGTAATCTATGGAAATCATCAGGTGGAAGGAATTGGCTATAACGAGACATTTGCTCCTGTGGCAAAAATGGTGACGGTTCGTATTTTTCTTGCAATTGTTGCTGTTAAAAATTGAGAGGTACATCAAATGGATTTGCATAATGCTTTCCTTCACGGTAACTTAAGTGAGGAGGTTTATATGAAGGTTCCTCCACATTTCAAATATAAAAATCCTAACATGGTTTGCAGGTTGAAAAAGTCGTTGTATGGTTTGAAACAAGCTCCCCGATGTTGGTTTACAAAACTGTCAACGTCGTTGAAGAATTATGGATTTGTACAATCCTATTCAGATTATTCCTTGTTTGGGTTGTGCAAGGGAAGAACTCAGATCAACATGTTGGTTTATGTTGATGACTTGATTATTGCAGGGAATGATAAGGTTGCATTGACAACTTTTAAAGATTACCTTAGCAGGTGCTTTCATATGAAGGATTTGGGAGTTTTGAAGTATTTCTTAGGGCTAGAGGTAGCCCGTAATCCAGAAGGAATTTTTCTTTGCCAAAGAAAATACACACTCGAGATAATTTCTGAAATGGGTTTGTTGGGAGCAAAGCCTGCAGCATTTTCTATGGAACAAAATCACAATTTGGCCCTTGCTAAGGGCGAATTCCTTGCGGATCCGGCGCCATATAGGTGACTTGTAGGGAGATTGATTTACTTGTCTGTGATGAGACCAAATCTTGCATATTCGGTTCATATTTTGTCCCAATTTATGCAACAACCTCGTGGGGATCATTGGGAGGTGGCTCTCAGGGTCGTGAGATATTTGAAGAAGAGTCCGGGGCAAGGGGTTTTGCTTCGTGCTAATAGTGACCTAAGTCTAGAAGGATGGTGTGATTCAGATTGGGCTAGTTGTCCACTTACGCGGCGTTCCTTGACAGGATGGTTCGTGTTATTTTGTTGTTCTCCAGTGTCATGGAAGACCAAGAAGCAACAAACAGTGTCTAGATCATCTGCGGAGGCTGAGTATAGATCAATGGCAGCAACAGTGTGTGAGTTAAAGTGGCTTAAAAACCTTTTAAGCGACTTGGGTGTGTGACATCCGAAGGGTATGAAGTTGTATTGTGATAGTCAGTCGACATTGTACATTGCTCAAAATCCAATTTTTCACGAAAGAACAAATCATATTGAGGCTGACTGCCATTTTGTTCGAGATGCGGTGACTGAAGGGATGATTTGCCCGTCATATGTTTCCACTAGTGTTTAGTTGGCAGGCGTCTTTACAAAAGCGCTAGGGAAAGCGAAATTTGAGTTTCTACTCTGCAAGTTGAGCGTTCGAGATTTTCACGCTCCAACTTGGGGGGGGGGGGCATTATGATATTATTGTGACTAAAATAGGAGTTTATTGTGCATGTCTTTTGAGGAATATTTTTCCTTAATTTTTCCTTTGTATTTTAGGTAAATGTATCTTTGTGATTAGAAGGATTTTTTAGGAGATCAATCGAGCCTTCGAGAGCAAGGATTCTCGGCGATATTTTGTAATATATATACTTCATTATTGTGAATGAGAAGGAGATAGAGAAATTTGGTGGAGAATTTGTCACCATCTCTACCACGTCAAGAATTGAAGCGAGTATGGCTCTTCCTTTCAAAAAAGAATTGTTATCGACATCACTCGATCGTTAGATTGGGTATATGCTATCCATGATTGTTGAAACTGAATTATTGGAAGTAGTTATTAAAATATCATCGGTATCTCAATCATTTTATGACCATTGTTTGGACCTCCTATTGTTCCATCTCCAATACTTGAAATCCAATCGAAAAATTGTTTCAATTCGTTAGAATGATTGTCTGAACTTAGATTTTGTACAGTTTGTGGTTGTCCACACATGTGTGATGTACAAAAGTTGTTATAAACAAAATATATTTTAAACAATTGCTCAAACTTAAATTAAATAATGCAATTTGCATAAAATAAATAAAAAATTTTGTTCAAATATTTTTACTGCAATGAATAGAAATAATAAACCTCAAAATATTATAATTTACATAAAATAAAGTAATTGTGACAAATTAAATATATCAATATGTGGTCCTATATTTAAATAAATGTAACAAATTAAACAATATTGACGATGCACATAAGTGAAAATCAACCTCAAAATTTTTGAAACAATAAAGTGAAATTCAACCCAAGAGACCATTTGCATAATTTTTTTTTTTTAAAATTTGTAAATGCGATATAATTAAATGCATATTTAATTATGTCATAAAATTAAAAAAATAACATTATTAATGAAAATCTAAATAAAATATATAATCAGCCTTTTGTGTATGCTCATACTTGATATTTATTGTTTAAAAAAAAGTTTGTTTGACATGAATGATGATTTTTAGGAGAATGTGTGGTTAAAATGTAGTGATTTTTTTTTTGAGTTTACGTTTAATATTATTTATTGATAAATATGTGGTTAAAAAGAAGAAAGAGAAAAACGTGTTAAAATTTTAAAAGAGACCAAACATGGGCTATATATGTTAATAAAATTAAAAAATAGATTTTACCATTTTTTACGACATATAATTATTATTTTAATAAAATTGCAGACCATTGAATTGTTTTACCATTTTTGCGAGGAAACATGTCATGAATTAAGTGTTTTAACGTATGTATCACAAACATATCAACTCGATTTTTGTATTTAACGTTCAATAAATGAAATTTTCTTTTTAAAAAGTTTTTGAACTATGAAATTTGGCTTATACAATACATTTGAAAGACTCAACTTATATATTCTCCTTAGGACCGACGCTTTTCTTTTTATATATTGTTTTTCATCATATTTTTCCCAAATAAAGTCAATATTGTACCAAAGTCTATAATTGATTCTATTTAAAGTTGACTTCAAATTATTATTAAACCCCATATTAAAAATTAAAAAATATAGTATATAAAAAAATAAAAAAAAAATCTGATGGTTATGTGAATTATTCATTAATTTATTATTCACGTTAAATTTGGTATTTTTTGTCATTTAAAGTATCAATAAAATAAATGTATAGTAACAACTAACATAAGTGAGAGAGGCAGCCATATTCTTTATTTATACAAAAAAGAAAATTTATGAAAGATGGGCTTGGATGAGAGAGGCAGCCATATTCTTTATCATCTAATCCGTTTGTTAAAAGTTTTTTTGTTTAAAACATTTTGTTTATATTTTCTAGGTAAAATATGTGGTTAAAAAGTGGAGAGAGAAAATGTGCGTGGTAAAAAGGTTATTTGGAGAATTGTGTTATAAAAAAACATATTTAAAAATATATTTGCTTAACAGAGGCTAAGTCAAGAATTTACTTCAAGTACTTATCCTCTTGGATCAATTCATCATAAAATGTCCATGGATCTAGGAATATTTCGCCCCAGTTAGTAGAGTTTTTGTTGATCAGTTTTTGTGATTTTTTGAAGAATATGTAATTTAAAATTGTTTGAAAAAAAAAAAAAAAAAAAAAAATCTCTAAAATGGATAGATGCAAAGGAGATGAAAATTGCATTTTTGGGCAGAATAAGAGATATAAAAAGTAGATTTAGATCTTTTCATTGTAGTGAAATTTGAATTTAGATTCATCAAGATGTAAATGAGAGTTCAAAATTAATTTTGGAGATACTAATTTACACATAATTTTACATCATCGTCGAAAATGCTCTTAATGCTTCTTATATATGATGATGTGAATTTTCAGGCCTAACTTCTCATCTTTTGTTTGGTCATGAACTTGTTGACCCTTTAAAAGCAATTAATTAATAAAGAAAAGTGATTAAGCATCTTTATCTTGTCTAATTAAATAAACGCTAGGAGCTGGCTTAGGATTAGAAAAAGCTGGTTTCTCTAGCTGGGAGTGCTATTCGACTTGTATAAATTCAAGAAAGAGATAAAGATTCTGAAAATAAGTTTCATCCACATCCATTAAGAAAATAGTGCCATGTATCCGACTTACGTGTGATGAACATATTATTATACTCGCTATTTTATCTTAAAATGTCAATCTAATAAATAACTCAAAATCTTTTACCGATTTTTTAATATTTTTTATTCTTCATAAATGTGAGATTATACACTTCAATAATACCTCAAAAACAATAGTTCATTGAAAACATCTACGGGGATTAGATGCATCAATTGCTCGCTTGTGCGTTAAGTTCCATTTTAAATGGTTCAATTTACCCTGAAAATATGGATATATATATATATATATATATATACACACACACTCTCAAACCAACTAAAGTCACCATCTTTCATGCATCTCATTTCTCAATGTATACAATTGAGATGGAATCATGGAATAATGTGGGTGTAATTAGTTACGCAAGGTTCCATTGACTGACTGCATGGACATACACATAGGGTTGGTGGTGGTGGTGGTGGTGGTGGTGGAGGAGGAGGAGTGAGGGCAAAAGGAATTAAATACGAATGGCGTGGGTGGCGCTGACACCCTGTAGAGAAGCAGAAACTACAGCACGATGCCACGAGCAGTGCATCCCTCTTCTCCGGGAGATTCACTGTTGGATTAATTAGTTATTAATTTTAAACCAAGTATACACAATCAAAAAAAAACAAAAAAGTATTAAACCAAGTACTTATCCAGTTGATATTTTTGGGATTCTCTTTTCTCTGTTATTATTATTATTTTTAATTTAATCAGGTACTGAAACTTACAATACATCTTTCCACAACAAGCACATGAAATAAAGATGCTCTTTGTCTCCTCTCATACCATTTCCGTTCCACAAAAATAGTCTCTAAGGGTAGATCTAGCTTACAACGAGGGTGTTCGGCTATTCGTGTTGAATTCACTAATTTTTAGTTTTATTTTATTTTTTTATCATGTAATTTTAGTGTCAATTTTTTCCCCCTTAGCTTGTAATGTCCGTTCGTATTAGATCAAATCTGTTCGTGCTTGATCGACTTTCTGGATCCGCCCTTCTCGCTTTTCTTTTTTGTTTATCTTAAATTATAGTCACTTTATTTGTTGAGATGAGAGTATATATTAATATCTTTATTTTCTAATAAACTCTTATTTCATTATTATCAACAAATGTGACTCATTATTCAACATACGTAGGGATATATTAGGAAAAATATAAGTAAATTCATAGTTCCAACATATATTAATTATATTTTTTTAATATGTAAAAATAGAAACGAGTCTATCTTTATAAAATGAATGGAATATTTTTAATTTATGATTTTACTATATTACTTCCTAATTGAAGTGCACCTTATTTGTGGACCTACACTTCGCTGGTCGTCACGGTGTAGACAATATTTTTTGTAGTTCAGTTAACCTATTTCGTGTCAAGTTCGTTTTAGTTTTATTATTCGATGTTGTAATTAATTTAAGGATCATATATGCAAGTAGGGGTGTAAGTGTTGGATGGAATTTTGTGAATAGTGATGTCAAAATAAGTTTAACGATGGTTTGTAAATTCTTGTCGAATATTGGACAGAGTAACGACAAAGAAAAACACAAATAAGAAGAAGAAGAAAAGAAGGGACAAAACCGAGGTAAGAGTTGGACTCTTTGTCATTAAGTCGAATTTGCCATGCAACGGTGCCTACGGATTTCGTCAATCGACTCCCAAGATACAACGGCTTTTCTTATGTTTGTAGCACTCCAAAACACAAGTACAACGAACCAAATTTATGCTTATGTACTCCAAATGATGCAATGAATAAAAATCAAAACAAATGAAATAAATTTGATTTTGGAGAGAAGAGAGGATGAAAGATGTTTTGCATATCAAAAAGTGAGGAATAGGACACCAAAAAGGTCCTCTATATATAGATCATGAAAGGGTGTGGACGAAATGGTTGAGGCCCAAACCATGCACCCTTTCCAAACAATGCACATTTATGAAAACGTGTCTTGTGGCCGAACAACCGTGCGGCCGCACGGTTATAGACCGTGCGGTCGCACGGTTTTACTCAAAAAATCAAAATTAAATTTGACGTGTGGTCGCACGGTTTCCCAACCATGCGATCGCACGGTCAAATATTTTGACCTGATTTTCGTCCTTTTTCGTAATTTCTCATTCATCCGATATTGGTTTTCGAAATGCCAAATATACCCTTCAATACATGCAGAGAAATCAAAATTCTCTTTCTGGGGCGTTGCTCCCGAGCCCCCACAGGGGGAGCTGCCCCCTCGACCCCCGCGACCTGATCGGGCAGGTCGATCCTGTTTGTGCACCCCGAAGCAGCGAAGTGGCAAACAATTTTGCCTAAACGGATTGAGCCGAACTTTTGAGTATTTGGCCGAAGTCGACACGAAGTCACTTTAATCGATTTTCAATTCTCGATTTATTAACCAATATCCAACAGTAAGCAGTCCAATTTTTCGATTTTGATAGATTTTGACGTCAAACCATTGAAATCAAATCGGCTTGAGAAAAACTCAAACCTAAATCAAACCATTTTAAATGGTTTGAGGACAGTTTTAGAAAAACTCAAATCTAAACTTAACGGTTTGGTCCGGTTTTAAACCGCCAATTTTACCATATATTTTTTTGCCTATTTACTTTTATATCACTAGTTCATTGATTTCGATAAATACTTATACTTTATTGCCAATAAATATAAACAAACTCAATAAATATACTATAAATTTAAAATACTAACTAAATCAAAATGAAATCACGATAAATTAAAATATAGTTATTTTGTCTGCGTTTTTAGGCTAAGATGTTACAAATAAAAGGTACAACAATGTTACATTATAAGTCTATAAGACCAAAAAAATAACATGATGCCCAATAAGATCTTTGTGATTATCATATCTAGAAAAGAAGTTTTATTGATTAGATAGAGAATATCACTGGCAACAATAAAATAAAAGATTTATTAATTAGATAGAGATTATAGAGTATATAATCAACGTAACGATTATATAAGTTTATCGTTGTCTGTTACGAATTCAAACCACTTGTCAGATATTTGGATGGAAATTATTGAATTTATTTGAATTTTGAAGTATGATAATTATCTAATTGGGTAATAAATGTAATATGTTTGGATATTTGACCCAAATTAAGAATCGGAATATCTTGGACAATTGATTTCCATATTAAAGTGGTTAACTTGGAGACCAAGTTAAAGGTGAAAAGGAAAATAAAAGACTTTATTTTGGTATTCTACTTCAATAGGGAAACTTACTTGGACACGAATTCTACATATTCTAGGTGTTATTTTTTACCTATAAATATGTGTGTTAGGGAGTCATAATATTGTGAATCTTATGTGAGACTAATTAGAGAGAATTGAAGAGCTTTATCTTTGTAGTTTCTTGTGAACTCTTTGTGGAATAATTCAAAGGGTAGAAACTTGTGTTAGATAGAAGTTTATTATTAGTATTTTCTCTGTAGTCTATGGGATTAGATTGGTGAGTGAAAGTCTATATAATTGTAACAATTTATTATATAGTGAAAGGCTTTGGCGATCAGGAAATTTTGCGTTGTTGTTATTATTTTCTTGTTACTCAATTATTTTTTGAACATTAAAAGATCCCGTGGGTTAAAAAAGGGGGAATCAACGTTTAATTCCCAACAAGTAGTATCAGAGCGTTAGGTGGTTCGAAGATTTTATTGGATCAAAAGAAAATATGTCTGTCAAGTACGACGTGGAGAAATTTGATGGAAGAATTAATTTTGGCTTGTGGCAAGTACAAGTCAAGGATATTTTAATTCAGGTGGGTCTGCACAAAGCTTTGAGAGGAAAACCAACCGAGAGTTCTGACAAAGGAAAAGAAAAAGAAATCGAATCCAGCAAGATTGATGAAGATTGGGAAGATTTGGATTTAAGAGCTGCTAGTACAATACGACTTTATTTGGCCAAGAATGTTCTTGCAATATTCATGGAATATCTACTGCTAAGGAACTTTGGGAAAAACTGAAAGAGTTTTATCAGACGAAAAACTTGTCAAATCGCTTGTATCTGAAGGAACAATTTCATTCGTTGAGAATGAGCGCAGGTACAAAAATCTCCAACCATCTTAGTGTTCTTAACGTGATTGTTTCTGAACTGGAATCTATTGGAGTCAAAGTTGAAGATGAGGATAAAGAGTTGAGGCTCATCTGGTCTCTTCCATCCACGTCTGAGCACATCAAGCCGATTTTGATGTACGGGAAGGAAACGGTGGACTTTGCAGAAGTTACAAGTAAGTTGATCTCTGAAGAACGGAGATTGGGTGGAGGTGATAATTCATCTGGAAATAATTTGCTTGTTACTGAAAAGTGGAAGAGGGGTAACTCCATGAAGAAGAAAGTTGTATGTTGGAACTGTGGACAATCCGGTCACGTAAGAAGAAATTGTCCAAAAAGTGGAGTAGACTCGGCTGACTGCTCAAAGGTGGACAATGCGACTCTCTTGGTGGAGGGCGGTGATGATGTACTCTGAGTAGGATGTGACATCCTCATGGCATGATGTCAGTTGCCATGATAGAGGATGTGTTCTTACTGGCGGGTGCATGTGTTCGCACACAACATTGGTTTGACTTGGATGCAAGGTGTGTGGTTGAATTGATGTCGATGGCTGATGACCTTCCATGGAAAATCAAACAATGGGAGTTGCAACATAATTTTTCAGCAATTTTGTTTTCGACATGAGCTGATGAAAAGCTCGGAGTTCGTTGATAATTCTGAGTGATTATACTCATATGGTGGAGTATGGGATCGTCAAAGTGGAAAAAGCTTGCATGTTTACCCAATGATTAATTTTTGAATATTTTGGCTCGGATGAATTTGTGTCAAGGTGGAGATTGTTGGGATATTTGACCCAAATTAAGAATCGGAATATCTTGGACAATTGATTTCCATATTAAAGTGGTTAACTTGGAGACCAAGTTAAAGGTGAAAAGGAAAATAAAAGACTTTATTTTGGTATTCTACTTCAATAAGGAAACTTACTTGGACACGAATTCTACATATTCTAGGTGTTGTTTTTTACCTATAAATATGTGTGTTAGGGAGTCATAATATTGTGAATCTTATGTGAGACTAATTAGAGAGAATTGGAGAGCTTTATCTTTGTAGTTTCTTGTGAACATCAAAAGATCCTCTGAGTTAAAGAAGGGGGAATCAACGTTTAATTCTCAACATAATAAAATTAATAAAATACCCAAATAACTATTGAATTTGACATAATGGCCGAATTTTCGAAATTTTTACTTCTTTTATTTTTATATATTTCTTCGTCGATCCAGTTTAGTTTCAAACTGTAATTAAATTCTCAAACCTAAACCAAACCATTTTTAATCGATTTGGTCCGGTTCAAAACCATTCATTGACGGGTCCACGTGACACCAAACCTGTGATTTCTAAAATGTAGTTTCGGTTCGATTTTGATGATTTTTGCTTATCCTACTATCTTAAAAAGAAACAAATCTTACAACACTATTCATAACCTCTTCCCGTTGATCCAGTGGTCGGATGGCCTTCCTCAAGACGTTTCGCTGGTGGGACGTCAATGGTTTGAAACCTTTTGGGTAGTTTCTTTAATTCTAGCATTCGTGGGGTCATTTTGATCCCAGCTTCCTATTCCACATAAAGAGGAAAATTGCTGCATTCTCTTTGACGTTTTCTAATCGTTTTTCGTTTTCCTTTTCCGAAAATGCGGAAAACGCATTCTCTTGCACCTTTTTCGGGAAAAAATTTCGAAAACGTTTTCCAAATTTTGTTAAGGAAATGGAAAATGTGAAAAATGACAATGTCTTGCACGGTGCTTAAGACAATTTTTTTTTTTTTTTTGGAACTCATGAAAATTTGTTGATTATACAATCATATCAAATAAAAAATATAGTACAAATAATATTTTAAAAAATTTTACACACGATTCTTAAAATTTGGCGCTTAATCGAATTTCTTATATTAAATTTATTTTAATTTTATTTGTATTTATCACCAATTTTCTTTTTGATATATATATATGATCTATATTTATTATTAACTTTCATTTAATACTAACTTTTATTAATTATATTTAATACTTTTTCTTTTTTAGGAAATTTTCTGATTTAGAAAGAATTTTGGACGGAAAAATGTGTGCATAAAAATAGTGGCAGTTATCATATTATTATATATAGATAGATAGATAGATAGATAGATAGATAGATAGATTTGTATTCATCGCCAAATTTATTTTTAATGTATTTTAATTTTTGATTGAGTTTAATTTTTAATGTATTGATTACAAATATTTCATAAAAACTACAATACAGACGCATTAAAAAAATATAATATCTTGTATGGTTCTCATGACATTTTTTTAAAATTACCGTGTTTTCCCGTTTTTCGCGTTTTCGTTTTAAAAAAAATACTAAAAAATTTGAAAATTGTCAAAAATTGTCATTTTAATTACATTATTGGTCCTCGATTTTCAAAATTTGTTATTTTAATCCTCGAATTTTGAAATTTCTTTTGAAAATACCCTAATTTATTTGCAACTTAGGTCCTTCAACTTTAGAATTTCTTGAACATTAGTCCGCAAATTTTACTTTTCTTTTAATTTAGTCCTTCCCGTATTTGCTTTATAGGTCATTGTCTTCAAACGTATATAACTTTGCTTCTTCAACTTCGAAATTCCCTCCGTTTTTTGCGTCAAACTCCAAATTCAACAATCTTTCTTATGATGTATCATGTGCTCAATTATTAAACATTTCTTTTTTACTTTTGTATTGTAGAAAATTAGGGCATCATTGATGAACGTATGGATTTTTGAAATTTTTTGACATAACCAAATATGGATCTCTATTTTATTTATATTGTGTATATCATATATGTATGAATGTTGAATGTGTGTGTGTCTATATATATATATAATCACAAGTACACAAAGTGTATGTTTGGTATTATTTAAAAAGAAATTTTTTCAAGTGAATAGTAATATTTAGGGGAATGGATGATTGATATTTAGTTGAAAAGTCAAATATTGTGAACCTCACTTTTAATGAGAATCAAACAATGGCAAAACAGTTTTCTGGAAAAAAATTCAAACAGAACGTATTTTTCAGCATTTCATTTTCGAGAACAGTTTTCAGAAATAACAAATCAAACGCGTTTTCAGCAATTTTGAAAATATTCAGAGAAAACGAAAATTAGAAAATATTTTTGAAAATAAAAACATAAAACTGAAACAAAAGAGAACGCATTTTGATTTCTCGTCATAATTTTCCCTCCTCACCATCCTCACTTATGTCTACGAAAATCTGATTTCACCTGAAATTCTCATTTTTTCAACTGTTCATTCTTCTTCCATGGCTCATCGACTTCACATCGGGAGTTTGGGAGCCTCCAAACTTTTCTCTCACCTACTCCTCTTCACGAGTCTCTCTCTTTTCTCTATCTCATCCGCCAACAGAGGTGTGCTTTTTATTTTTCGATTCCGACCGTAAAGGTGGCGCTTCCAGTCACTTTTTTATTTCCATCATTTTCCCTATTTACGATCTGAAATACATTCACAATAGATTATTATCAAAGTTCGTATGTGTTGAGCTTCAACCTGGAAAGAGATTTTTGACGCAGTACTAAGGTATGCCCTTTTTTTATTGAATTGATAAAGAAAATGCTTGCTCATTGTTCAATAAAATGTCAATGTTAAACTATCGATGATTTTGGTGGTGCTAACTGCTAATACAAGGCTTTCTGAGTATTTGAAAAGGAACAAGATATGAGGGTGAATATACTACTTTTTTTGTTTGAAATATTGATATTGAGTGGCTGCAAATATGTCATAGGCATTTTAAATTTGAGAATACACTTTGGGTTTCAAAATTATTGTTAGATTTCTTCCTTCCCGTTGGAATATTTTCTTTTACATTTTTCCTTAAATTGTCAAAGCTGATAGGCCCTCAATATGATGCACTTACCCGGCCCGAGGAGGAAAAAGGAAGGTGAAATAAACACTGAGGCAGATAAATGGTTGGCTGAGATAGGAAGTATGCAGATAAATGTAATGGTGTGTTTGGGATTAATTCATTCATTTGCATCGTCAATTTTCTAACTTGAAAACTTGTGTAACTGTAGGAGTTATCGGCCATTCCAAGGAGCACTGTTACAAAAGCTTTAAAAATTTTAATTGATACACATGGATATTTTTTATTAGTTTTCGAAACACAGTGATAAATTATTCACTAATTTTTAATTTCTCTATTGTTTTCATCTTTTAGATATGAAGAATAATCCAGTTCTCATCCACTGCAGACCTTGAAAGGTATATTCTGCATTGAACACAAAGAAATAAATTCTTCACTAATTTTTGATTTCTCTATTGTTTTCATCTTTAAGATATGAGGAATTATTGAGTTCTCATCCACTGCAGATGTTGAAAGGTATATTCTGCATTAATTTTCTTAAAATATCATACTAAGTTTTGTGTTTCTTGGACTTATTATCAAACAACGATGCATGTCATAAAGATGCTAAAATAATTGGAACTGTATTAAGGTATGGTTTGATCAAATTTCTTAGATTTTTGGTTTCAACTTCCTTTTTTTTTTTTTTAATTGTACTTTTCTTTTCAAATTTGGCTTACAGTTCATTGTTGCTGAATATAAGAATTATTAAGGATGATCTATGCGATATTTGCTTCTTCTTGAGCGACTAAGTGAGTTTCGGATATTTGATCTCGAGGAAAGAGACTTTTCTGATTATGGGTTGAGACACTCAAATATTTTATTTTATTTACAAAAAAATTACGAATTTCAATTCGTTTTTAACATAATGTGACTATGATTCATTAAGTTTGAAAAGATCTAATTTTTCCCAATGAAGTATTGTGGATTTGAATGGAGTTGAGTTTAATTCATTAATATTGCAGCACTTTAAAATGTGATCTTGAATGTGGAGAACTAGATCTAGCATTAGTTTCTAAGGTTGAAAATGTGGTTAGCGTTTGGATGAAAGAATCCGTGGACAATATCTGTTATTGTTCAATGTGGAAACATGAATTTTTGTTACTGTAGAGAGATGTTTCCAAAATAGATAAAATTGACAAAGTTTTTGTACAAAACTAAAAGTTTAAGAAAATAAGAGCTAATCTATGTTTAGATAGAATTAAGGAGAAAATCTGCTATCACAAATTTGATAGTTAATCTTGAAGTCAAATTGTCCTATGATTTTATTGAAAAAAATAAATTCGTCTGAAAGTTTGTGCAATGGTACAAGGCTTTATATTAGAATTGATGCTGAAATTGATGTTGGAGAATAAGAAGAAATAGTTTTTTTCTAACCCTATATACCACTAGTGCCTCTTGAAGATGATATGAGTCAAATTCGATTCGAAATTATATGAGTCCAATTCAGATCCCAAAGGCTCGAGGTGTTTATTCTTCTATTCTTATATTTGGTTGAATTGATTACCTTTTAGGTTGATAATTTAGCATCCTGAAAATAATCAATGATATCCATTTACAACTTTGAAATTATTCTCATCAATTGAACTGAGTGATTTATTTATTTATTTTTACATGACTATCAATAAGGTATAGTGTACGTGAAAAAGCACTGTAAATTTATTAATTATTTTCAGAATATCAGGGTTCAATACGAGGGCAAAAGAATTAAAAAAAAAATGGTTGAAATCCTAATCTGTCCATGTAAAAATTGCATTTATAATGCTAAAACTCAGGCAAATTTAGACTTAATTATGAAGAAATTCTTCGATTGGTTTCAATAATGCAAATATCCAAACATTTGCAATTGTTTTCTTAGAAATGGAACAGTCATTTCTTAATTATTTTTAGATAAAATGAATCTATTTTCTCATGCATTGATATATATTTTTCCTCTCAGGTATCAAAGTTAATTTTTGGTTCTTAGGGGCTTTCAAATAATTACAATAATCCTCTTCCTTGTGAGGAAGGAATTGTATAATCAAACATGCATTTAGTAAAGGCGTTACTTTTTTTTTTTTTTTTTTTTTTTTTTTTTTTTGCCACGTTGAAATTTCATGGTGTGAACTATGCTGATGAATACTTGGTAAAAATTTAATTTCTCAAATACTTATTCTAGATTCTAGCACCAGACTATAATCTGGCAAGATAATTTTCATTTTTTACTTGTTATATGATAATCGGAATAACTGATAAGTATTCATTCTCTAAAACTATTAGAATTCATTTTTAGAAAACACTTATAATTTTTAATATTTGTACAGTCAATAACTAATTTTATAGTTGTTTGATTTACTAATGTAGTAATTGTTCATTATGAATTATTTGTGTTTAACTTGTGTATTAAGGTCCAGGAATAGTGCTTTAGAAACATGAGACTAACTGGACAAGTGATAATTTTACCAACTGTTTTTTTTCGTTTCTTCAGCATGTATATAACTATCTTTTTACTTTATCATTTTGAAAATAATTGCTTCTTTCCAATAAAGAAGTGGTGAAATTGGTGCCAGCAGTTGAGATTTTGGGAGAAAGAAATAGGTGTCATATGTTATCTTCATTGTCTCTATGTGTAAAAGATGTCCATAACCTTCCTCCTGGCTTATATTCTTAATCCGACCAGTCACGTACTTGAAGAAAGACAAACTTGTATCGAAGAGTTTTAAGTTCTGTGAGTACCGGGGTGAAGCCAGAAGGAAGAAAGCTGGGTCATAATTTTTTTTACAGATGTAGAGGCCTTGGTGGATCTTCGAGCTACAGGTAATTGTCTGCATGTTAGATACAATCAATCAAACAGAAATATACAGTTGATTTATCTATATTTACCGTTCTTGGTTGAAATAGAAAAGACAATTAGATTTCAGTCATAAGGATTTGCTGTATGATGAATTTAGTGAGCAAGTTTGAAGATGGTACTACTATAGAAGCTTTAAAAGTTTTAATTTGTACACGTGAATATTTTTTATTAGTTTCTGAACACATAGAAATAAATTATTCAGTAATTTCTAATTTCCCTATTGTTTTCATCTTTTAGATATGAGGAATCATCATGTTCTCATTCACTATAAACGTTGAAAGGTATATTCTCTATTTTTCTTAAAATTATTATTTTTAATTTAGAAAAATCAATCATCAGACTTTTTGTGTGTTTCAAATTTCTTTTACGCTTCATCATGTTTGTCTTTAGGGTTTGTAAAGGCTATATTATATGCATATCTTTGTCACTTAGCATACAAAGTTTTGTGTTTCTTGGACTTGTTATCAAAGATGCTAAAATCATTAGAACTACAGCGAGTTAGTCGGATCAAAATGTGTTATCTTTAGATGTATTATCTTTGGCACGTAACAAAAACTTTTAAGAAAAGAAAGCCTGTCAATGCCCTAAATGCAACTGCAAGCCTCCCAATTTTTTTGACAAATTTAACCTAATTCATGTTAAAAATCTACACACGTTTGAGGGCTCAATCTTTTTCTGATAATTACTGATTTTCTACTTGTATGCTATGTTTGTGGTATATTCTATTGACAAACATGTCCTTTTTTATATTTTATCCATTTCCATATATATATTTATTGAAATTTATTCAGAAGCTTACAAATTTAATCTATGGACTGTATTTCTTAATTTACACTCTTAAAACATTGACTATTTTGACAGTAACGAAAAGACATGTATTTTATCCAAATATCCATATTTAGCTTTGCATAATCATAGAATTAGTTGATTAGTTTCATTCTTATAATTCAATACTTTTTTGTAATGTGAGATGACATGGGTTGTTTTTATATTTTATGCATACGTCCATTGTCACCACAATATGTTACATTTTGACCACAACATTCACATCATTTTTTTCTCTCCAGTTTGAGTTACGTGTAGATTTCTAATTTTACGCAGACGTCCATTTCATCATGACCACAATGAAATTTAACGAGAACAAGTGTTTTTTGCTGTAATATGGTTAGTTAAGTAGGTTTTCTCCGCCCCCCCCTCCTTTTAGCTATACAAATCATGTGGCTAATTCTTCGCATTTAGTTGAAAAACTGTTGGAACTTATGTAGTCCAACCAAACTTCCATTTTTTCCACTTCGTTACACATTTATAATATATTATCAACGCTTACACTTGACAATCATTCGTGCAACTAACACCACTAGCCTTATATGCAAGGGTGTGAACAATGCCGATCCTATAATTCTTGAAACCTGAGGCGAATTTCATAAATTAAGCTCCCCCTTCCCTTCCTCCAAAAAAAAAAAATTTGTTTGCCTGTAAAATCTATAAGTGTTAATGGAATCAATTATTAACTTGTAAACTTAAAACTTAACAGTAAAACAATAAACAAAATGTACTATAAAAAAAACTTACATTATAAATAACAAAGTAGTGAATGCTTCACACAATAACTTAAATACTATTCACCTTGCAAAGTTAAAACTTTAATCAAATTTGAAAAATCTAATTGTTCAACCCTTTTTTTCTTAGTGATAATATAGACAATTCATTCAATCTTTCCATGGTCAAAATAACAAGCCACAAAACCATTATGGGTAATAATGTTTAATGATAAAAGAATATTGAATTAACCAAAAATTGATGAAAGAAAAGTAAAAGCAAGTTCATGCACTCGACTAGATGATTGAATATTAAATTAGAGTACTCCCTCTTTTGATACTCAAGTGAGCTCGATATTCAAGTACTGAAATAAAATAATGCAAAAACACACAAAAAAAAATGGAAATCTATAGGCATTTGAAAAGATGGACCTATACATAGAGGTGGCAAATGGGCCGAGTGGCTCGTCAAAACTTGACCCATGAGCCGCTTGGGCTCGTCTTGAGATGAGCCTGAGCTAGGGCTGAGCTTGGGGTTCAAAAAAACAAGCCGAGGTGGCTCGTCCCGAGCAACTCGTATCCACGTGCCCCCGAGCCGTATACATAGAGGTGGCAAATGGGCCGAGTGGCTCGTCGAAACTTGGCCCATGAGCCACTCGGGCTCATCTTGAGATGAGCCTGAGCTAGGGCTGAGCATTGGGTTCGAAACTACGAGTCGAGGCGGCTAGTCCCAAGCAGCTCGTATCCACGAGCTCGGCTCGTGGGCTCGTTTATTTTTATGACCAAAATAGATTTTTTTTTTCTTGAAATTATAAAACAAAAAAAAAAAATATATATATATATATATATATATATATGGGTGGCTCGTGGGCCAAGCTAGGCTCGTTGCCCACGAGCTAAAGGGCTCGGCTTGGCCCTTGAGTAACGAGCTCGGCTTGTCCCTTGGACAAGCCAAGCTCATGGGTTTAAGGCTCTAGCCGGCTCGGCTCTAACCATTATCACCACTACCTATACACGAGTCTTTCGAGACGATAAAAGGAAAAATCGAGAAGTATAAAATCAAATTCATACAGGAAATTGAGAAAGAAAGTCGTAAATGGTCCAATGTAAGAAGTAAGATCCCTAAGTTCAAGAACTGACATAAGCAAAGTTTCCTACTAAGTTCGTTTGGAAGCAATCACTATGAGAATGGAAGCCAAGAAGCTAGGGCTTTTCTGCGGAGGCGTCCCCCCCCCCCCCCCGGGATTTGATTAAATTTATTACTTGCGCACTCTTTTGAACATAGTTCGTGGGCCCAAAAGTTATGATTATATTAAATGTGTCAACGGTATTCAACACCATACATTTAGTGATGCATATTATGCTTTTAGATTGCTGGATGATGATAGAGAATATATTGATGGAATTATCGAAGCTAGTTATTGGGGATCCGTACATTGTCGGAGATATCTCTTTAATACTTTGATACATTCTTATTCTTTCGCACGACCAGAGTTTGTTTGGGAAAGGTGCTAGATATATTTATCTGATGACGTATTATACAAACAACGTAACATCTTGCAACATGAAGGTATCTTACAACTTAATATCCTTTTTTTCCCTACATTCCGTATTATACTAAGAAAAATATTTTATTTTTCAGTTGTGTTTAAACCAATGTTTAATATAAAGATTTGGAATTGAGTGACGTTGAAATACAATTCTATGAACTCGTGGACGTTGAAAATATGTTGCTAAATAGTGGAAAGAGTCTACGTGATTTTTCATCAATGTCTTTCCTAAATTTTGAATATTTTCCGAATTGCATCAACATACTAGTACAAGATGAACTGCGGTATGACAGAAGGACATTGGTTGAAGAGCATAAACAATTAATCTCCAAATTAAACAATTAATCTCCAAATTAAATAATGAGAAGATGAATCTATACAATACAGTAATGGATGCAGTTGAAGATGATAGTGGTGGATTCTTCTTCCTTTATGGTTACGATGGTACTGGAAAAATATTTTTGTGGAAAACTTTATGTATAGCTTTGAGATCAAATGGAGAAATTGTTTTATCTGTAGCATTGTTTAGAAAATTGAATCGAACCCGCCGGTTCGATTGGTAAAATTGGGAACTGGCCGAAAAATCGGTCTGGTCCAACTCGAAAATCGACTGGAAAAAATTGGCCGATTTTTAAACCTGGTTTTCGGGTTTTTTTTCTATAGTTGTTTTAAGCTACTTTTCCGTATAATTTTATTTTTTAAATGAGTAAATATTAGTTTATTTGTAAAATAACTTTTTTTAGAAAATTTTGTGATTTGGGATATTTTTTTATGTTTTAATTGAACCTGGTTCGACCCGATTTTATACCTTTTAACCCTTGATCCGTTGCCGTTTTCGATTTTCTAAACACTGATTTGTAGCATCACGTGGAATTGCATCTCTCCTCTTGCCTGGTGGTAGAACAGCTCATTTAAGTTCCAATTAGCCCGAATGAAGACTCCACTTGCAACGTTAAACAATGCAGTCCACTTGCAAATTTAATTGCGAAGAGTAAACTTATTATTTTGGATGAAACCCTGATGCTGAATAAATGTTGGTTTGAAACTTTGGATAAGAGCATGAAAGATATTTTTGAGGTAAAATATGTGGTTGAAAAGTGGAGAGAGAAAATGTGTATGGTTAAAAAGTGATTTAAAAAATTGTGTAGTTTATAAACTTATTTAAAAAAATAGTTTATTTGGTTTATCAAACGGTAAATAAGAATATGCGGCTCCGAAATATGAGCTCAAATGGTAAATATAATGAGTTGAACGTATTTTTTAAATGGATTTCAAGCATTGGAGATGGAACAATTTGTGGTCCTAATGATGGTCTTTCATCAATTGAGATTTCAAGCATTGGTTACGTGGATCAGATAATCCTGTTGAAGAAATTTTGACAAGCAAATATCTAGAATTTTCATCATAAGTTGATGACACGTCATTTTTGCAAGGAAGGGCCATCATTGCTCCAACTCTTGATGTGGTGGATTCTATCAATGACTACATGATATCTCTTAATGGAAATGAGGCAAAGACCTATTTAAGTTTCGGTACAATTTGCAAATCAGACTCCAATGTAGATTTATTGCAAGATCTCCACATAAACTGTTAAAGGAAATGTAAACTTGATTAATTAAAATAATTGAAATGGAAAAATGATTATTTTAGCTCGATTTTAATTACTGAATATCTAACGGGCAGAGGATAATATTATGATATAATTATATAAGCTTATGTGATTTTATGTAATTCAAGAGTGCAATCTCATTGCTTTAATAAAATGAATAGGAACTGGCAGTTAGACCGAAAATTTATAATCGAATTAACAATTTCTAATTATTGTATTTATGCTCCAGTTTAGGATTTGGGTTACAAAGGTTTTGGAGCAGGTGTGGGCTATAAATAAGCCTACTTTCTTAAACACAATCATTACAATTTATAAATAACATAATTTCTCAAATCATTTTTTAATCACACACATTTTCTCTCTACTATTCAACCACATATTTTATCTCGAAAACATAAATAAATCAATTTATAATTGCTACAGTGTTACCGAACAGAGGCTAGTCATTTACTTTCCATATACTTGTATTCATTGTGGGAATAATGTCCAAACCCAATTGATTGGGCCAAATTTGGGTTACTTGTTGGACAAAAATGGTTCAAGTCCTCAACTTTAACCCGAATTAGGGTTTCACTTAAACATGTTTAATAGCAAAAAAATAAGTTAGTGATTATTTGGTTGCTAACACAATCCCTTCCATATCCTAGCTTGTAGTGCGGATTACTGTCAGATGCTTGACAATTAGACGACCGTGGTTATGAGAATTCTACATCCTACATCACATCAGAATTCAGACTCAACAAATTCATCAAATGTATATTCTTTATCACTAACTTCATCTAAGTGTAAGGTTAATCCGAACTTTGATTTGGGATCTTTAATTTCTGTTGTGCATGTATGTTTCGAAACCTAATAGTCACAATGTCAGAGTACTGTGTTTTGCTTCAATAGACAAACCCTAAATCTAGTTTATTCGGATTCAAAAGAGATGATCCATCATCATTGATGTTCTTAGTATTTAACAAGTAGTGGATTTGATTGTGAAATTGATTTGTCAAAGCGTGAACAATTCGCACAATAATTTTGAGTCGTTCAAGGAATATGGAATTCGAGTTCTGATGGACTAAGGTTCCAGCAATCAGTTCTGATGGAATAAGACTTAGCAATCAATTCATATTAGTTTATAGACGTCAGGTAGTTAAAGTCGCATTTTATATCTTTTTCGTTTTTATTAGTTATAGCTAGCATTTTCTTTTTCCTTCATTTTTCTTTTTGTTATTTCAGTTGAGGTGTCACTCTACTATTTGATGTAATGGGATTATTGCATCTATATGTATTGCACATGTTCCCTCTTTCATGTCTGCATATTGATGAAATAAGTTCTTTTCATGAATCTCCTCTAATTTGTTCATGGTATCAGAGGGGGTCGAAATATTGGGAATTAATATGTAAACCAGCCATTTGAAGAAATCAACATGGTACTTGAGGATCCATCGGTGATCAAAGCTGAAATTGAAGAAGCAACCAAAGAGTAATCCAATGGAGATCCATTAGATCTCCAAAATTCAAATGATCTTGGTATGACATTAGTGAACTCGCCATTAACGGGTCAGAATTATCTCAATTGGAGTAGATCTATTATAATAGCTCTAGGAGCAAAATTTAAACTAGGATTCATTGATGAAAGTTGTGAAAAATTGACTGAAAATTCATCAAATCTTGAAAGATATTGTGGAAGCTTTCATTTACACAATATTAGCTAGAGATCTCTAGTTAGAATTGAAGGAATGTTATGTAGAATGTAATGGTCCTTTATTATACCAGTTACAAAGACAAATAAGTAGTATCTCACAAGGAACATCGACAACTGAAAAATATTATACAAAATTGAATAAACAAAATTTCATGTTTAATGCCAGCACCAATCTGCACTTGTAATACTTCTAAGGAGGTTTTAGATCTAACTATTAATGCAATTTCTAATGGTGTTTGATACATTTGATCATATAAGAAACCAGATGCTTTTGATGGATCCTCTTCCTTCGGTTAATAAAGCCTATTCTATGGCACTTAGGGTAGAAAAACAAAGAAAAGTACATATTATTTTTCCTGAGCTTAGTGATAATGCTGCTATGATGGATAAAACATCAAATTAAAGAGGAGGGAATGGAGGTAGAAACATGTACAACAAAGGATCTCATAGGTTAGGTTTTTGTAGAGGGAAATTCAATGCTGGAAGAGAAAATAATAGAAGATATACTGTTGAAAAGGAATAATGTCATTGTGACCATTGCAACATGAATGGTCACACTAGGGATAGTTGTTTTAAATTGAAAGGTTATCTAGATTGGTATAAAAATCTGAAGGAGCAGAGATCTAGAACTGTGGATGGTGGACGATACTTAGCTAACATGGCAGACACACCATTAGATTTTGAAGAAAATTAGTTTAATGAGGACAAAAAATGGATCCGGGAACATCTTAAAGCATTGCAAACATAGTGAAACAAGAGATGCTAAAGGTTTTGAAAGGAAAGATATTGGTAGACATGGAGAACAAGGTGAATTTAAATCACATTAAAGAGTATGCAAGTATGAGTTCATATCACTCTCTTTTGGCTATGCTTGATCATTTGAAACCAGGAATTTGGATAGTTGTTACAGGAGCCAACAATCACATCTTCACCGACCTAAACTTGATGACCAAATTGAAAAACACAATACAACCAGTCCATGTTTATTTACTAGATGGAACAAATAAATTTGTTAGACAAATAGGATATGTAAAATTAAATCTCAGATTGCACCTGAAGAGTCATTTTATGTCCCTAGCTTCAAATTTAATCCATTGTTAGTGCAAAGCTTACTCAGAATGCACAATTGAAATTAACCTTTTATCCAAATTCTTATCTAATGCAGGACTGCAGAATGAACATGTTTTAGAAGTTGGGAAGCTTGTAGGGAAGTTTTATTTGTTAGATGAGTCTAGTTTCCTATTCAATAAAAGTAAAAGTAGTGATAGTTTGATGATTCAGTCTATGTTTTCTGCATCTTGAACTAAACATCTGATGTTAATAAAAATTCTACTTCCTTTTCAAATTATTCCCTTGTCAAATAGCATAACAAAATTGGTCATACACCCTGTTACGGTTTTTCTGGTCACATATGTTGTACCCCGTAACATACAAATTGTTCCCCTTTGAAGGAGATTTTTGTCCCAGCTAGCTGGGCACGTTCATAGGGATTTGAACCCTTAACCTCATGATATGAGGATTGTGAAGGCAACAAAAAATAAATCATTTTCCTATCAGTACCATTCATACTCAGACGAGTTTTGAACTGATACGTGTATATGTTTGGGAGCCATACAGACAGTTTTCACTCACTAACACACCATATATGTTGACCATTGTAGATTATTTTAGTAGATCTACTTGGACCTTTGTACTGATGCACAAAACATAGGTAGCAAAAATACTAGACAGCTTCTTTAAGATGGTTGAAACCCAATTTGGAAAAGGGTTAAATCCGTAAAAAGTGATAATGGCATAGAACTTCTTAGCAATGAATGCCAGGCCTTATTACAATCCTCTTGAATCATGATTCAAAGAACCTGTGTCTACACTCCTCAACAAAATGGAGTGTTAGAACGAAAACATAAACATCTCCTTCAAATTGCTAGATCACTAATGTTTCAAGCAAATTTGCCAAAAAAATTTTGGACATACTCCATACTTATGGCCATCTTCATTATTAACAGACTTCCTACCCAAATTCTGAAATGGCTTACTCCTTTTGAGAAGCTATTTGGATATAAACCAAACTACTCTTTGGTTAAGACTTTTGGTTCCTTATGCTACATTGCCAACACTAAACCGCATAAAAATAAATTTGAGTCAAGAAGTCATAGATGTATCTTTGTGGGGTATAATCCTGGCCAAAAGGGATTCAAGGTTTTTAACATCCACACTGAACAAATCCATGTGTCTAGAGATATCAAATTCTCTAAGTTAACTTTTCCATTTCAAAATACTCTTAGATGAAACTCATCCAACTTTACCTCTAACTTCGTAATCTAATCCAAGGCAAAATTTTCGAAAAACAACAAATATACCTACTGATGTTATCACCGATCCATTGGACATTCCATCACAATCAGAAACACAATTAGAAACTCCATCCACTCTTGATGATCCATCATAATCTATCCCTCTCATTCAAGTTCCTATCCTTGAAACTCATCCATCTACAAACTTAATTCTTCATTCTACTCTTAGGCATAGTACCAAAATTAGATCAAAACCTCCATGGCCACAAGACTTCATTACAAATATAACTACCAGGCATGGTTTACCAGTTGTTGAAGTTACTTCATTGCGCAAGAAGGTCCCCCATTCCTCAAAAGGTTATATACCTTCTACTTTTCCTTACAACATATCCTCACATCTTAATTCAATATATGCTGCATTTCTATCTACTGTTTCAACTATTTAGGAACATAATTCTTATAATCAAGCCAGTCAAGACAAAGACTGGACTCAATCAATGCAGCAGGAGCTCAATGCACTTGAAAGTAATCAGACTTGGGAGTTAACCTCCCTTCCTCCTAGAAAACAAACCATAGGATCAAAATGGGTTTATAAACTTAAACTAAATCCAGATGGTGGAGTGGATAGATACAAGACCAAACTTGTTGCCAAGGGATATCATCAATTGCAAGGGGTAGATTTTTTGACAGTTTTTCCCCTGTGGCTAAATTAGTAACAGTCAGATTGCTCTTAGCTATTGTGTCAGCTAGAAAATGGCATTTACATCAGCTTAACATTAATAATGTCTTCCTCCATGGTTTCTTGGATGAAGAAGTGTACATGGTGCTACCTGAGGGATATAATAAAGCATTGCATGGGCAAGTTTGTAAACTAAAAAGCAACTTGTATGGTTTGAAGCAAGCATCACGTCAATGGAACACAGAGCTTTGTCTTAAACTCTAAACTTTTGGTTTCAATCAATCTGAGCATGATCATTGTTTGTTTATCATGCATCATTCTCAAAACCTTCTCATACTCTTAATTTATGTGGATGATGTTCTCATCACAGGCTCACATGAAGAAGACATTTTGGCTGCAAAACAATTTTTACATGAAGCTTTCACTATCAAAGATTTGGGTTACGCTATATACTTCTTAGGTTTGGAGATAGCTCGCAGTGATAATGGGATGTATATCAACCAAAATATCCTTGATTTGGTTAAGAATGTAGGTCTTACAAGTGCAAAACAAGTTCAGGTTCCAATACCCAAGGGAACAAAATTTGTTACACAAGCAGGTCCCCTGCTTCTAAATCTAGAAAAGTATCAACTGTTGGTTGGCCGCCTCCTTTATTTGAACCTTAATAGGCCAGACATTACTTATGGGGTGCAACAGCTCAGTCAGTTTGATAATGCTCCTTGCCACACACATTAGGAGATTGCCATCCATTTACTTCAGTACCTCAAGGGTTTTCCTTCTGAGGGACTCTTCTTCCCTGCTCAGAATACCTTTCACCTTGAAGTTTACTTTGATGTTGATTGGATGTTGATTGGGCATTGTGCCTTGATTCAAATAGGAGTCAAATCAACAGATCAATCTTCAAATCAGCTACAATAAGCCCATCCAGCGGTTAAAATAAACAAATGTTGAGGTAATCTACATGGAAACACACCATAAATTCATAGGGGTCAATCATCAGTAGTCCACAAAATTTACTATGCATCATGCTAACAGCAAATAATCATCAAAATCGCAATCACGGTATCATTTTTCAAATCATAATCCATGCTTTCACGTATCACAACATTTATTGTAATATCATCCAATCAAATGCATATCCTTTATCGTCCAAATATCGTCGAACTCAGCCATAATGCAAATTCAAATATCAAATTTTTCAAAGAGTCAAACAGGCCCAAACCATCAAAAACCCACTATGGGGGTAAATCTCAAATATATAGACCCACTTAATGGAGATCCCAACATCAAACAAATCCACCATGGGCCTAAAACATATCAACAGCCTGATTAAAATAAATCCTCGGTGCCAAAACCTCGTCTTCTATTGTTAGCATCGACTCCAACAGACCTCTGCTATTCGTGCCTCTAGTTTAGCACATCTTGACCTCTCTATTGCAAGTTAAGCTTGAACCGAATGTAGTTCCATATATAGCTCAACATAATTTGTGTTAGTTTCTTCAATCTTAACCTTGAGAGGGGAGTTCTCTGTGTTCTAATGTTGAAATCTTACTAGTGGATGCAATTATAAACAAATGAACAAAGATGCTGAGCAGGATATTCTTCTCCAGTCCGTTCGGACTGTTTCTTAAAAAATCATCAACAGAAGAAATTTGTTTTAAAGGTGTGTGTAACTTCTTAAGAGTTTATTTACCTCCATTATTTGAAGAAACACCAAAATCTGATAGAAAGTGGATAAAACATGATAGAATCCCCATACATCCTACTCAATCGATTATAGCACAACTAACACCCAATCATCCAATCACAGTACCAAACCTCACTCAATCCATTGTTACTCGAGCAACAAGATGTTAAAACACGATTGGAGTTAATGCTTGCGCATGATAAATTTTCAGAAGTCATCGGTGAAACTGAACACAACAAGTAATGGCTAATATGCCACCCAAACTTGATCTCCACCACTAGACCACAAAATTTTAATACAATCACCAGCCTGCTAAAATCACTGGAAAACACCTCCAAATAGGTAAATACCGTACAACCACAATTCATCACTGTTTCTACCCATCACCAGCAACCAAATCATCGATGGTAACCACCACAACTTAGCAGCCATCTCCAAGCCATATATACACCATCAACATCACCGTTTCTTCCGCAACTCTCACCTTCCTCTCTTCCTTTCATACACATTACACACTCACTTAAAAAAATGCAAATCTAATCCAATTCAAATATGGAAACTCGGATATTTCCTCACAACGATTTTGATTTTCCATTGATGAAGCACTTGCAAGCTCGACGATTTCTCGTATCCAGTGGAAATAATAAATTTCAAAAAAATTCAATAGAGAGATTACTCCGATTCAGAATTTAAGCTATCTCAACTTATGGTTCGATCAACCTCATTCCTAGCATACAACTAGATAGCAGAATTGCCATCTCCATCTTCTTCAATTTTGTTGTCGCCGTCCTTCACACATCATCGTTGCCTCAACACCAACACACCACCATCTCCAACTAAAACCACCAGAAAACCCAAAAATGGAGGAACCCAACCACAGTACATCCACCACCGCATCTTCAACACCATTTCATAGAAGATTTTTTTTTTTCCCCAGATCGGTGAGGTTAGCAACTAAACTTAACTGCAAGTTCTTGACAAATCACCTATTAGCCAGAATAAACATGTTGCCATGAAATAAACGCATTAGCCAAGTGCACCTATTATTTTGGTATGTGAGCAATGACGGACCTGGTTCATGCCCACTATAGGCATACGCCTACAATGAACTTGGGTCAGTTCTTATATCCTCTCAGTCCCAAAAATAATAATAATAATAAATAAAAAATTGGAATGGACAGCAAACTGCTTGTACTGAAGATTTATGTTAGTACATAGTAGCCTTTTGTGCTGTGTAGAGCCCTTTTAGAGTCCGTTTGGAATCCTTTAAAATGAGAAAATTTTCCCATTTTTCAGTTTTGTACAGTACGTTGAAGTCAAAAATGGTGTGCTTAGTACCTTTCTTAATGTTTAAATAGAAGTGTAAAAGGTTTATGGGCTCCCTTTCAACCTTTTTTTTTTTTTTTACTTCAACGCACATTTTACACTATCTGGAACCAATAATTTTTGGGAAAATTACATAGAACCTTGTATTTTAAAGATGCAATTCAAAAATCATGTGAGGAAAATTTTTTTTTTTAAAAATTTCAGGTGCTAATTCATTTTATTAGGTGTTTAATAATTAAAAATAAATATAATAATATATATATAAGACAAACATAATTATTTATTATATATTATATTTAAACTAATATAATATTAAATCAAAAACTCAGATTTTGACGTCACAACCTCCCTCACCCCTGCCCCTGCCCCGCCCACCATCCCACCCCACCCCACCCCACCCACCCTACACCAAAAATAATTTTTATTTTTTTCCTTTCGATGTTTTCCTATCATTCCCCACCCTACCCTACCCCACTCGACTCTACCTCACCTCGTCGCAAAATGACAAATTGATCTCACCCTAACCATATCTCTCGACCCCACCCGCCCTGCCCACCCACCCCACCTCACCACCCATATCCTATCCTACCACAAAAATAAGTTTATTTTTATTTTCTCTAGATATTTTTCTACACTTCCCCACCCCATCCCAACCCCACTCAATCATACCCCTCCTTATTACAAAGTGACAAATTGATCTTACCCTAGCCACATCCCCCGATCCCACCCCACCTCACCACTCATATCCTACCCCACCCCAAAAATAAGTTTATTTTTATTTTTTCTCGATATTTTCCTACACTTCCTCATCCCACCCCACTCCAACCCAACTCAACCCCACCTTACTCGACCCTACCCCACCTCATCGCAAAGTGACAAATTGATTTTATCTCAGCAACAGACCACGACAACACCCCGCCGGCCTCGCCCCCACCCTACCCTACCCCACCCCACCCCACCGAAAAAATGATATTTTTCCTTCTACTTTTACACCTACCCCCACCCAGCCCGACACCACCCTACACATCCAACCCCACCCCAAAAATGATTTTTTTCATTCTACTTTTCCACTCCCCCACCAACCCCACCCCGACACCACCCTGCCCACCCCAACCCACAAAATGAGTTTTTTTTTTATCTCTCCATGTTTTCCCACCCTACCCCGCCACTCACTCCATCTAGACCCTAGCCCCCTCCACCCACCCCACCCAAAAATGATTTTTTTCTTCTAATTTTCCACACCCATCCCGCCTCCGACCCTACCTGCTACCCACCCACCCAACCAATTGACTCAACCCCACCTCACCCAAAAATAATTTTTTTCTTCCACTTTTTCACACCCCACTCAGACCCTACCCTTGAACCCCCACCCACCTCGCTCCCGACCCTACCAGCCACCCACCCAACCAACTGACCCCACTCAAAAATGATTTTTTTCCTACTTTTCCACATTCCATCCTGACCCTACGCCCTTAAACCAACAACCCCACCACTATCCACCCCACCCAAAAATGATTTTTTTCTATTCCACACCTCATCTCGACCCTACACCCGTCACCCACCAACCACACCCCTACTCAAAATGATTTTTCTTCTTCTAATTTTTCGCACCTCATCTCTACCCCGCCACCCACCCAACAATCCAAACCCACCCAAAAATGATTTTTTTCTTCTACTTTTCCTCGTCCAATGGTCACACAAAGTTATAGATGGTCACAACCTCTAATATAATTGGTCATAATCATTTATAGTTGGTCACATATTATTTATTTATTGTTCACAACTTACTCGTTTTTTTTTTCACGATTAGTTAATATTTTTTGTCACAGTTACCTAATAATTGGTCACATTCCCTACTCATCACAAGTCACACAAAGTCACATTTAGTCAATATTTTGGTTACACTTACCTAATAATTCAATCACCCACCCCCACCCCCACCCCACCCCACCCCACCTCACATGCAAAGTTACAACAGGTTACAGAATATCACAATTGGTCACACAATGTCACAATTACAAATTTAGTTGAAAACTCACCCACCTACCCACTCATTCCAAAAGTCACAGTTGGTCACACAAGGTCATAGTTTGATCACACAAAGTCGCAATTAGGTCACACGAGGTCACAGTTAGATCACAATTGGTTTAGTTGCAAAATTCGGTCACACAAAGTCACAATTCGATCACATAAAGTCACAGGTCACACGAAGTCACGGTTCGATCACACAAGGTCTCAGTTTTGTAACACATGTGACCAAACTATGACATCGTGTGATTGAACTGTGACCTTGTATGACCGAGCTGAGACTTTGTGTGACCTTGTGTGTTCAAATCGTGACTTTGTGTGATCAAGTACGGGATGTGACCAATTATTAGGTAAATGTGACCAAAATATATACTAATTGTGACTTGTGAGAAATGGGAGATGTGATCAAGAAAACTAAAAATACGGAATGTGACCAAATATTAGATAATTGTGACAAAAATATTAACTAATTGTGATTGAGGAAACGAATAAATTATGACCAATAAATAAATAATATGTACCCATTATATGATAATTTTGATCGATTATAGGTAAATGTGATCAAAATATTGACTAATTATGAGTTTGTGGGACTTATGATAAGTGGAGAATGTGATAAAAAAAAAAAAAGCAAGTTGTGATCAATCAATAAACAAATTATGATCAATAATTGATGACTATAACCAATTATTAGGTAATTATGACAAATAAATAAATAATATGTGATCAATTATGGATGATTGTGATCAATTATATAGATTGTGACCAACTGTGACTTGGTTGACCATTTGACGAGGACGTGATATGACCTACAATTGTGTCAAATATGACAATGTGTGACCAAACTGTGATTTTGTAAGAATGAAGTGTGACTTTATGTGATCGACATGTGACCTCGTTTGACCTAACTGGAACTTTGTGTAACCGAATTTTAACCGTGTGTGACCAACTGTGACTTTGGAATGGTGAGATTTTACAACTAAATTTGTAATCGTGACTCTGTGTGACCTCGTGACTTAACTGCGATCTCGTGTCACCTTGCGTGATTGACTGTGACTTTGGGGGTGGGGCGGATGCGGTAGAAGTTGGGTGGGGCTAGAAAAAGTAGAAATCATTTTTTGTGGCGAGGTGGGGTGGGGGTGGGGTGTGGAAATGTAGAAGAAAAAAATTATTTTTTTGGGGTGGGTGGAGTAGGGTATGGTGGGGTGGGGTGAGTCGGGGTGGAGAAAAGTAGAAAAAAATCAATTTTTGGAGTGGGTGTGTAGGGTGGGGTCGAGGTCGGAAAAAGTAGAAGAAAAAAATTATTTTTTTGGTGGGTGGGTGCGTGGGTGGGGTGGGCTAGGTTAGGGTAGGGTGGGATTGAGATGGGATAGTTGGGGTGAAGTGTGAAAAAATAAAAGAAAAATCATTTTTGGATGGGGTATGGTGGGTGGCGGGTGCTGTGGGATGGGGTGGGGCGGTTGGGGGAAGCGTGAAAAAATTGAAGAAAATCATTTTTGGGTGGGGTGGGGTGTAAAAAATAGAAAAAAAATCATTTTTGGATGTGGGTAGGGTGGTTGGGTGGGTGGGTGGGTGCGATGGGGCGGTTGAGGTGAAGTGTGAAAAAATAAAAGAAAAATCATTTTTGAGTGAGGTGGGTTGTGGTGTAGAAATATAGAAGAAAAATCATATTTAGGTGGGGTAGGGTGGGGGTGGGTGGCGAGGTAGGGTTGGGACGGGGTGGGTGGGTGGGGGTGTGGAGAATTAGAAGAAAAAAATTAATTTTTGGTCGGGTGGGGTGGGGAAGGATGGGAAAAAAAAGTTATTTTTTGGATGGGATGGGATGGGATGGGATGGGACGAGCGGGTGGGTGGGTGAGATGGGAAAAAAATAGAAGTAAAATCATTTTTTTGGTGGGGTGGGGTGGGGTGGACTGGGTGGGGGTGGATAAGGTGGTGTCGGGGTGGGGGTGAGTGTGGAAAAGTAGAAGAAAAAAAATCATTTTTTGGGTTGCAGTGGGGCGGGTGGGTGGGTGCGGGAGGGTGGGGTGAGTGCGGGGTTGGGTTATGTTGGGGTGGAGTGGTTGTGAATTAGGTATTGTTTTGATTTTATTATTTAATATTATATAAGTTTTAATTTAATATATGAATGATAATTATTATAATATTATATTAATTAATTAACTAATTAACACCTGATTTAAAAAAAAAAAAAAAAATCTAAAGTTTGTTGTGTTTAAAAAGTGAAAGTTGTTGTAAATATTGTATTGTATTTAGTGAATGACAATTGTATCCCTCTAACTCTAGTTATAATTACTTTGTATATCGCTTTCTTCCCCAATATATATGGGGTTCTGGTTCATAATAGAATATACAAATTTATTGGTGTCTCTATTTTTCTCTCTAGTTTATAATACGTTATCAGCACGAGTCTCTACCAAATTGAGTTAGAATTTTCTTTTTCAAAATCTCATGTATCAAAATATTAGTTAGACGGTAAAATCATATGTACTAAAATTAATTTGGTGACATGTGAATTTTTTTTATTACTATCCAATTGCAATTCACATCTATTCATTACGATGTTGTTCATTAGCAATTGCGGCTCATAAATCTAAATATGATTTTCTCCAACCAATTCGACAGATTTTGATATTTATATTGATAATTCATTATGTTGTTACTTCTGAAGTAGCACAACAGTATATATTAATATTTCAGAAGAATATTAATTATAGATTTGTCCATTACAAATTTATTGATACTATTAATTCATTCGTTGTTCGTCCTGAAGTAGCACAACATTATATTAATATTTCAGAAGAATATTAATCATAGATCTGTATCTGTCTATTACAAATATTTGTTGTTGCTCCTGAAGTAGCACAACATATAATTCAGATGAATAGTATTTGCTCCTGAATGGCATACATTGTAATTTTCAATATTCTCGAAGAATATCGACATTTTATTTTTGAATAATAGCAATTTTAGATTTATAATTATATTCAAGAAGAATAATTCGTTATTACTCTTGAAGTAACGTAATAAATAATTAATATCGCATAAGAATATTAATCGTAAAATTGTCTATTATAAATAATTTGTTGTTACTCCTGAAGTAGTACAACATTATAATTAATATCCTAGAAAGATGTTATTTGCTCCTGAAGAGTATGAATTATAATTTTCAATATTCTAGAAGAATATTGATTTATTATTTCTTTTGGAAGAATCGAAATAAATTCGTTAAAGTATACCTTATTCCAACAAATTATTATTGTTATTATTTTTTGCTCTTTCAATTTTGTCATTGGAAATCACTACGTTATTTTGAATTCTCAAATACATTAATAGATTTGATTCTACTATATATTAGTTATATATCTAATTTTTATATATGGAATTCACGTGCATGTTTAGTATCTTTTGCATTTTGGTAAAAGATTTAACCAATAAAAGATTTAGTCAATTTTGTTAACTTCTATATATGGAGATTCTTTTTCCTGATGTATGTTTGGTAATTCATTTTTATATATAAATTCATATTATGTTTATATGGTAATTAATATTCTTTAAGATGATTAAATATTTGTAGATCTTCATTCATAAATTCTGATTTAATAATGTATCATGTTGTTGCTCACGAAGTAGGACAACAATAGTAGTATTCTAGAAGAATATTATTTTCTGGTCACGAGCAGTATATTACAATTTCAATATTTCAGAAGAATATTGATCCAATGCTCTTGAAGAAGCATAATTTAAATAATGTTTTAAACGAATATGGTGTTGGTATTCTCAAATAAACACAACCCACGTTAGATAAATATTCTAGAAGAATATTTTAACGTTACTCGTATAGAGCACAAATATTGTTAGCTTGAAAGGTAGAATGAATCATTAATATCAATATTCCAGAAGAATATTGACTTATTATTCTTAAAGAATTGCAATTTTAGCAATATAATTATTCCAGAAGAATAATTCGTTATTTTGCTCCTAAATAGCACAACAGATATTAATTATGGTTTTAATTGAATGAGATTCGAATCAATATTCCAGAAGAATATTGCGTTATTGCTACGTTTCAATATTCTAGAAGAATATTATTTTATGATGTAATCTAATATATTGTTGCGATGATTCCTGAAGAATCATAATTTTATCTCATATGAAATATAATAATGGAATATAATTTGCTCTCGGAGAGCCCAATATTATGAGATATGTTATTAATTTGATATTACAATATTCTGGAAGAATATTGACATATTAATTTTGAATGAGTAATAAAACGTGTTTTTCGAAGTAGCATTGTTTCGAATAATATTTCATTTGAGTTTATGTTTATCCCTGAAGGAAAACATATAACTAATGTCTTAAGGATATTGACTAGTTTGATTACTTGAATAATACATGATTATACAATATTTAATCATTGAATTATATATTATATTGAACTAGAATTGCAATTTAATTTTTTTTTATTTGGCATGAGCAGTTGGACTATCACTGGATTAATAATGATGCGAAATTAAAATTGATACTCAATGAAGAACCAGAAGATTCTTCAATTCAATCATATATGATGTGTGTTCTCTTTCATGAAATTTTTCATTATCATAGCTAAAATAGGGATTAAATTCCCTATATTTCTGAAAATTATTTGGGGTGATAAATGGGAACTCATCATCCTCCACGTTGATCATCTAAATATTATTTGTATCTAATAGATTTGATACATCTACTAGATTATTGCATGGTGTTCGCAACCTGAAGTTTGAGAAATTATTGCTCAAATTATGAATTATGAGCATAATTTTCAGATTATATAATCAAGAATGTGTCTTGATAATGCTAGTGGACACGAATCTCAACATTTTAATAAGTGTTAGTTGGGATATCGATAAATGGTTTAACATTTTTGCTTGTTAAACACCTCCAATTAATTTAATTGAGAACAAAATACTTCCCTTTTTGTTTAGGGAATTCTATTACGCATCATGCCAACATCATAGTTCTCCCTATTATAATTGACTTATGGTTAGAGCCTAATTTTTCCATATAATTTTTTAATAGTGCAATTGATCCACCACAATGCACTGATATGGGAAATAAAGAATGTTGAGAAAAATGCGTTGTTTGAACATATATCCCAAATGGGTGATATTTTACAACGTCGAAAAAAAAAAATGATTGTCAATTTGATTGGACAATTTTCTCAAATTTATGGGGGAATAGCTTAAAATCAAACAAATGCATCATATTATGTTATATATATCCTCGCGATTAATAATACGAACCAGAAGTTCGATTGAAAATATGAACGAAACGTTCAAAGATAACATAATTACAAGATGCATAAGAGATTAATAAAATCTCATGTTCTATCTTATATTGATATGTAGCACGCCGGAAGCGTAGCGATATTTTATTCGAATAAAGATCCCCAAATAAATAAAAATAGAGCAAATGATTATAATGGTCTTATTGAGGAGGCATATACTAGGGAGAGAGTATTTTTTAACATAATTAATTGTAAATCTCCATAAGAGGTTCAAGTACTTGAAATATTGGAAATTGAGATCTCTATAGTTATGTCTTGTGGGGAAAGAAATCAAATTGAGATGATAATTGTGTCGACACACTTTTTAAAGCATTTATGCAAAAGCAAATTGAGAAACTAGTCGCATCATAATTTGAATGATAGCGAGGATAATAAAAGAAAATATATCGAAGAAAATCGACATAAAAATGTTGCAAAAGTATGCATTCAAGCTAAATTAAACTTATTACAAAACCTGAAATTTTGGGACTTGAAGTCCAAACACATAAAAGTGTAAATCCAGTAAAATACTTATAGGTATAGTCGTAATACACGACTTGTTGCGCAACGAATGTTTCAAAGATCTGACATAGATACAATATTTTATTTGCCTGAAAATGCATAATAAGTGCCTATAAATATATGATTATTAGAAATGTATATAATGAAAAATGATTTACTCTGATTACTAGCTTGCACTCTTTGATGTACCAATGAGCGATATCAAAATGCATGATCATCAACTCGGTACGTTGGGAGTATTCTTTGAAGTACCAATGAGTGAGATTAAAAGGGGTAATCAATACCTCGGTACTTTGGGATTGCGGTGAAATAATTAGAGAAAATCTATTTGAACTATAGGAATCGTTACATATCTAAAGTTTCAAGACTTAAATTAGGTGGTAGCAATTTGACAATTGCAATGTGAAACATATACTATGCCTGAAGCATACAATATAATCCTCGAATGATTAAATACGTTTGAAATATATAATTCAAGTTTTTAAGAAATTTGTTTGATCAAAGTATAAAGATACTTTGCTATCTAAATATATCATATGCCTTTAATAGATTCAATTTCCAATGGAATGTGATTGATAATATGAAATTAGATTACATGAAGAATGGTACAAATGACTCTATATGACAAAGTGTTGAAATTGAGATGTACCATTACTGTGAATAAAAATCGTGGCAATTGATTTTCAAATTCAAATTCATGGTTAATTATTCACCTGAAATGAATAAGTTAATTATTCATTGAAGTGAATAAGTCACTTCTAGATTTGAGAACTGCATTAAATGCATTGATGAATATTGATTATAGAACATGGCTCGATGTAGCATGTTCAAATAATTGGAAATATTTTATAGTTCTTCAAGTTCAAAGGAATAATTGAATTTATATTCGAAGAACAAATAATACAAGATATGCACCATTTATATATGCTTGGTAAACATATTCGATATTGCACTGATTTACAGTTGAAATAATTAAATGCAGTATCAATATAATTGTAATGTTCCAATAAGGGGGAGCTAATATACGCTACACTCTTTTTTCCTTAGTCAATGTTTTATCCCACGAGGTTTTCTTGACAAGGTTTTTAATGAGGTAGCTGTCATCAATATCTATTGATATACTCTCTTATACGAAACTCCTGAAGAGATCAATATATGAATGATTCAACAGAGATTGAATCAGGGGAGTAGCTGTACTCTTTTTCCTTCGTTCAGGTTTTTTCTCACCGGATTTTTCTGACAAGGTTTTAACGAGGCAGCATCAAAGTACTCCAGAATTTCAACAAATCTATTCAAGTAACAATGAAGCTGATTTATCTACAAAAGCACCATCAACATCTACATTCAAGAAACCAGTTCACAAGATTGAGATACATCAACTCGATGATTTATAACGATCAACACTAGGGGGGAGTAGCTGTACTCTTTTTCCTTAGCCAAGATTTTGTCCCATTGGATTTTCCTGACGAGATTTTAACGAAGTAGCATTCATCTTAATACTCCAAGAACAACTGTACTCTTTTTCCTTCGTTTGATATTTTTGTCTCATTAAGTTTTTATCAAACAAGGTTTTAATGAGGCAGATATTTTGTAATATGTCATTCAAGGGGGAGTATTGTAAATATTGTATTGTATTGGTGAATGACAATTGTACCCCTCTAATCCTAGTTATAATTACTTTGTATATCCCTTTCGTCCCCAATATATATGGGGCTCTGGTTCATAATAGAATACACAAATTTATTGGTGTCTCTATTTTTCTCTCTAGTTTATAACAAAAGTTTTAGTTGTAGAATTATGTACTTTTCACATAATTTTTTACTTTGTGGGTCCCATATATTTTTTAATATTAAAAGTTGTACCTATGCACTGTACAAAACTAAGGAATGAAAAAAATTCTGAGTTTAAAAGGTCCCAAACGAACGCTTAATAATTATATACTACAATTATAAATTGCTTATTATATTTTTAAGTAGTCAGAATATGAGAACGAATGTATTATTCCTACCCAAATTGCTTATACATATTTTCAAGCAATCAGGCTTATGCTATAGATGTTATACTATTGTTATTATTTTTTACTTTTATTCGTCTATATACATGGGAGTACAAAAAAACTCATATTTCAACAAAAGATCAATGAACGAATGTACTATTTCAACCTACATATTACTATCTTTATATTATATTTGGGACTTAAAATCATCGATTTCAATCCTCTTCGTTTTTTTTTAAAAAAAAAAAATTGGGGGCCTCCCCCACCACTTCATATTTTCTAGTCTCCACCTACACTGAAAACAAATCCTAGGTCCACTCCAGTATGTGAGTACTGATTTTGTTACGGTTTAACGTTACTTTCCACTTCGTTTGGATGTTAAAACACTGTCAAGAATAATTAAAAAATAAATAAATTGGCTTGCATCGCGTAGAACATTGTCTTAAAAACGTTACTTGCATCATCTTCTACAATTAGATTTGCTTTAGGGACTTCAAGAAAATAGCCTTGGGAGATTCTTCAAGCCTTCGACCAAATTGCAAAAGTACAAATGAAATCTGGAAGAATGAACTTATTGAAAATCTGAATTTATGTTTTGGAAATCGATCATAATCTTTCTAAAATAAATTTGGGTTATTGATAGTTATATTTTCTCATTAATTTCTACTCCTATTTATTTTGAAGAATCCCTAAAACACAACCTAAGCACAACCATAGGATGAAGACAAAGTGACACGCCCTTTGGTGAAGAAAGCCAATATATATATATATATATATATATATATATATATATATATATATATATATCTCCAGAACGAAGAGGCACCTGTTGGTGAAGAGTCATGGGCAGTGCATCTGCACTATACTATGTAGCGATCCTGCTTCCTTGTGTCGTGTTCTCCATCTACGTCCCGCTTTCAATATTTGAATGACATCTGACAATCCATCCATTTGTTTAAATACTCTAACAAATTTAGATCAAAAACGAAACTTAGGTATAATGTTAAGTATCTTTTGATTTCGAAATCTTACCTTACCGTAAATATTGCACAATATTACCGAATTCTTGACGGTCTTTAAGTGTTAAACTTTTATTGCTTTTGACAATGTCAACGCAATTTCCCATACATGAACACTCCAGTTAAAAAAAAAAAAAAAAAAAATTCCAACTTTCGAAGTTCCTATACACAAAGTTCTTACTGAACTTGATAATGTCAATGTCAGGTAAGATTTCTACCATTAGTTAGAAGGAGTTTCTATCCCATCATACTCGATTTTAATTTTATGATTTATTTTATAAGAGATTTAGACAAGATTGACCGAGCACAAATTATAAAGAGCAGTGAAATCACTATTTGACTCAATTTCTTCAATAAATTGTATCGATTTATTTTCTCATATAAGTGATCTCGACACAATCACTTGTTTACAGTACTTTAATATCCTTAAAGTCTTAAACTTGTTAATGTCTCTATGATTTTTTTTTTTTTTTCACGATACTATCCCACATCTTCGAGAATAGTTTATTTATTTTAACGATACCCCATATTCGAAGTATATATTCTTTCACTCATTTAGAAAGAAATGATTCTTAGAGTTTATGAATAAAATTTGTTCCAGTAACAAATCACAATGTTCATGAATGTGTTATTGTTCCTCGATGAGTACAATAATATCACCTTGCTTTCTGTGCTACCCCCCATTTTGGTATATTTCCAAATTAATACATACACGGAATTGATCTAGTGTCATAGTAAGCACATTTTATGGCACCCACTGTAGGTATAATGTTGTCATGTATCTCAAAAAATATATATAATACGTGGCAACATGACAACTACAATAAACACATTTTATGGAGTCCATTGTGGGCACTATATTGAATATATATACACGCACACACACTCATTTGAAGAATTGGTAACTGTCCTTTGGTTCTTTTGGTCGACTGAAAGAACTGATTCATTTCGTCTTATATTTCAAACAATCTTGTTCAAATGATAGATTACTATATAGACCATAAAAAATAAGAAAATGATCAATCCCATGTTAGACACATTTTTAGAACGTCAATATTTATTACTTTTTTTATGACTCGGGTGTCCAAGTTTTGCTCGAATAATTCTGAAGAGAGTTGTCTTCCCCCGGTTCTCCCTCCATGTAAATTCGGATGCAAATACAATCTATACATACTTGGAGTAGACGTCCGGGCAACGTTTTTTCTCCCCATGAACCCCCCTTTCACATCGTGTGGACAAGATTCCCGAAGGGACGACATGGCTCACCATAACCCTACCTCCATGTAAGCACTTGTTTTCTAATATTTAAATGGTGCCTTTCAAGAGTTAAGGTTCTGGCCTCCGATCATCTTGTTACCCCCCTCTTGCTTTACCGCTACACCATGCTCATGGGGACTTTGTTACTTTTTATTAACTTGTGTTTAGTTAAAAGTTTTTTTGTTTATAAGCAAAAAGGTGATGTTTTCGAGGTAAAATATGTGATTGAAAAGTAATTTTAGAAAATATATTTGGTTAGAAAGTTGTTTGAGAAAATTGTGTTGTTTATAAACTTATTTATAACAAGTTTACCTTATTCAACTGAATATTGTCCACAATAGGCTTAGCTCTAGTTTGGCATGCTTTATAAGCTAAACGAAGCTTTTGAAATACAAGACTTGCTTTTAGACCACAAGATCGATTTATTGGATCTCAATGCGACACATCGATGGGAATTAAACTGGACCTCAATGCGACACAGTGATGGGAATTAAACGTGGATTCCCTCTTCTTTAACCTATAGGAACTTTTATGTTCAAAGATGTAATTAAGAAATAAGAATATAAAACAAGAAGAACGCAAAATTTTTGGATCGCCAAAACCTTTCACTATATATTAAATTGTTACAAATACATAAACTTTAACTCAACAACCCAATCTCTTAGACTACGGCGAAAATACTAATAATGAATTTCTATCTAACCTAAATTTCTACCATTTAAATTATCCTACAAAGAGTCACAAGAAACTATAAAGATAAAGCTCTCCAATTTTCTCTCTATTTAGTTTCACATAAGATACTTCATATTATGGCTTCGTAATGTATATAATTATACGTAAAGACAATCCTAAAATATGTAGAAGTTGTGCCCATAAAGATTTTCTTGTTGAAGTAGAACCCAAACAAAGGAAAGAATAGAGATGACAAAAAAACCCGACCCGACGGGTACCCGACCCGAACCCGCCCCTAATGGGGCGAAAAAAACCCGCCCCGCGGGTCGGCGGGGCGGGTATGGGGCGACTTCCCCCGACCCGGGTGGGTCGTGGGGCGGGTACGGATTTGGTTGTCCCGACCCGAACCAGCCCCGATTAAATAAATTAATAAAAATTAATAAGGAAAAAAATAAAAAAATACCGAAAAAATAAAAAAAAATTAAACGGGGCAGGTAGGTCGCCCCGACCCGAAATTCGCGGGTCGCGGGGCGGGTTTGGAATTGAAAATTTTTTGCGGGGCGGGGCACGGGTCGGGTCCCCCCGACCCGAACCCACCCCGTTGCCATCACTAGGAAAGAATATCTGTGCGAATATTCCATAGGTTATGCCATTTCTCACATGTTGCACCTGCGTTTCCTTTTCCCAATTGGACGTCTGCACATCGTTATTCTTTCCTAAGGTGATTGCCTCTTTTATTCATGGGAAAAGTATATAACTATACAACTAAAATTTTCACTTTTTAAACATAACAAACTTAAATTTTTTTTGTAAAAATCAGGTCTTAATATGTTAATTAATTAATACAATATTATAATAATTATAATGAGTTGACAAAGAAACGTATAATATTAAATAATAAAATAAAAATAATATCTAATCAACAACCACTCCATCCCAATCTAACCCTCCACCTACCCTACCCAACCCCACCCCACCCCGACACCCACCCACCCCACCCCATAAAATAACTTTTTTCCTTATACTTTTCCACACTCACCCCCACCACCTTACCCACCCACCCACCCACACTCCACCCCAACCCCACCCACCCACGCACCCAACCACCCCGCCACCACTCACTCACCCACCAATCCCACCCCACCACACCACACCACAAGAATGATGTTACTTCTATTTTTTTCTCCCCCCACCCACCCATTAGTCCCATCCCATCACACCCACCCACCACTCCATCCCAACCCAATCCAACTCAACCCCGCACTCACCTCACCCCACCCCGTCAACCCACCCCCACCCTATCCCACCCACGACCCCACCCACCCCACCTCAACTCAATAAATGAATATTTTCCTTCTACTTTTTCACACTCACCCCCACCCCCGACACCAACTTATCCACCCCACCCCACCCATCCCCTCCCCAATCCCAACCCAACCCACCCCACCCACCCCCACTCACCCACCCACCCCCACCAAACCACACCACAAAAATAATTTTACTTCTATTTTTTTCTCATCTCAGACACCCACCCACCCAACCGTCCCATCCCACCCCCACCCCACCACTCCCCAAACCCAACCCACCCACCCCTAGTCCCACCCCACCCTATCCCACCCACACCTCACCCAAAATGATTTTTTTCTACTACTTTTCCACAACTCGCCTAGACCCTACCATATCCTACCCCGTCACCTACCCCAACCCCACCCACCCCACCCAAAATTAATTTTTTTGCACTAATTTTCGACTCCCCCGTCAGCCTTGCCCTAGACCCTACCCCAACCCACCTCATCCAAAATGATTTTTTTTACTACTTTTCCACGACTCACCCAGACCCTACCCCGTCACTCATCCCCAACCCCACGCACCCAAAATTAATTTTTTCTCCTAATTTTTCACTCCCCTACCCACCCCCGCCCCGACCCTACCTCGCCACCCACCTACCCACCCCACCCCATCCTACCCCACCAAAATATGATTTTTCTTCTATATTTTCACACCCCACCCTAACAACCCCACCACAACCCACCCCACCCAAAAATGATTTTTATTCTATTTTTTCACACTTCACCTCAACCGCCCCATCCTATCCCACCATACCCTCATCCAAAATGATTTTTCTTCTATTTTTTACACCCCTCCCAACCACCTCCATTTCATCCAAAAATAATTTTTCTTCTATTTTTTTACACTTCCCCCAACCGCCACACCCCACCCCATCACACCGCACCCCGCCACCCACCATACCCCATCAAAAATTTTCACATTTCACCCCAACCACCTAATCTCATCCCACCCCACCCACCCAAAAAATAATTTTTTTCTTCTACTTTTTCCAACCCCCAACCCAACCTAGACCCCCATCCTACCCACCCACTCCACTCCAAAAAAATGATTTTTTTCTTCTACTTTTCCGCACCCTGACCCACCCTACCCTACCCTACCCCCACCCACAAAAAAATGATTTTTTTCTTTTACTTTTTTAACCTCGATCCCCCCACCAACCCACCCACTTCGACCCTACCTCACCACAAAAAAATGATTTCTTCAACTTTTTCTAGCCCCACCCGACCTCTACCCCACCATCCCCACCCCCAAAATCACTGTCAGTCACATAAGTTGACACGAGATCGCAGTTAAGTCACACAGAGTCACAATTACAAATTTAGCTGTAAAATCTCACCCCTCCAAAGTCACAGTTGGTCACACAAGGTCAAAGTTCGATCACACAAAGTCGCAGTTTGGTCAAACGTGGTCACAGGAGGTCACAATTAGGTCAAACGAGGTCACAGTTAGATCACACATGGTCACAGGTCGATCACATAAAGTCACACTTCGTTCTTACAAAGTCACACTTCGGTCACACATAGTCATATTTGACACAATTGTAGGTCACATCACGTCCTCGTCCAATGGTCACACCAAGTCACAGTTGGTCACAAAAAGTCACAGCTAATCACACAAGGTCACAGTTCCATCACACAAAGTTACATTTAGGTCACAATTGGTCACACAAGGTCACAGTTTGGTCACACAAGGTCGCAGTCCAGTCACACGAGGTCACAATTCGCTTACATAAAGTCACAGTTCGATCACATAAGGTCACAGTTCGATCACACGAGGTCACAGTTGGGTCACATAAAGTCACAGTTTGGTCACACAAGGTCACAATTCGCTCACGCAAAGTCACAATTCGGTCACACGTAGTCACAGATCACTCACGCAAAGTCATAGTTCGGTCACACATAGTCATAGTTGATAAGTTGTAAGACATATCACATCCTCGTCAAATGGTCACACAAAGTCATTGATGGTCACAATCTATAATATAATTGGTCACGATCATTCATTGTTGGTCATATATTATTTGTTTGTGGTCACAACTTACTCGTTTTCTTGGTCGCATTTAGTCAATATTTTGTCACAATTACCTCATAATTAATCACATTTCGAACTCGTCATAAGTCACACAAAATCACATTTAGCAGATATTTTAGTCACGATTAACTAATAATTCGTCACAATCACCATTCAAGTTATTCAACCCAACCTAACCCAAACCCACCCACCCCGCCCATCCTAACCCTCCATCACCATCCCCACCCCGCACCCCAACTCCTAACCCTCCCAAACAGAATCTAAAATAGCTTGTTTGAAGATGTTCCTATCAGCTTCTGACCAAAAAATTAAACCCCAACCTGCACCGGCCCTACGCCACCGTCGACGGCACCAACCAGTTCCTCTAAGCAACACGATGCATCATCACTGAAGCACCGACACCACCATGGCCTCCACCTCACCGAACCACCACCCATCACCCACTGCATTTCAAGGCTCCATCACCACCACCATCACTTAAAATTCTAATCATATATTCATCAATGAGACCCTCGTCACTGCTAGCGACCATCTTGCCGCTGCGATTTCCAGCGCCGAGATCGTCTACGCCTCGGAGATCTCCCTGACCAGGTTGTCTTCACCTCCGGTGAGGCTTGCAGCTAATCACTCTCGGAGGTGGCGATCTCGCTGTAGTGATCGGGGAAGGAGGAGTTGAGATTCTTGAGAGAGACAGGCGGTAGAGAGAGAAAGGAGCAATTGGGAGAGATGAATGTTGTTTGATTTTTGTACAAGAACGGTAATTAATACTTGCTAGAATTTAATTGATTAATTATGTATTAGTTAATTGTTAATTACCACCTGAAATTTGAAAAAAAGATTTCCTTCACATGATTTTTGAATTGCATCTTTAAAATACAAGGTTCTATGTAATTTTCCCTTTATTCATTGAGAAAATGCACGGAACTGTTGAGACGGCCCTATGGGCCATTTAATCACCTTTGGCCCATTCTATTTTCTTCACAATTAGTTACATGCAGTCGTACTTCTCTATGACAAATAAAAGTCTCATTCCTGATTTGGGTCAAATATCCCAACACGAAGGTACAATTTTCTCAATTTTAACAATTACCCTAGCATGTCCAAAATATAAATATCTATCCTTCATAACCCCATTCCTTTTAAGTTTTGTTCACGACAAGGGACGAGATATTATAACATGAATAGGCTGGTCATGCACATAAATAAGAAGTATAAAAGCAAACGCCATAAGAAGTAAATTTTGTTCCGTTTTATAATCAAATCAAATGCATCCGAACAAATTCAAATGAACATGTTTGGTTGGGCTTAGCAATGCAATAACCCTAATTCAACTAAAAATAAATTTTAATTACAAATATATAAAACTTATATTCATATTCACTCAGTCAGATTCTCTTATATGATTTTTTTCATTCTTGAGCATCAAAATATTACAAGATGACACTCTCCCTTGTGTTCTAAATACACTCGAGATTGTGGTTGAATAACAACTACAAAACTAGAATTAGTTCTACAATATTTCAAGATATAAATGATATGATTAAACCTATTTAGTATGATAAACAAAACAAACTAAAACAACAAATAAACATATTGATGTAGAGTAGCACCTACAAAAGCCTGAGAATACATAAATAATCATAAATCTTCTAGTTTGTATTCACTCAATATTATCAGAAAAGCTAGGCATCAAAGAGCTATAGATTCCACACACAAAAACTGAGGTAATTTTAACATAGTTGAGAATGTTGACCTCGTAATTTTTTGTATGGGTGACGTAGCCAACATATCACATTTCTTCTTACATCCACATAGTTTTCGTCCTGCACACCACTTGGCCCATTTCGGAGGAGGTGGAGGTAATAAATGCTTCTGACAAGAAGCTGCCCTAAAGCCTATTCTAGTTTATGGGATGCTGACTGACGATTTGACCATTTGGCGTCTATAGCAAAGACGTCATATTAATCCATTATGGATTGATCTTGTGAGATGGTCACTTCCTTGGGAATAGTATTTATTCTTTAGTGGATGCGGTGCGTCGCTTCGGTACTTCTAGCAAGGGCCTCGTTACAGTAGAATATATTCACGTTGATATTTCTAGGCATTGCCTCATTAGGGTAGGATATCTGCTTCAGTTAGACCCATGTTGTTGACGACGTGGATCACGTGCCTTTAATTAGTAGCCATGTATCCAAAGCTAGGAAAGCTTCGGAGGACGGAGCGTAAGAAAGAACATTCATTTTTTTTTATTACATTAAATCTCACTTTTTAAAAGGCCTTAGTGTATGAAATAGAACATATTCTATAAAGAAAATTCTGAATGTCAAATTCTAAATGCAAGTTATTAAATAAAAAACTACCATAAGAAAATTTTTAGTCAGTGAAAATTCTAATCATTCAAAAATACTAATCCCATGTGGGATGCTTCATTCTGCCTTGAGGACGGATTCCACTTTATTGATCCAACAATAATTGATTGTTCAATTTACATCATGTAGTAAGGAAATTTTTTCTGGTGCTCGTCGCGAGCACCACTATGGTGCCCGTGTCAGGAACAATGATGTGGATCCCCACATGTATATGGGGCCCACACGTGTGCCTTGCACGAACACCTGAGAATTCCTCCTTGTAGTAACGTGCATAGATGTTCACCAATTGTACTTTATGATTTTTATTGGTAATATCCTCGTATTAGTGAATATACAAATGATGAAATGATCAATCTTGCTTGAGTACCCTTCACATGAATTGTTATTATGCCCGTGAAGGATACGTGGCTAACTTTCCATTTTCTTAATTGTTGGTCAAACTAGAGTTTCCCTACTTTAAAATTCCCTCACCTACCCCAAACTACTTGAAACAATTTCTTGCTTATTTCTTTTTTTTTTTTTAACTTGTATTTTTATTTGTGAACTTCATTCACTAATTTAGCAATTTGTCAGTGCGCTTAATTTGTAGTCTTGAGGTGTTATTTCTAATCATTACTTCACCTATCCAAGAACTAGGAAAAAAAATAACTCAACCATAGTATGAGGGAAAAAACAGTAGTAAGCTTTTAGATTCGACACAGGTCATACTCAAAAAAACTTAATTATAAATTTAGTACAACCACATAAGCTAATATGGCAATGGAGGATGTGTGTCCTATGGAAAGTCGTCGTTCGAGAAACCATGGAAGCCACCTTAGTTGCTACTCTCGACACTGGTGTTCCTACATCATGCGTTTCATCAAACGAAACAGTTTGGATGATAAGGCTTGTTAAAATGGACAAAAATATTTTATATTTATCAATTTTATATACGTATATTTTACCCTCACAAAAAAGGGTCACCATGACCTTTTTTTGTGAGGGTGAACAAATTTACACTTGGTTGTACTTGTAGCATAACCCTTATTATAATATTTTGACTGAGGTAGAATGGAGCTTTTTATGCTGGCACAATTCTTTCTTTCTTTCTTTCTTTTTTTTTTTATCAAAATGTAAAGATTTTACATATCAAAGTTGGGATACAAAACCAGGCATGCCCGACTATATACAATTTACTGCCTAATATATCAAGTAGTAGGCTACACTAAACTTGGTCTACAGCCAAGTAGAATAAAGAAAGAAGGCACAACAAGTGCTAACAAAATGACATCGATCAAATTGGGCATACCCAGTCAAGATGGAAAAAATAATACTAATACAACAGGGAAACCCGAGAAATAAAAGCATTCATAGTAAAACGAATAGTCCAATATAACTACTCTGGGCATACCTAGTAACAAAAGGTAAAATAGACAAATATACAACTCAAAGTCTAAAATCAAGCACCAACCGCAAGAGATTCATAACGATTCAAAACATTAGGATACAAAGTGAAAATTGCTTTGTATACATGTGTTTTGATTCTTCTATAAGTACTATCTTCATTCGGCCAGAGATCTTCAAAGTGTAGACGGTTGCGAGCAATCTAAATGTGATATATAGTAGAGGCCAAAGCTATGCATTTGGATTTACCTTTCCATGAACTTCAATGTCCATGAACTTCAATGTGCCTCCTTCTCGATCCACTTCAATGCACTAGATACGGTGGTCATTGATTGAGTAATCCCTAGCTAATTTCTGATTTGGGTCTAGATCTTGAATGATAATCTGCACTGAAAGAAAAGATGTTGCTGTATTTCGATCGGGTGATTGCAAAACTCACATTTCCTATAGATATCAGGGAATTCCAACTTGTTTTTTGTTAGAAGTCTGCCCAGTCAGGCCCGGACCTGCCATGAGGCCGGTGAGTCCATTGCCTCAGGGCCCACGGGCCAAAAAATTTAAGGGGCCCATTTTTTTTTATTTTCTCCTCTGGCAGCCCAAGTCCAATAAAACATTAACATTGTATTGAAACGATCCCATTCCAAATTACCAGACAAAATCCAATTTCAAAATCAAAACCTACCGCTGTGGCACTGCGAGTGTGCGACAATGAACTTGGCGTGGTGAATCGACGGAAACTCCGACAGCCCATCTCCATTTGCCTTCGGTCCGACCTCCATCGTCATTGTTACTGCGTGTTGAATCATTAATCATTGAATGTGCTTTGGTTTATAATTTATTCTGAGAAGTGAGAACCTCAAGTAATTGCAACTTTGCAATGATTTATTCGTGTTTAAATTTTAATGGGTTTAGCTGTAGATCAAAAACTGAAAGTGAAAATCTTTGATTGAAATTGTAGGAAAAAACTAACCATACCTTCATTTCAATTCATTTACATTCTTTCATCTTCATTTTGGATTGGTTATTAATTTTTCACGATTTTCTCATTTCTGTAAAGTGTAAAGTGTAAACTTTAGCCTTTAGGATGTTTTATCTGGATATTTTAAATTCCTCATCCAGTCATCCTCATATTAGATAATCAAATTTAGGCCCCGTTCTCTTTGCTATTTTGAGTCCGTTTTGAGTTTTCAATTTTTGGAAATATCGAAAACGCGTTCACTTTACCCATTTTCAGAAACGCGTTTTCCAAAACACAAATAAAAATACAAAAGAAACTCAAAACGATTTTTTTTCGTTTTGGATATTTTGTGTTAAAAAGTCCAAAACGACCAAAACGCGCGTTTTGAATTTTTTTTTTTTTTTTTGGTAAATGTGAAATACTTCATTCACTTGAAATTCTTATATTATTTTGTCATTATATATAGATCCATGTTAAGATTTTTTTTTTTGTAATTTTTTTATTTATTATTATTTTTTTATTTTTAAATGTGAGACACTTCCTTTACTTTAAGTTCTTATATTATTTTGTCATTATATATAGATCCATGTTAAATTTTTTTTTTTTTTTGTAAATTATTTTTATTTTTACTTTTTGTAAAAGTGAGACACTTCCTTCACTTGAAGTTTTTATGTTATTTTGTCATTATATATATAGATCAATGTTAAGTTTTTTTTTCTTGTAAATTTTTTATTTTTATTTTTATTTATTTTTTTTATTTTTTTGTAAAAGTCAGACATTTCATTCATTTGAAGTTCTTATATTATTTTGCTATTATATAGATCCATGTTAAGATTTATTTATTTTTTTTGTAATTTTTTATTTATTATTATTATTATTATTATTATTATTATTATTATTATTATTATTATTATTATTATTATTATTATTATTATTATTATTATTATTGTAAATGTGAGACACTTCATTCACTTGAAGTTCTTATATTATTTTGTCATTATATATAGATCCATGTTAAGATTTTATTGGTATGGGTTTAAATTTTTGTTTAGCTGAAACAATATTAATGATGAATTTATTGACATAGAGAACTAACTGATTTATTAACATTAAAATTAATGTAATTCAACAAATCAACCATTTTTTACATATAAAATATCACAAAATAAATATATCAAAAAATTACAAAGTAAACACATTTCTCAGTTTTCTATTTTTGAAAATAGTTTTCCAAAATCACAAAGAGAACATGTTTTCAGCAATCCCAAAATAAACAACCAAAATCCAAAATTCAAAACAAAATTCAAAACTCAAAATCCAAAATCGAAATACAAAGAGAACGGCCCCTTAATTTTTTATTTTTTTCCTTATTGAAGAGAATCAAGAGATAGAATAGTTGAAACTAAAGTAACTTACAGCTAATTGCAACTTTGAAGCACAGAATGAGGTAGGATTGTAATTGTAGGAACTTTGTCTCAACAATGAGGATTGAGACATAATACATTTAAGTCACTTTTTTAGTCGTCTGTGAGTGTATGTAAATTGTAATCATTGTAAATTTGTAATGTATGCTATCCATTCATGTGGTTGTGTGCCGTTGTGGTATGATGAAATAAGCTCAAGAGAGATGTTTATTTTTATTTCATAGTAATTTAGATGGTGCAGTCTTCACCTTAATTTGTACTTTGCTTGCTACTAGTACCAAAACGCGAAAAAAAAAAAAATAGTTTAGGCGTCGGTTCTTCGAGAATCGACGCCTAAAACCGGTTCAGGCGTCGGTTATGAAGAACCGACGCCTGAACCGGAGGTTTACGCGTCGGTTCTTGGTGAACCGACGCGTAAACCTTGACTTTACGCGTCGGTTCACCAAGAACCGACGCGTAAACCTCCGGTTCAGGCGTCGGTTCTTCATAACCGACGCCTAAACCGGTTTTAGGCGTCGGTTCTCAAAGAACCGACGCCTAAACCATTTAATACATCTTTCAAAATTCACGCGATTTCATTAATCCCGACCGCGCATATCTCTCTCTCACTCTCTCTCAACACTTCAACATCGCGAAGCCATCACCACCGTGCCTCCACCAACACCACGACGCCACCAACACCGCGACACCACCACGAACCCGCCTCCATCTCGTAAGAACTTTACTCTATGTGTGTGTGTGTGTGTGTGTGTGTGTGTGTGTGTGTATATATGTGTGTCTCTGCGTGTATGTATATATATATATGTGTGTGTGTGTGTCCGTGTATGTATATATATATGTGTATGTGTATATGTATATATATATATATATATATATATATATGTATGTATATATAAGTAGATCTATATGTGTTTGTGTGTATATATATGTATATATGTGTGTGTTTATGTGTATATATATTTGTATGTATAAAAATGTTAATATATATATATATATATATATATATATATATATATATATATATATATATATATGTATATATATATTTGTATGTATAAAAATGTGAATTATTATATATATATATATATATATATATATATATATATATATATATATATATGTATATATATATTTGTATGTATAAAAATGTGAATTATTATATATATATATATATATATATATATATATATATATATATATATATATATATATATATATGTATATATATATTTGTATGTATAAAAATGTGAATTATTATATATATATATAAGTTATAATTTTGGTATTGCAAATAGTTAATTGATATAATTTGAATTATTGGAATTATATTGAAATTATGCATGGAATGTTAGGTTATGTAATCATACTTTGAGCATTTTAGGAATTAAGAATTGATTTTGGATTAATTTTGAAGTGGTTGATGATGTTGAAGTTTGATTTATTATGTTTGAGTAGTGAATATGTGGAGGTTGAACATTTTTGTTGTATTGTGGCATTTTGATTAATCCTCCTACAGGTTGGGTAAGTCCAACTTATAGGGGAGACTCTGCCGAAATTACTGTAGGATTTTACAAATAAAAAATGAAGATAATAGTAATTATAGATGATTTTCACTATCATAGAATTAACCATACTAAATAAATAACTAAACAAAATATACTAGTAAAATTATGAAGTATTCAACGTAATAAATTATCGTATGCATGTGATTTCAATTATTAATATATAGTTGGTTCAAATATATAACTATCATTACAAATATTCACTCAAAAGTAATATTTTTTTAATTATATCTTCGCATATAGGTTATTAGATATGGATCGAGATTGGATGTACGGCAGGCGTAATACACATGAATATTTGAAAGGAGTTGAAGAGTTTATGAAATGTGCGGACGAACACATGAGAGAGAAATGTGAAGCAATGATTTTGTGTCCTTGTTGTGATTGTAAGAATCTGAGAAAGTTTCGTAGTTTTGAGCAAGTGAAGAGTCATTTGATTCGTCGTGGGTTTAAAGAAGGTTATAAACGATGGATATGGCATGGTGAGAGTATGCTTCCTAGGACATGCACTAGTGACGATGAAGGTGGACTGCAGGAGAATAATTTAGGCAATATTGATGAGAATGATGTGGAAAATGACAATAATGATATGATAGACGAAATGATGCGTGATATACAAGGGGAATTCATTAAAAAGCCTCATGTGTTCGATAGCTTGTTCAATGATTCTCAGAAGACTTTGTTTCCTGGATGTAGAAAATTCACAAAATTGTCTGCTGTGTTGAAATTGTATAACTTGAAAGCAAATAGTAGGTGGAGTGATAAGAGTTTCACGGCATTACTGGAACTCTTACGAGAGATGCTTCCGGAGGATAACGAGCTTCCTAGTTCAATTTACGAAGCAAAGAAATTGTTGTGTCCAATGGGAATGGAGATCGAGAGGATACATGCATGTCCAAATGATTGTATACTGTATCGAAATGAGTATAAGGACTTGCATCTGTGTCCAAAGTGTGGGGTATCATGGTATAAGCGAAAGAACATGAATGCTAATTCTGAGGATAAGAAAAGCCCTCCGGCAAAGGTGTTGTGGTACCTACCCGTAGTACCAAGATTTAAACGTTTGTTTGCCAATGCAAAGGATGCGAAGAACATGCGGTGGCATGCTGATGGGAGGAAACAAGATGGAAAACTAAGACACGTGGCCGATTCTCCTCAATGGAGGAACATTAATAGGTTGTTTCCTGATTTTGGGGGTGAAGATAGGAATCTTAGGCTTGGACTATGTACAGATGGAATGAACCCACACGGTAATATGAGTAGTCGACATAGCACTTGGCCGGTTCTTCTAACGATTTACAATCTTCCTCCTTGGTTATGTATGAAGCGCAAGTATATCATATTGTCTTTGTTAATATCAGGGCCTAAACAACCGGGGAATGACATAGATGTTTATCTTGCCCCACTAATTGAAGATTTAAGACTGATGTGGGATGAAGGTGTATCGGTGTTTGATGCACATAGCCAGATGAATTTCACCTTACGTGCTATGATATTTTGCACCGTAAATGATTTTCCCGCATATGGTAACTTGTCAGGTTATACGAACAAAGGACCTAAAGCATGTCCCGTTTGTGAAGAAGACACGATTGATCTTTGGTTGAAAAACTGTAAGAAAAATGTCTTTATGAGTCATAGAAGGTTTCTCCCCGTTGATCACCCTTATCGAAAGAAGAAGAAGGCATTCAATGGAAAAATTGAGGATCGCGCAGCTCGCTTGCCGTTAACAGGAGGTGAGGTATATGAACGAGTTAAAAATATTGATGTTTTGTTTGGAAAACCTTTTAAGCCTCCTCAAAAGAGTCTTTGGAAGAAGAGGTCCATATTCTGGGATCTACCTTATTGGCAACATTTATCAGTAAGGCATTGTCTTGATGTAATGCACGTGGAGAAAAATGTTTGTGATAGCATCATTGGGACATTGCTGAACGTTCAAGGGAAGACGAAAGATGGTATCAAAGTCAGGAAGGACATGGTAGAAATGGGGATACGGGATCAATTAGCACTGCAAGAGTCCGAAAAACGTACTTATTTACCTCCAGCTTGCTATACTTTGTCCAGAAAAGAGAAAACATGTTTTTGTGAGTGCCTTCATGGTATTAAGGTTCCATCTGGATACTCATCAAACATCAAAAGTCTTGTGTCGATGAAGGACTTGAAATTGGTTGGTATGAAGTCTCATGATTGTCATGTGTTAATGCAACACTTGTTACCAGTTGCAATTCAAGGCATACTTCCAAAACATGTCAGACAGGTCATAATAAAACTTTGTTTTTTCTTCAATGCAATTTGCAGTAAAGTTGTTGACCCAGAGGCGTTGGATGATTTGCAGGCCGATATTGTTATCACTCTATGTCAATTTGAAATGTATTTCCCGCCATCATTTTTTGACGTTATGGTGCACTTACTTGTTCACTTGGTAAGAGAAATTAAGATATGTGGTCCGGTGTTCTTGCGGTATATGTATCCATTTGAGAGATACATGGGTATTTTGAAAGGATATGTCAGAAATCGATTTCGACCCGAAGGCAGTATCATTGAAGGTTATGCCGCTGAGGAGGCTATTGAATTTTGTACCGACTACCTTGATGACGTTGAGACTATTGGTGTTCCTAAATCTCGTCACGAGGGAAGACACGAAGGTAAAGGGACGATTGGATGCAAATCAATTGTCCCTAGTGTTGAATTGCGAGATAAAGCACACCTCCTAGTATTACAACACATTTCTCAAGTTCATCCGTATTTGGACGAGCACATGTCCATCCTAAGGCAGCAGAATCCTTCTAAAGGTGAAAGGTGGGTAACTAATCAACACAATCGTTTATTTGCAAAATGGTTCAAAGATAGAGTAATGAAAGAGTTGTCACAAACGTCGAATACCATTGTTGAAACGGTAAAGTGGTTAGCGTATGGTCCTAGCACGATTGTGAGATCTTATGAAGCATATGACATTAATGGGTATACGTTTTACACTAAACGTCAAGATGATAAGAGTGCGGTGCAAAACAGTGGAGTGACACAAGTAGCACTATCAAGAGATTTTTCAAGTGCTAAAGATACAATGCCAATAGATGCCTCGATGTCCTATTATGGTGTCATTGAAGAAATTTGGGAACTTGATTACAGGGAGTTCAAGTTTCCTCTCTTCCAATGTAAATGGGTTGATAATCGACGGGGTGTTCGGGTGGATGAATTAGGTTTCACTTTGGTGGATTTTGGACGGTTGGGTTATCTTGACGAGCCATTCATACTTGCATCACAAGCCAAGCAGGTATTTTATGTTCTTGATCCTGCCGACACTAAGTGGTCAGTGGTCCTTCAAGGCAAGAGACGCATTGTTGGCATTGGTGATGTAGTAGATGAAGAAGATTATGATCACTTTGATGAAACTCCTCCATTTTCTATTGGTATACAAGGGAGTGCAACTTTAGAGGAAGATAACATTGAATCCACTTACATGCGTTGGGATCATGAAGAAGGATTATGGATTGACCGTCGTTCGTGATTATTCATTGTGTGAGTTCATTTATACATTCTCGCATGCATATAACTCTCTTTTGTTCTTTATAAATGCTCTATACGTTATTCATATTAATTGTGTGAGTTCATTTACATATTCTTGAATATAACTTTCTTGTGTTTTTTATATATGCTCTATACGTCGTTAATAATCATTTATTTATATGTGCAGGTACGTAGACAATTTTCCCAATATAATGGCCGAGTCTTCACATTCTTCAGATGAGCATAGTACTGCCCAAAAAAAAAGGACAAGAGGGCCAACTATGTGCACAAACATGAAGAAAGCGGGCCAACAAGTGAATATAATTGAGTTCGATGACAAACATAGGCCGATCGGACCAGGCACGAAGAACTTCAAACATTTTATCGGATCTTTAGCCCGCATTCATGTTGACATAAACATCAGTGATTGGCACAAAGTCGATCAAGGCCTGAAGGACATGATGTGGGAAGAGATAAAGGTACTATCACTTGATACATGGTAAATAATTGAAAAGTGAATGTAATTTCTTTATAACACCACATGTTATCATTGTCTTTCAGAGGGAATTCAACATTCTCGATGACCGTCCAAAAAAAACTGTTATGCGGGTTGCGGGGATGAGATGGAAAGATTTCAAGACAAGGCTGGTTCATAATTTCATTACACATGACCACCCAAAATATACATCTCCTACCCAGCTTTATGATTTCTTGACCGAAGAGCAATGGGAGTTGTTTAAAAAAGAACGACAGACGAAAACATTTCAGGTATATTTAAATGTACGCATGTGTCTTGTTGAGTGAAAACTAAAAACCTGTGATTTATTTCAGGAGAAAAGTAAGAAGGCGAGAGATAGTCAAATGCGGAACGAGCATCCTCATTATTTGGGCTCAGCCGGATATGCGGGGATGAAGCCACATTGGCTAGTAAGTGACCCGCTATCTTCTAGCTCTTCATGTGACATGATTAGCTCCTCAATTGTAAGCGAGGATCGCAGCCTCGATTGGGTTCGAGCTAGATCGAAGAAGAAAGAAGATGGAACGTATTACATCCCCAACGAGAAAACGAGGGGGGTGTTTGATAAAATTGTAAGTATATCTTATCGATTTCTCATATATTTAATTGAAACTTACTTCAATTCTTATATTCAGTTTTCAATTTTTTTAACAGGTAGAAAAAGCTGAGCAAGCCACGCAGGGGACATTTGTGTCGAGTAGACAACATGATATTCTGAGTGAAGCCCTTGGTAAAGAGGATCACTCTGGTAGGGTGAGGGGATATGGCGTGTATGTCACCACGCGGGATGTTTACGGCTGGCCCGATGATTACCTTAGACGATCGTGTGGGGTCGTGTCAGTAGACGACATTAAAGATATCATCAGGAAGGAGATGGAGGATAGCATCACAGAGCGGGTCAGGCATCAAACCATGTCGGAGATGCAAAGTAAATTTGACAGTATGCAGAGCGCGTACCATAGTATGCAGAGTAAATATGATGCCATCCTCCAGCGCTTGGGCCTCAATGTTGATGCCGAGGTGGAGGTAACTGCACAGCCCCGACCACCAACTCAAAGTAGTTGCCACTCTGTGAATCCAGACCCATTTGATGGTCTTCAGGTACTTACCCATAAAGTATTTAGTTTTTTTAGTATTGCTTTTTTTTTAAAATGGAAAGGCCTGACATATATGTTGAAAAATAGAAGCCGATTCCCTGTCGTCTCGCCGTATTTGTTGATGGTGACAAGCAAATAGTGGCCAGCGGGATGGTTTTTCCGTCCGGACCCGAGACTGTGGTGCATCATCAACCACTCTGGCTTGATCATGTGAAGGTGTCCGTTGACCATGTTATAGATGGTGCAGAAGCGTTCTATCTTCCAGCGCCATCTCAGCACCACACCACGGTGGGGGAAGCTATTGGAAGTTTTTTCCAATGGCCTAAGGAGTTGATGATTTTTTGAGAGGTAATAAAATCGAGTTATATAAAAGTTTATGCCAATATTAATTTCTTTTAGATTTGTATCAGACGTGTTATAATGACAAAAATTGTCTTATTGCAGGAAGAGGCCCCAAAAAAGATCGTAAAAAAATCTAATAAAGGGAAAAGGCCTCAGAGTTTTGAATTGTCATCTACCCAGCGACCTGCGATAGTCGACGATGAGACTTTACTACGTCTGGGTGATAAATGCAAAATGTTAAACACCCTGGTCCTTCAATTGCCTGTTGGTGATGACTTCTATCAGGTGCCCGTAGATGCCTCCATCTTCAATTGTACGTTCGAGGATGGTATTTTTGTTACAGTCGCAGACATTACCGATCTGCTTAAAATGCAATGGTTGGATACATCTATCCTACAAATATTTGCATTGTAAGACTTCTGATCACAAATTACAACTTCAATTTATATCATTGTTCGATCTCTATTTATTGGTATCATTATTATTAGGTACCTTCATGAGTTATGTCAGGATTACGGTATTGATTCCATTGGATTCATGTCTCCGTCACACATTGCGTCGGTGTCGGTAAGAACAAATGCCAATGGTGTTGTAAATTATATGGACGAGACCATGAGGGCAATGCAAACAAAGAAATTCATTCTAGCACCGTATTTTCAGGAGTAAGACCATTCTCTCTTGTTAATAGTTAATTTTTTTTTTTTTTTTTGTAATTTGAAAAACACATGTTTGAATTTGTATTTACATGTTCATAATACGTAGGAACCACTGGATGTTGCTAGTGATTTCTCCTCAGAAGAGTACGGTGTACTTATTGGATTCAGCTAGTGCATTTAAGCGTGACTTAGATATCAAGCCGCTATTGAATACGTAAGTTATGATAATTTTCATGAAATAATTGTGGAGTTGTGGTGAAATTGATTGTGGAGTTGTGGTTTCACTTTGATGAATATATGTTGTGATTGTTGAGAAGTTGTGATAGATTCTATAGCAACGAGTCTATTTACAGGTTGGATAAGTTCAATTTATAGGGGAGACTCTGCCAAAATTTTTATAAAAATCTTAGTTTTTGTATTTATTTATTTTGTAACTGGTTCGAATAATTTAATTCAATTTTAGGGCTTTCAAACTATACTGGACACAAGGAGGCATTAGGATAAGAGCCAATACAACGTGGCTAAAAATAAAGGTATGAAAACACATATTTAAAATATATTACAAATCTTTGAATTATTTTCATATTCTATTTAGTGTGATTATTAATGTTAGTTTTCATTGTGAAAATTTCAGTGTCCTCAACAGCCCGAAGGTTCTGAGTGTGGCTACTACGTCATGAAAAATATGTATGAGATAGTCACTGAACACTTTCAGCGTCCGTCGTTGGAAAAGGTATAAGTTATTGAACATGATAATTTTTAATTATTCCTTCATATTTTATTACAAAATAACTGATAATTCATTTTGATTATTTGTAGGCATTTAAAGAGTATTACTCAACGGAGGAAATTGCTGAAATTCAAAACTTATGGGCTAAATACTTCGTCGATAGGTGTGTGTAAATCGACGTGTATTCAAACTTCTATTTACTCAATTACATGTGACATTAACAATCTTGTAAATATAATTATTTCTCATTTATTTAACATTATTTTAATTATGTCTATTATATACATATTTGATGATGTGCATGTGGAAAATGTTCAGTCCACGTTTAGGTGATTGCAGGTCATGATCGACCTGCAGTGATCTGGATCATTGCAGGTGACGTCCAGGTCATTGCAGGTGACATCTAGGTCATTGCAGGCCATGACCTGCAGTGGCCTGGGTCATTGCAGGTCATGACCTGCAGTGGCCTGGGTCATTGCAGGTGACGTCCAGGCCAATGCAGGCCATGGCCTGCAATGGCCTGGGTCATTGCAGGCGACGTCCAGATCATTGCATGTCATGTCTAGGTCATTGTATTTTACTCTATAGAAGAAGAAAAAAAAATTGAAAACGCGTCTATTTTTTAGAAAACCGACGCCTAAAGTTTAAACTTTAGGCGTCGGTTGTAATCACAACCGACGCCTAAAGTTTACTTTAGGCGTCGGTTGTATCCAAAACCGACGCCTAAAGTGTACTTTAGGCGTCGGTTTTGGATACAACCGACGCCTAAATTTTTTTTTTTTTTTTCAACTTTACGCGTCGGTTTCTTAACAACCGACGCGTAAAGATATCATTTTACGCGTCGTTTTACAACCGACGCGTAAAGTCTTTACTTTACGCGTCTACTTCATACACGTCGCTACAAAAATCGACGCCTAATCTCTTAAATAACCGACGCGAAAGACTGTTTCTATACTAATTTCTTTTTATTTCCTCCTCTTTCCTCGAAGTTCTTGGATAATTTATCTGGATTTGATATGCATTTCATTAATTATTCAACTATTAAGATTTGAGAGATCATGACAGGGTTATTCTTCTACATAAAATTTTGTTTATGGCATTCAAATCTTAGCCACACTGGAATCCATTTCTCAGCCACGATGGTCTTCGACTTCGTATTTGAGCATTCACACTTCACATACAGGTTAGCAAATTGTTTCCTCAACTCTATGTTAACTAAATTTTTTTATTTTTGCTAGTCCCTTGTCCTTGTGAGCCCCAAATTCCTCTTGTTGTTTTGGTTTTCAAAATTTTTTTACAAAGAAATATTTGGTGATTTGTCCCTTGTGAGCCCCCAAATCCCCCTTGCAGTTATTGGTGATTGTTGAATTTGTGACGTTTGTAGAGTTTTTGAAATGTTTTCTTGATCATTTCTTTTATGTATAATAGTGAACAATGCCTCCTAAACATCAGTCTGGAGCTCAAAAGAGAAAAAGGAAACAAAGAGAAGCGGCATTAATTCAAAGTCAAGCTGGGGCTATTAATAAATACTTTAATAGAAAAAAAGAAGAAATAGAAGACAGTTTGGTGATTGGAGATCAACATAACCATAATGAAAATGAGGAAGTGCATGGAATTGTGGATTTGAATGAATCGAATGATGAAGCCATAAATGTGGATGAATTGCAGGACAATGAGGGAGTGACTGAATCAATTAATGTAATTGAGTTGAATGAGAACCCAGAAGATGGAACTAAACCTGAAGAGATGAATCAAACAAAAAGCTCGACTTTGAATTTAAAGGATCCTAGAAATTGGAATAACATCTATCAAAATTGAGAGATTATTTAGTAGAAATGGGTCCAAAGAGAGTGGATGATCTCTTGTTTCCTAAAGACAGTAAGAATAGGCATTTTGATTCATCACATTACACACGGATACTAACAAATGGGCAGACATGTGATAGACGATGGCTAGTATATTCCGTTTCTTTAGATAAGATATTTTGCTTTTGTTGTAAATTTGTTCAGGACGCCACAAATGATGAGCATAATGGGGCAATTGGGCAATGATGGATATCGAGATTGGCATAATGTGTATAGGAGTCTTACAAAACATGAAGCTAGTAGGGACCATATAGATTGCATGTTTGCTTGGATTGATTTGGAAAAGAGGTTGAAAACGCAACAAACAATTGATCATAGTCTGCAACTTCAAATCCACAAAGAGAGACATCATTGGAGGCAATTTTTGACAAGAATAATCTCTATTGTGAAAAGACTAGCCAAAAATACTTTGGCCTTTCGAGGAGATGATGAGAAGCTTTATGTTGAGAACAATGGCCTATTTTTACAAATGATAGAAATGGTTGCTGAGTTTGATCCATAATGGAAGAGCATGTTCGGCGTGCCCAAGTACGGGAAATTCAGTCTGAAGATATGAATATTGGCCTTGCAATCAACCTCTTACAAAGGCTCGTTGCATTTTTAGATGACTATAGAGAACATGGGTTTGATAGTGCTATGGGTGAAGCTAAGTAACTGGTTAGTGAGATGGGAATCGAACCTAAATTTCTAGAAAAACGTACCATTCGAAGAAAGAGACAATTTGATGAAAGTGGCAGTGCCGATGTGATACAATCAAATGAAGAATCTTTTAGAATTGAATACTTTTTGTTTTTAATTGATCAAGCTCAATCTTCCATTCAAGTTCGGTTTGAACAGTTTAAACAATATGAAGAAATTTTTGGATTTTTGTTGGATTTAGAGAAGTTAAAGAGGGATGGGCCTTTAACTAGTTTGCAGATGTCTTGTAAGAAGCTTGAGAAATTTCTGAGTCACGATGGACATTCAGACATTAATGGTGAAGAATTATGTTCAGAGTTGATGGTCATGAGATATTATTTAACAAGTGAGAGAACGAAAATTGATGTGCTATGTTATCTGGAGAAATTGAATGGTATATGGCCAAATATTTATATTGCTTATAAAATTTTGCTAACCATACCAGTAACTGTGGCATCTGTAGAAAGAAGCTTCTCCAAATTGAAGTTGATCAAGAATTACCTTCGATCAACTATGTCGCAAAACAGATTAAATGGACTGGCTATGTTGTCGATTGAAAAAGAAATGGTTGAACAACTTGATTACACTAATTTGATCAATATATTTGCCTCCAAAACAGCTAGAAGAGTTATGTTTAAGTAGTTGTTTTATATTAGTTAATACTTTTGAATTTAAAACTGTAAGTATTTGGAATATCATATTTTGTTGGTTGTTTTATATTAGTTAATACTTTTTGAATTTTTAATTTTTTGCAATTTTATGGTGAATTTGTATATTTTGTCTTATATGAATATGAGTTTTTATCGTTATTTTCAGTCTTTTCCTAAAAAAAAAATTTTGGGGGTAGCCCCCGTAAAGCCCAGGGCCTATATCTCCAAGAACACACTATTTGTCTCAGGTCTACAAAATCACATGTACGGCTATGTGCCCAGTACGGTTAACCAATGACATAAAATACATTTTTGGTGTAATACAGCCGTTCCACACTATTTTGGCCCAGATTCTATCCATTCCATGTTGCTTGAAATAATCATATGATGCCACAGTTTGGAATTTGTCCTAGTAATTCCAGCTGTTAAGTATTTGTGTAGCACTTTCGATTGTTGTGGCCCGGACGGTTTCTCTTCATGTTTCTTTAAAAATGCATGGCATATTGTGGGTGAAAGTTTCCGCCAAGCAATTCTTGAATTTTTGCGTCTGATTTGCTTCTTAAGCAACTCATATTTATTGGTTTGGTTCCAAAATCAAACCATACTCCAACTGTGGGAGATTTTAGACCCATTGCTTGTTGCAATGTGTTATACAAGGTCATCTCTAAAATCTTGGTTGCTAGATTAGCTTCAACATTATGCTCCATTATTGACAATGCACAATTGACTTTTTTTTAGGGAAGGAGCATGATTGAGTATATTCACTTGGCACAGGAATTGCTCAAACAATATAATAGGAAATGTATTTCTCAGAGATGTCTCCTAAAAATTGATTTGAAGAAGACTTTTGACACCATCAGTTGGGACTTTTTAAGGGAGGTTCTTCGAGGGCTGGGCTTCCCTCATATTTTCATTGGTTAAGTAAAGGAATGAGTCACTTCTCCTACATATTCCATTAGATTCAATGGTCATCTAAATAATCATCATGCTGAATTATCAAGAATTAAATAACTGAAGCGGAAGCGTACCTTAATCAAACGTGATTCACGATAAACGATTCGGCGGTCGGATCTTCTAAATCGATACGTAGTCCGTATTTTCTCTCTGATGATGGGATGTCAAAAGAATGAATAGTACGTACGATTCAGGGACCATAACCGACTTTATATACTGTATTGTCAGTTAACCTAATCCGGCCCATCATGAATTAGGTAATGACCTGGTATCTACACATAAAAGCACATACATTTAATTAAATGCATTAAAGCCCGATATATATAAAATCCTTATTAGATCACTTTAAATGGGCTTAACCAAATTTGATAGTCTTTTATTCAATACACAATAATTCACATATAAGCCCACACGATTGATTAAAATTCTTACAATCTCCCACTTGGGCTATATGTGTAACCTTACAATTGTGTATCAATCATAACATTTTGCTATCATTACTGAATGCATCCCTAAACAATCCGGTCCATCAATTATATCAACATAGGATCAAAGCGGCTTTCGCTACATTAATCGTAACTAAACCTATCAATGGTCACGTATATCGACATAAATGAATGACATGGATCAAGTATGGATGTGTAGCATGGAATTTACATGTAATGTGATCTTCAACATGCCTATTTCCAACTGGTCCAACTTTAGTGAGATCATCCTCAAACGAGTTCAGAGATAATAAACCTGAAACCTTACAGCTGTAAATAACTTTAACTTTAAACTGTATCCAAAAGGACAATAAATGTGTCTAATGCACCCAAAATAAAAACTCCCACTGAAATCAAATGTCCTTAAGAAATACAACACCCATATGAGCATTGTGCTCATGAAAGACCTTGGGTTGTAATACTTTAGTAAGCGGATCCGAAATTATGGAGTTTGTCCCAATGTGCTCTTATTGACACGTGTCCACTCTGAACTGTATCCTTCACAACCAGGAACTTATGTCAATGTATTTTGACTTAGTTGAGCTCCTGTTGTTACTGGAATATAAATCTACTGAGTTATTGTCACAATATAACTTTAGTGGTCTTTCTATACCGTACAGAATACGCAGCCCAGTGACAAAATTTTGCAATTATATTCCATAATTAGATGCCCCCAAAATTGCTACAAACTCTGCTGCCTAGTGAAAGAAGCTAAAGTGTCTGTTAAGCACTCCTTCCGGAAATAGCTCCTCCAACTAGCAGATAGATGTAGCATGATGTGGATCTTCTACTGTTTTGACATCTAGCAAAAATCGGAATCATAATACCATATGATCTCCAACTGATCCGATTTTCTGTATGTGAGCATGTAATCTTTTGTTCTCTTTAAATATCTTATAACCCATGTTTGGCTGCTTTACAAATGATCCATCCCAGGGTTACTTAAATATCTCATTAGTATCCCAATAATGTATGCAATATCCGAACGCATACAAATTTGAGCATACATCAGACTTTCTATAGCTTAACTATATGGGATCCTCTGCATTTCTTTAACTTCAAGATAACTTTTCGGGCATTAGTTGAGACTAAATTGTCTCCCTTAGCGATAGGGCTGTCCCCTGATTTACTGTCTTGCATGTCAAACCTCTTACGTACTTTATCGATATAGCCCTTTTGTGACAATTCAAGAATACCCCGAGAACAATCCCGGTGTATCTGAATTCCTAATACAAAAGAGATGTCACCAAGATTTTTAATCTCAAAATTCCTTGACAAAAATCTCATAATTTTATGTGACATTCCTATATCATTGGTGGCAAGCAATAATCAACATATAAAACCAGGAAAATATACTTACTCCCACTGAACTTGTAATACATACAATCATCAACAACATCAATCTCAAAACCAAATGAGATAATTACTTGACGAAATTTGTATTACCCTTAACGAGAAGTTGGCTTGAGAACATAAATGGATTTCTTTAATTTGCAAACCGTCTCATCAATGTCTCCATTGAGAAATGTCACCTTAGTATCCATTTGATGTAACTCGAGATCAAAATGTGCAACAACCTAACTTTCCTGAAAGAGTCTTTCGTAGAAACCAAAGGGAAAGTCTCTTTATAATCAATGACATCATTCTATGTAAAGCATTTAGATACAAGACGAACTTTATATCTTTCCACATTACCTTTCGAATCCCCCTTGGTTTAAAAATCCATTTAAGACCAATGGGCTTCGCACCTTCTGGTAATTGGACAAGATCTCAAACTTTATTGTCTTGCATATGCTTATACTCTTTATTTATGACATCAATCCACTTTTTAGAGTTAGAACCCTGCATGGCCTGATGGAATTGATTGGACCATCTTCCACCATTCCATTATTTCCTTATGTTCTTGGAAAAATACTATTTAAATTATCCAGAATAGCATTTTTTTCCCTTTTCTCGTGGATCTCCTTAATGGCTTTAGTTATTGAGGTTGTTGAGTTTGTACTTCTGAAATTTACCTTATTTTGAATGGGAGGTTCTTCAACATTGTCTAATTGAGGTTCCGGATATGCTTCTTGATTAATGACATGTATAAAAACTTGGACATTGTCAAAAGCAATAGTAGGAATTGAAACCGATCCTTCCTCAACTTCTTCCTTAAAGACAATATCTCTAACCTTATTTCTCCCCGAAACTCAACATCCTCAAAAAAGTTGCAGTTCTCGTTTCAAAATTAACTTAAGTGTGGGATCATAAAATTTATATCCCCTTAACAACTTTATTTTCTTTATTTGTTTTCTTGCCCTTATCTATAGAGGTGTTTGCCAAGTGAACACTTTAAGTTCTGTCCTGCTTCAACTTTTCTTCCTCTTGCACACAAAATAGAATGAGCTCATTTAGAGTTCATTTCTCCCTTTGATAGTTACAACTGACCTTAAATTGATTGAATTGTGCAAGAAGCTTGCACACTATGAAATGAGCTCATTTAGAGTCCATTTTTACTTTGACAGTTATAACTAACCTTAAATTAACTGTATTGTGCAGGAAGCGATATTAATATCAAATGCACGAGCAAGTCATTAGACAAGTCGAGTTTTAGTTCCTTAAGTTTTGAAGCAGTGTGAGACATCTACATGATGTACTCCCTTATTTTTTTTATTGCCTTTATACTTTATTGAAATCAAGCTTTGTATAAGCGTGCTTGTTTCAACCTTATCGTTTTTCGCAAAACGTTTCTTAATTTCGGCAAGGAATTCATTGGCATCATTTACCTCCTCAGATACTATGCCACTAAAGGCTTCTGGAATGCCGCACTTAATGATCATGAGACTCACATAATTTAAGCAATCCCACTTCTCAAAGTTCCTCATTTGATTAGATGAACTTTCATCCGTAAGAGGAGCATGTTGCTCAATCCTTAGTACACGATCTAGATCTATGCAGCCAACGAAAAGTTAATGTTCTTGTTTTTGATCCTTGAAGTTTGTTCCATAAATATAGGGATTAAATTTGAGCTTGTAGATATACTACTAACAGAATTTGAAACTGAATAGAGAACACTTAAATAAAATAGCTCACATAAGTACCTTATTATGCAAATCATACTTTCAAATAATGGTAGGGCCCATCACAAGATACCTAGCACAACATCAATATTTAGTCTTTGGACAGAAATATTGACTTGTAAGTGGTACTCTTGGTGTAATGATCAAACACTGATAGTAAGACATGTCAACCAACAAACCTTTCTTTGGACCGATTTATTGATCACACGTAAAACCAAATAACCGTCACGTATTTATCACCACAAGTTCATGTGAAATTCGGGCCAAATATTGACCTTCCTTTGGGCCGATCAATATCCGCATGAGATAACACACAAACATCTAATTTTCCCTTGGTGTAGTGATCAAACACTGGCAATAAGACATGTTAACCAATAAACATTTCTTTGGACCGATTTGTTGGTCACGCGTTAAACCAAATAATTGCCACGTGTTTATCTCCACAGGTGCATGTGAAATTCGAGCCAAATATTGACCTTCCTTTGAGCCGATCAATATCCGCAATGAATAACACAAACAAATACCTTCTAATATTCAAAGTTAATTAATATCCACAAGAGATGTTGTTTTGGAAACATGTTGCTTCAACTAACTTACTTTCGAATATTATATCTCTCAAAAGATTTCGATGTACCAAGATTTGAAACTGAAATCCATTGATTTGCATCTATATTTGACTTTAGGATTTGAATTATAGAATTCAAAACTTTAGAATAAAGCAATCCTTAAGTTGAAAGAGTCAATTGCAATATTCTTAAACTTTAGGTGGCCAATTATGTGAAATTTTAAGCATGAAGGGCTTAAATTACAATTTTTCCAAAATCTAATTAGCCAATTTAGAGAAATTCCAAACTTTAGGTCCCAATTTGAAAGAAAATCAAACTTTAGAGGTCCAAAACAGGAAATTTTCAATCTTTAAAGGTTGATTTTGAAAATTCTCAAAATTTAGGAGCCAATTTAGCAAATTCCCAAACTTTAGGGACTTAATTTTAAAAAAATTCAAACTTTAAGGACCAATTTTGAAAATTTCCAAACTTTAGTGACTGAATTAGAATTTTTTCAAACTTTAAGGGGCTGAAAATGAAAATTTTCAAACTTTTGGGACCAAATTAAAGAATTTCAGAACTTTAGGTGCTATATTAGAAAATTTTCAAACCTTGGGGGACTGAATTAGAACATTTAGAACTTTAACAACTGAAATAATTTATAACCTTAGGGGCTGAAGTTATAAATTCCAAAACTTGAAAGGCCAACGTAAATGATTTTGTAACTTTAGGGGCTTAGGTCGTAAATTCCATAACTTTAGGGCCTGATCTTTATTTCAAAACAATGAGAGAGGACTTGTGGTGCAAATAACCATAATGTTCAAAATTGCAAAATAGTCCTTGAAGACTTCAAATTTCCCGTACAACCCCTTGTCTCAAAACCGATTTCCAGCTAGGTTTACAACCCTAGCCCGCCGCTCTCAAGCCCGTCCGGAAAGAGCAGTCGCCTCAGTCCAGCGGCCCTCCTTCGCTCCTAACGGCGCTGCTCACCTCAGTCGCACAGCCCATCCCGGACGCCAGCTCCTGTGAGGCGCTGCTCGCTTGTACCGCTAGCGTCGACTGTGGTTAAAGCCACCGGCCATACCCATACCTCTAAATTCAATACCACCCTTACTCAATGGAATCCGACTTCAACCAACCAAAACCAAATCGAAAAAACCCAACATCCCAAACATCAATTCGAACTTCAAAATCAGATTCCTTCAACCCATTCTCAACAATCCATAATCGGACTCGAAAACCATACCTGATTTCGAACGGCATATCCATACAGATTCCATATGTTCAGTTTTGAAACCTTAATTTCGAAAATCCATATATAATGGACAACTGATTTCAACATAAATATATACATACAAATTCACACGTATAGAAACCGAATCAAGATCCAATTTTCAGAATATGCAAAATCAATTTTAGATCCAAGGTTAAAATATACACGCATACTCAAACCCATAACCGAAAGTCTGAACTCAAAACTCAGCACCAAACTCAAACCCAATTTCAACAGATTTTATATATACATGATATACACTTTAATCCAATTTGAATGCATATATTATGTCCGGGTGATACTTAATCAGATATTCAACTTAAAATTGAATTAAAACTTAGATCTGATAATTCACCGCGATGACTGGCTCTGATACCACTTGTTATAAAATTTATTACAGATAATAATTTATCTATAATCTAAATAATTATAATGCTGAATTATCAAGAATTAAATAACTGAAGCGGAAGCGTAGCTTAATCAAACGTGATTCACGATAAACGATTCGGCGGTCGGATCTTCTAAATCGATACGTAGTCCGTATTTTCTCTCTGGTGATGGGATGTCAAAAGAATGAACAGTACGTACGATTCAGGGACCATAACCGACTTTATATACTGTATTTTCAGTTAACCTAATCCGGCCCATCATGAATTAGGTAATGGCCTGGTATCTACACATAAAAGCTCATACATTTAATTAGATGCATTAAAGCCCGATATATATAAAATCCTTATTAGATCACTTTAAATGGGCTTAACCAAATTTGATAGCCTTTTATTCAATACACAATAATTCACATATAAGCCCACACGATTGATTAAAATCCTTAGGTGGCGTTCTGTTTGTATTTTATTTTGTATTTTCATTTTCGAAAATATTTTGTGTTTTGTGTTTTCATTTTTGTTTTCAAATTTGCTGAAAACGCGTTTGGTTTGTCATTTCTGAAAACTGCTTTTGAAAATGAAAAGCTGGAAAACACGTTCTGTTTGAAATTTTGCAGAACACTATTTAAACTATTTTTAATTAATTTGTTTGCAGAATACTACTAACTCCAACTCAAATTTCCTCTCACAATACACTAAAAATATGGTTACATGCAACACACTAATGTGAGCATTAAGAGTCTATATTAACACAGCTTGGTCAGGTTCGGGACTTGAGAAAGCTCTACTTCTATTAAAATCCAGAAAATGCAATTTCTTTCAAAACCACCAGAGTCCATTTATCATTGCATTTTTTGAAATATAACAACAAGAATTCTTATTTAATTTTTTTTTTTAATGTTGATATTGAATTCAATAAAACTTTATTTAAACTAAGTTCCAAGTTAGGATAATTCTCAAAAAAAAAAAAAATTCTTTATTTAGGCTTAGTTCCAAGCTAGGATAATTCTAAAAAAAATAAAAACTTTATATTAAGCTTAGTTCTAAGTTAAGATAATTCTATAAAAAAAAAAAAAAAAATTCCTCAAAACGGATTTTCCGCGTTTTGGACATTTTTTGTCGAAATACACACAAAATGCCCAAAACGATGTTTCGGGCGTTTTCCGTTTTGTGTACAAATTTTTTTTTTTGTTTTCCAAAATGCGTTTTTGAAAATGGTAAAGAGAACGCGTTTTTAGCGTTTTCGAAAATAAAAACAGAAAACGACCTCAAAACAGCAAAGAGAACAGGGGCTTACATTTTAGACCCATTGCTTGTTGCAATGTGATATACAAGTACCACAACAAAAACAGCCTACGGCAACGCGCAAAAAATGTTGCAAAAGACCTTTTGCAACGTTCATGTGCATGTTGCAAATCGCAGTGTTGCCGTAGAGGGAAAGGATACGGCAACGTTCATTGCGTGTTGCAAAAGGATGGATTGCGTGTTGCGGTAGACCTTTGGCAACGTTCACTGCGCGTTGCGGTAGAGTTTTGGCAGCATTCATTGCGGGTTGCCGTTGATACTTTTGACAACATTCATTGCGTGTTGCGGTAGACATTTAGCAACGTTCTTTGCATGTTGCTGTAGATACTTTTGACAACACTCATTGTGCGTTGCAGTTGATATTTTTAGCAACACTCGTTGCGCGTTGCCGTTGATACTTTTGGCAACACTCATTGCACGTTTCCGTTGATCTTTAACAAAAAAAATTTTAATTTTTTTTAAATCAATATAGATAATTCCACTGATAACCAACAAATTTCTCAAACATATATGTAATATGTAAAATATGAAACACATGTGCTATAAAAACAAATTAACTATTCACAATAAAATGCAAGCATTTTAAAGAAAATTATAGCACATATTTTAATACTTAACAAAAATTACGGTACTTTGTTTTCCAACATTAAAACAAAATCTGCAATATAGATTTTTCATCTATTTGATTGCACATCTAAAGTTTGACATTTACTATCCCTCTAAATTGCAACAATATCTCTAACAGACCAGTAGCTATACAAAAAGGAGCTACTATCACCATTTTCAACACGAATCATCATTAAAGATGAGTACTTCCCTGGCTTCTGAAGTCTAGCTTGAACTATGCCCATGACAAACCATCTTATGAGAGAACTGCAAAATTGAATTTTACCTGCAAAGACATTATAAAAGTTTAATCATCAGGACTCCAACTACACTGAATGCAAAAATGTAGAAATAAATCATACTAAATATTAAATTATCATTTTCGATTGTAAAACTTTATAGAAATTTGGACAGAGCCTCCCCTATAAATTGGACTTAACCAACCTGTAGAGGGATATCACAACCACCATAATACTTTAAAACATCAAACTAAAAACTCATTCATCATTAAACTACAATCAAATCAATCCAAAATTCATCCCCAACTCCACGCCAACAATAATCTAGAATCAATACTCATCACAACCAAATCATTTCAAAACTTAATCCGCAACAACAGAAATTGAAATTCATCTGTAAATAAGTTTTACCTTCATCAAATTAGTCTAATACAGCTTTTAGGCCAAGCAACAGTACTTCCCATGGCTTCACTAAGCAATCGAAATTCATCTGTAGGTCTGTATAAGGCCAAATGACTCATGTACACTTCTTCGACCCAAACCTTCCAACAATCTCGTCCAAGTGGCATGTGATGCACCTTTACACTTGGGTCTGTTGTTGCAATCTTCCCTTCGGCAACAATTTCTTCCTCATCATACTTGTACCAATGCAAGAGTTGACACCTTGCATTCTCCATATATATACCTCCTTGAACACCACTTCCTTGATGTGACTACAAATTTACAGTTAAATGAAGAAATTCCTTTTGAAATTAAGAAACTGCAATAATAATTTATATTAAACATAAACAATTAAAATTTCGAAATACAATAACCTGAGGCGTATACACATGTGAACCCCTATCTTCGACATTCTGTAAAATGACACAAACATTAAAAAAGTTGTTCACATTAAACATGTTATCATATTAATATAATATAAATTGTTATACCTGTTGACATAGCCTGATTAATGCTTCAACATTTTCTTCTAGTGATTCCATTTTTTCTGACTGAGTTTGTAATTTTTCTGACTGAGTCTGTAGTTTTTGTGACTGAGTTTGCAATTGATTCTCAAGTTCTTTCACTCTTCCAGTACTTTGAAATTGTATATCAAATTTTGATGGTGCAACTCCAAATCCAAGTCCCCTAACTCTTCCACGACTTTCAGGACCTAAAACTCGAGCAACAGCATCATCTCGGATGGAATCTTCTGCCGGTGTATCAGAAATAGATTGTGCACAATCTTCTATCTTTTTCTGCACTTATGAACCTCATTTTTTATGCTAAAATAATGTAAATTTATTATTAAAAGAATGTACATAGATTTCTAACATACCAGAGTTACGGCAACTGCTTCATTTATTGGAGTTCCGTCCTTTCTTAGATGTCCTTGAGTCCATACTTTGGTTCTTATCCCTTTTATATATGGGTTATTTTTCCTCTGCAATAAAAATCCAACAATTATATGTATTAGCATGTGACAATGTGACAATTAAAGTAAAAATTAAAGATATGTTTGTAATTTTACCATTTCATGAGCCACACGTGGATAACCCTTTCGTCCCATAGTGTGGAGAAGCTTTTGATTATTTCTCATTCCGCTGAACTTGGAACTTATTTCCTATTCACAAAATAAAAAGTTATAAACAACAATAAAAATTAAATAAAAATGAACATTAGTATGTAAATATTACTTACGTTAAAGTTATTGGAAATAGTATCTTCAACAAATTTTTCCCATTCTTCTTGAGAGAGCACATTCTTTGGTCTAAGAAGATTAGTAGTACGTGTCCTATTCAAAGAAGATTTGACCTGACCTCAAATTTGCTTTCTAAGTCTGCATTTGTACGTCCTCCAATACTTTCCCATACATTGAAATGTCATTTTTTTATGACAATCACCCACATTGAACCTTTGCTGTATTTTTACACAAATAAAATTTTACAACTTATTTGTACCAAAAATAATCTTAAAATTCAATTAAGAATCATACCAGTACGATACTCCAAAGTTCCTTTTTTTTCTTCTCATCCACCGAATGCCAATCTGTAAGTATAACAGGCACATGTTCTCGTACCATAGCTCCAACTATACTAGCAAATTTATATGAGTTATTGCCAACCACTTGCCCGAATTCATTGAATTCAAGATCCATCTTCTAATAATTATTTCCCGTAATCATTTTCACTTGAGTTGGACCTCTCCTTTTTTTGGGAACATTTTCAGTAGTTGATGGCGTGCTTTGCTCATTTACTATTGGAGTCGATACAGCATTTTCTTGCTCACTAGAAATTCTTACTCTTTCACTAGTCTCTTGAATTGCTGCTGCAGCAATAGCAGCTCTTCGTCGTTTAGAGATCTTGGTAGCTTGTTTAGTTGACTTTAAGAATGCAACATGAAAACAAAATACAAATATGTTTATTTTCGAAAATCAACAAATATAAAAGCAAAAGAAAACACAATTACCTCAGCTTTGTCCATCGTTTTAAATAATAAGCTTCCTACTCTCAACTAGTTCGAAAGTTTGGAATGAAAATCTGCAAAATCAAAAGAAATTAAGGTTAGAGATCTTAACAAAATTTAAATATTCAACATTTCATCACGATGTAAAAACTTCCAAATATCGGGCTATAAAAAGTACATTATGTACAAATATAGGTTAAGAAGATAACTTTTAAAACTATTACCAAATTACTCTATGTGTCACATAATACGCCTTCGACATCTATCCTTGCATAGTTCTCATCATCATCATCATGGGTGTCTTCAAGTTGTGATATATCTACTGGAATAGTTGGTTCATCAGTATCTTCTTCCACATGTAATGCATACAAGTCTCTTGATGGTGCTTGCAAAACAACATGCCAACTAGAAGTTTCATTCTTCCTAGAATAAAACACTTGTTTCGCTTGTGTTGCTAAAATGAATGGATCATTTTCAAATTGTCCGTGTCCTTCGTTAAGGTTAACCAAAGTGAACCCATCTTCCTTTTTTATTCCATTCGTGATATTTGCCCAATCACACTTGAATATTGGAACGTCTCCATAATAATGAACTTTCCCAACTTGAGGTGCATTATCTTTTGCACTCGATCTACAGATGGTTGTTGCTTCAACTAAAATGCCACTATTTTGACGAGATTTTTCAGCATCTTTAGTGTGAAAGCGCAAACCATTTATGACAAAACTAGAATATGACATGGATTGGAATCTAGGACCACGTGCAAGCCACTTTAAAGTGTTTGAAACATTGTCAATCAAACACTGAGCTCTAATCTGTTATTATTTTAAACATGTTAGGAGTAAAATAATAAATAGCACAACTAGACAAAAACTTTCTTCATATATGTTGAACCTTATCATCCAACCAGGCAGCAAAAGAGTCAATGTGCTTTTTATGTAATAAAACCTCATTTCTTTCCAGTCGTTTGTCAAAACTCTTGAGTTCATCAATATGCATCATAAGGTAAAAACAATATATCAAATGAATATATGGTCGAATAAGTTAAAATTTGTCGAAGTATATTTTTAATAAACATACTTTATGTATGGTTGAACTTCTGCACTGTTTAGCAACACATAACGATGGGCAACTTTCAACATCTCATCAGATAGAACGAGTGACGTCCCTTTAGAAATTGTACGCCCTACGACTAAGAAATCACTCTCATATTATTCATTGCGTGCATGCTTGGAACCTATTTTAGATGCTTGTTTTATGTATTTGCTACAGAACATTGCATTTTCTTCAATAATATACCGTTCAGCTATGCACCCTTCAGGTCGTGCACGATTCATAACATACCCTTTTAACACTTTCATATACCTATACGAATGAAAAAATTTAAAAATATTTAAATCCAATTTGATAATGAATTTAACTTTTGAGAATAGATTAAATAAAGATTACCTCTCAAATGGATACATCCAACGATATTGTACTGGTCCACATATACGTATTTCTCTCCCAAGGTGAATTGTCAAATGTACCATTACATCAAAAAATGAAGGCGGAAAATACCTTTCCAACGTGCATAATGTTTCAACAACATCTTCTTCTAATTTTTCAACCTTATTCCTATCAACAACTCCTTGACATATCTCATTGAAAAATGAACACAATTTAAAAATAGAGTTCCTGGGTCCCTTAGGTAAAAGTCCTCTTAAGGCAACTGATAATAATTGTTGCATTAATATATGACAATCATGAGACTTGAGACCACTGATCTTACATTCTTCCACTGAAATGCAATTTTCAATATTTGATCCATAACCATAGGGTAATCTCAAGCTAGCAAGCTTTTTGCAAAAAATTTGTTTTTCTGCTTTTAATAAAGTGTGAGGAGCAGCGGGTAAGTAGAATTTATTTCCTCTACTCTCAAGATGTAAATCATGCCTAATGTTCATAACTTCCAAGTCCTTATGAGAGTTAATGCCATCTTTGGATTTTCCTTTCACATCCAAAAGTGTACTAATGACGCTCTCACAAATATTCTTTTCCACATGCATCACATCCAAATTATGACGTATGAGCAAGGTCTACAAATCAAACATCAATGGTTTAATGATATATTACAAGTAACTACAAGATTAAAATATGAATGATAGAAATATCAAAGCATTTACCTTCCAATATGGTAGGTTGAAAAATATTGACTTTTTCTTCCAAGTTACATTAGATTGAGCTGTATTCTTATTCCTCTTTCGTTTACCACTTTTTCCCCAATCATTTACAATTTTATCAACTTCAATAAAATCTTCTTCACCACTTTTTATCTTCGACCTAATACTTTTTTCAACATGTCCATTAAACCAACTCTTTTTCATGCGAAATGGATGATCCATTGCAAGAAATCTTCTATGTCCCATGTATGCAAATTTCCTACCATGTGACAACCATAGTGAACATGTATTTTCACGACAAATAGGGCATGCCATTTTTCCCTTCACAGGCCATCGAGATATATTTCCATATGCAGGAAAGTCATGTATTGTCCACATCAAAATAGCTTTTAAATTGAATGTAGACTTTGTAACTGCATCATACATCTCAACCCCATCACTCCATAACAACATTAAGTCATCTACAAGTGGTGCCAAATAAACATCTATATCATTACCTAGCTTTTTTGGCCCCGGGATCAAAAAACTCAACATCAAACTTTCCTTTGACATGCATAATGAGGGAGGCAAGTTATATATAGTTAAGATCACTGGCCAACAACTGTATTTAGAGCTTAGATCTTTGAAAGGATTAAATCCATCAGTGGCAAGACCTAATCTAATATTTCGAGGATCTGATGCAAAATCTGGCCACCTTCTGTTTATCATTTCCCAACCCAATGAATCAACTGGGTGCCTCATTTTACCATCTAAACTTTTATTACTTGAGTGCCATCTAAGTTGCGTTGACATCTCATCTATTCCAAACATCCTCTTAAGTCTTGGTATTATAGCAAAATAACGCAAGACTTTTGCTGGAATTTTTTTCTGAATTTTCTTAGTTCGTTGGTTAACTTTCCATCTTGAGCAACCACATTTTGGACATATTATAGCATGCTCAAGCTCTTTCCTATATAGGCAACAATCATTTATGCAAGCATGTATCTTCTCATAGCCAAGATCAAATATATTGACAAGTTTTTTCATCTCATAAAGTGATTTAGGAAGTGTATTATTCTCTGGCAGCATGTCTTGAATAAGATTAATAAGATCATCAAAACCACTATCCGATAAACCATGTGTAGCTTTATGCTTAAACATAGCAATCGAAGCTGACATCTTCGTGAACGCCCTACAACCAGGATATAATGGAGTTTCAGCATCATCAACTAAACTTTCAATCTCATCTTCTCTTCCATCAATAGGGTTTTCAGGATCCACATCAAGTTGTGCATAGAAGTCCCTAAACATCATATGCGATTCAGGTATTTCTACATCGACCAAATTTGGTTCACTTGGTTGTTCTCCATGAAATACCCAAACGACATATGTAGGATCCATACCCTTAATAACCAAATGTTCATACACCGTATCATAATGGTGATGCTTTAGATTCCTACACTTAATACAAGGGCATACTATCATTTCTGAATTTATATAGTCACGAGCTAGCTCCACAAATTTTTGTGCTCCATCTCTATATTGTTCTGACAATCTACAAGTAAAATTTACTATGAGTACATTTTTTTTTATTTTTGTAACTAGATTAATAGATAATCTAATTTCAGATGATAACCTTGATAATTGCAGCCATGCTTTGTCCATCATATACAAAGATATTATCCAATACTGAACAACTGAAAGATATTATCCTTGTAGACTTGTAGTTGCACAGTCGTACTGGAGTCTAGGAGTCAAGTTCAACTCAATAATTTATCAAGCTCAAGCTACCCGTTTCGCAAGTTATCCTGACACAAAATAGAATTTCTAGGTTTACAAACGTAAAGCTAATCGATAAAGAATTATAATTCACAAGAAAATAATAGCCTCCAAATTTGAATAATCTTATTTAGAAACAAAACAACATTTAAATAGTTTTTGAATCCCTAATGTAAGCAAAAAGACCAAATTAGACATCAACGAAATTAAAGGAATTAAAACAGAAATAGTAAGGGAATTTTTCTATGGCCTCAACCAAGCTTATACACCCCTCTTAGTAACATGTGAAATGATTGGAACACAGGATAGTTCAAAGTTTACTTATCACACACATAATAGAGTTATAGCTATCTTTTCAGTTTATACATTAAAGGGATCACAATCTTAGCTTGTAATATTTAGGAGGAAAAGGAAAACATTTTTGCACCCCGAAAGGTGAAATTGCAAGTTTGGACCTCTCACAAGGCAAGGCAAGGCAAGGCAAGGCAGTACACTATTTCCCAACTTAGAAATTGTCCTTGTGCTTTGAGTTCCTCTTCCAAAGTACGCAAAAAGATCCTGTTACCTCCAACATTACAAGGTTCTTAGTTAAGGTTTAATTCAGAAGAATCCTAGTGCCTACAGCCAAGGTTAACTGAAAAATAGTTGAACTAATGGACTAGCAACCAATCATGTCCTAGTCCTATTGATTCAATTCAACAATATGAAATTGAAATTGTGCTACCTTCATGCATGAAACACATATATACAAGATAGACATGGAAACAGCAGCTGAAGTAAAATGGAATCGAAGTTTACGAAAATGGACTTAACAAAGGACGTGCAGTAGCATAAAGCAAAATATATGCAGCAATAGTTTGATAAACTACCATCAAGAACGGATTCATCAGAATATACCTGTGAGGATATACCAGTATCAAGAGCTTTAAGACCTGACTCTAGCGATCCAACTATACGGATGAAGGTGTTTGTCTCAAGATTGATCACAAACACATTATGGCTGTTGAATAGAACCTCCAAAAATGCAAAGTATGCTCTTGTTAACTGCACCAGAAGACAAGATCTGTTTCAACGACCTCACCAACTCTAACAATTTCGAAACATCATCTTCAACAATTACAAGCATCATCAGTGATTACAACTTATATTTTGGAAATGTTAAAAACACTACACAAGTGGTCCAAATAGCATAAAGATTCTTACAGCGAGATCAATTGGCCAGATAATGCACCATTAAACCAAAAAGTTATTTATAAAAGCTCGTTCTAGAAAAATTAAAATGTTCTCCTGTAAAATAAGTATCAGCAAGCATATTAAGGACTCAGAGGTACTGCAGCACTGCTGGAGTTAGAAACAGCCGCGGAATACTGGTTGAAATCGAAGCCGGGTTAGGGGATTTGAGAGAGAGAGAGAGTAACCTGTGGGCGCTGTGGACTGGTGGGATACTGGTTGAAGCTCGGAAGTTGGAGTCGCCGGTGGCTAGCCTGGACTTGCACCATCGTTGTCGCCCGGTAGCGCTTGCAGCAAGGTCGCCAGTCGCAGTCAATCACCGTCGCCAGTCGCCTGGGTTAGGGGATCTGGACTTGGATATCTCCTATCAGATGTGTTAGCCCGCTATCATTCACAGGTCGACGAGGACGAGATTGAGAGAGATGATTTGGGCGAGGTGGGTAGGTTTGGGAAATGTAGAGAATCGGGTTGGAGGGAAATGAATTCAGATTTTTTCATTTTGGTGTAAAATAGGTTTATGTTTAGAGATTGAGATTTGTAATTAAGTCCCAACATTTGGTAAATGTAAAAATTTAGCCCGAAAATCCTATTGCAACGCGCAGTGCGCGTTGCGATAGGTATCTATTGCAACATGCACTGCGCGTTGCAGAAGCTTGGGCTTTTGCAACGCGCAACGCACATTGCAAAAGCTTGGGATTTTGCAACGCATAGTATGTGTTGCAATAGATATCTTTCGCAACGCGCGTTGCGCGTTGCGATAGGCAAAAGCCCAAGCTTTTGCAACGCGCATTGCGCGTTGCCAATGCCTAAACTTATTGCAACATTTTTATGAATGTTGCAAAAGGTTATTATTAGCAACACTTATTTGTTGAATGTTGCTAAAACTCGATTTAATGAATCAAATGCAACATGCAACAATTGAATGTTGCTATAAACCCCTTTTAGCAACATGCAATTGATGAATGTTGCCGTTTGCATGTTGCAAAATGGCCTTTTTGTTGTAGTGAAGGTCATCTCTAAAATCTTGGTTGCTAGATTAGCTTCAACATTATGCTCCATTATTGACAATGCACAATTGACTTTTTTTTAGGGAAGGAGCATGATTGAGTATATTCACTTGGCACGGGAATTGCTCAAACAATATAATAGGAAATGTATTTCTTAGAGATGTCTCCTAAAAATTGATTTGAAGAAGACTTTTGACACCATCAGTTGGGACTTTTTAAGGGAGGTTCTTCGAGGGCTGGGCTTCCCTCATATTTTCATTGGTTAAGTAATGGAACGAGTCACTTCTCCTACATATTCCATTAGATTCAATGGTCATCTACATGGCTTCTTTAAAGGGAAACCCGAAATCCGACAAGGTGACCTATTGTCTCCATTCCTCTTTGTTCTTTGCCTCGAATATTCATCGTGGTCCTTAAGTATTGTAACCACAAATTCTAAATTCAATTATCACTCCAAATGCGGCCACTTAAAGATAACTCACCTTGCCTTCGCCAATGATCTATTATTCATGGCAAGGGGGGACGTTACCTCAGATTCAACTTGACTGGCGCAATTCTTGCACGACCTAGGAGTTGTCTCCTGGGTGTGCAAATTGTCAGTTTAGATTGATTCCAAGAGAATGGATGGTAATAAAAATTAGATAAACTAATGAAATATGTAATTGGAAATTGCGAGTTCCATAAAATAAGCATATATTCTTTAACATAATCATTACAATTTATAAATCAATTTATAAACAACACAATTTCTCAAAACACTTTTTAACCAAATACATTTCGTTATCCACTTTTTAACCACAAATTTTATCTCAAAAATATAAATAAATCAATTTATAATTGCTATTGAACTTCATAGTTCACTTTAGCTGAGATTAAAATCTTAATTAATATTCATACAATTCAGGAGCTTAGTATATTTTTGTGGTAGTTATTCGGCAAAGTGGAGTAGGAGAGTATAATGGACTGTTCTTTAACGTTGTAGCAATTTATAAAATGTGATTAAAAAGTTGATAGAGAAAACACATGAGATAAAAAAAAAATGAAATGAAAATTTGTGTTGTTTATAAATTAATTTATTTGTTAAAGAATGGACTATAATTGGAGTTAATTTTCCCACTTATCACTAAATTTATGTCCATATCTTCGATTGATCATTAAACTTTAAAGTGTCAAATTTTGATCACTGGACTTATGTAAACGTGTTTGACTAGTCATTGAACTTTAAAATGTCGAATTTTGATCATTAAACTATGGGTTAATTATCCCAATAATCACTAAACTTATGTGAATGTCGAATTTTGATCACTAAACTTATCAAAGTAGTGGACGTTAGTCATCTACTTAACTTTCGTAATAAAATTGATAACGTGACATATGGAATGTCCGTTACCTTGAACCGACCAATCAGGCACACCAAATTAATTTCGATGACCTTTTTAAAGTTTTCTTATGTTGTAATTTGGTGTGTCGTGATTGGTCGGTTGAATGTGATGTGACGCTACATGTACATTTTGTCTACCATGTCGTCATTTTGTTACAAAAGTTGAATCAATGACTAACGTCCACCATTTTGATAAATTTTGTGATTAAAACTCGACAATTATATAAGTTCAGTGATTATTGAGACAATAAACCCTAATTTATTGATCAAAACTCGATATTTTAAAGTTCAAAGACCAATCGAAGACGTAAACATAGTTCAGTGATTATTGAGATAATTAAATAATAAGTTCAGTAATCAAAACTCGACACTTTAAAATTCAGTGTTTGATCGAAGATATGGGCATAAGTTGAATGATAAGTGGGACAATCTATATAGTAAAATGTAAAAGTAGTTGAGTTTTGGTGGAAAATCTCAGATTTTATTGTGTTCATACTGTTGTTATTTCCGACCAATGATGGAATGAGGCTTAATTATAGAGAATTTTTATGGAGAATTTTTTTACTTATTTATATATGGTTATTTGTGTTTAAACCTCTTTTTTTATATAAAATTATTCTGATATTTTAATATTATGAATCTTACAAATAAGTATTTCGGTTCGCATGTCGGTTTGGTTCGGTTCGGTTCGAAACGGTTAATAACCATTTAAATATTTATTTTTTCAAGTCTAACTAAAAAAAAAAACAATTTTATTTAAAAAAAAAAAAAAACAACATAACAATACTAAGCAAAATTTGCAAACAATATCTCAAACTCAAATGCGAAATGCAAATAATATCTAAATTCTCAAATTCAAATGTGAAATGCAAACAATATCCAAATTCGAACTTCAGCCCCATCGAGTTGGGCATGGCACAGAAGACTAGCGAATGAGAGTCGCAAGTCAAGTTCGCTATTTGTCTGATCACCTCTCACGATAGTCTCACTTGATAATGTATTCGTAGAATCTCAGATGAAATGAAATGATGAATTCAATATCCCTAGGTTAATGAATTCTTATTGGGCCTTGATTGGTCATGTCATGTGGGTAGTTGGCTGAGACAATGGGCTAATTAAGTTTTAAATGGATGACTAATTTTGAGTTTTTAATTTTTATAAATATAACCCAAAATCAATTTTTAAATCGGGTATTCGATTCAATTCGGTTCACCTTCACAAATACCATACACAATTCGGTTCAATTCACAGCAGTTTTCGGTTCGACAGTTCAAAATTGCCATCCCTTAACATGAACATTGAAGATCCTACATTTAAGTGTTCATTTTGCAAGACAAATTTTTGGTTCGAGGGGAGAGTAGATAAGCGTTATAAAATATATCGTAATCCGAAATTCTCACTTTGTTTTAGGGGTAAACATGGTATGGTTTGGACAGTTTATAGTAATATTTCAAACCAAATCATTTAAAACGATTTTGGAATTTTTCCAAACCAAACCATTTCATTTTCTAAACAAAACGAAAGCAAACCATTTTTTGCTGTTTGGTGTTGTTAGACATCGCAAATTGCTAACAAATGAATTAGTATATTCCAAAGTAAGCTCAAAGACATATATTCGTCTAAAATTTTGAGTTGAAACTAGCTCAAAATGGTTTGCTTTCGTTTCTAAGCAAAACGAAATCAAACCACTTTTGGTAGTTTGGTGCGGTTTGACACCGCTTATTGTAAAATTTTGAGTTGAAACTAGCTTAATAATAGTATTTAGTTTCTAACTGAGTGCTTTATTGTGAATCAATTTATCTTGATAAACAAACTAATTATATAGAAACATATATTTAAATTTTTCTTAAATAAAATATAGTTAGTTCTTGCATTAAAAATTTTATTTTAAAAAAAAATCTTAGATGATGATTATAAACTGTAGGAGCAAGAATTATTTTCAAATGCTTATGGATTTGAACAAATTAATCATTGAGCCCCTATTTTGATTTGTTGACAATAAAAGGTATGTTGCATTTTTTTTTTAAAAAAATGAATATTTGCCTTTTTTTATTTTATTTTTTAAAATTTGGTGGGTTAACTGTTTGAAACCACGATTTTAACAATTAAAACCTAAACCAAACCCTTTAAGGCGGTTTGGAATTTTTCCAAACCGAACCAAATCATACTATTTGTTGCGATTTAATTCTGTTTCACGGTTTATTTGTTCACTCCTACTTTGTTATAGAGGTGGGCGTGGGTTGGGTTGGGTTGGGTTGGATGGTTTGGACTTCGGTCAAATTAGCTAAAAATCATAAAAAATTTAAAAAATATGCCCATAAATCAACTATTAACTCAAATAAATTATGTACAATACAATAAGCTCAAATATAATAAATTGAATACTTTCTAATAAAACTAAAATATGTTCAAACTATATTTGAGTTTCATCTAAATTGAGAATCTTGAAATTTAAATGGTCCTATATCTTTAAAAATTTTATTGGGTTGAGTTGGGGTTTTCACCTAACCCACAACCAAACCCGAATAAATCTTTTTTTGTAGAACCCAACCTAACCCAATTTTCATCAAAAATCAATCTAAACCGATCCGGTTGGGTTGGTTTGGGTGGGTTCGGCGGTTTGGGTGGGTTAATGTTTACCCCTACTTTATTGTATGCAAGGGAAAGTGAAGATTCCTCTTATGGAAGATCATCCTTTTATTTTGAAAGATTTGTTATATGGTAGGGACAACAGGATTAAGAATTTCGTTGAGAACATTCAGATATATAATATAATGTTTTCGTTCACTTCTATAGGGGAATAGATAATGGAGAGTGACTAAGGGAGAAAAAGTGTCGTGGAGTACGTATTATGTATTTGTTGCTTATATTTATATTGTTTACGGATAATTTTGTTGTGATAATCTAAAATTTAATTTGTCTTTTAATGTCCCCCGGTAGGAGTGAATCATGCGATTCAATGTTCCATGATTTTATAGTTTCTGATTTGAAAGTTATGCTAGACAAATACAACAATTTGGTAAAGCAGTTTATGTCGGTTAGAGAAAAGATGATTGAGGAAAATACTTCAAATGTAAGACATAGGTCATATTCTCTTTGCTGTTTTGAGGTTGTTTTTTATTTTTATTTTCGAAAACACTAAAAACGCGTTCTCTTTACCATTTTTGAAAACGCATTTTGGAAAAAAAATTGTATGCAAAACACCAAAAACGTTTTTTAAGTGTATTTCAACAGAAAATGTTCAAAACGCGTTTCCGCGTTTTGGGATTTTTTTTTCCTTGGAGAATTATCTTAGCTTGAAACTTAGCCTAAATAAAGTTTTTTTTTCCTTGAGAAATATCCTAACTTGAAACTAAATATAAAATAAAGTTTTATTGAATTCAATATCAACATTACAAAAAAATTGAGTGAGAATTCTTGTTGTTATACTTCGAAAAATACCTTGATAAATGGATTCTGGTGGTTTGAAAGAACTTGCATTTTCTGGATTTTAATAGAACTCCTCAAATCTCGAACCTGACCAAGTTGTGTTAATATAGACTTTTAGTACTCACATTAGTGTATTACAAGTAACCATGTTTTCAGTGTATTGTGAAAGGAAATTTGAGTTTGAGTCAGTAGTATTCTGTAAGCAAATTAATTAAAAATAGTTTAAGTAATATTCTACAAAATTTCAAACAAAACCTGTAGCGACCGAGAATTTTTACGCAATTTAATATTTATTTTTAAAGTTTCGAAAAATCGTGTCGCTGCGATCTCACCCATTTTTAAGTTAACGTCACGACGCGTTCGTCTAGCCAAGTCGAGAAATATCTGGTTAATTCAATTTTAAATTAAATTTCCGAATTTCCATAATTTTATTTATTAATTTAAATTATTATTTTCAAAATCATTTTTATCCCAAATTTCATCAATCTCATTTTTAACAGTTTAATTCTTCCGACCCAGTTGATTTCACGTACGAATTTTCCTCGAACTACGTGCAACCACCTACTCCTACTAACACACTTCCACCAACACTCCCCAACACCGAACCCATACTTCCACTCACACTACACCACCCATACCCTGCCAAGATTCCCTCACATTATACAACATCAAACCCCACGACTCTGTTCCAGCAGCCATTTACATCAACACCATTCCCTTTCAACTCCAATGCAGCCAGCACCACTGTCTTCACCATGGGGCAGCCACCTCCTTCATCACCGAGCATCGCCCAAACCGGCCCCCAACGCAGCCACTGATCAACTCCAAACCCACCCATTTCCACCTCAACCACCGCAGCTGCCCAACACCACTACCCCCTTCACCCAACCAACCCGACCAAGAACCGCCTGCAGCTCCACCCACAACCCAGCCAATTGAACTCATCACCACCCAGAACCACAGACAACCTGTACACCAATCATCATCATCATCATCACCAAGCACCACAGTCACCACCACCTCCACAAAACGCTCCACCACCATCACAAGCCCGCCGCGACCCCAACACACACACACCCAAAAACCCAAAAATCGAAACCAAGAAAGAGAACAAGCCCGGAACCTTACCTGAACTTGACCCATTTCCGTCGGCAGAACTCCAATCGTGACCACCCAAGACCGCGACGTCACAGCCAAATCAGCCCCCAATCCACCACCTTTTCTCCCTCCTTGCGACGGCGGTGATACCCCCCGTGGATCGCCGGCGGTTGGCGCCGGCAATGGCCTCCGCCGCTCCTCCCCCTCCCCGTCTCTCGCTCCCTGCCTCCGCTCGCTCTCTCTCTACCTTGTGAGAGAGGGAGATATTATGTATGTATATATATATACACACATATATATTTTAATTTTAAAGTTTTCTTAAATTGCAGTTTAGTCCCTAAGTTCTTAAATGTTTTAAATTCAGTCCCTATAGTTTTAAAATCTGTCATTTCAGCCCCTTAAGTTCCAAATGATTTTAAACAGCCTTTCATTTTTAAAATCTGATTATCTCAGTTTGAATATTTTAATTATAATTTAAATTGGATCCTTAAAGTTTCAAAAATTTCAAATTAGTCTCTAAGTCCCAAAAATGTGTAACTTCAGCCCTTTCAGTTTTAAAGCAATCATTTAAGCCTTCATATTTTAAAGTCTTTCGATTTGGTCCATATGGATGATATATACATGTACACGTACATTTATAAAACTCGAGTTTCAAAGATATTCATTTTAGTCCTTCAATTTTTCAAGATATTCATTTTAGTCCTTCAATTTTTCAAGATATTCATTTTAGTCCTTCAATTTTTCAAGGTATTCATTTTAGTCCTCCAACTTTCAAAATTAGCGATTTCAGTCCCTAAATTATACTTTATCATTTTAAACTATAGATTTCAAAAGACTAATTCGACTTGATCTTCTAATTGGCTAGACGAAGCGTACGGAGATTTTAAAGGAGTTAAGTCGTTTCCCGCTCAACTTTGCACTCGTCGGATTTAAGGTAGACTCTTATCTACAAATTTACGTTTTTCAAAAGTGCGCATCAATAATTATTTGATTTATAAGTTTAGCATGTATGATTGTATTCATGAGAATTACTTGCTTAAATGCATGAGAACTTGAACTTTATGTTCATGAGAATTACTTGCTTAAATGCATGAGAACTTGAACTTTATGTTCATGAGAATTACTTGCTTAAATGCATGAGAACTTGAACTTTATGTTCATGAGAATACTGGTGATCGTTAGACACCTGAGACTTGAATATCATGATTATGTGTTTTTAATTTATAACGTTAAATGATTATTATGCGCGAGTCTACTGAGTATTTCCATGAAATGCTCAACCCGTTTTTAAAAATCTTTTACAGATTTCGGAGACGGTGGCGAGTGATGGGCAATGATGGAAAATTACAAATTGATATTTTTAAAAGTCGTGAGCTTTGAAATAATTATTTCATTTTATCAAGAATTGTCATTTTTACAAATTTGTACGAATTTACCTATTCCATTTGAATTATCGCTAAACTTTTATTCAAGAATTTAGAAAAGTGACGTTCCCGGCTCCTCGGAACTCGGGGCGTTACAGCTTGGTATCAGAGCCAGTCTGCGTTTCTGTAGACTGGTAAGTTTTCAAAAAAAAAAAAAAAAATTTCAAGAAAACTTTTTCCGTTATGTAATTATTAATGAAGATTGCCACTGCCATCATTCGTTCCACCGACTCCGAGGTAAAGAAGTATAAGATGTTTAGAGTTATTTCAGTATTTCGAATACTTATTTTACTGATTTGTGAGAAAGAATGAAGAGTATTTCGATACTTATGATTTATGAGAAAGAGAAAGAAGATTTATGATGTCGTTATGCTTGTCAAAACTTACTTGCTTAAACGCATGAGAAAGAAGTAAAGACTATGAGTACGACTCGGATAAGGCCCCAGCGAGAGAGCCGGCTCGTTACTAAAGAGAAAGAGATTTTATCCGAATAAGAAAGAAAGAAATAAGTTTTGGAGCATAATAAGAAATTTTTAGAAAGAAAAGAAAAGAAAGAGAACGAGTGTTGAGCATAATGGGAATAATATGACTTAAGAATGATTTTATAATAATTTTTGTCCTCGAACTTAGAAATGAAGAACCTTAACTGGACTTTGCATAATTGATTTTAGACATGGCACCAGTTACGAGAAGTCAAAATAAAGGATTTGACAATATTTTCGGAATATATCAACGAGAGATAGCAAGCCAATTTTATGAAGATGTGATGAGATGTTGAGATTATGAGTAATATGATTTTATTGAGACTTGTATGAGAAGAATTATGAAATTTGAGATTTAAAGTTTTGATTCTAAATTATTGGGAATTAAGAATTGATATAGTGTTTGAGTAAGTGAATTATGTCTCTATGTTGAAGAGAAATTTATTATGAAGTTTGACCTTGTGAAGAAATTTTGGAAATATTGATTTGTGGCATATATTTTATAAGTATGATGAATGAGTGGTCATTTGAGCCAATTAATGTATTGAAGAAGTGATATTGTGATATTGGAAACTGTGATTTGAAATTGTTATGTTGAGGAATGATGAATTGATTTTCTGGGATATTTCGGTAGTATTGAAGTCTGTTGGAATTGTTGTCAATATTTAATCGTGGTGGTCAGATGTGGGATATAACTACAGGTTGTTATTGTTGGTTATGAAGTATACCTACGGGTTGGATTAGTCCATATTACAAGGGAGACTCTGTCCGGAATTTTATCAGTTTGAGTTAAGAGCATGGTATGGTAAAGCAACCAACTAAGAGAATTGAGGTTAGAGTTGCAAGTTCATTTACACCGCAAGCAAGATTTAGTAAGTGATTTAAAGGGATAATGACTCTTGAGATATTTTTGGCTTATTCGAAGCATAATCATTTTGTATTGGAGATAGTTATATTGAAATGATCTCCTTGTTGCACAATTTCAAAACAAGATGGTGTATACAACTACTGGGATGTCAAGGTACATTTTGAAAGATGAGTGAAGATAAATATTATGGTGTTATTGAGAAGAATCTTGATTATTTTGAGAACGAATTGAGTACTAGTTGGAGATGATCACTTGTATTGGAGAATATTATAAATGATGAGGATATATGATAATACTGTTGATTTGTTTTGGAAGTTGATTGGTAGATGATGCGTAAGATTTGGTTGTTTACAAGTAATAAGATTATTTGGAAAAGTCAGTTATCATGAATGAGAGATATTGGAAGTATTTTACAGTATGATGCCCTTAAAAGTATCGAGATTTATTACAGTGAGAGATTGGGTACATATGATCAAATGTTTGGGATTATGTGTGACAATGATGATGGTAATAAGGTCGTTTGAATATTAAGGGTACAATAGATGATTATAAGGAGTAATGTGATGATGAGAACTGAAGGTGACGATGTATTGAGATTATGAAGCAAGTTGACTTTTCATGAATCAGTTATGCTATATTTGGTTCTAAGTAGAATTCGAAGAAAGGTGATTATCAGCCATGGAAATGAATCAGGGTTTCCTCGTAATGTGAATGATTCACAGATGTACATTAAGTTTTCATTTATGATATTAGAAGATCATGAGAGAAAATTGTTGGATGAAAGTGATGACGGAAATTTTATCAGGTCCTAAATTTGCTCAAATTTGCTCAAGTAATGCATTAGAACGGAGGAAAGTTTATGATAAGATCCTACCGTGAAATTTTGGAAAGAGTTACTAATGGTATCTTGGTTCGAGAATAAGAAATGAAATTTTATGTATTTGTCCTTATGGATATAATTTGTGGAATGAGGATCAGACTTCACAGTAATGCCTTATTACGGAGTAGTGTGCAGAAATAGTGACATATGACAGAATCCAAGATTTATTTAATTTAAGAGATTGATATATAATCTTAGTGAGCAGATTGACGTACAAGGTTCACGTGATAGATATGATGGTTATTATATTGAAATCTTAGAGAGATTGATATGATTATTTGAAGTCATATGATGCGACGATAAGTGACATGTTACATGATTACTACAAGATATGGTGATTAGACGGTTAATAGATGTTATGGTTATCCCGTGAAGAATTGTGTGAATATATATGGAGTCAATTGATCTCATTTTGATGGGTTATTGCATTATGGTGAAATTTACCTACGATTGGGAATTTTCATTTTGAGTCATAAGATATATGGATTTATTTAAAGTTTTGGTGATGCAGTTTCGATTTCTTATTATTGGTTGTTTTTCAGATGTGAGCAAAGTATTTTGCTACAGTAATGGAAAACCCGAGGAGACCAGTTGTGTGACTTTTACTTATAATGGAATTGTATCTTTGGGTTAAGTAAACTTGATGAGAAATCCTATATGGTTCACAGAAGTCTTATTTATTGGTGATAGATTTAATCAGAGTATTGTTCATAGTGTGACATGAATTGAAGTTGGAGAAGAGGAGAAATTGTATATGGAACTTCAGATTGGGAAGTAAGTGAGGTTTCTTAAGTTGAGAATATCAGATTTGATTCTTATGATGATACTTTAAGTACCTTTGTCCTCAGCTAGAATGAGTAAGTGATATCAAGTACTTGATACATGATTTAAAAGTATGGACTAAAGGATTTAAGTTTGAATTCCTTCATCTTGAAAGGGAAGTTTCAGTCGAGTTTAGAAATGATTTCATTTGTAAATCTCTTCAGAAAGATTCTGCCAAGTTTAAGTTCGTACCCAATGTTTTGGAATTGATACCGCGTTTCTATGTTTTTGGTGATAAGGTATTATTCTTGATCAATCTTCTTGGTTTCTAGTTTAAGCATTTGAATAATTGATGTTTACATCGTGGATTCGATATCAGTATAGATTCTGGAAAGGTTGGAGATAGAAGGTTAATGAATGAGTTAATAAGTTGGATAATGACGGATGATTGATTAAGTTCTACTCAATAGCTATCCAGTGTCTTTTCGATAGCTTCGTATGAGGTACAGATATATGTTAGAGAGGTTGTCCGATTTCATGTATTGTTAGTGTTCATTTTTTTCGGATAGAGATTCGAGATTTACTTCGAGATTTGGAACAGTTTACATGTGGCAATGGGTACTAAATTAAATTTTAGTACTGCCTACCATCTCCAGATTCAGACATTGAAAGATATGCTTAAGGCATGTGTTCTAGACCCAAATGGTAATTGAGAGACACATCCTCTATCAGTAGAGTTTGCCTACAACAAATAATTTTTATTGGTGTGCCCCCCCTATGAAGCTTTGTATGGACAACGATGTTGATCGCCAATCGAGTGGGATGAAGTTAATGAGAAGAAATCATTGGGTTCAGAATTAATTGAGAAGAACAGTTGATACTATCGAGAAGATCAGAGTACGAAGTAGAGCTGCCCAAGACAGACATAATAGTTATGCCGATCAAAGAAGAAAAGACTTAATGTTGGAGATTAGAGAGAAAGTGTTCTTGCAAGTAACTCCTATGAAGGGTAATTTTCGTTTCGACAAGAACGGGAAATTTGGTATTGTTTCATCGGACCATTTGAAATACTAGAGAAGTGGATAATGTGGCTTATTGTTGGCTTTGCCACCAGAACTTGCAGTTGTTCACGATATTTTTCATGTTTCTCTGTTAAGAGGGTACGTTCGTGATCCTAGTCATGTGGTGAATTATCAGTCTATTTCAGTGAAGAAGAATTTGACTTAAGAAGAGACACTTATGTGCATAGTAGAGAGAAAAGTCCATGTCTTAAGAAACAAAGAGATTCCATTAGTCAAAGTCCAGTGAGGTAGACATGATAGCGATAAGGCTATCTGAGATAAAGAAGAAGAAGAAGTCTGGTTAAGTATCCAGAAAGAACAGATCAAGTAAGTTTAATTTCGAGGACGAAATTATTTTAAGAGGGTAAGGTTGTAGCGACCGAGAATTTTTACGCAATTTAATATTTATTTTTAAAGTTTCGAAAAATCGTGTCGCTGCGATCTCACCCATTTTTAAGTTAACGTCACGACGCGTTCGTCTAGCCAAGTCGAGAAATATCTGGTTAATTCAATTTTAAATTAAATTTCCGAATTTCCATAATTTTATTTATTAATTTAAATTATTATTTTCAAAATCATTTTTATCCCAAATTTCATCAATCTCATTTTTAACAGTTTAATTCTTCCGACCCAGTTGATTTCACGTACGAATTTTCCTCGAACTACGTGCAACCACCTACTCCTACTAACACACTTCCACCAACACTCCCCAACACCGAACCCATACTTCCACTCACACTACACCACCCATACCCTGCCAAGATTCCCTCACATTATACAACATCAAACCCCACGACTCTGTTCCAGCAGCCATTTACATCAACACCATTCCCTTTCAACTCCAATGCAGCCAGCACCACTGTCTTCACCATGGGGCAGCCACCTCCTTCATCACCGAGCATCGCCCAAACCGGCCCCCAACGCAGCCACTGATCAACTCCAAACCCACCCATTTCCACCTCAACCACCGCAGCTGCCCAACACCACTACCCCCTTCACCCAACCAACCCGACCAAGAACCGCCTGCAGCTCCACCCACAACCCAGCCAATTGAACTCATCACCACCCAGAACCACAGACAACCTGTACACCAATCATCATCATCATCATCACCAAGCACCACAGTCACCACCACCTCCACAAAACGCTCCACCACCATCACAAGCCCGCCGCGACCCCAACACACACACACCCAAAAACCCAAAAATCGAAACCAAGAAAGAGAACAAGCCCGGAACCTTACCTGAACTTGACCCATTTCCGCCGGCAGAACTCCAATCGTGACCACCCAAGACCGCGACGTCACAGCCAAATCAGCCCCCAATCCACCACCTTTTCTCCCTCCTTGCGACGGCGGTGATACCCCCCGTGGATCGCCGGCGGTTGGCGACGGCAATAGCCTCCGCCGCTCCTCCCCCTCCCCGTCTCTCGCTCCCTGCCTCCGCTCGCTCTCTCTCTACCTTGTGAGAGAGGGAGATATTATGTATGTATATATATATACACAAATATATATTTTAATTTTAAAGTTTTCTTAAATTGCAGTTTAGTCCCTAAGTTCTTAAATGTTTTAAATTCAGTCCCTATAGTTTTAAAATCTGTCATTTCAGCCCCTTAAGTTCCAAATGATTTTAAACAGCCTTTCATTTTTAAAATCTGATTATCTCAGTTTGAATATTTTAATTATAATTTAAATTGGATCCTTAAAGTTTCAAAAATTTCAAATTAGTCTCTAAGTCCCAAAAATGTGTAACTTCAGCCCTTTCAGTTTTAAAGCAATCATTTAAGCCTTCATATTTTAAAGTCTTTCGATTTGGTCCATATGGATGATATATACATGTACACGTACATTTATAAAACTCGAGTTTCAAAGATATTCATTTTAGTCCTTCAATTTTTCAAGATATTCATTTTAGTCCTTCAATTTTTCAAGATATTCATTTTAGTCCTTCAATTTTTCAAGGTATTCATTTTAGTCCTCCAACTTTCAAAATTAGCGATTTCAGTCCCTAAATTATACTTTATCATTTTAAACTATAGATTTCAAAAGACTAATTCGACTTGATCTTCTAATTGGCTAGACGAAGCGTACGGAGATTTTAAAGGAGTTAAGTCGTTTCCCGCTCAACTTTGCACTCGTCGGATTTAAGGTAGACTCTTATCTACAAATTTACGTTTTTCAAAAGTGCGCATCAATAATTATTTGATTTATAAGTTTAGCATGTATGATTGTATTCATGAGAATTACTTGCTTAAATGCATGAGAACTTGAACTTTATGTTCATGAGAATTACTTGCTTAAATGCATGAGAACTTGAACTTTATGTTCATGAGAATTACTTGCTTAAATGCATGAGAACTTGAACTTTATGTTCATGAGAATACTGGTGATCGTTAGACACCTGAGACTTGAATATCATGATTATGTGTTTTAATTTATAACGTTAAATGATTATTATGCGCGAGTCTACTGAGTATTTCCATGAAATGCTCAACCCGTTTTTAAAAATCTTTTACAGATTTCGGAGACGGTGGCGAGTGATGGGCAATGATGGAAAATTACAAATTGATATTTTTAAAAGTCGTGAGCTTTGAAATAATTATTTCATTTTATCAAGAATTGTCATTTTTACAAATTTGTACGAATTTACCTATTCCATTTGAATTATCGCTAAACTTTTATTCAAGAATTTAGAAAAGTGACGTTCCCGGCTCCTCGGAACTCGGGGCGTTACAAAACCTGTTTTCCAACTTTTCATTTTCAAAACAGTTTTCAAAAATGACAAACCAAACGCGTTTTTAGTAAATTTTAAAATAAAAATAAAAATAAAAACAAGAAATATAAAACATTTTCGAAAATGAAAATACAAAATAAAATACAAACAGAACGCCACTTTATACTTATTGCTCAATAGGCGACCAATGATGGGGGATATGATTTGCCGTTGTCGATGAAATTGCCGAATTGATTGTCTATGGATTTTGATAAACAACTTAGACACAGAGATATAATTATTGCACCACGTGGTGGACTGTTGCAGCGAATAAGCGAAATGCATCCTCTTTATTTGCCTTCGCAGTACATATTGCCATTTCTCGGAAATATTTGATCATACACAAGGATTGTGCAATGGAACAAGGTTGATAGTTATAAAACTTGACGACCATGATCTAGAAGGTCAAATTCTTTCTGGCAGCAATGCAGGACACAAGTTCTTTATTTCAAGAACGTCGTTGAACCTTTCTGATTCTAGGATACTTATTAAATTTCAAAGAAGACAATTTTTATTGATGGTATCTTATGTCATGATTAACAATAAGAGTCAAAGACAATCACTCTCGTACGTGAGATTTCTTCTTAAACGGATGATGTTTATACATGGATAACTTTATGTTGCGATTTATAAGATGAAAAATCGTTCTAGATTAAAAATGTTGATTTGTAGTAAGAATGTAATACGAACAAAATCAACAAACAATATTGTGTATAAATAAGTATTTTAAAATTTGTAGTCATATGAAATCAATAAATAATAATATTATTTCTTATTTATAAAATTTATTTATTTTATTTAAATAATTGATCTAATTTTATATTTAATTATCTTTATTCACTAATTTTTCGTATATAGCACGTGATTTAGTTTACTCCTGTAACGTGGTGTGTAACAAACCAAAAGTATCCAAATTCTTTTATTTTCACCCCTGATACCTTATCATCTTCAACCAGTCAAGTATCAGCTTCAGCACAAGCTTAGCTAAAACTGCTGCCGGAGAATGGCCCTTGCGACGGCGAAATTGACAGAACTTCAACTGCCGCCGCGCTTCTTCTCCACACTCCCTTTTTCTTGCTGGAAAACAAACTCGTATTCTCATTTCCTCTTTAAACCCTTTTCTTCTTCCCTCCGCTCCACCCCACCTACCAAAGTTACTAAAAGTCCATCCCAAAATCCCCATAATTCCCATTCTTCTTCTTGGCTTAATAAGTGGCCGTCCCCTCCTCCTCCTGCCCCGCCTCCCCCTCCCCCTCCCCTTAAACAGGGTTCCAAGAAACCTGACCCAAATTCGGATACTACCCATGTTGGAACTACTGCCATTGAGCGAATCGTCCTTCGGTTGCGTAATCTTGGGTTGGGATCGGATGACGAAGAAGAAGATGAGGATGGTAATGTAAATTCAGGTTTGAATTTGGATTTTGATGATTCCGAGAGATCGTTAGTTGGGGAAGAGAAGCTGGGAGATTTGTTGAAAAGAGATTGGGTAAGGCCGGATACGATTTTGCTCGAAAGTGAGGTTGATGATGAAGAGGATGCATTGTTGCCATGGGAGAGGAGTGTGAATGAGGTGAAGGAATTGGAGGAGCAGAAAGGAGGAGTTAAGAGAAGGGCGGTGAGGACTCCCACGTTAGCGGAATTGACAATAGTAGATGAGGAGTTGAGAAGGCTGAGGAGGATGGGGATGATTCTAAGGGAGAGAATCAATGTGCCTAAAGCTGGAATCACAGGTGAAGTTCTTGAGAAGATTCATGATAAGTGGAGGAAGTGTGAGCTGGTGAGATTGAAGTTTCATGAGGATCTAGCCCATGATATGAAGACTGCCCATGAAATAGTTGAGGTTAATACTTTCTGAATTTTGAAACTTCAATCGCATGATTATGATTTTTTTTACAAGATTGTTGCTTTGAATCTTTGTAGATATTGTTTTTGTTGCTGCTATTATTATGGTACTGCATGCTCAACCAAATATTCTGTCAAGGGTCAAATGAGATATGAACCTTGTAATTCATTCTTTGGAGGAGATATTTTTTCCAATTTCAGCATATCAAGTACTTTTGGTGACAGGCTTAAGTATTTAAGTTACAAATTGAGCCCAATGTAAAACAGATTGACAAATATCACGTCAATTAATCTTATAGTGCGGTATAATTTTCAGCTGGAACTTGAACTTTACATTTGATACAGCATCATTTTGTGTAAACAGGAAGTATATATTAGCTAATACTGGGTTATAAAAACTCAATGTAAAACAAGAAAAATTCATGTATGTCTGAATGTTGCTTGTTATACATTTGCTTAGTTTTGTTTAGGATATATGACCAAATGCCTTTTGAGAAACATATATAATGTGTACGACCTTAACTATATTGAACTGTTTCAAAGTACATTATGGCAGGATTAGTTACCGAGACAAAAAATAAATAAATAAAATAGAATTACAAGAAAGGGAAAATAAGACACGAATATGTTACTTGTAAAATCTTCATAAAATACCAATGGATATATGGATTGCTTAATCTATTATAGACACGCAAAAAATTATATTAATGAAATTAGGAGTTCAGATGTTTGCCATGTCTTTAATTGAATGGATTAAAGATTCTGCATAATGAAATCATAAATATGTGATTAATCTTACCCTAGGGTAATAAGGTCCAAGCAAGAACCTTAGTTACTCATTGCTGATGTTTTACCCCCTTGTTTGTTTCAGTTGAACAAGTAGGAATACATGTGGAATAAATAAATACTAACTACTCTCTCTCATCAGCGCCGAACAAGAGGACTTGTTATATGGAGGTCTGGAAGTGTTATGGTGGTGTTTAGAGGAATTAACTATGAAGGTCCTAATTCAAAACCTCAAAGAATGAACAGTGAAGGTGATGCTCCTTTTGTCCCTAATGTTTCTTCCCCTGACAATTCGATTGCAAGTAGTAGTAATGATGGTAGTTCAGTTTCTGAGAAGTGCTACCCTGTTCTCTCTGACCGTGCTGAAAGCATGACTGAAGAAGAAGCAGAATACAGTAGCCTACTAGATGGTTTAGGACCACGTTTTGATGATTGGTGGGGTACAGGAGTACTTCCTGTTGATGCTGATTTACTTCCTCAGACAATTCCAGGATATAAAACACCTTTTAGGCTTCTTCCCACTGGAATGCGTCCACGACTAACCAATGCAGAGATGACTAACTTAAGAAAGATCGCTAAATCGCTTCCTTGTCATTTTGCTCTTGGTATGTTAAAAACCTGTTATATACTTCTGATTTTCGTCATTTATGTATTTTGACATCGATTTTTCTGTTTATCCTTCACAGGAAGAAATAGACACCATCAGGGTTTAGCAAAAGCCATAATTAAGCTTTGGGAGAAAAGTTTAGTTGTAAAAATTGCCGTAAAGCGTGGAATCCAGAATACAAACAATAAAATAATGGCTGAAGAAATAAAGGTTTGTTGATTTTTTGCTCAATATGTGAGATTTTTATCTCATCCTCACTATTTTTGTCTTGGTCTGCTGCAATTCATATTTCTGTGCAATGTCATTGTGACGGGGCTGCGCTCCTATGCTATGTGCGTTGCTTTTTACATATTCCACTGAAGTGGTATACCTGAAAATATAACTTGTTACTTGCTCTGTTCAAATCTTTTTTCTTTAGTCACAGTGTTGCAAATCCTATTTCGTATTATGTGCTTTCTGTCAAGTTTATAGGGACGCAGTTCAGAAGGCTGAATTTCTTTTGGAAGATTATGGTACAGATGTTATTGGACTTGTGTTTTCAGTCAGTTCTGAAAGTGCTTTCAGTTATATTGCATATCTGGCACAGTAGCTGTCACATAATTTCCAGTGTCAGTTATATAATTATACATGTAGAATACAATACAATACAATAAAATGAATTTGGATGTACATTAGGAGTGTTTACTCAAGTTGCTGTTTTGAATGACAAGACAACCATTTAATATGTTTCCAATATCCTGGAATAACTTTCGAGTTTTTATCTAATGGTGGTCAATTTATATGTTTGGTTTAAATCTAATTTCATTCTTACATGCTTGTTGCTGTTATTTTTCCTGTCTGTGGTAGACATTAACAGGGGGGGTCTTACTGCTGAGAAACAAATACTTCATAGTTATATACCGAGGAAAGGATTTTCTTTCACCTACTGTGGCTGCTGCTTTAGCAGAAAGACAGGAAATTACAAAGCAGATACAAGATGTTGAAGAGAAAGTTAGGAGAGGACCAGCAGAAGCAGTTTCAGTTGTTGAAGATGGAGGAGCCCTTGCGGGTACTTTGGCGGAGTTTCATGAGGCTCAGGCCCGGTGGGGAAGAGACATATCTGCTGAAGAACTTGAGAAGATGAAAGAAGCAGCATCCAGAGCTAACACTATAAAAGTGATTAAACGACTTGAACACAAATTAGCCATTGTAAGTATGTCTTCACTAGAATATGGAGAACATGGAATGAAATTAAGAATAATAACCTGTAGTATGAACCATTTTGCATTGTTGGGCTCATATAAACAGTTTGACTGCTTGGTATATGGTGAATCCAGTAAAAGAAGATGGTATCAGTACTTCTGATTGAACATGAAATTTAACTGACATACAATGGGAAGATAGTATAGCTGTACTTCTGACTGAACATGAAATTTGAACAAAGATACAATGGGTCTTCTTGTTTTTTCCCTTCATATCTGATTTCTTGCTTTGGTATAACTTCTGTAAAAGGCCTTTTTATTTCTATAAAATGTATTACTAACGTAACGAAACTCTATCCATCATTTTTCAATGTGCATACACTAGTTTCTTTGAAGTGTCTTTGATTTAGAGCTTGTTTGGTATAGGATCTTTTGGAGGAATTTTGGGTTTTCTAGGAGAATGTGCGGTTGATAAGTGTGAAAAGTGATAATTCCCTTATAAATGTGTGATTAAAATGAATTTGAGGAAAAAGTGGAAAAAACCAACATCACCAAACAAACTCTTACTACTTCAGCATTCTCATTTTTCCTGGAAATGACTCAAGATTTCATGAACAAGAATAGTAATTACATACTAATATTTATGTTTGCAAAAAAAAAAACTACAATGAAGTTCAATCCTCAGTATATGATTTCCAACTCTTTAATTCATATTCCTTTCTCCCATTATTGATTCCGCACTCCCCATTTGGAGTGTCCCAAAATACTTTTTTTACTTCAAAAGTCGAACTCTTCATAATACCCAAACACAGGAAAATTTAAAATAAAATTAATGATGTTTTTATTGTGCATTTGCAATTTGGAATTCCAAAAACAAAAAAAAGAAAAGAAAAAAAAGACATAAATAGATGAAAACCAATCCAAATATAAACGCCATAGCATTATCCTTGTGAAGTTAGCATTCTAAATCAAGCTCGAATTATGGGGTGGAGAGAGTATTTATTGAACATCATTTGCAAGATTATACTCAGTTTAGTTTTTAATACGAGGAAAATAACTGTGTATTTTATCTAAAAGCGTCTTCCATAGACCTCTTGATTTTTCACTGACCAAATTGGGCGGCCAGTTATGTTTGTTGATGTCATGTTTTTATTTATTATAATTGTTTTGCACCTATACTATTTTTTCATTACTGTCATCGTGTAATATTCAATTAGTCTTACATTGCAAGAAATGGCTTACCCCCGGTCCTGATAAGAATATTTTGATCAATATGATTCTATATTAGCATTAGCAGTTAAATTTTCTGTATTTAGTTTTTCATATTGGTGGTTCATCTTATTTATTTAGTCTATTGACTGAACACATAAACAGTCTCAGGCTAAGAAGCTCAAAGCAGAGAGCCTGCTATCCAAAATAATAGCATCTTGGGTTCCTGCTGGTCCTTCGGATGACCAGGAAACAATCACAGACGAGGAAAGAGTTATGTTCCGTCGGGTTGGATTAAGAATGAAAGCATACTTGCCACTCGGTGAGTTATCATCATCTAGAGTACTAATGAAATCGAACCTGTCATGCATATTCTGTATTATTAAGCCAAAGAAGGATATATGTTTCTATAACCAGAAAGGGAAATCATTTTTTCATTATTTGTCCTACCAGGCATTCGTGGTGTTTTTGATGGTGTTATCGAGAACATGCATCTACACTGGAAACATAGAGAGCTCGTGAAGTTGATATCGAAGGAGAAAGAACTTGCTTTTGTTGAAGAAACAGCAAGACTGTTGGAATATGAAAGTGGTGGAATTTTAGTTGCAATAGAAAGAGTCCCAAAAGGTTATGCTCTAGTTTACTACCGTGGCAAGAATTATAGCCGGCCTATTACCTTGAGACCGAGAAACCTTCTAACGAAGGCAAAAGCACTGAAACGTAGAGTGGCCTTGCAGCGATATGAGGTTAGACGATTCTTTACATTCCAATTATAATTCAAATGAACAATGATCTTGATATTGTATGAAAGTCTATTTAAATTATTCGATTGCATAGTTGATGAAGCAGTCTTTGGCATTACTCTGTAGGCTCTCAGTCAGCACATATCTGAATTGGAGAAAACCGTAGAGCAAATAAAGCAACAAATAGTAAGTACTCATTCTCTGCACGATTTATTTCAAAGAAAAAATGACTTGAGATGGTGGTGTCTCGTGATTTTGTTAATGATAATTTATTTTGCCAAAATAATTGTTCAAGGAGCTTTGTGATACTTGAACCTGTTTTTAGCTGACTGAACAATTTTTGATGACATCTTTGAACCTGACTAACGTGTTGAACATTAGGGTGATTCTAAAGATCCGGAAAGTGCCAAGCTCTGGAATTCAGAGGACGTCGACCGGTTCAATTGTGCTTCAGAATCAAACCGAGTAAGCTACTGTGTTTTCCTCGTGATTTTACTTTGTATCAGTCGAAACATTTCTGAGCATCATCACATACAGGGCTTAACTCACTATTAAAAAGCAAGAGACCGTATTTTATACACTCATGATAGAGATATAACCAAACAATACCTGAATGTAATGTACATACAGAATGATATTCAATTTCGTGTGCAGAATGAAGACGAAGACGAAGAGGACTGGGAAGATGATGTAGATTCTGAGTTATCTAGTGTTGAAGAATTTGATGAAGTTCCTTCCTAGGAAAAGGGATAGAAACAGTTTGTATCAATACTTTTCAAGTTATTAAATGCAGTATTTTCCAGCTACATCCGATCGGGAAGGAAATACAAACATTAGCTGAAGAAATTAATGGCGAAGATCATTCTGGTTCACGAGGGTAATGGTTATTTCTTCAAAAATGTTGCCAAAAAGTGAAGGACCATCTGTCAATTTAGTCATCGTCGTCAAGCAGCCATAGGCTAGCAGATGTCGACTTTGGACATGTATCAACCTTCAGTTCTGTTTTGCCACAACTCTTCAGTAAAATATTGGTACAGATTTGCTATATTTCCTTGTGATTTCTTGTATCTACTTCTAAGTTCTAACATTTGATGAACCATATGTATTTATTTTATTTCAAATTGTGATTTCTTCAGAGCTTTCATAATTTAAAGGGGTGTTAATTGATGGGAATTAAATGCAAATTTCCACTTCTTTAATCTACAGGATCTTTTTTATGTTCAAAAAATAATTGGGCAAACAAGAAAATAAATAACGACGCAAAATTTTCAATTCGTCAAAGTTTTTTACTATATATTAAATTGTTACAAATATATAAAATTTCACTCATCAACCCAATTCAACAGACAACAGATAAAATACTAAAAATAAGTTATTATTTATTACAAGTTTCTATTTCTTGAATTATCTCACAAAGAGTTTCCAAGAAATTATAAAGTTCACAATTTTCTCTCTATTTTGTTACACAATTGGTCACAATATTACAACTCCCTAACACGCATATTTAAAGCTAAAAAACAATATCTAAAATATGTAAAATTTGTATCCAAGTTTTCTTGTTGAAGTAAAATACAAGAACAAAAGGTATTATTGATGTCTCATTCCTTCCATTTAATAAACAGAGCAAACACAATTGTTCAAGTAAAAGGATTCCTAATTGACCTCCAAACACTCAACAGGGTCAAAGTAATTCTTTCCTTATTCTTTCCAAATTGCACGTTGCGCGACTGACTTTTATTCCAATTGGTAGTTGCTTATGTCACAAAAAATAAGTCCAATTAATTCCATTATGAATTTGGGTCAAATATTTCAACAATCTCCACCTTGACACAAATTAATTCGAGCCAAAATATTTTAAAAAAAAAAATTAACTGTTGGATAAACAGGCAAGCTTTTTCCGCTTTGACAATCCCATACTTCATCTTATGAGTATAATCACTCAGAATTATCAACGAATCCCGAACTTTTCATCGACCCATGTCGAAACAAAATTGCTGAAAAATTATGGTGCAACTCCTATTATTTGATTTTCTATAGGAGCTCATCAGACATAAACATCAATTTAACCACACACCTTACATCCAAGTCAAACTAATGCTGTGTGCGACCACATACACATGCCAGTAAGAACACATCCTCTATCATGGCAACTGACATCATGCCATGAGGATGTCACATCCTACTCATAGTACATCACTACCGCCTTCCACTAGGAGAATCGCATTGTCCACCTTGAAGCAGTCAGCCGAGTTTGCTCCACCTTTTGGACAGTTTCTTCTTATGTGACCGAATTGTCCACAGTTCCAACATACAACCTTCTTCTTCATTGAGTTACCCCTCTTCCACTTTTCAGTAACAAGCAAATTATTCCCAGATGAATTATCACATCCACCTAATCTCCGTTCTTTAGAGATCAATTTACTTGTAACTTCTGCAAAATCCACTGTTTCCTTCTCGTACATCGAAATCAGCTTGATGTGCTCAAACGTGGATGGAAAAGACCAGATGAGCCTCAACGCTTTATCCTTATCTTCAACCTTGACTCCAATAGATTCCAGTTCAGAAATAATCCCGTTAAGAATACTAAGATGGTCGGAGATTTTTGTATCTGTGCTCATTCTCAATGAATGAAACTGTTCCTTCAGATACAAGCAATTTGACAAATTCTTCGTCTGATACAATTCTTCCAGTTTTTCTCAAAGTTCCTTAGCAGCAGAAATCTCATGAATATTTGCAAGAACATTCTTGGCCAAACAAAGTCGTATTATACTAGCAGCTTTCAAATCTAAATCTCATCAATCTTCATCACTCTTGTTGGATTCAATTTCTTTTTCTTTGTCAGAACTAACAGTTGGTTTTCCCTTCAAAGCTTTGTACAGATCCGCCCGAATTAAAATATCCTCGACTTGTACTTGCCACAAGCCAAAATTAATTTTTCCATCAAATTCCTCCACGTCGTACTTGACAGACATATTTTCTTTTGCTCCAAAAAATTTTCAAACCACTTGATGCTCTGATACCACTTGATGAAAATTAAACACAAATTCTCACTTCTTTAACCCACAGGATCTTTTTGATATTCAAAAATAATTGAGCAACAAGAAAATAAATCACGACGCAAAATTTTCGGATTCTCAAAGTCTTTCATTACATATTAAATTGTTACAAATATATAGAATTTCACTAACCAACTCAATCCAACAGACCATAGAGAAAATAATAATAATAAACTTCTATCTAATCTAGGTTTCTATCCCTTGAATCATCTCACAAAGAGTTTCCAAGAAACTATAAAGACAAAACTCACAATTTTCTCTCTATTTGGTCACACAATTGATCACAATATTATGACTCTCTAACACGCATATTAATAGATAAAAAAATAACCCCTAAAATATGTAAAATTTGTGTCCAAATAAATTTTCTTGTTGAAGTAAAATACTAGAACAAAAGGTATTATTGCTACCGCATTCCTTCCCGTTAATAAACACAGCAAACACAATTGTTCCACTAAAAGATTGCTCATTGACCTCCAAACACTCAGCAAGGTCAAAGTAATTCTTTCCTTGATCTTCTCAAATTACACGTTGCACGACTGACTTTTATTCCAATTAGTAGTTGCTTATGTCATCAAAAATAAGTTCAATTAATTCCATTCTGAATTTGAGTCAAATACCTCAACATTAATAATGGTAAATTGGACAAAATTGTAAGCCATATGAAACCTTCTAAGATGAGAATATAAGCACTTGAAGAATCCTTTTATTACAGGGAGTATTGCATTTCATACAACCTTTTTATTCCTTATTGAATTTTTACTTAAATTAATATTTTAATTAATTTTTACTTTTCTATTTTATTCTTAAAATACTTACAATATTCTTACCAACACAATATTACCACCTCCCTTTTTCTCATGTGTTGCTGAAAGACGTCACCATTGAATTTTCACTAATTCTACGCGAGATTGATGAAATATCTTACCGTGTAAATATAATTAAAGTATCATAAAAAATTTGAAAGTTAAAAAGTGTTATATTAAAATTCTACCTAAATATCATAAAAATTTGAAAAAATTTCAAATTATAATACAAAAAAATTTAAAGTACCATAAGTATCATAATATGAAAATTGTGATGAACGTATTTTTCAATTAAAAAAAATTGAAGTATTTTACAATGATTCTTTAAAATAACTTGAGTATCAATTATGATATTAAAAATTGGTTATTTATGCAAACGCTTTAAAAATAATAATAAAGCTCGAACAACTCGAGAATAACACTAAAAGTTATGTAAAGCGACTGGCTCAACGAACAACTAGAGATGGGCGACAACAATGATATAACACAAACTGTAAAATTTATCATTGACGCAGCGCTTGCTGCAACTGAAGAATTTGATTCCTTTGTTCTGTAGGAAGCATATTAATCTGTTCTGGAGTGAGACTCATAACTTGCTGAAGCAATACCTTCTCCATCTCAGGACTCAACTGCATAATCACCGAGTTTAGTTTTACATTGTACGCTGAGAGGAAAACCTCAACAGAGCTTAGTGTATAAATCTAGAAATCACAATAACTTACCGATGGCAGTCGAGGAGGCTGATTTCCGGGACCAATCTGACCTGGGAACATGGGTGGTACCGGAAGCTGTGTTCCCATTATATTCTCAGGTAAACCAGGCATCCATGGGGATCCTCTATCTGTTTGCTTTGAGCTTCCTCCTTGACTGAATTCCATTCCTAATTGCGGACCTCCACCCTGGAAGAGCATAAGATTGAGCAAGTTTGCATTTTGCACACCAAGGACACTTCAATAAATACCAAATGGTTGATCCAACATTGAAAAATGAAAAAAATTATTGATATGAAAATTATAGCTTACGGCGGCTGTTAAATGAAATTCTCGGAGTGACAATGCATAAGTTGGCCATGAAAATGGTCCAAGAAACAGTACTCATTTCGAACTCTGAGAGAACCGGTAAGGTCAACCATCACTTATTTAACTGATATGAAAAGCTTCTGAGAAGGCGAAGTCCATATCAGAACAACAGATTCAGTAGAGAAGACAGCATTGATTATATAAAGTGCGTGGCAAGTCTGGAGGCAGATGATTAAGTCGCAGCCTACTTTTACCAGCATGTCTTATATTTTCTTTCTAATGCCTATCTCTAGTTTTTAAAACTTCATCAATGCCTGTATTCCTAGGAATCATCATTTATTCTGTAATCTTGATGATAGAGGCTGAAAAATCAACAGGTATGCTAAATTTGCTCTATTAATTCTATCGTTTTCATAGTTTTTTGAGCTTCAAGCCTTGATGGCGTCTTTCATGCAAACCATTTTTTTTTCCCCAATCTGTATTTATGTCCCTTCACCTTTCCCATTGAAACTTCTGTTAGGAAGTTCAAGGCCTTCAAACAATAAAGGCTTTACTTGATCCTTGGTTCTTGAGAAAATTGACATCATTGACTTGCTAAAAACTGAATACAACATGAGGGTTTATATCCCAATGTCTGTGTTATACAGATGAAGTAGTGAAACACTTGCATCTATTACTGCATTGAATATTTGCTGAAAGATTTGATTTGTTTTGACTAGTACAAGTAAAAGGATCGTATTTCCCAACCAGAAGTAACCACAATTAAGGAGTTCAGTGTCGTTGTCATATATTCAGAAAAAGAAAATTGAAGCTACTTTAGCATTTACATTGAGCCCAAATCAATACAAATGGCATGCCTGATAAAGTGGCAGCGGCAAAGAATGACTTGGAAGTGATGGCTGCCCCTGGGGAAATGAAGGCACCATGCTAGCAGGAGGCTTGTTTCCAGACTGAAACAAGTAATATATTTAGTAAAGTGAAAAATCAGGCCTATGGATAGCCACAAAAATAAAAATAAAATCATTTGGCTAGTTAACTGCATTCTCTAGCTTACATGAAACGTATGTTGTGAATGATGCAGCGGTGGTCCACCAGGATGCTGGAAACCCATATTTGAACCTAGTTGAGGGTGAACCTGATGACCAAAGCTTGACATTTGTGGTCTTGGTAGAGGCGGCAATGGCGGTTGCTGTGGTGGATACTGGGGTCCCGTATTCTGCATAGGCTGCTGTGATTGACTGGAGGTCGAGGGCATCGTGGCATGGAGATGAGATGGTGGCTGTGGAGCAGAATGATGAGGTAGTTGAGAGATGTTAGGAACTTGAGAGGACTGTGGCAGTGACATTGATGTTGATTGGGCACCAATAGGTCCCTTAGGCTGCTGTACCGACTGCAAGGGATGTGACGGCATAGATTGGGATTGAGGGATTGGAGGAGGAATAGACACAGATGTTCCTGGTATTACAGTTTGGTTAGACCGTGGCTTCCTTGTCTGGTTCTGACCAATTTGACCTGGAAATGATGAAGCAGGCTGAATATTGGGATGCTGAGTTGGCAGTGGCGATGGCTGAGAGTTTTTTGATGCTGCTGATGAAACAGTTGGAACCTAAAGTGAAGCTAAATTATTGCTCTACACTGCAGCAATATAAATATTAAGGACATGCATGAAAAATATCATACCGCTTGAGGGGGCTGCACCATTTCAAGCGTGATTTGCGCCTAATGAAAGACAGGATACAAAGTAAATATATCAGAAGCTGAAAAAGCAATCTTTAATTTGAACGCTATTATTTTAACACAATATATCATATCCATAATTCTTATGGCGATGTATGTGCATAGGAAAAACCAAAATAGAACTGATTACTGATGATTAAAAGTGTAGTCAATAAATTGGAATAACATGCTCAAGTCTACACACCGTCAAGATGATCCCAAATTATTTAATCAACTTTAATTTACTATCATGAGTCATGACCAATGGATAAATCAAAAAATCAAACCTAAATTTATACAAATATCTGAATGTCAGAGTCGCTCCAAAATATAATAAAGCTATATGTGCAGGATATGGAATATGTCAAACATCTGATTAGTCGAAATTCTAAATTTGATGATAAATGGATGTTAGAGAATAGCTGATTTTGTACCCTTTTTCATATCATGCTAGCAACTAATTTGAAATAACAAGTGGACATCATTAATTGCATTATTTTCAACCAGATCGATAAAATAGAGAACCCTGATTTTATAGTAAATAGAGCATATGAACTATTTATTTAGTAGTCTTGCAGAATTCAGAAAATTTACTTAAATTAAACAAAACAACCCCTAATCCACAGAAACATGAAACAAAGAACAAGAACCCGAGGCATCAAATATAAATTCAAGATATAAAAAGGTATTGGAAAGGAAAACCCTAAGATATTAAGAAAACCTGAAAAAGAGCCCTAGTTAATGCCGGGTTTTGAATGAGAATTTGCCTCGCCTGTTGCTGATTCTGCTCTATCAGTGCCTGTAGTGAGGACAACCAGAATTCAATTTTTCCCTCTCCCAAAGAATTAATTCTTAACTTTTTTCAAAAAAAAAAAAAAAAAAGGCAGTAAAATTGGTGTGTCATGAATCAGAAACGAACCTTCATCTGAGACATAATGTCGTAAAGCTGGTTTTTGGACATTCCGGCGAGGCTCGACGGTGCGCCATCGCCGATTAATTGCTTCCCAGCCATTCTTCTTCCCGCGCAGAGAGAGAGAGAGAGATGGTGGTATTAGTTTGATGTTATTATTTTTTTCTTTTCTTTTTCCCCGGTTTATACCAAATCTTGAGATAATTTTAGATCAATTTCTTTGGATTGGTAGTTGTAAGAGGAAATTGGAAAATGGGAAACTTTTTTTTTTTTTTTTTGAAAGAACAAGATGTATTCTCATTCATTAAAATTGCCCAAAACTTGGAGCTCAATACAATACGGAATACAATTAGACCAGATGATAGAATCATCTAAAGAAATAACATTTAAAGCTAACTTGCGATCTACCTTATTCCCTTCTCGTGGAATATAACAGTATGATCCACAGTCAACCGCATCCATGAGTGCGTGAATATCATGTAAGATCAAAGCAATAAGAGCTAAATGTGAAATGTTTTGAACGTCCCGAACTAACTGTAAAGCATCGCATTCAACTATATCAACCTGGATTTCGATGTTTTGTGCCAAAGATAGTCCCTCCCTCAATGCCAAAGCTTCTGCCACTCCTGGTTCAAATGTCCCAGTTATAGTTAGATTCATAGCTGCCAGAACGACCCCCTGACCATTTCGGATTACTGCTCCAACACCCATCTGATTGTCCCTTACAGCAGCATCAGTATTAAGTTTAGAGAGGCCTTGGGGCGATGGATGTCAACTTCTTGAAATCACCAACTATGGCTGCCTGCGAACTGTATGGTGCTTCTCATTTGAAATAAAAGACAAAGCCAGCTCAACCAAATGTCTAGCATCTCTTCTTTGCATAGTTTGTCATTTTGTCATAATAATCTTAACAACTTTTATGAGAATGAGCTAAATACATTACCCCACTTTCTTAGTTGAAAATAATAATAATAAAAAAATAGCCTCATTACCTAAAAAAAAAATCTTTTCCACCCGCACTGAAAAAATTCTTGGGTCCGCCCCTGACAATGAGTGTCATAACAATTATCTACTCGTCAAAGACCACCCCACTTTTAGGGGGTGGGTGATTTGTCAGGTGTAGGAACCAATACTCACTCGCCACACGATGAGTGGGTAATTGTTATAACACTCGTTATGGGTGCTAGATCATCTTATATATTACATATATACTATGCCTCTGTTTGGTATTACTAAATGTTGGATATTAGTTTAACAATATGAGAAATTGGTTAAGTATTGGAAACCAACTAAAGTGACTTCATGTCGACTTCAGCCAAATATTCAAACTCGACCCAATTCGTTTAGGAAAATTTGTTTGTCACTTCGGGGCGCACAAAAATACGGTCAAAATTTTCCCCATGCAATCACACGTCGACTGTTTTACTAAAAATTCTGTTACGCGTAAAGTCGTGCGGTCGCACGACTTATAAGCTTGCGGTCACACGGTTGTCCAGAAAAATGTGTATCTTTTGGAAGAGTTACATGGTTTGGAAAGGTTGCATGAATTGATCCACATCACTTCATCCACAACCTTTCATGTTCTATAAAAAGGACCATTTTGGTGTCCTAAAACATACACCAATGATATGCAATAATATTATCATTCTCTCTTCTCCTCTTAAACAAAATTCTTGCATATTTGTTGCATAATTTTGATTTTTCTTGTTCATTTCATTTTGTAGTACATAAGTCGAAATTATGGTTCGTTGTGCTTGTATTTTGGAGTACTACAAACAAAAGTTGAAGTCGTTGTATCGTAGGAGTCGATTGCTATAATCCGTTGGCACCTTTGCGGGGCAAATTCGACTTAAGAACAAAGTGTTCAATACTTACCTCGACTTTGTCCATTTCTTCTTGTTTTCCGTGTCGTTATTCCGTCCATTTTTCGGTACGAATTTCATATATAATATTCTATTTATTTGATGCCACTATATAAAAAATATTCCAACACAAAAATTTTAGATTTTAATCTAATTTAAAGTCAACATCTAATTTTCACCACACCTTTTATATGATCCACGGCTTTTCAACCACAAATCTCATCAAATTTTTATCAAAATCTACTAAAAATCTAATTTTTATCAATACCAAACAGGGGCTATAACTATACTTATTATATTTATTTATTAATTATACTATATTTATTATATTATGAGTTTGTTTAATAATGATAAAAATTTCATTACAACTTTTTAAATTCAATCACAACCATTTATTCTTAGTCAAGTCCACAATTATTGACTTTTTAAATATTTTTAAACCACACACCCATAAAAAAATCAAAAAAATTAAAATTTTTCACATTACCAAACAAGTTCCCTTTTCTCTTTTTTACTCCACCCCAAAACGGCCTACAAGGACACCTTGGGGGGTTTACAATATATTTTTTTCAACTTCATCATCGACTCATCGTCCAGAAGAGTTGGGAAGTAAATTCAGTATATTTCTTTAAAAGTGATAAATATAAATTATGAAATTTCATACACAAAATTTTTACTACATGTACAATCTCACATATTTTAAACGGGCTGACTTTAAAATCGGGCCCTTTTGTCCCAAAATAATCAATAGGTCCATTCATCTCATTGGCCCGATCCATGTGATTTTAATCTTGGGAAAAATTCATATATGACCAAGTAAATAAAAATAATTCAGTAAATACTTGTCATTGTTTTATAATTCATAAATACTAGATATAAGTGAAAAGAAAATCAAAATTACTGGTCCCATAACTACCTCTCATTCTATGTAAATGAAGTCCAATAATTGAAAGTCATTAATTACAATTCCTAATCATTCACTTAATCGAAAGTCATGGAAATAATTTCAAAATAAAACCATGAAGTGGAAACATTGCTTGGGTTGAATTCCCAGATATGATCGACACCACTATTTGAACTGATGTTGTGATCTAAAACTCATTTCGGATTTATATGTATTTTTCTTGTCTATTAAATTGTGTGAACGTTTGATGTTGTAAGATTTTAGCATGTTTCTTCATATTTTATGGAAGAGATTAACACAATATCACTATCTTGTACTAGCACTTCTTCTGCAGAGAGAAATGGCTTAGTCAGAAACTATAAAAGCTCAACATCTCCTTCAAGCATCTCTATAATTTTAGACAAGGAAGGACGGTCATTAGGTTTCATCTGTATGCATCACAAGGCTACAAATGTCATTTTCTTCACCATTACTCTTTCATCCAAAGAAGCTTCCCTCAAATCAATTTTCATTCATTTGAATTTTCATTCCTTTGCTAAATCTGTCATGAACACAACTAGGGAAATAAATTTGGATCATATTTTCCACAGATGGACCAGATTTAAATTTCTTGTGCTTTGAAATGCTGAATCTGTCATGAACCCAACTGGCAACTATTAACATTTATTAAATTCCCATAACAGACTTATGGATCTTGTGATCTTTGAAGTGGAATAGTTGAAAATGGAGGTTAATATGATGATAAAATGCAAAAATCAGTAACAGATCTTGATGGGTATGGAGAATCATGGTCATGGTCATCATTCTTCAAGATCTTGAAATTGAATCACTAGCAAAGAACTATTTGGGGAATGAGAATGAAGATTGGTTAGAGTTCCTTAATTTACGTTTAGGGCTCGTTAAAGGGGTTGAAATTATGGAGAAATTGTGTGAGTAAACCACGGATATGTACCATAAATATCATGGAGTGTGGTGATTAAAATGTAATCATAAATACTTTAATTTTCAAGTAATTTTAGTAATTAATTTTCCAGCAAGTAAATTTTGAAAATGATTTTTAAAAAAGTTGTGTAGTGTAATTTCCACTTTAATCTATCTAAATTTATTTATATAAATTCAATTGAAATTCTGAAATCTTTAATTTCAATCCAAAATCCCAATTCGTCAGCAACTGTTCAATTCTCAAATTAGGAGCAGTTATTGGCACTGTCCCACGTTCCCATTATATTTTTCAAATCAAATTCAGTCCACCTTGGATTTCCTTTCATTTTCCCTTCCCCCAAACCCAGTGTTCCAACCCGGCACAGCCTCCGCTTCCATCATCGATAGCCTCTGCCTCCACTCGCCGCCTCAGCGTTCGTGGTTAATATATTTTTCTCTTCATTTTTGTAGATGCTTCCAGTTGGTTCTAGATCTAGGGCTTTCCATTTTCGTTGAAATCAACGGAACCACCGTCACAATTCCAGAACCCTGTAAATTCAAATTTTCTCTCATTTGAAATTTGTTCTCAACCGACAGGCGATTTTCCCCTCTACTTCGAGAGGTTCTTCTCCTTCTGGGAGCCTACTATGCGAATTTTGGGATGTTTCTAACCTTCATCTTCTCTAGCTAGCTTTCATGGATATGTTATCTCGGATCGAATAGCATTATCGCTTCAGGCGATTTCAGCCCTCTATGTCGAGAGGTTTCTTCTCCTTTCTTGAGTCTCGGACATGTTCCAGTGTTCATGTTTTTTGGCTCTTCAAATTACAATTTCTCAAACACAGCCGTTGGGTTCTAAAATTCTTACTTCAAGGGGTTCTTCTCCATTTAGGGGTTTTTCTGTAGATAAGGAAGGTGCTCTTCAGTTCTTCAAAACTCTGCATAATTTGAATATTGGGTCTTTCAAACCTATTTGGATCTTGCAAGTAAGAATTCAACTAGTGTGACCCAGCTACAGATGGAAAGGGTTTCCTCTTATTCGAGAATCTTCTTCTCCGTTTAAGTTATAGCTCAACCTGCTTTGGATGATAACTCTTTAAAAAAGTTTTATACCATTAAATTGGTTATGCTTAGTGTTGAATTTTACGGATTTTGGTAAACGGGAAAGAATTATCATTCCAATGACACGAACTTGACAAATTAAACATATATGCTGGTGCAAGTGAATTACAGACGCATTGAACCCATAGCCCTCTCCCTATCCTGCCAGTGCAAAAGTTTAAATTAATTATGCGGAGTGGTCAGATAATTTTCTCATTTTATCAATAAAGCACTTATTTTATTTTTATTAAAATTTTCTCATTTTTCATTTTTCTACAGTATTTAATTTCAACAATCCATTAAAAGTCAAGCTCACAATATTTGATTTTTCAATCTAATATTAACCATCAATTTTTTAAGTCACTATTTATTTTTAAAAAAACTCATTTTAAATAATATCAAACACACTTTTAAGCATTATTTGTTGCCTTAACAAACATGTATGTAAGAATCATTTTCTTATGTTTATGCTCTCCAAGGTCTGTTTTCAAATGTGGTGATGTATTTGTTTTGATTTTTCTCATAATTATTCATAATTTTTTCTGTTGATTTGAACTTCCTAAAATGCCCCTCTTTCCTAGACAAGCACTTGGTTATCTGCTTCTATCTAGAGGTGTCAATCCGGGTGGTCCAGGTCTTGTCGATTCGCCAATAAAAAATCCGGTAACGGTCCGCTTGAAAAAAAGTCCTCTCGCTGCGGGTTATGGGGCCGGTTACGGGTCAGCCCGCAAATTTTGAACTACAATCCAAGTCTGCCCGCTGGCCCATCCGGGTAGCGATTTGTTTTGATTTGGACCGTATGAATAAAAACATAGATTTTTTCATATTTATAGCAAATTTTTTGTCAAGTTTCTAAATAGAAAATGATTAAAATGATAAATTCATATTTATACCATAAAATATTTACATAGAATTTAAAATTATAGTTTATGTTATATGAATTACTTCTAAATTTGCAAATTTAAATAAAATATAAACAAATAACAATTAAATGATAAATGTATTTCTATTTACTATTGTCAAAAAATATTATTTTTTTAGCTATTAGGGAGAAAAAAATAAGATTTTACTTTAAAAGTTGTATTAGAGTTTCTAGAAGAAGAGAGATTTTCAATGTTACCATATTTAATAAAAACAGTTTTTTTTTTTTTTTATTTTTACGGGCCAGCGGGTTAACCGCGGCCTTCGAAGGTTTGACTAGCAAAACCCGCGGTTCACAACTTCTTGACCCGTGAACCGCCCGCACGGGTCATGTGTCGGCCCGCGGTCCCGGGTCAATCCGGACCGATTTTCACGGGTCTGGTCGGCCCGTCCGTCTTGACACCTCTACTTCTATCCAGACGCCGATTTGGACATCCTAAAATACCTTCTTTTTTTTTTTTAATCCATATATCCTAACTTAGCCAAACTTAATCCTGGACCACCAGTCACCGATTCCTCAGTAACTGACGGATATAAACCGCGGGTTATGCTCAAATTGACCAGGGTTCGACCACCTCTTATACTCCTGGCTCCAAGGGAGCCTTCCTACATGGTTATTACATCATCAAGCTGTTCCAATCAATATTGGTTATTACATCACTCAGCTGCTCCTACCAGAAATCGAACTCTCCACGCTGAGATTGCAAGTCCAGCAATGCCCTGATTTTGTCAATTTGACTGTGCTCGGGGGGGCTAAATACCTTATTTTTACATTCGCTGAAATATCCCTTTATGCTATTCGTCGAGGTTGAAATTTTGCGTCACTTTCTCAAGGATGAAGTGGACCCTTGTGGGAATATAAACATTGTTTTGAAGCATTTCTTGAGTCACACGAAGCAATTTATTTTCGGCCATTTTAACTTGATTAATGATATGCTGTGTCTTGGTGCTGGAATTGAACCCAATTTCTTATAACTATGTGCATCCATAAGTAGGCTTTTTGAATTTTGATCGACTTTATCAACATGTGATTAACTAATTTCGATGTCGCTTTACTGTGTTGTATTGACCTTATGCCATGTAATAGCACAAATTTTACATGAAAAATGAAAAACTTTTCAACATTTTCCTACTTTTAGTTGTTTGATAGGTAAGATTTTTTTGACAATTTTAATTTCAACTTTTGAGCTTGTCAGGTTGTTTTCTTTGTTTTGAAGGAAAACATTGTCCCATAGGTAGAGGAGGTTTATTTTCTTGACAACCTCTTTAATTATTTTTGTTACGTTTGATCATTTTTATTTTTATTAATTGATTTTTTTTTTTTTTCAAAAATTAACATTATTATTATAAGTACAAATGTATGAAAAAACTTTAAAAAATTATTATTTTTATTAAAATAGTTAAATTCTGCTTCATTTTTCATGAAAAATAATGTCAATCAAACAATAAAAGTTGAAAAATTCTCTTCTTTTTTTTTCACCTAAAAAATTAAACCTATTAAACATATTAAACATCCAATTCTCGAGAATTCAATTCTCTGATATTCATTTTCTTTATACCCAAATTTCACTCTTTCAATCTAACGCTGCCTTACTTTGTAGGAGGTGGTTTCAAGCTAGAATTGTTTTCGTCTAAAGAGTACCCAATGGCAGCTCCCAAGGTATTTTAAAAAGACTCTGTGGTTCAATTTTTGTTCTGGTTTATATTTTCGTAAACTTAGATATTGGCCGAAAATATTGAAAAAGCTGGCATACAAATTACAAATGATTTGGAAGTATTAGAGCGTTCAGAATTTGTTGTCTTTGTTTACTTTTAATTGCTTTATGTATTTGTTAATCATGCTACATAGGTTCCTAAACTAAGTTGCAATTTTACTCTCTTTGCATTTCTTTGCATTTTAATTTTTTTACTTGGTTGGATCACATGGTCAACCATAATTTAGTTTGGGGAATATGCTTATTGTTTGTATTTTCATTTTTCAACTTGGATCTTTGCATTAATTTAGTAATCTCTCCATGTTGGTGAGAATATCGCAAGTGTACGATATCGTTAACAAGTAATAAAAGTGGATTTTTGAGTACAGGTTGTCGATCCCACGAGGACTATTTATTCGTTATAAATTTACTTTGATTTTACAATTCCTAGAATAAACAAAAATTAACTTATAAAATAAATTGCAAAAATATCCAAAAACGACAAAGAATTGAGAATTAAATGAAATAAACAATGCAATTAAATTAAAAATAGAAAACTAAAACTAAAACTAAAAGCAATTAACGAAACAAGAATAAACGTTGTGGGATTTCTAACAATTAAATGAATATCGGGACTAACGATTTCGAATTAATGTTATAACTTAATTTCTCATCTCAAGTTGTTTTCTAAAATTGTATTTGGTCGAATTCACGCATATATCTAATTTACCTCTCTCGAGTTCAAATTAGGCCTATTTAACTAAGTCAACCATGTATCTCTACAGTGGGTCAGAATTTTCCTTAGCTAAATGCATTAAATTTCTTAGGAATTCATAATTGACCACAAGCAACCACAAATTCATATATCCATCTTTTTGTTGAAATTGCCGAATTTTATTACGTGATTTAATTGTTAACTCACCTCTCGGATTATGAAAACAATCATTAATTCATGAATTGGTGATCAAACAACTCAAGTATTATATGCAATAATAAAATCAATACATGAAATTAAAGCACAAACTTGAGAATTAAACTAAAATATTAAATCTATATCGTCAATCCCGATTTAAATTTTAATTACTCATATTTGTGAAATAAAAAGCAATAAATAATAAAAATAAAATTTGGGGTTTGAATAATTAAAGAATTAACATCACCTTCAAGAATTGTACAAAATCTGCCAGTCGTGCACAATTTTTAATTCCAGCACCAATTCTAGTACAGGTCTCCATGGCTGCTACCTTTTATTCGTTCAACCTGCTGCCTTTTTCCCAATTAACTCCCAGCCTCTCAATTTTTGTTGTAGTAGTCAACCACTCTTGTTTTTCTTAGGGATTCACCAATTAAATTCTTCCCAAAAGTCAACACACTTTGATTTGTATATATCCAGCCAACTCAACTCTCCAGCAGTGCACTTTTTTTTTCATATATGATATATGAATATGAATCTCTCTCTTTTCTTCGGCTCTCTCGTGTATACCTATATTCCCACGGCTGACCTACTCCTAGTGGACTCACTGGCGGATCCAGCACAGGCCCGTACTGGGCTGAAGCCCAATGCTTCATAATACCAGATTCTGTTAAAAAAAAAAAAAAAAAATTCATAGTTCGGCCCAAATAAATAATCAGCTCGGCCCATTTGAAATTTACCCAAACAAGGATATCAAAAATGCCCAGAAGCTGTCCAAGGTCCAAGCCACAGTCCATTTCATTTTCTTCCTTTCCTCTGGCTCATTTCCTCCAGACGACCAGACCTCCACTTCCGTTCTGTCTGCGCCATTTCCCCAAAACAAATCAAACCTTCCGCGGCTCCGCCATTGCTCCTCCTTCGACCTTCTGCTCCGCCCCAGCGCCGAGCGGCCGAGCCGCCGCTCCAGCCTCCACAGTTCCAACCTCCAGGCTCCAGCTGTCCAGCACAGCACCGCTGAACGCTCGCAAAGTTGCACCAGCAGCTCAGGTCAGCACCAGCAGCTCACCTCGTCCACTCGCGGCTCGACCTCCTCCCCTTGCAGCGGTGGCGCAGCCGGACCTCCGGCGCCGGTAGAACCCAGTCCCCAGCCCCCAGGTTAGGTCCGTTCTTCACTTCTTCAGTTCTTCTCTAATTCTTCTGATTTTTGCTGGCTGCCTGATTGCTTCAAAAATCAAAATCAAAATTCAAATTCAAATATTCAATAATCAATATTATAAATAATTTGTAAATTGTAATTGTAGACCGTGAGAGTCTCAGTCCGTGAATGTAAATTATGTAACAAACTAAGAAATAACTAATAAGATTATAAGAATGTTATTATGTTACTGACTTACTGTTAGATTAGATAATAGATATAATTATATAAATATAATCATATAAGATAATGTTTTAATTGGAAATTGGAATTTAATTTGATATTGATTATTTGTGATTTTGAATTTTTGATTTGAGATTTGAGAATGTGATATTCAAATGATATTAATATTATGTAAATGTGTTTTTAGGATTAGAATGTGTTTTTAGGCTTAGAATGTAATTAACTTTGTTTGAAGATTCAAGTGTAATAGTGATTCAAGTTATATTTTGATTATATATATTGAATTTTTGATGTATTATTATTTATGATTATCCTTATATTAGATTTGGTACTCAATATTCTTGATTTCAATCCTCTTAGTCAAAAAAAATTTCGGGGGCTCCGCCCCCGAACCCCCGGGAGGGGGGCCTCCCCCCTCCACCCCCCACAACTTTTAGAGTCCAGCTCGGTACAACATGAAATCCTGGATCCACCACTGAGTGGACTCTATGCTGCTTCTCCTTTATTTTTCTCCCACGGCTGACCTACTCCTCCTTCAGCAATGTGCTGCCCCGTGTGCATATATATCATCAATTTTTATGTGAAAATTAGCCTCAACACTATCCCAATACTATTGAAAAGGAATTATACCAACCTAAATACGATTTACCGAATCTTACCATTTTCTTAAAAACTATTTAGTAAAATACAACCTAATTTAACAAATAATAATTAAATTGAAAATGGATTGTAACTAAACATCCGAAAATCTTGCACTCGTCCATGAATTTACTCCAAAGAGTTATGGTGAAAAACAATCAAAATTTAAATCAAACTTCATGTCACCAATGGTCGGCTTCATCTACATTTCACAGGATATACGCGCTGCTTGCATTATGTTGATATCAGATTATTGAATCTGTAAATTATTTTAGGAGGCTAATGCCGGTATTACGAAGGCGAACCACAAAGGAGAAGAGGAGGAAGGTAGCACGCACGCAAGATGGGAGAAGCACGTGGATGGAGACCGTGAGGGAGAATCAGGTGCTGCGCCTCGACATGGATAGCATGCGGACACGGGTGCACGAATTAGAGTGGGAGTTCTTCACCATGAGGAAGTATATTGAGAAAAATGACAAAATGGAACCTAGTGGACATGTGTAGAGAGGTAAATAAATCATCTCCAATTCTAGCATCCGACTAATATAAAATGAACTGGTCATGGTTTAAAAGTTACACAACAATAATGTAAACGCAATTATTGATGGTGTATGAGTACTAATTAATTTCGATTATACTGGAATATTATCTGAATGGTATTTGCTATCATAAACAGCACATTGCAACCACGAAAAAAAGGATTTGTTAATGCCGAAATCTTTAAATATGTTACGATCTCTCAGACGATGGATTCAAATTAGAAAAACAAGCATCTGGTGCTCTGTCCACATTCTATTAAAGTAATATAAACAGATGGACACGTCGTCAATGATTATGAAGATGTGAAGCTTTCAAAATATTAACCATTAAAATCAGAATGAGTGCTCGAACATGATGGCAATGCACTCATACTAGTATCATGTCTTTTAGACAGCACATTTCCTATGCACCTACAATGATTTTTCCATGCTGAATACTTGATATAATTTACAGTATATTAAATGATGGAGTGACACTCGACAATCAGACAATTAGTGCTATGAATTATTTCTATTTACTATGACGCAAACAAGTACAGAGGTTTCCATTAATCATGCAAATGCGAAGATTTTCAATAATTGATAATAATCTGAATGGATGATCGAGCTCTCTAGTTCAATGAAAGAATGACAAGCAACAGACATAATACTGGTTTCAGCGACACAGCCACTTAAGATTCATGTTAAGTGATTCCAAGAAGAAACCACCATTGAAGCCATAAGTTACTGTGCAAAAAAAAAAAAAAAAAAAAATGAAAATTGCATAATTACTTGTTCTTGATTTTTTCGATTTCAACAGACGGAGGTGGGAATTGAAGATGAATATGGAATGAAGTGCTATTGCAAAATCACAAAAGTTAGTATTGGAGAATGTATTCTACAATTTTCGATATTATTATTGGATTGATACCGGAAGATCCTCCATTTTTTTGGAATGGCGTGGGGTTTCAATTTTGGATAAAGCTATAATTTATTTTATAACTGACATTCCTTAATTTGTTTCTATCTCCTTTTTATCTCATAAATTGGTTAGATGGTATTTTCCCAAATAGTAATTTATTAGTTTGCATTTTTGTTAAATAAATGAGTTGGATGGTATAATTCATTAACTAGTTTCGGTACATGGTATCAACCTAAAATCCCCAATTTTTATTCCCAACCTCCTCCACTTTTGGGCCTCAACTTTTGGGCCTCAGAAGTCATATTAATTGATTTTTAGAAGCCCAATTACATTTACCTAACTTATACTTTAAAGTCTCAATTATTTCAAACAATTCACGTTGGTCCTTTAGCTTTTGTCTCCAATTGCATCTAAAATTGAGTTTTTCCATCCAATTATTGTATGATTGATTCAATTCCTCATTTTCTTGATTTTGGGATAAAAACCTGAAATAATAATAATAAACACAAACTAAGTAGAATTTATTCAAGAAAAAGAAAATAATATCCTAATTTCAACAGATAAATAAGTGTATAAAATACACTTATCAAACTCCTCAAACTAGAATATTTGTTCGTTCTCGAACAAAAATAAAACAAAAATATAAAAACAAAAATGAAAACATAAATTATTTTTTTGTTTTTTTGTCAATTTATTTACCATGTACTTCAATAATCCAAAATGACGATTCACTTTAGAGAAAAAATATGAACAACAAAAATTATTTTCATTCATCCAATACTTAACTTCATCGTGTGTGTGTGTGTGAATAGTCAAAAATCGAATACAAACTCATGTAAAAATATACTTGACACTGACACTGTGTGACTAGTCATGCAGAAATAAGCCTGAATCTCATGTAGTCAACAATGATTTTCTTTTTATTTTCCTTAAACTCTCATGGATGATCACAACCTTAATACTTATCTCCCATATCCCGATGTCTTTCTTATTGATGTGGTTTCTAAATATATATAAATTGCATTTTTCCATACAAGGCAGTTAGAATTTTACAAATATGCACGACAGACCAAGAATAATTCATCCCCAATCCCACACTCCTGTATTAGGAATTTTAATCAACAAAGCTTATACCATTTTCATTTCATTTTTTTTTTTATATGGACGACTTTTTCTTTTAATGTTCTTGTGATGCGAACCCCTTCGGTATATTGACCGAAAATTCTCACAACTATCTAATATCAAACCCAAGAAAGCTAAAGTGGTAAAATAAAGGATAAATACCTTAACCCAAGTTTAAATCCAACCCAAAATACAAGGATTAACTAATCCTAGCCCAGTGGGTATCAACCAAACAAATTTCGAGGTGGCGGAAAATAAACAACACAAGAATAATAATACTCAAGCAAAGTTGATTAACTTCAAAGGATAATACAAGATCAAGGAGGTTTAACCTTACCTCAAAAGGAGTCTTCAAGACTAAGCTCTCAAGAGCATTTCATATGAACAACCAAGTTATGTTTGAAATGAAAAAAATGTGTATATAATGTACAAATTGGGTAAAAGGTGCATTTTCGAAAATTACAACAAAAATCCCGTGTTCACTTATATCTCGCGATGCGAGATATCCCCGCAAGTGTACGGGTCGTGAGAAGTAATAAAGTGGACCTAGGAGTCCGGATTATCGTCCCACGAGGACTGTTTACTAAGTACCAAAATATTTTAGTTCTAAACTTTATTTGAAAAGACAAATGAATTTGATGTTTTAAATTAAAACTAAGAAGATGAATTAAATAATTAAATTATGAAATTGTTTTGTTTTAAAAGATGATTGTAAAGTGGTCGAGATTCACGATTTCACCTAACCAATTAAATTAATTCCAATTCCAGATTTTATTTTCTAAATATGTGATCAATCGAATTCACTGATTCAAATTGAGATTCCTCTCTCGAGTTTAAATCAATCATACCTAAATAAGTCAACCTTGTATCTCTACAGAGGGTCCGAATATTCCTTATCTAGATGCATTACACACAAGAATTCACACACGACCGCAATAATTACAAGAGTATATCTCTATCTCTCGTTCAATTACCGGATTTATTACCTAGATCTATGTTATTAACTCACCTCTCGGATTATGGAAATAACACATGAAATCATGAATAAGTGGCCAGTTCATTCACGCATTAAACGCAATAATAAATCAACACATGCATTAAAGCGTTAAAACAAGGAATATGGCATTAAAATAATTAACTAGGCTACATCGTTCATCCCAACGTTAAAATTAGTTACACATCATCATGAAATAACAAAAACAGTAAAAATAAACTTTCATTGAAAAACAATATAAAGAATGGAAAGATTGCACCAATTATCAATTCTTCAATTGTTTTCAATTCACGCACCTCTGCGATGTTGGAATCTCCAAGGATTTGATGTTGAATTCTCAGTTGTGGCTCGTTCTTTGGAGAGGCAAAAGTTTAATTTTCGTGCCTCTTATGTTGTATATATAGGTTTTGGAGAAAACCTAGGTCAAAAAGTTCAAAGCCTGTTAAAAATCGCGAGAAAAATCTGATCTGCGGCCCAGTCGGACAACCGAGCGATCGCGCAGGCATATTTCTGGCGATCGCGTGGTAATGCTGTTTTAGCCTCGGGTTATGATTTAACACCTTATCGCGATCGCTTGGTATGCAACCAGCGATCGGGACTTCCTCTTTTCTCGGCTGTACAATTTAGTCCCTGACTTTTAATTGCACCTTCAGTCCTCAACTTTCAATTGTTGCAATTTAGTCCACAAACTTTATCTTCTTCTCGGTTTGACCATTCAAGCTCTTAATTCATTCAATTAGGTCCTCCAACCTCTGATTTAGTCACTTTGGCACCAAGCATGTTTCCCGGTTGTTGTCACAAACCCCTCACTTGTCCAATTTAGCTCCAATTAACATCCAATCGTGTCATTTTTCCATTAATTGCTTCATTCTTCTTCAATTGGGACATTTTCTGAAAATTAAACAAATAAACATAAATTAAATAGAAAATATTCCCACACGACAATAATTAATCCTAATTTAGACATACAAATAAGTGTATAAAATACGCTTATCATCCCGTTTTTGTGAAACAGAGTGTTTCGGTCGATCGAACTAGTCGACCGAAATGGGACTTTCGTTCGACCAACCCTCAGTCGAACGCGACTGAGGCTGCCTTCAAAATCCTCTGCAAAGTTTCGGTCGACCGAAATTGGCTAAGTCTAATTTCTTCTACTTTTTTGCTCCAACTTGATTCTTGGTTTCTTTTCTTGACTTATTCACATTATTTTGCCTCGAATCTTGAACCTCCTTGGCATCGGATCTCGTCGTGGGTCCCATAGGCTCGCGCATCGAGGTTTGACTTTCTCGTTTCTCATCATCCCCTTCCTCTTGAAAAGGATTCGACCTCGAATCTTGCTTGAGTGCACTGTCTGAGGCTCCTTGAACTTTGATCTTGTAACATTGTGGATCACAGGTTCGTGCAATGAAGTTGGACCTTCACGATTCTCATCATCCCTTCCATCTCGAAAGAGATTCGACCACGAATCGACACCTACAATAAAAATAGAAAATTCAGACACAATAAATGTAACTGAAATTTCATACTCACCGTGCAAAATCAATTTGTAGGCGTTGCCAAGAGCTTGAGATGTGCCAGCACCGCAGAGTAGCAATTTGGATTTTATTTAATCGAGGGGGTCGCTCCTTCCACGAATGGGAACATATCCGGCCGCCCGGGTCAAATGGAATATGCTTCCTACCATGGTTGACATTGGAAATACATTGTATATCAATTCTCTCAAATGGAAGCTCGAGCCTCTTGCAAAGGGGCTTAACCAAAGGTGCATTCTCGTGCCCACCTAAACCAACTCTTTCTTCAATAAACATATACATAAAGTTCAACAGAGTTAATAGGTTAAAGTCACAAGCAATTTTAAGTGGAGAAAAATTTCTAATATGATGAGCAATTAAATTGTAAGCAAATTTAACAACCACAAAATTAGCACCAACTTCGTGCAAATGCACGACTTCCCGAAAGAAAAGATTAGCTATGTTGATGACCTTGTTAGTTTCATGGCATACAATCAAATGTGACATTTTAATACTCCTACCAACAATCACAAAAACAACATCATTTTCTTTCTTTGTTCCAAGTAAACCCACTATAAAATCCATGAAATTAGTAATCCAAGGTTTACTCATGATGGGCAAATATGTACGGAATTCTTGGGGCAAAAACTTGAGTTTAGCCATTTTGCAAGTTCGACATTTACTACAAGTGCAAACATGTTCAACACCAATCTTCAAATTAGGCCAATAAAATTGATCACATAATTCCCCTAAGACCCCGTTGATTTTAAATCGCCCCATCAAACAACCATCATATGCCTCTCCCATTAGCAATTCGCACATGACACATTTAGGAATGAATAATCTAATATTCCAAAACAAATAATGATCATGTCTATAAAATTCATCAAAATATAGCTCACCACATGATTCATAAATTTTAAACCATTTCGGATTATTAGCTTGCAAGTCCATAATATGTTCATGGCAAAAAGATTTGACATTTGAGCAACTAGGAATAGAGAGTTTGTTTTCACAACATAAAAATCCATTTTTCCTATAAACTTTACCACATGAGACATGCATGTTAGACATAATCGGGTCGTCAACATTTATGTCCCTACCACATTCAAAATAAGGAAATTTGACATTTAGGCAAATAGGTACACACAAATATTTGGATTTACAAGTGATGAATTTATCATGTCAATGACCTTCATCACATGCAACATTTTCACACGACAAATTTTCATTTGTCAAGTCCACATCAATGTCATACAATCCCTTAATGTATTCCAAATATAATATCCTTGCTCTCGAAGAAGTGTTAAGAACATACTTCCAAGACATTGCATTGGTTACTACATTTTCTTTACCTTGATTGTATTTGTTGTGGTAGGAAAATATCTCCATAATGTTTTTCCACTCGGCATGACTTTTGAGTTCTTGGTTGCTTTGATAAGTCGGCCTCACGATCTCTTGCAACAAAGAAGTAACCAAGTTAGGGAGGGCATTGTTAGAATATTCAAGAGTAAAGAACATTTTTGTGTGCTCTCTTCTCTCCATTTTCTTGGTGACACTCAACACTCCTTCACCCTTTTCTGAGGTAGAAACCTCAACTCTCAGTTCTTCTCTCATATCTCATTTTTCTGGAGTCGTGGCTCCAACTCTCAATTTCTTACCTTTTTCTAAGGTCGTGGCCCCAACTCTCATGCTCTCATTTAGCCTCACTTTTGTGTTGTCATCAAATTCTTCAATCGATTTTTCTTTTTCTTTCTCCTTTCTCTTTTCTTCCTCAAATTCCTTCTTGACCTTTATTTGGTCTTTGCATACTTCTTCCGAGCTCAAAGATAGGATCACAACCTTTTTTTCATTCATTTTGAAACTACACCGGTTCCTCCTCCTATCAAGATTCGCATTTCGCTCACATTGCCAAGGTTTACCAAAAAATATTTGAGTAGTTTGTATGGGAACTACATCACATATCACTTGGTCACAATAGGATCCAATGTTGAAGGCAAGAAACGCTTGTTCACTCACTCTCACTGCCCCATCATCACCCAACCTTTGCAATACATAGGGATTAAGATGCTTCTTAACCGGTAACCCCAGTTTTTCAACTCTACTAACACTCACCAAATTAGCGCCAATCTCCCCATCTATCCTGAGACTACATGGTTTATCTCTCACTAGGCACCTAGTGTAGAAATTATCCTTCCCATGTTCCTCCATCTCATTAGTATGGGCCATAGACTGTGGTGGCCTAGCATTTATCTCATTTACTACTTCTCTACTTTCACTACCATCTCTCCTATGGAATGATGAAGTTTTCATTTGCTCAATATCAACCTTCTCATCCATCACATCTCCACTCCAATCTACCAATTCTCTTCTTCTTCTACCCATTCTCCCATCTCCTTCAACTTCCCCTTCATTATCCCAAACATCTCTTCTAATTTTCCTATTCAAACTCCAATTTCGATCCCTATACACAATGTCCCCAAAATTATCCTTCACCCTTCTTCTACTACACATCATTTCTTCACCTCCCCTATTTGATGTACTCTTCCCTCTTGTTCCTAAATTTTCCAACTCACCCTCAATCTCCTCAATTTGTCAAGCCATGGTGGTTGAAAGATTTTGTAACAAGTACTTCAAGTTTTGAGTTTGAGTATTGGAATTTGACATGGTGTGCAAGTGTGAAAGTGTTCTCACAAGAATATTTTTCACTCGTGTTTCACTCAATTTAGGCTTTTACCATCTAATGAGCTCACCACTCTTGCCTAGGGGTGGGCGTGGGTTGGGTTGGGTCGGTTTTTTCAATTACGAATTCAAACCCAACCCAACCCAACCCACCAAATTTCGGTCGGGTTGGTCGGTTTGGGCTTTGGCCCAATTAGTAAAATTTTTGAAAAAAAAAAAAAAAAACTCATGAATCTATCTTTAATTCAAATCAATTATGTACACTACAATAACCAAAGATTCAATAAATTGAACACTTGCTAATAAAATTAAAATTTATTCAATCAATATTTAAATAAGTCAAGTTTCATTACAAAAAAAAAAAAAAACAAACTGTATTTTTTTTTGGGTCGGGTTGGGTCGGGTTATTCACCCAACCCGCAACCCGACCCAACCCAATTTTCATGAAAAATCGACCCAAACCGATCGGGTTGGGTCGGTTTTTGCCCAGCCCTACTCTTGCCTTTTTTCACTCAAAATCTCCTTTCTCAAGTTCTCCAAGGAAGTTAATCAACTAAACCACAATGTATAATTCTTGTGAAGTCAAGGATCACAAACAAAGAAGAAGGAATTTCTAACAAGTAAATACAATAGCAAGTGGAATTTATGTGCTTGCTATAATCAAAAGGATCAATATTTATGTGGGATAAGATGCTAGGAACACAATTTTAGCAATGAGATTGACAAACCACAAATAATATACAATGCATAGATGTAGAACAATAAGCACAAAGAGTGTAAATTTTCAATGAGGCAATTTATCAAACACTTTGTACTCAATATTGAAGTGGCCTTGAATGTGGATAATGTGGATGTATGAAAACCCCCAAAAACTCAAATTTGGACAATGAAGGAATTATCAACAATACCCAATGTAAGGAACAAATGATATGTGAGATAAGATGTTGATAACACAATCTCAATAATGGGAATTGGATAGCCCCAAGTAATTAGCAATAAATGGACATTGAACAACAAAGCATTAATGGAGTATTTTTCATTGAGACAATTTATCAAACATTTTGAGTACACAATTTGGAAAGTGTAGGTTTTGTAGTAAATGAATAATGGAATTCCCCCCAATAAACTCACAATCAATATACCCAATACATGAAATCAACAACTACACATGGGCATATAAATTTCCTCCAAATTTTTTTCCAATTTTTGGATTTTTTTTTTGGTTTGAATAATAACAACAATAATGTAAAGATAGGTTTACCAAATTAGAGTCAAGCTCTGATACCAAATGATGCGAACCCCTTCGGTATATTGACCGAAAATTCTCACAACTATCTAATACCAAACCCAAGAAAGTTACAGTGGTAAAATAAAGGATAAATACATTAACCCAAGTTTAAATCTAACCTAAAATTCAAGGATTAACTAACCCTAGCCCAATGGGTATCAACCAAACAAATTCCAAGGTGGCGGAAAATAAACAACAACACAAGAATAATAATACTCAAGCAAAGTTGATTAACTTTCAAGAATAATACAAGATCAAAGAGGTTTAACCTTACCTCAAAAGGAGTCTTCAAGACTAAGCTCTCAAGAGCATTTCATATGAACAATCAAGTTATGTTTGAAATGAAAAAAATGTGTATATAATGTACAAAATTGGGTAAAAGGTGCAATTTCGAAAATTGCAACAAAAACCCCATTTTTGTGAAACGGAGTGTTTCGGTCAACCGAACTGGTCGACCGAAATTATTTCTGTCAATCACATGGTCGACCGAAATGGGACTTTCAGTCGACCAACCCTCAACCGAACGTGACTGAGGCTTCCTTCAAAATCCTCTGCAGAGTTTCGGTCGACCGAAATTGGCTCAATCCAATTTCTTCTACTTTTTGGTTCCAACTTGATCTTTGGCTTCTTTTCTTGACTTATTCACATTATTTAGTCTCGAATCTTGAACCTCCTTAGCATCGAATCTCGTCATAGGTCCCACAAGCTCGCACATCGAGATTTGACTTTCTCGGTTCTCATCATCATCGAAGGGAAATTGCCTAACTCCATCCCAAAAGCGCACCTATGAGAGGAGGTTTGCCCCAACCCTTATAAACCAGCCCAGGAACCCCTCAGATTCTGATGTGGGATTCTCATCATCCCCGCTCACTTTAGACCATTCGTCCTCGAATGGAGAACATTTTTTAATGGAGGAGACAATTATGAGAGGAGTCCAGACAATTCAGAGAGGGACCCTGCCACACCGACCCCATGAGGATTGGCTCTGATACCAATCGAAGGGAAATTGCCTAACTCCGTCCCAAAAGCGTGCCTATGAGAGGAGGTTTGCCCCAACCCTTATAAACCAGCCTAGGAACCCATCAGATTCCGATGTGGGATTCTCATCAGCCCGCTGGAACTCATCACCTTGTCTTTTACCATCTTCGTGCAGAACTTTTCATACTGGCTTTCTCTATGACCCCTGTTGCGAGCTTTAGGTCGGCAGCTCCCAACTCAGTTGAGCTTAGGTACCAGGTTCAGAGAACCCCTTAGAGTTACTTACCCGAGTCATAAAGGCTTAAACAGAAAAAGTTAAAGATGTTTTAGTGTCTTATGTGTAAGTCCAATCTCCGTACTTGCTTTCTAGTTGACCCATGTAGCGAGCTTTAGGTCGGTGACTCCCAAGCCAGACGACTTTAGGGCACCAGGTTTGAAAGACCCCTCGGACTGAATTACTCGAGTCAAAAAAGGCTTTTGAAGAGCAGAATAAGACTTTCAGCATTTTTCTGTTTTTATGCTGGCAATGGTTTATACCCGTTGATTAAAACCCTTTACACTAAAGATGGATCATTAAAAACTTCATACCCTTAATCTGTCAATGCCTACTTGTACTTAACCTTTCCACCCCCAAACTGCTTCTTGAGCAGTTTGGTTCTACATTTCAGGTCGGTATCTAATTTCTTAAGGTTTGGAATTTTGCAGTCAATTCTATGTTCAAAGTGCACAAGTTTACCCCCACAAGTATCAAGCATCTCCCTACACAAGTTATTATTTGAAAGTGGCTATGTGCTCAAGTTTGATTAACGTCTTACACGGATGAATGTCAAGAAAAATTTTAGTTCACATGTTGCCCAAATTTTCTAATTAAAGCACAAAAGTCAATTCAAATCATGTCATAAGTAATAAATAAATCAACAAAAAATTTCAAATTTTGCATTTTTTTTATACCCCACTTTTTTTTGTGAATCCCAAAAATAAGGTATCGAATGAACAAAAATGAAGAAATGAGATACCACCCCCCAAAACTAGAAAGTTACATTGTCATCAATGTAAAAGAAGATAAATTAATTGATAAAAATACATAAAAGAGGAGTTAGGTACTTCCCAGGTTTAGAGAAGCGATGTGATAACTTGAAGCTTGGTTTTGATCTCGCTTGAATGATTTCGACCTATTTCTTGTGTGTTCCATGCTTGTTTAGAAGTGTTCATAAGTTGTGTGTTCCTCGTAAGTAAAAGATAAACAACATTAGTCTCATAAACACCATTAAAATATATCAACACGAACAATCCCAACTAAAACATAGCAAAAATCTGAATTTTCAAACATGGTCGATCATTAAGAACATGAAAATTGTCATGCATAATTCCTCAAAGTGTGAAAAATCATACCTATGATTTCCTTTTGATGTGATAAGAGAAATGAGGTTAACACAATGTGATGCAAATTTGTAAGCTCATGGATGATGTATGAATCTGAACTTAAAATGCACTTGAAGATCAAATCAAAGAGGTTGATGCTAGGGATGCTTACTTCAAAAACTCCAAGAAAGAAAAAAAAAATGCAAGTACTACCTAAAAATCTAAATGTAAAGCTGTAAATAAAGTAAAATAAATAAAAATGAAAGAAAATTGGATTGCCTCCCAATAAGCTCTCCGTTTACAGTTTAAAGCCCGACTTTTTGTAACTTTTCTCATGGTGGCTTAAAGGATGCTCGTGATGCCCTGCACGTATTGCAATTTCCTGACTTGCATTTTTCAACCTTTTTGCGCACTTTCTTAAATTCTTAATTTTTGGCCTGAGTGAACCCTGGTTTTTCTTCTTACTTCAAATTATTTCCAAGTTTCTGTACAACTTTCTCCACTTTGAAGCAACTTTCTGGTTGATAGTATTTATTAGGATGTTGAGTGGCACTGAAAGTCACTTGCTCATCCTGAACCCTTAAGATCACCTCCCCCTTTTCAACATCTATCAAAGCTCGTCCTGTGGCTAGGAATGGTCTACCAAAGATAAGTGGCATTTGACTGTCCTCTTCAATATCTAAAATCACGAAATCTACTGGAAAAATGAATTTATCCACTTTAACTAAAATGTCCTCAATGACACCATATGGATGCGTCACAGATTTTTCAGCCAACTGTAATGTGATTTTGGTTGGTTTGGGTTTCCCCAATCCAAGTTTCTTGTAAACTGAAAGAGGCATCAAATTGATACTTACCCCCAAATCACATAAAACTTTATCAAATTTGAAATTTCCAATATCACAAGAGATAGAGAAACTCCCTGGTTCTTTGAGTTTTGAGGCAATTTATTTTTTAAAGAACTGCGCTGCACTCCTCAGTTAAGGACACAGTCTCAAATTCCCTCAACTTCCTCTTTTTAGAAATCATTTCTTTCATAAACTTGAGGTAAGCTGGCATCTGAGCCAAATCATATGCAAATGGAATGTTGATATGCAATTTCTTGAATACTTCCAGAAATCTACTAAACTGCTTATCAATTTTGTGATTTTGCAGACGTTGGGGGAATGGGACTGGTGGGACATAGGTCTTGATAGGCGATTGATATTCTTCTTCTTTCTTTTGAGTTTTAGATTTGGTTGACTGATTAGGTTTCTCAGATATATTCTCTACTTCTCCAACCACTTGTTTGTCTTCCCTCTTAGGTCTTTCTTCATGTGTTTTGGGCAATTGAACACCATTTCTGGTATTGACAGTCTTAACATCCTTCTGTATCCTATTTCTTAGGAGTGTATGAGGGAAAGGGATTGGAGGTACATATCCATTTGGTGGAAAATATTCCTCTGCGGGAATGTATGATTCACCCTCAACAGCTACCTAAGAAGCTGGAGTATAGATTTTTCCCATCTCTACTGCAGAGATCATGTTGACATGCTCCCTTAGATTTTTAACTGTGTTACTTGGGAGTGTTACAGGTGCTCGCTCAGAAAGTTGTTGAGCGATTTGGCTTATCTGATTTTCAAGTCCTTTAAGTGCAGCATAATGATTTTGTATGGTTGCTTGATGCAGTTCAAACATTTTATCAGTCTTCTGCATGTGTTGTTAAAACATTTCCCTCAAACTTGGTCTTCTCTCCTACATTGGTTGGTTAAACTCATTTTGATTGTTAGACTATTTGAAGTTTGGGTGTTGTCTCCAACCAGGGTTGTAAGTAGGAGCATATGGGTCATTCTGTTGTTGATGATTGTTTTGCACAAAATTAACCTGCTCCTCTTTTGACGCCAACAACATGCAATTTTTGGTTGAATGGTTTGCGCTACAATTCTCACACACTACTGGTGATTGAATAGTATGAACTCCTTGATGATGTGAAAACAACATGTCAACCTTTTTTGTTAGCGCAGCAAGTTGCGCATTTGTACTGGTTAGTGCATCTACATCATGCACTCCAGCAACTCTTTTGTGCACTACTCTTTCAGACGGGAACATGGTGTGTGTTTTTACAATGAGTTCCACCAAGTCCCATACTTGGTTGACACTTTTATTGGTAATGGACCCACCAGCTGGTGAGTCCACTATGGATTTGTATTGTGGTGACAACCCAGAGTAAAAGTATTGAACTTGAAGACCTTTATTAAATCCATGATATGGGCATTTTCTAAGATGATCCTTAAATCTACCCCAAGATTCATGAAAACTCTCACCGTCTAGTTGTTGAAAAGTAGATATCTCCAATTTTAGTTTAGCTACTTTAGCGGGTGAAAAATATTTGTTACAAAATTTTTTAGCTAAGTCATCCCATGTAGCTATACTAAATTCAGGCTTAGAATCAAGCCACTCCAATGCACTATCTCTTAAAGTGTAAGGAAATAGTCTCAAACGAATGGCATCATCGTTTATGCCTTGAAATTGAAAATTTTGGCACATTCTCCCAAATATTGCAACATGAGCATTGGGGTCCTCGTGTGCCTTTCCAAAAAATTGGAGATTATTACTGAAAAGGTTTATTAAATCTGCTTTTAATTGAAAGTCATTCCTTCCAAAAGGCGGATATAATATACTAGAACGGTTTGCAGTGGTAACAGGAGTCAAGAATTGACCCATAGGAAGGTCTCCTACATTGTCATCTTGTACATTTTGTTGGTTGTTTTGTAGTAATGCATTAGGAGCAAGAGCTCTTGCAGTGGCATTTAGCTCAAGTTCAAAGTTTTCGTTTGGATTAATAGGATTAGCCATTTGGTTCAAATTTTGTTGTTCCCTACATCGTTCTCTAAAGAATTCTTCAATTTCAGGTTCGAATGGTAAAAGATTTCCTTTTTGAGAACGGAGTATAAAAGGAAAAGAATAGAATTTTAAAAGTTTTTTTTTATTTGTTTGTTATGAATCAAAATACTAAAAACTAAAGGCAAACTAAATCTAAAAACTAAGAATACAAAAAATCAAAATAATTAAATAACAAATTAAAATAGTCCCCGACAACGGCGCCAAAAACTTATTGGTGAGAATATTGCAAGTGCACGATACTGCTAACAAGTAATAAAAGTGGACTTTTGAGTTCGGGTTGTCGATCACACGAGAACTATTTATTCGTTATAAATTTACTTTGATTCTAAATTCTTAAACTAAAACAAAAATTAACTTATAAAATAAATTGCAAAAATATCCAAAAAAGACAAAGAATTGAGAATTAAATGAAATAAACAATGCAATTAAAATAAAAATAGAAATCTAAAACTAAAAGTAAAAGTAATTAACGAAACAAGAATAAACGTGGTGGGATTTCTAACAATTAAATGAATATCGGGACTAACAATTTCGAATTAATGTTATAGCTTAATTTCTCATCTCAAGTTGTTTTCTAAAATTGTATTTGGTCGAATTCACACATATATCTAATTTACCTCTCTCGAGTTCAAATTAGGCCTATTTAACTAAGTCAATCATGTATCTCTACAGTGTGTCAGAATTTTCCTTAGCTAAATGCATTAAATTTCTTAGGAATTCATAATTGACCACAAGCAACCACAAATTCATATCTTTTTTTTATATATGAATATGAATCTCTCTATTTTCTTCGGCTCTCTCGTGTATACCTATATTCCCACGGCTGACCTACTCCTAGTGGACTCTATGCTGCTTCTCCTTTATTTTTCTCCCCTTTATTTTTCTCCCACGGCTGACCTACTCCTCCTTCAGCAATGTGCTGCCCGTGTGCATATATATCATCAACTTTTATTCCCAGCCTCCTCCACTTTTGGGCCTTAGAAGTCATATTAATTGGTTTTTAGAAGCCCAATTACATTTACCTAGTTTATACTTTAAAGTCTCAATTATTTCAAACAATTCACGTTGGTCCTTTAGCATTTGTCTCCAATTGCATCTAAAATTGAGTTTTTCCATCTAATTGTTGTGTGATTGCTTCAATTCCTCATTTTCTTGATTTTGGGATAAAAACCTGAAATAATAATAATAAACACAAACTAAGTAGAATTTATTCAAGAAAAATAAAATAATATCCTAATTTCGACAGATAAATAAGTGTACAAAATACACTTATCACCCCCTAAACCGAAAAAAAAAATGTGACTTATTCTGCTTTATTTGTTTTGGGTGCACTATTAAAGAGTGATAGTTAACAAAGAAGTTAGTTGTATAAAAGTTAGTTAGACAGCTAGCTTAGTCAGTTTGATAATTAGTTGTATAGTTTGTTTATTGTTAGTTAGAATCTTGTTAGAATGTTTTCATTTTCACTTGTATAAATATATGACGGTAGCATGTAAACAAGTTAGTTCAATAAAGATTTTCTTCTTTAATATGGTATCAGAGCACACTCTTCATATTCATTACAAATATGACTGTGAATGATTCTTGAGAAAAATCAATCAGCTCGTTCATGGATCCAATAAATCCAAATATTCCAACAGATAATTCTTCCTCATCAACGAGAAATTCCACCAATGATGATGGATCTAGTCCGTATTATCTTTATCACTCAGACAATCCACGTCTCGTGCTTGTTTCCCAGCCACTGACAAGAGACAATTACACCTCATGGAGTCGAGCTATGAAGATATCCTTATCTGTGAAGAACAAGCTTGGATTCATCAATGGATCCATTACTCGACCAGAAAATGCTACTCTTCTCAATGCTTGGATTCGCAACAACAACATTGTCATCTCTTGGATCCTCAATTCCGTGTCTAAAGAGATAAGTGCCAGTGTGATCTATTCAGAATCTGCATATGATATTTGGGTAGATCTTAAGGAACGATATCAGCAAAGGAATGGACCTCGAGTTTTTTCAACTGTGTATGGAATTGATGAATCACAATCAGGACAATTATCAGTAAGTGCATATTTCACTAAACTCAAAACTATTTGAGAAGAACTCTATAATTACAAACCTGCTTGTTCATGTGGGAAGTGCACTTGTGAAGGATCTAAAGCCCTGGATGAATATCATCAAACTGAATATGTCATGTCATTTTTAATGGGATTACATGATTCCTTTGCTCAAGTTAGAGGAAAGATATTGTTGATGTATCATATTCCCCCTATCAACAAAGTGTTTGCTCTTATTACTTAAGAAGAGCATCAGAGAAACATTAATGGTCTTGCTGAAAATTCTGGAGGAAACAATTCTATGGCCTTTTCTGTTAAACGCGATGGTAATAAACCAAGCACTGGGCACAAATCTCAGAAAAAAGAACGTCCTATTTGCACCTATTTTGGCTACAATGGACACATTGTTGATAAGTGCTACAAGCTCCATGGATATCCTCCAGGATATAAGGCTAAGCAGAAGAATAACTCTGTTTATGAAGTGAAACTAACTACAATCAATCAGGTTTTTGATCATCATACCAATACTTCAGGGAACATGGAAAATCTTATGCAAACACTGAAACATAATCAATATCATCAACTGATAGATGTGTTGAACTCTCACTTATCTGCTGCTAACGTCAGTGCAGAGGCAAATACTAGTCCAAATTATGCATCAGGTACTTTCTCTTCAATTTCCATCAATCCCATGTTTGATCCCCTCAGATATTGGATAATTGATTCGTGTGCTACAAGTCATATTTGCTTTAATCAGTCTGCCTTCGATGAAATGAAACCAGTTAAAAATGTCTATGTTACATTGCCAAATCACGTTCAAATTCCTGTTTATTTCATGGGTGTTCGCTAAAATCGTGTACCGCAAGCGCACGGGTCACGTTCAAGTAATAAAGTGGACTTTTTGAGTCTGATTTTTCGATCCCACAAGGAATGTATACTCAAGTACACACTCTAGTTAATTTAATTTTAACAACTAAGTTACACAATAAGTTTTTGAATTTTTTTGTGAAAATAAAGCAAAAACAAACTAACTTTAAATTCTAACAACAATAAAAAAAATGAAATATTAAAAAGTTGGGATTCGTGATTTCACTTAAACAACAATTAATTAATTTGCAATTTTGTAAATAAAATTAACTACTTAACATAGAGAAATACAAGACGATAAATATAAATCAAAATACACAATATTAAAAGAAAATAATTATAAATTCAAATGCTTGAACTCAAAATATATAAACAAACTTAAAATAACTAAGTGAAATTAAGTAACACCAATCATCCCAACAAAATACTATTTAGCCCATAATAAAAATTAACTCATAATAAAATCACAACATTTAACCACTAACATAATCATTTCAACAACAGGCTAAACAAAGTGTTAAGACAAGATAATAAAAGAAAATAACTTGTTTTATTTTCATGAACAACCCAACGCAAAACTTTAATTAAACCATAAATAATATGAAAGTTTGAGGAGAAAAGTTAGAAAAAACAACAATAATGAAAATTTCAACAACATTAAACTTTAATTGAAGGAAAGCAAAAATACAAGAAAAAAATGGAAAAGAGGCATAAAACTTACATACCCTAGCAAAATGAGGATTTTAGGTATTTATATTATCCAAAAATCAACCACAAATCCTAAAAAATGCACAAATTCGCATAACTAAGCAAACTGAGCCGAACCGGGGAAATATATATATATATATATATATATATATATATATATATATATATATATATATATATATATATATATTTAAAATAACTGGGCGATCGCGAGCCCAAAAATCCGGGACCAAATTTGGTCCCGGGTCTGTTTCGAGCCATGGTTCGCGTGTGGCTCGGATCAGACCACGGGTTCGCGTGGTTAAGTTGAGCCATGGTCTTTGCTGCCAAGTCGTTTTTCTAATTTCCATGAGGTCCTTCATCTTTCAATGATGATAATCAAGTCCCCAAATTTTCAGATTTCTTTCAAATATATCATTCTAAAGTTGCACTTTAGGCCCTTCAAATTTTGAAATCTTGCAATTTGGTCTCTCGGTTAATTGTGCGGCTTGTCCAAAACTTCCCGGAAGTGATAAAACGGTCCCCAAACTTCCAATTTCAACATAATTTGCACTCATTTTGTGATTTTTGACCTCAAACTTGGATATTAACCTATTTAAACACAAAATGTGCATAAATTAGTAGATATTTGCTCAAGATATTCAAAAATATGCTAATTTAAAGTTATAAAAAGTGTATAAAAATGCACTTAACAAATACCCCCAAACTTAAACTCTTGTTCGTCTCGAGCAAGAATATCTACTAACACAAAAAGCAAATGAATGAATGGTCAACAATGCTAGATAACTTGTAAATTCTTTCTTGAGTGTAAAATTGCATGATTAATTCACAATTATATTTTCAAAATAATACTACAAAAAGAAGTTGAGCTTATCTCATGTTTGATCGGTGTTTGTGTGCATAGTCACTTCAAATTATCACTAAGGTTAAAAAAAACATTGTAGGAATGATAAATTTCAAAACAATATTATCCACCCTTAGTGGTCAATTTCATTCATGTCCCTCTCGTAGTATTCATCCCCCAAATTATTTCTTTTCTTTCCCGAGATACAATCCTAGAGGTAACTCTCAATTCACACATTTCTTTTTCCACTAAAACTTGGTTTTGACTCATCGGCAATCTCAACAATCTAGATATGCAGTGACTCTCCACTAGATGAGTGCTTCAACATTAAAGTTTATACCAAGCAACTCAAACCCACTATTAATCTAAGCCCCTATGCAAATACGAATGCATGATTACTACAAACTAATGTGATGATTGCTCGTGACTTCCCCACTCCCTTAAACTTTCTAATTGACCCATGTAGCGAGCTTTAGGTCGGAAACTCCCCGATTGTTTTAAGATCAAAGGGTACCAGGTTTCAAAATACCACTACGGACTTAATAACTCGAGTCAAAAAGGCTACGAAGTGAGGTAGACTTATTAAGCAAATGCAAAGATGATGATGTGCTTTTTTTCTCATAGTGTGTGTGTACCCTACTCATTAAGCTTTTTAATTGACCCATGTAGCGAGCTTTAGGCCGGTGACAAGTTTCAAACTTAAGGCACCAAGTTTCAAGATACTCCTACGGACTTAATTACTCGAGTCAAAAAGGCTATGAGATAGGACAATGCAATAATTAAAATGGGCTTAGATCTCTAGCATTTGGTCATTACTTAGCTTATACTTAATCATCAACAACAGTCCACGCAAATTTATATCAAGCATGCATGGAATCACTACACATCTAGACCGTCTCCTTTACCGATTCGACCACCCCCAAACTTGTCTCACAAAGGATCAAGAGATTAAGAACATTGACAATATATTGGATAGGTTGATAAAAATTGAAAATACAAGCTCACAGTCTAATGAAGTCTACTTCACGAATTTTTCTAACCTTCAATAGATTCCAAATCTCAACAACAATTAGTTATCACTATTGTGCTCAAGAGAACTTAGGATCACTCATAGATAAGCAATTTATAAAAATAGGCACAAGTAGCGTATTCGATCATAATTCGTGAATTAATCAACAATTTCAAATGTCAAATCATTTTGAGCCGACAAGGCTATCTAGCATGTCGATATCCAAGACAAAATGAACAAAATCAAACATCACGATATCTTAAGCCGGCAAGGCTATCTAACATGATAAAGTGCAAAATGAAGTTAACACCCCCAAACTTGAATTACACATTGTCCTCAATGTGAAATTAGAAATAACGTATAAAGAAGAAATGAGTTAGTAAACTTCCCTCATTTGATGCTTGTTTGTGATGTTTGAAATTGACCTAAACTTTCATCGAATGTAGTTCACCCCCAAACTTGTTGAGTACAATGTCGCTTAGGATTTTCAAAAATATTTGTTACCTACAAAAGTTTGACAAATAATTAAAAATAAAGTAAATAATCACAAGTAAAGCAAAAGAGAAGAAATTTGGGTTGCCTCCCAAAAAGCGCTTGGTTAAAGTCATAAGCTCGACTTTTCGCATAAGCACTTCATGGCACTTTAAATGAAGGTTTTGATGCTTTGCCCATTTTTCTTCTTTTGGCTTTGTTCCACTCTTCATTGATTCTCCAAACTTGCACCTTACCCCTTCCAATGTCATATGACTTGCCTATTTCATCCAATTCAAATTCAACTATGTAGACTTGCTCCTCCTCAAGTGGTTTAATCACAAAATCCATTCTTGGGCAATCAATGAAGTTGAGAGAATGTAATTTAATCTCTTCCTTATTAACGACCACTTCCCCTTGTGATTAACTTGTCATTCTTTTCAAGCTCATCTTCAATGGTTGATATTTCCTCGGATTGAATGACCGATCCAAAATTCAAATTCGTGGGTAATGAAATTTTTTTCCTATTTATCCCCAATAGTGGATCATATCCCCACATTTTAAATCCTTCCCAAAATATGGTATCTCCCATAGGCATATCATCCTCATCCAACTTGGCAAGCTCATTGTAATATATAGCAAGTAAATGTTCATTCAAAAATGGAGGACCATCTCCTATAAGAGTAATTTCATCATCCCAATCTTCCGGTACACAATCTCCCAAGAGCATGTAACTAGCATCAGATGTGTCAATTGCTTGTTTTCGACAATTCAAATATTGTCTAAACGCAAGAAGGTTAGACATAAACAAATTATTGTCCGAATACAAACATTGTCCATTATCATGCACCTTGTAACAAATTTCACAACTCGAATATTCTCTAAGCATATATTCATTACTCATGTAGAGATTGTCCATTGCAAAAATCTTTCCTACTTTACCAATGTTAGAATCATGCATACATAAAAGGAAAACCAAAAATAAGAAAGATTAAAATTATGGTGGTCAACCAAAAGTAGCAAAATAAAACATAAAATAAAATTGTTAAAACAAACTTAACTAAAGTGGCAATCAAGTAAAAACATTTCCCGGCAACGACGCCAAAAACTTGTTCGCTAAAATCGTGTACCGCAAGCGCACTGGTCGCGTTCAAGTAATAAAGTGGACTTTTTGAGTCCGAGTTGTCGATCCCACGAGGAATGTATACTCAATTACACACTCTAGTTAATTTAATTTTAACAACTAAGTCACAAAATAAGTTTTTGGATTTTTTTGTGAAAATATAGCAAAAACAAACTAACTTTAAATTCTAACAACAATAAAAAAATGGAATATTAAAAAGTTGGAATTCATGATTTCACTTAAACAATAATTAATTAATTTGCAATTTTGTAAATAAAATTAACTACTTAAGATAGAGAAATACAAGACGATAAATATAAATCAAAATACACAATATTAAAAGAAAATAATTATAAATTAAAATGCTTGAAAGTAAATAACTCAAAATATATAAACAAACTTAAAATAACTCAGTGAAGTTAAGTAACACCAATCATCCCAACAAAATACTATTTAGCCCATAATAAAAATTAACTCATAATAAAATCACAACATTTAACCACTAACATAATCATTTCAACAACAGGCTAAACAAAGTGTTAAAACAAGATAATAAAAGAAAATAACTTATTCTATTTTCATGAACAACCCAACACAAAGCTTTAATTAAACCATAAATAGCATGAAAGTTTGAGGAGAAAAGTTAGAAAAAACAACAATGATGAAAATTTCAACAACATTAAACTTTAATTGAAGGAAAACAAATAAAAACACAAAAACTTAAAAGATTTAATGCATTAATTAAGAAAAGCTTGATAGAAAATACAAGAAAAAAAAAGGAAAAGAGGCATAAAACTTACATACCCTAGCAAAATGAGGATTTTAGGTATTTATATTATCCAAAAATCAACCACAAACCCTTAAAAATGCACAAATTCGCGTAACACAGCAAAATGGGCCAAATCGGGTCGACCCGGGGGAAAAAAAAAAGCACAGCGCGATCGCGCCCCCAAAATCATGGACCAAATTTGGTCCCGAGTCTGTTTCGAGCCATGGTTCGCGCGCGGGGCTCGGATCAGACCACGCGTTCACGTGGTTAAGCTGAGCCATGGTCCTTGCAGCCAAGTCCTTTTCTAATTTCCATGAGGTCCTTCATCTTTCAATGATGATCAATTAAGTCCCCAAATATTTAGATTTCTTTCAAATATATCCTTATAAAATTGCACTTTAGACCCTTCAACTTTTGAAATCTTGCAATTTGGTCTCTCGGTTAATTGCGCGGCTTGTCCAAAACTTCCCGGAAGTGATAAAATGGTCCCCAAACTTCCAATTTTAGCATAATTTGCACTCCTTCTGTGGTTTTTGGCCTCAAACTTGGATATTAACCTATTTAAACACAAAATATGCATAAATTAGTAGACTCAAGATATTCCAAAATATGCTAATTTAAAGGTATAAAAAGTATATAAAAATGCACTTAACAATGGGGACTGTGAGACTCAACAATTGTCTGATACTTGAAGATGTGCTATATGTTCCCTAGTTCAAATTCAATTTGATCTCTGTGAGTGCTTTAACCAGGAATGCCTCTTTGCATATTTGATTTTTCACTGAGTCATGTATTATTCAGGATCTGCACAACTCGAAGATGATTGGCAGGGGTAAAATCGTTGGAGGCCTTTATGTCATTGATGCAGATTTCTTTATCAAGAATAACAGATTAGTAGATAATTCCTGTAATTCTACTGTTTCTTTAGCAAATAATTTTAGCAGCCACACTTGACATAATTGACCATTAGTCTGTTAAGAAGTTAGCATTGTTAAAATATCAGTTGAATTTCACTTGTAATGATCATAGATACAATATGGATGTACCTTGCTCCATTTTCCCTTTGGCTAAACAGAGGAGACTTTCATTCATTTCAAATAATCACTTTTCTCAGTTCGCTTTTGATCTTGTACATTGTGATACTTGGGGACTATAGCATATTCCAATACGCGATGGTTACAGATATTTTCTAACCTTGGTAGATGATTGCACTCGTTTTACTTGAGTGTTTCTCATGAAACAAAAGTCAGATGTCAGCTTCATTATTCCCAAGTTCTTTTCTCTGATTGAAACTCTATTTCACAAGGTAATCAAGAATTTCAAATCAGACAATGCTCCTGAGTTACAATTCACGGATTATTTTAATTCAAAGGGAGTTGTTCACCAATTTTCTTGTGTGGAAAGATCTGAGCAAAATTCTGTAGTAGAACGCAAACATCAACATCTCCCAAATGTAGCTCGAGCTTTATTCTTTCAATCCAGAATTCCTATCAAGTTTTGGGGAGATTGTATTCTTACAGCCACATTTCCAATCAATAGAACACCTTCACTAATTTTACATCAACAGAGCCCTTATTAGCTTCTTTATAATTCAACAGTTGACTATAGTTGCTTTAGAGTATTTGGAAGCCTTTGTTTTGCATCCACATTACTCTCTCATCGTACAAAATTTCAACCACGAGCATAGATTTGTGTTTTCATTCAGTATCCACTAGGTATCAAAGGCTAAAAATTATATGATATCACTTCCAAATCCATCTTTATATCTCAAGATGTCATTCTCCACAAACACCTATTCCCTTTCCACTCTATTACACCTTCCAATGAAATAACAGATCCATTTCCTGATCTGGTTTTACCAAAACCAGCTTTTGATATACATCTTACTTCTCAAAATGGCATTCCTACTTCAAATTCACATGATGCCTCTTCATTCCATAATATGGTTTAAGATCCTTCCATTGTCTAAAATTCCCACCATATTGATCCTATTCCATCCATTCCCATTCACATTGTTGTCAAGTTTGCTCATTGGAGAGAAGTTATGGCCACTGAATTAGAAGTTATGCAGCCTAATAACACATGGTCTGTCACTTCTCTTCCTAAGGGTAAACACTCCATCGGATGTAAGCGGATATATAAAATCAAATACAAATCAAATGGCAATATAGAAAGGTACAATGCACGTTTGGTAGCTAAAGGATATACTCAATAAGAAGGATTGGACCTCATTGAAACTTATTCTCCTGTTGCCAAAGTTGTTACAATCGAGGTTCTTCTCGCTATTGCTACTATCAACAAGTGGTCTTTAACACAGTTTGATGTAAATAACACATTTCTCAATGGAGACCTCTTTGAGGAGGTTTACATGGATCTTCCTCTTGGCTACCATCATCAAGCAAATGTCCTACATTTAGGGGGAGAAATTAGTGTGTAAATTACACAAGTCCATTTATGGTTTGAAACAAACATCAAGACATTAGTTCTCCAAGTTTTCTGCTGCATTGATTCAGTATGGTTTTCATCAGTCCAAGTCTGATTATTCACTCTTCACCAAGGGTACTGGATCTACCTTTGTTGCTCTACTAGTCTATGTAGATGACATCATCATCATAGGTTCTGGTATTGGAGAAATTGAGGCCCTGAAACGATTTCTTCAAAACCAGTTTAAGCTCAAAGATCTTGGAAAATTGAAATATTTTCTTGGTTTAGAAATTGCACAATCTATAAAAGGGGTTTTCTTTTCTCAACACCATTACACTTTATAGTTACTTGAAGACACAAGATTCTTAGCCTGCAAACCACATTCTTTGCCTATGGATCCTAAAGTAAAATTGAGCTCTTTGAGGGAGATTTACTTGAAGATGCTTCTACCTATAGAAGACTTGTTGGACGTTTGCTCTATCTAACTATTTCACGGCCTGACATTACTTTTGTAGTTCACAAATTGAGTTAGTTTGTATCTCAATCAAGACATACTCATCTTGCAGCAGCTCATCATCTCCTGCAATATCTCAAAGGTACACCAGGTCAAGGTCCGCTCTTTCCTACATCTTCTTCTCTACAACTACATGCTTTCGTAGAAGCCGATTGGGGTTCTTGTTTTGATTCCAAAAATTCTGTCACTGATTTTTGTGTATTCCTAGGGTATTCTTTAGTTTCGTGGAAAGCCAAGAAACAAAGTACTATATCTCATTCTTCAGCTGAAGCAGAATATCGTGCCTTAGCATCCACAGCCAGTGAACTTGTATGGCTTCATCAATTGTTGCAGGATTTTCAAGTGAAATCTTCTTCTCCAGTGTTACTATTCTGTGATAATCAAGTTGCATTCCACATTGCTACCAATCCTATTTTCCATGAACGAACCAAACATATCGAAATCGATTGTCATTTTGTCCGTGATAAAATCACTGAAGGTTTTATAAAGCTTCTACCAGCTCGGACTCAACACCAGTTTGTAGATGTCTTTACTAAAGCCCTACCTATTGCACTTCTCTTTCCATAACTATCCAAGTTGACCGTGCTTGATATTCGTCGGCCACCTTGAGGGGGAGTAACAAAGAAGTTAGTTGTATAGAAGTTAGTTAGATAGCTAGCTTAGTTAGTTAGATAGTTAGTTGTACAGTTTGTTTATTGTTAATTAGAATCTTGTTAGAAAATTTCCCTTTTCACTTGTATAAATATATGACGGTAGCATGTAAACAAGTCAGTTCATGAATGAAGAATTTCTTCTTCAATAATTGTGATCTCTATTCTACTTGTTCCATCTTTTTGGTGTGTTTGTTTGTTCATTGTACTTCATAGCTAGGAATGCATAAAATATTAGCATCTAATCAGTTATTCTGTTAATTTGGCATATGCAAGCTGTTCAAGTTCTTATGGCATCTCATGAACATCTAAATCAAGAAAAAACTTATTGTAATAGTGATTAACACATGAACATATATCGATCCCATTCAAGTAAGTTCCATTCCTATTGTGTTAGTTGTTAATTTAGCATAACCATGTAGATTATTTATTGACAAATTTTGCTCTTTCAAAAGTCTAAATCAACATAGAAGGTGAATATGTTTTTGGAGGCATATAGTGTTATCTATGCCTTTCTATTGAAGTTTCTTTAACGTCAATCCATATTGTTTTGATGGGCGTGGAAATTGTAGCGACCAAGAATTTTTACGCAATTTAATAATTATTTCAAAATTTCGAAAATCGTGCCGCTACGATCTCACCCATTTTTGAGTTAACGTCACGACGTATTCGTCTAGCCAAGTCGAGAAATGTAAAGTCAATTCGATTTTAATTAAATTTCGAATTTCCAAAATTTTATTATTTTAATTATCTATTTAAATTATTATTTTCAAAATCATTTTTTTCAATCCCCACAATTTATTATCCATTTTTAAGCTTCAACCCAAAGTTTTGAAAATTTTACATTTTAGTCCATCAACTTTCAAATTACTCATTTTAGTCCCTCAACTTTCAAAGTACTCATTTTAGTCCCTCAACTTTCAAAGTATTCATTTTAGTCCTCCAACTTTCAAAATCAGCGATTTCAGTCCCTAAATTATAATTTACCATTTTTAAACTATAAATTTCAAAAGACTAATTCGACTTAATATTCTAATTGGCTAGATGAAGCGTACGGAGAATTAAAGAATTGAAGTCGTTTCCCGCTCAACTTTGCACTCGTCAAGTTTAAGGTAGACTCGCCCCTATTAATTAATTTAAATTATGATTGCATGTGAATGTGTATATTATGTGACTTATGTGAAAGTCATTTTTATGAAAAGAGATGAGAATGTATTTCTTCGAAAATATCTATGTTGAAATGAGAATATATTTCTTATGAAATATTTATGTTATTATGCTTGTCATAACTTATGTGCTTTTATGTATGAGAAAAGAAAGAAGATAATATCTTACAAGATAAATGATGATGTTATGCATAACTTATGTGCCTTATGTGCACGAGAAGAAAGAGCAACTCACACCCAATGATTTTAAAGAGCCTATGATTTTCAAAGAGAAGTCATGTGCTTTAATGCACGAGAAGAGCAACCTACACCCTATGATTTTAAAGAACCCATGATTTTCAAAGAGAAGTCATGTGCTTTAATGCACGAGAAGAGCAATCCACACCCTATGTTTCTAAAGAGCCTGCATTTATGTATTCAATTATATTGTAGATTAATTAATGGGCGATGAGTCTACTGAGTATTTCTATGAAATGCTCATGTCTATTTTAACAACATTTGCAGATTTCAGAGAGGGTGGCAAGTGATGGATGATTGTGGCAATAGACGTTAAATGGTTGAAAACCTTATTTTAATGATTTCCGTATTTCCAAACATTGCATAATTTTGAGAATTTCAGTTATTTGAGAAATTATGATATTGTCAATTTCTTTACAATATTAATGGCTCGATTTATTATTTCGAATTGTTTCATAAATGTTTTCAATTTTATCGACCATTACAGTTTATTTAATGTTACCAAAAATGAATTTCAGTTATTTCTTTCGCAAAAATATCATTTGAAAAGTTAGATCAGACGATGACGTGGTGAACCGGGTATTTAGAACTAGAGGCGCTACAGCTTGGTATCAGAGCCAGTCTGCGTTTCTGTAGACTGAAAAATTTTTAAAAAGAAATTTCAAGAAACATTTTACACTATTTAATTATTATTGATGAAGATTGCCACTGCTATCACTAATCCCACCAACTCTGAGGTAAAGAAGTTTATGATGTTTAACGTTATTTCAGTATTTCAGATACTTATTTTAATGATTTATGAGAAAGAATGAAGAGAAAGAGAAAGAGATTGTATCCGAATAAGAAAGGAAGAAAGGAAGAAAGAAATGAGTTTTGGAGTATAACGAGAAATCGTATCCAAATCAGAAAGAAAGAAAAGAAAGAGAACGAGTGTTGAGCATAATGGAAATAATATGATTTAAGAATGATTTTATAATAATTTTTGTCCTCGAACTTAGAAATGATGAACCCTAGCTGGACTTTGCATAATTGATTTTAGACATGGCACCATTTACGAAGAGTCAATAGAAATGATTAGACAATATTTTCGGAATATATGTCGTTTTGACCAACACCTCATGTTAACATATATAACCACACTATCGACTATTGTGCCGCGTTATGAGGCCATGACTAGTGGTTTTAGAGCAATTGTTGCGAGATTTATTAGTTACTTGTTGTCAACATTGCAGTAAATCAACGAGAATTAGCAAGCCTGTTTTATGAGATTGTGATGAGATGATGAAAGTGTAAGAAATATGATTTTATTGAGACTTTTATGAGAAGAATTATGAAATTTGAGAGGTCGCCAAGAAGGTCGTAGCCCCATCTATACTCACCTTCGACCATGAGTTGATTTACATTGGCATCTCCATGGCCTAGCTAGGGCTTGGAAGTAATGAGCATTGTTTGGATTAGGAATCGACGGGTCATGCCAAACTCTAATAGATGATCCCGTTCCCACCGAAAATCTGCATCCATCAATGAGGTTGGGTTGGGCTACCATAATGCTTCTCCAGATATAACTGTGGTTGTGTCCAATGTTGGCATCTGTGAATGATAAAGACGGAAAGTACCGAGCTTTAAAACTTGAGCCACCAATGTTTCAGGTTTAGTGATCAGTTTCTAGCCTAACTTTCCCAAGAGAGCTAGGTTAGTCTCATGAATTTTTTTGAAACCCATTCCTCCTTTACTCTTTGGAAGACACAGCTTATCCCAATTGGTCCAATGGATTCCGCCTTGGTTGTTTTTCCACCTAAGTTTTTTTAGTAGTCTTTCAAGCAAGATGAGTTGGGATAAGGAAAACACTCATAACAAAGTTTGGGACTACTTGTGCAATCGTCTTGATTAAGATCTCCTTCCATGCTCTAGAGAGGAACCGTTCTTTCCAGCCTTGTGTTCGTTGCCAAACTCGATCCTTTATAATGCAAAAACCTCTCTTTTATATCTCCCAATGAAGGCTGGAAATCCAAGATATTTCTCATGCCCTTGCAGGGCTTGAATACCCAGCAATGCACGGATAGATTATTGTCTGGTCATGTCCACGTGTAGACTAAAGAACACGGAAGACTTGTTGAAATTTATAGACTATCCCAACTCAATTTCATAGCGATGTAGTAGATCCTTTATTAATTCACATTCACGAATGTTCGCCCGAAAAAATAGTAGACTGTCGTCTATGAAGAAAAGGTGGGTGAGAGTAGGAGCACTTCTCGCAATTCTACATCCATGAATAGATCTCGACTCTTATGTGGATTGAATAAGAGATGACAAGCATTCTGAGCAAATAATAAACAAATATGGTGACAATGGGCATCATTGACGCAATCCACACTCGGGGATAATAGGATTGATGTTTGTTCCTCTATGCATGACATTATATCGAACACTTGAAATAAACAAGGAGATAAGATCAATCCACTTTGTTGGAAAATCCATATGCATTAAAACAAGCCTCAGGAAGTGATGAGAATCATAGGAGGCTCGACAAGAAAAATCAATCATTCGAGCCAAACAATTTTTTAGGAGCGTTTTGTGGAGCACTGAGGCAAATAAAGGCTATTTTGGGAGAAGATTCAAGGATTAAACAAGAGATCAAGTCAAGAAAAGAAGTCAAGAATCAAGTTGGAGCCAAAATAAGAAGAAATTGGACTCAGCCAATTTCGGTCGACGAAAACTCTGAAGAGATTTTGGGGTGCAGCCTCAGTCGCGTTCGGCTAAGGATTGGTCGATCGAAAGTTTCATTTCGATCGACCATGTGATCGATCGAAATAGTTTCGATCGACCAGTTCGGTCGACCGAAACACGCAGTTTCAGAAAAATTGGGTTTTTCTTGCAATTTTCGAATATACATCTTTTACCCAATTTTTGTACATTAAATATACTTTCATTTCAAACCCTAGAAGAGTAACTTATGATGTTCATTGAATGCTCTTGAGAGTTTGGTCTTGTGAGACTCCACTTTGGGTTGAGGTAAAACCCTTTTATCCCGTTTCTTCTTGGAATTAATCAAATTTACTTGAATATGTTATATTCTTGTGTTTGTTGTTTATTTTCCACCATCTTAAAATTTGTTTAGTTAATACCCATTGGGTTATGGTTAGTTTAATCCTTGAATTTTGGGTTAGATTTAAACTTGGGTTAAGGTGTTTTATCGCTTTATTTTACTACTTTAGCTTTCTTGAGTTGATTCTAAATAGTTGTGGAAATTCTTGGTCAATATACCAAGGGGGTTCGCATCAGGAAGTTCCAGTCGAGCATATCATATGCCTTAGAGATGTCAATTTTAAGGGCTGCCATATCATGCTTGCCTCTATTCTACTTCTTCATGTAGTGGAGGATCTCAAAAGAAAACATAATGTTGTCATGGATAGAGCGGCCTGGAACAAACGCACATTGTGTTTCAGAAATGATATACGGGAGTACTTTTTTGAGGCGGTTGGCCAAATTCTTTGCCATAATTTTGTAAACAACGTTGCAAAGAGAGATTGGCCTAAAGTCTTGTATAACTTCTGGATTGTCTTTTTTTGGGGATAAGCACAATAGAAGTGTCATTTATACCGTCGGGGAAGGAACAAGATTCTAAGCAATTCAAACATAAAGAAATAACATCACTGCCAATCACATCCCAAAATTTTTGATAAAAGGCCGAGTTCATGTCATCCAGCCCCGGGGCTTTGTTAGGGTGCATATCAAAGGCCGCTTTATTAATATCCTCCGCTATAAAAGGAGCTAGTAGCAAAACATAGTGAGATGAAGCGATACGATGATTCATACCTTCTGCAATAGGGCCCATCACTGTCGTGTGAGAGTCAGAGGAGAACAATGTGCGGAAGTAATCATATATGATGTTGTGCAATGCTAACTGCTCGGAGTTCCACTTTCCATGGCTGTCTTGAAGGCGGTGGATGTAATTCAACTTTCGACGGGATGAGGCCGGTTTATGGAAGTATTTAGTGTTAGAGTCCCCTCCTTTAGCCACAGTTTCCTTGATCTTTGCTTCCAATAAATTTCTTTTTGGTGTAATGCTTTAAATAATCAACTTGGGCTTTACGAAAGTCATGCATATCCAATAAAAGCTAAGAAAATAATAAATAAACAAATTGAAACTACATAATAAAATAGGATACATGAATATAATAAAAAATATTCAGCTTTCTACATTGTTCAATCACCATTTAGAAACTAACGAACGTTTTGAAGCAATTCTCAAAGATAACATATTAACATATATCATAAAAAATACCAAGTTCAAAATTATCACTATAGTGTTATGTTAATTTTAGATCCCTCAAAATATAAAGAAAAGTGAAGGGTGAAGAAAATAAACAAACCATTGTTTCTATTAAGATTTTGAGAATTGATAGATTGGGAGGGACCTTCAGGTGTTGGTTCGGTATCATCTTCTTCTTTAGCTAATCCTCACCATCAGGCCATTGGAAACAAAATGAATTGCAAGAAAAAAGTCCCATATTTTAGTGTATCAAAAAACTAAGTATAAAGAGAAAATACGTTAAAATCCAATCATTCCTAAATTCTTGAATGAAATGAAACATGTATTGTCAAAAACTCTGTAGAACAAAATCCATAAGATGTTGATTCGAAATTCAATCAATCCCACCAAAAATTAAAAAAAAAAAAAAAACCCATTTATTCAACCAAACAAATGTAGAAAAAAATTAGAGAAAGAATTCTTAAACTGTAAGTGACAAGACTTGAACTCATGATTTTTGCAAAACTCTTTCTATCTTCTCCTTGGTCTGAGTTGTGTCGTGGTAAAAACCTTTCTGGTTCCTGCTTGGTCGGCGTCACGTGAGGGATTTGTCGTCGCCCCTCATCTTTCGTCGTATGTCGGAGTACATTTATCGATTGACAGTGATTAGGTTGAGACTCATGGTGAATTCCACAATCATTCAAAACAAATAGAAACATATTTAATTTTAAGAAAGAAACATCAATATTCAAGATTCAATTTGAAAAAAAAAAAAAAATAGAAGGAAGCAAAAAAGCCTTACGGTGATTCATGAAGAACGGAAATGGTAAACCCTTTCCGCTGCCTTTCGTTTACATCGTACGCTGGAGTAGACTGATCGATCAATCGACACTTGGTTTTGCCGTGGCCAAAAGTTGCACTCCTAGAAATCTGACTTTTACCAATGAAATTTTCAACCACTAAATGCCTAATTTTCGTCGAAAATGATCAATGCCAACAAATAAAGCTAAAATGATTCCGACGAAATTTCCAACGAAATTTCAGGCTATCGAAAATTTCCTATGGATTTTATTCCTTCGGAAATTCAATTGAAAATTTCCAACAACTTCTAGAGTCCATTGGAAATTTTCGAATTTTTTTTGAATTTGTTAAAAATAATAAATTGGACTGACCCGACTCCATGTCCACAACCCAACCTAACTCGAAAGCTACCAAGAGCTTGAATAGTTCCATCTATGCATTAAGGAAATGTGTTTTTCCTGTGACTTGAACCCTTGATCTCCCATTAAGTGTAAGATCATCCCAACCATTTGAGTCAATTAAAATTTTGTCTCCTAGTCGCATTCATAATATATAAAGTAGTTAAAGTAATAAAAAAAAATTCTTTTTTTTTCTTTTTTTACTAAATGCAACTAAAATAAAAGTTCAATAATTATGTAATTAAAAGATTAAAAAAAGACAACAACGCAATTTGAATCAGTATCGAATCGAAATCGAAAGGAAGTGCTAAATAATTTCTTTCTTCCTTTCCTTTACCCGTTCATGTAAAATGATGTTCTATATTAATAGAAAATTCTTACAATAAATGAGATTATCATATTTTCACAATTTAAGTAGATGCGCGAGATCTAGAAATTTCTTTTCGTGGTTGTAGTGCTTCTGCTTCACCGATGCAAGGCAAGGGATCTGTCGCTACCCCTCGTTCTTCATCATCTCTATCCCTCCCACATCGTTCTAGAGTGGACAATATGAGGGTACGAAATTGGGGCTGGCCAGAGGAAGGCGAGGTGGTGTATTCTAGGATTTTCTAGGGACGCGAAAAAAATGCAAGTAGTTCCTTATTTCATCAATAAGCACCTCCATCATACTCTGTGAAGATTCTTACTGAGCCAAGTAGGTCGACTAGATAATGGAGATATTTTATTTGTGGAAAATGTAGTTAAGTTCTTTTATGTTTTGGAGAAAATGTAGATACGGTAATAGGTGAATTAATTCCGTTGATGGAAGAAAATTAATGGAATCGGTAAAGGTGCAAAATCACTTGTTGATACTAGTAGGTTGAACAGGTAATGAAAGTGTTGGGAATTAGGACGCAACTAATCCCGCTCAGGATCGATGTGACACAAATAAATTGGACTGAGAAAATATAAATACGCAAAAATTAAAATGCAAATACGAAACACAAAGATTTACGTGGTTCAGCAATTTGCCCACGTCCACGGACCCACACCAATATATTTCACTAACTCCAAAAATGAGGAGTACAAAAATACTACACTGTATTTTTATCTGTCTACACAAAGACTATTCTCTCCAACTCACTTTTCTCTCCACACAAGAAAATATCTTGTGTTTATACTTTCTCTCTCTCTTGAGCTTGTATTGATTTTGGTGTGTTTCTTACTGCAAACGGAGGCTCAATTTATAGGCAGAATTCGTCCAACTTTCACGCAAAAGAAGAATTGGTGACCATTAAACAATTGCCTCCACAATCTTTTGTCTGCCAACAAAAATGATAATGATGGCCTCCACAATCTTTTGTCTGCCAACATATTCTCCACTATCAACAATCTCCCACTTGGAGACTGATGTGGCTGTACCTGAGACACCTCCTCCTTGCAACTCCTTGTGAAATGTGGTGTGAGTCATTTCCTTTGTCTTCACTTCAGAAGACCAATTGAAGCTGAGCACAACTCCAATTTTTCCTTTGTTACTGTCTTGGTCATCATGTCGGCTGGGTTCTTACTACCCTGGATCTTCTCTAATGTTAATATTTCATCCTCTAAAAGAGACCTGATGAAATGATAACGGAGTCCAATGTGCTTGGTTCTAGAATGAAATGCTGAATTCTTTGCCAGATGTATTGCACTCTGACTATCACTGTGCAAAACATTGTTCTCCTGACTGAATCCCAATTCTGCCAACAAACCCTGTAACCAAATCATTTCTTTGCTAGCCTCGGTTACTGCCACGTACTCTGCTTCTGTGGTGGATAGAGCAACAATCTTCTGTATCTGCGAAATCCAGCTAACTGCAGTAGTACCTACTGTGAAAACATAACCAGTGGTACTTCGTCTGCGATCTACCTCGCCAGCAAAATCTGCATCTACAAAGCCTTGTAGAGTCACCTCGCCTCGTCCAAAGCATAAGCATCTATCAGTAGTTCCCCGTAGATATCTTAATATCCACTTTACTGCTTCCCAATGCTGCTTTCCTGGATTTGCCATAAACCTACTCACAACTCCCACTGCATGAGCAATATCTGGTCTGGTACAAACCATGGCATACATCAAACTTCCAATGGCTGAGGCATATGGTATTTTAGCCATGAAGTTTATCTCGTCCTCTGTCTTAGGACTCTGATCACTTGATAGACGAAAGTGATTAGCTAGTGGCGTGCTGACAGCCTTCGCACTGCACATGTTAAATCTCTGCAGAACTTGACTAATGTACTTGGCCTGAGATAACTGCAAGATACCCTTCTGCTTATCTCTGAAAATTCTCATTCTGAGAATCTGCTTCGCTGCACCCAAGTCCTTCATTTCGAACTCTACTGACAGCTGCATCTTTAACTTCTTGATTTCGTCCATATCTGAGCCTGCTACTAACATATCATCGACATAAAGTAGCAAAATTATATAACTGGACTCGAATCTCCTGAAGTAGCAACAATGGTCAGCATTACATTTGAAGTAGCCATTTTTCTGCATAAATCCGTCGAACTTCTTGTACCACTGTCTCGGGGCTTGCTTTAAGCCATACAGGCTCTTCTTCAATTTGCAAACGAGCTTCTCCTTTCCTTTGACTGAGAAGCCTTCTGGCTGCTGCATATATATTTCCTCCTCAAGGTCACCATGGAGGAAAGCAGTTTTCACATCTAACTGCTCCAAGTGCAAACCCTCTGCTGCAACAATACTCAAGACTGATCTGATTGTTGTCAGCTTCACAACTGGCGAAAATATTTCCGTGTAGTCAATTCCTTCTTTCTGCTGAAAACCTTTGACCACCAACCTCGCCTTGTATCTCTTTGATCCATCATGTTCCTCCTTGATTCTGTACACCCACTTATTGTGTAGAGCTCTCTTTCCTGTAGGTAACTCGGCTAGTTCCCACGTCTGGTTAGAGATGAGAGACTTTATCTCATCTTTCATTGCAAGCTCCCACTTGCCAGAATCACCGACCTGACATGCCTCATGATAGCATTCAGGTTCACCTGCATCAGTAAGTAACATGTAGCTCATGTACTTTCTATTTGGAACATGAGGTCTGGTTGACCTTCTAAGAACAGGGACTGAAGACTGTGATGCATCAGTCTCTAGAACAGGCTCCTGTAACTGCAGATCCTCCTCTGTCTGCTGCGACGTACTACTTTCTGGAGCATCATCCAACTCAACATATATTGGATCATCATGTACTGTGTCATCGGACTGCACTGCATTTCTGTCCTTGTACATAACCTTCTCGTTGAATATGACATCCCTGCTTCTGATGACCTTTTTGTTCTGGTCATCCCATAAGCGGTAGCCGAACTCATCTCCGCCATATCCAATGAATGTGCACTTTAGTGATTTGGAGTCTAGCTTGCCCCTTGCCTGATCACTAATATGTGCATATGCGACACATCCAAAAACTTTCACGTGGGAAAGTTTTATTTCTTTTCCGGTCCATACTTCCTCCGGTATCCTGTACTCCAACGGTACCGAGGGTCCTCGATTGATCAAGTACACTGCTGTGTTGACTGCTTCTGCCCAAAACTGTTTGGGCAAGCCTGCATGTAACCTCATGCTTCTGGCTCTCTCCGTTAATGTCCGGTTCATACGTTCTGCAACTCCATTTTGCTGTGGAGTCCCTGGCAACGTCCTCTCCATTTTGATGCCACTCTGGTAACAGAACTTCTTGAATGCCATATTCGTATATTCTCCTCCGTTGTCGGACCTTAGCTTCTTTACTCGCAATCCTGTTTCATTTTCCACCATGGCTTTCCACTTCTTGAACACATCGAATACTTCGGACTTGTGTCTCAAGAAATAAACCCACACTTTTCTCGAGTGGTCATCAATGAAAGTCACAAAGTATGACTTTCCGCCAATAGATGAAACTGCGGTTGGTCCCCAGACGTCTGTGTGGACTAACTCAAGTTTCTCTTGCTTTCGAGTTCTGCCACTAGTGTTGAAACTCACCCTGGTCTGCTTCCCAAAGATGCAACTCTCGCATAAGTCTATATCAGTAGACTGAAGCTCTGGTAGTTTCCCCTTTGCATGCATATACTTGAGTCCCTTCTGACTCATATGCCCAAGTCTCTGGTGCCACAAGTTTGGGCCCTCCTTGCTTTCAGCAACTGCAATTGTCACACAAGCATCCGTCGTTGTGTAGAGGGTGCCAGTATCCTTGCCTCGAGCAATAATCATGGCGCCCTTGGTGATCTTCCAGTTATCATCAGAGAAGGTGGTGACATGTCCTTCTCCCGACAATTGCTTGACGGAGATCAAGTTCTTCCTCAATTCTGGAATATGTCTCATGTCCTTCAGCTTCCACACAGATCCATTGATCTTGATCTGTACATCACCTTTTCCGACCACGCCACACGGTTGATCATTACCGAGATATACTCTGCCAAAATCACCCCGCGTATAGTTTACAAAAAACTCCTTGTTTGAGGTAGCATGAAAAGATGCTCCGGAATCAATCACCCAGTATTCTGTTTTTCTCTCCAAAGAGCATATCAAAGCATCGTCCGCTTCCTCTTCCACAACATTGACCTCCGTCCTGTTCTCCTTTTCTTTTGGAGGTGTTGGACACTGGTTTTTGTAATGACCGGTCTTGCCACACTTCCAACATTCCACAACCTTTGTCTTGTTGGAATTGTTTGGATTTCTGGACCTCGATCTGCCACTTCTGAATTTGCCGTTGCCCCGCCCATTTCCTCTGTTGGAACTCCTGCCTCTGCTTTCCACGTTCAACGCCGATCCTGAAGTTGATACACCTTCTGACTGTCGTCTGATCTCCTCCGTTAAGATCATGCTTACGACATCATCGAATTTCAATTTTGACTTTCCGGCAGAGCCACTAATTGCTGTGACTGTACCATTCCAGCTGTCTAGCAACTGCCCAAGAATTAACAGAGCTCGAACTTCATCACTAAAAGTGATTTCGACTGTGTTTAGCTGGTCCGTCACTTCATTGAATTCATTTAGGTGCTCTCCAAATCTTCCGCCTTCGGCCATCTTCATATTGAACAGCTTTTTAATTAAGTGGACTTTATTTGCTGCAGATGGCTGTTCATACATGCTAGAAAGGGCTGCCATGAGAGACTCTGTCGTCTTCTCATTTTTTATGTTGAAGGCTACTGACTTTGACAACGTCAGCCTGATTGTGCTGAGTGCTTTTCGATCAAGCAACTCCCAATCCCCCTGGCTTATATCTTCGGGCTTTTCTTTTAGTGGCTTGTATAGATCCTTCTGGTACAGATAGTCCTCCATTTACATTTTCCAAAATCCAAAATTTGAACCATCAAATTTGTCAATTTTGGATATTTTCTCATCTGTCGACATTGTTCTCACTCAATCACAAAACAGTCTAAAGAAATCTTTTCTGATGTGGAAGATCAGTCAAGGCTGCAACCACAGAGCATACTAAGAATTTCAAAAGATTTCAATGAGCCAAAGCTCTGATACCAATTGTTGGGAATTAGGACGCAACTAATCCCGCCCAGGATCGATGTGACACAAATAAATTGGACTGAGAAAATATAAATACGCAAAAATTAAAATGCAAATACGAAACACAAAGATTTACGTGGTTCAGCAATTTTCCTACGTCCACAGACCCACACCAATATATTTCACTAACTCGAAAAATGAGGAGTACAAAAATACTACACTGTATTTTTATCTGTCTACACAAAGACTATTCTCTCCAACTCACTTTTCTCTCCACACAAGAAAATATCTTGTGTTTATACTTTCTCTCTCTCTTGAGCTTGTATTGATTTTGGTGTGTTTCTTACTGCAAACGGAGGCTCAATTTATAGGCAGAATTCGTCCAACTTTCACGCAAAAGAAGAATTGGTGACCATTAAACAATTGCCTCCACAATCTTTTGTCTGCCAACAAAAATGATAATGATGGCCTCCACAATCTTTTGTCTGCCAACATATTCTCCACTATCAACAGAAAGGTGGGTCTTGTTGAAGAATGTAGTTGAATCCTTTTATTGGTGAGCTAGAGCAGAGACATAGGTTACAACTCCTAGAGTTTTAAGGTATTATTATCATTGAGAATGGGAGAGTGTTTGCTTCATTAATCATTCTTACATAGGTTACAACTCCTAGAGTTTTAAGGTATTATCATTGAGAATGGGAGAGTGTTTGCTTCATTAATCATTCTTACATAGGTTACAACTCCTAGAGTTTTAAGGTATTATCATTGAGAATGGGAGAGTGTTTGCTTCATTAGTCATTCTTACATAGGTTACAACTCCTAGAGTTTTAAGGTATTATCATTGAGAATGAGAATGAGCCTCAAATCTTATACTTAGTGACCTTTATCGTTGCTTATGCTTTAACTTACCAATATCCACGCATAAGAGTATAAAACTGAAAGTAAAAGAAGCACAGATTAATCATTCTTGGTCTCTGGACTTTCTTTTATCATTGTAAAGCTTGTTGAGTTTTTTCCTAGCCTAGAACAGGTATTTTTTGGGTTTTGTCAAAGGCAGTCATAATCTAAGAACTACATTGAAAAGAATTTAGATATCATAAACTGTCACTTTGATATAAGATATTTTCTTTTTAAGCCCCACCTACACTTGTCTAGTCTAATATATATAAGATTTCAATTATATAAATGTGACCAGTTGTAACAATCTTAACATTAAACCCACGTGATTATCTCTTTGACGGAGATTAAAATGCGAATTTTAGTAAGTTTTAATAAAAGTTAATGAAATGTGTTATTGACAAATTGCGGATTCTGTGAAATATGTGATTTATGTTGATTGTTTAAATTAAAATCTAAATTATACTCCATTCGTCCCACAAAGATAGGCGTATTTCTATTTTCACACGGATTAAGAAAATATAATTAATATATGTTGAAACTATAAATTTACCTACATTCTACTTAATATACTCATACATTATATAATGAATTGTTTATATTTATTGATAACAATGTATATTAAATAGTGGTATATTAGAAAATAAAAACATTAATATACTCTAAAAAGAAAAGTGGCATATCTTTGTGCGACAAATAAAAATGGAAAAATAAGTCTATTTTTGTGGGACGGAATGAGTAATTTTTACCAAATATGGGCTAAACATGACATCAAAGTCCAATAAGTGCAAAAGCAATTTGATCGATGTAAAATTAAACGAGCAAACTACTTTTAAGATTGATGTTTCCAAACGAGGCACATATTAAGGTTCACAGGTGGAGTTAAGGGGATGACGCCCCAAGTATTTTACATTATTCCAATCACTCTCAACTACTTTGTAGTGTATTTTCAATTTTCGTCCCATAATATTTTTCGATGTCCTTACAAGTCTCGCCCCAGTGGCGGAACCACGGGACTTTCCTTTGCTTTTTTGGCTTCTAGAGTCTGATGCAGCATGTTGGAGGAGGAGGCAAGTTGTTTCTTTCCTTTTAATTATTTTCAATTGGCAAATATTGGCCTAATAACCTAAAGCTCAATAACACTAAAGCTTAAGATTCTATTATTGACGAGATTGAAGAGATGAGAATAAGGAAAGATCAATTTAAAATGTCCCAACCATTTCTACCATTTGTCATATATATGTATAGCAATTTGCTCCTCTTATGCTCACCTAATGTTCATATTTATTCTCAATTTGCATTGTGTTAGACACATAGATGGACATATTATTTTTGTATGGACAAATAGATTTTATCTTTTTGGTCTATCAATTTAACTTGCCTATTTTGGTACTCAAAATCGTCAATTTCAATTTTCTTAATAAAAAATTGGGGACGGGGCCTCCATCCTCCATCCCTAATATTTTTAGCTCCCACAAAATGTAATTCTTAGCTCCGCATTAACAATTAAATCTCACATCACTTATAACTCATACATAAATATAATATTAATATATAAAGATTTAGAATATTATTTTTAAGTTGAAATTTTAATATGGAATCTTTGTACGTCACATTTATCTACGACGGGCACATATTGATAAAATGCAAGTTCCATCATGATTGAAACACGTGAACGTCGTCATGTTGCTGGTGTACAAACCAAATATAATGAGATGAATTCTGCAGTATACTTGACACTAGAGTAGAACAATGCAAATAAATCTCATTTTCTTGTTGACTATTGCAAATTTAGCAATCTTACTCGATTATCATACAAGGACTAGTTGCACTAGTAAAAGAAGAAATAAGTGAATAATTTGAGTGGTTCTGGTACTCTTCAAACACACATTATTAGCACTCATTCCATTGAAATTTAATTTTATTCATTATAAAAATTTAGAGTCGACGATTAGATAAATTCCTTTAAGTTATTGTTGGACAATTTATTGTCACATCTGTTGAAAGATCTGCAAGTAATTATAATTCATGAGTGCAATACAATAATTTAATAGCAAATTAGAGTTGGAGTAGTAAAAGAAAGAATAAGTGAATATTTGAGTGGCTGTAGTACTCTTCAAATTGGCATTATTAGCTAGCTACATTTGCATACACTGCATTGACATTGATATGTTGATGTAGTGATATTTGAGCAAGATTCAAACTTTATTTGCGCAAGTTTAACTCATTTTCAAATGATATCCACAATATTCACAAACATTTAGTCTTCCTTTCAAAAGACTCTTATAATTTAATCTTTCGCAAGTTTCATTTTCGCGGAGAACTAATCCGTCATTGTAAAATCAACTTCAAAAGAAAGATTTGAATGTTTTTTTCTGTGGAGGATGAGATCTGCTAACTCCCTTTCTCGTGTCAAGGCTCGAGATTAATTAAGTACTCTCCCTTGGAACATGACAAAAACAAAAATACTTAATTTATACTCGCGTACACATGCTCTTATAATACCATATTAATTAAAGGATCTACAAACCTAACTTGTCACTATAATCGTATTATATTATAAAATTTGTCTATTTGTCTATTGCGAGTTTTAATTGTACCTAGATATATGATATCTGACACGTTAACACTATTTATAATAGAATTGAGTAACATTTTCTTAATGCTTTTCCATTCAATTTATTGCTACGTCTACTGAGAAGAAGAAAAAAAGTAATTTTAATTCAAGAGTGATACAAAAATTGGTTGAAATGTTATTCGAATTTAGTTAGGACTTTTGGGATTTTATATGTAATATGTAAAGTTTCTTAGAAAAAGTAAAAGTAGGTTTCTTACAAATTACAATGACAAATGATCCCACGTGTCTAATACCATAAAAAATACTAACTTAAATAGCATTTTTTTTGTGAATAAAATAAAATAAGATGAGAGGGAATTTAATAAATAAATTCCTCAAAATATTGTAAAGAATATTTCTAAGTCATTAAAAAAAAAATAATAATAGTTTCGACACACTTAGTCACGGATCCAGAAACTTTGTTCAGTACGAGCAAATATCGATAAAAAGTTTTAGCTATGACGGACTTCAGTAAAATAATTATATTTTTCAAGTCGCAACAAAAAAAAAATTGACAAAAATTTCTCCAAACTTTTTTTTCCCGGGTGGATCCAGCACGAGCGAGCGTGACGATTCTCCATGTGGTGGATCCGTCCCTGGACACACTAATATTTTTTCTTCTTTATTAAAAGGCTTTTATCGAACTAAGAATTAATTAATCACAATTTTGATACATTGAACATAACTAAGAAAATGGCACGAAATGTTCATCAAATGTCATTCAAATTTATCATCCAACATAGCAAACATAGTCAAATTTCATATCTTTGCTTTCCCTATAAAAATTATATACATCATTGTTTTTGTTTCTATGAGATACGTGCCACCTCTTGGTAATCATATCCCATCAAATGCAAATAGACTTATTCAAAAGTGTTTTCTGAAGGGCCAACACGCAATTTGTGTTACTAAATTTATGTCAAAACAATTATAATGAGTAGAGGAATGTTTTAAAGCTAAAATACATGCAATTGATTTTCAAAAGACCACGAAAATCTAAAATCTGGAGGGTCAAGAAGAAAAATCCTTTTTAATTTGAAAGACTTGTTTAGTATGTTGAATTAAATAATACTATATTAAACTGGAATAAAAGTAGATGTAAGAAGATTTATCAATTATTTAACTTAAATACAGTCGAGTCAAAAGTATCACACATGTTATAAATATCTAATGTATCACATCAAAATTATCCAATACTTTGCTAATTAATCACTTACTTTATATAAGTACCATTAGTTCAGCAACAGGCATCCAATTGGTTGATTAGTTCCCTAAACAATAATTTAACTTTCAAGTTGACAAATATAATTGCTTCTGTTATAAATATTATACTATTTAGTGAATGACATTCATACCCCTGTAACCCTAGGGATAATTACTTTATATATCTATTTCTTTCCCTATATATATTGGGCTCTAATTCTTAATAAAACACAAGTTTATTTGCCTCTTTATTTTCTTCTCTCTTTCTCTCTATTTCATAATACGTTATCAGCACGATTCCCTAAAATTATTAGAAGTTATACAAATGGCCAACATCACTAAACTCGAGTTTGTTGCACTCGACATATCTGGCAAAAGTTATTTATCATGGATCTTAGATGCTGATATTCACCTTGTCTCGAAAGGTCTGGGAGAGACAATAAAAGAAGGAAACAAAGAATCCCTGCAGAATCGTGCAAAAGCACTCATATTCCTTCGTCACCATCTTCATGATGGATTGAAAGTTGAATATCTTACCGTGAAAGATCCACAAATTCTCTGGAAAAACTTGACTGAAAGGTTTGACCATCAGAGGACTGTAGTTCTCCCCAAAGCCCGATATGAGTGGATGCATCTCCGTTTACAGGATTTCAAAACAGTCAGTGAGTACAATTCTGAATTGTTCAGAATAAGTTCTAAGTTAAACTTGTGTAGAGAAAAAATCAACGATCAAGATATGTTGGAAAAAACTTTTTCCACTTTCCATGCCTCGAATGTGCTCCTGCAGCAGCAATATCGTGAGCTTGGTTTTAAAAAGTACTCAGAACTTATATCATGTCTACTTGTAGCTGAACAAAATAATGAATTGCTGCTGAAAAATCATGGGTTACGTCCAACTGGTTCTGTACCATTTCCTGAAGCAAATGGTACCGCATTTCCTAAAGTAAATGCAATATCAAGACGTGGACGTGGACGCGGACGCGGACGCGGACGCTGGCGCGGACATGGACGTGGAAGAAACCATGGCCGAAATTTTCAGCAAAACCATCAGCAACAAGGGAGCAATTTTAAAAGGCATAAAGCAAATGAAAATAGCATATCAAGAAAGGAGTATGAAGAAATTTGCTTTAGATGTGAAATGAAAGGGCATTGGGTACGTACCTGTCGTACGGAAAAACATCTTGTGGATCTTTATCAAAAATCAGTCAAGGGGAAAGAAAAAGTAGAGACAAATTTCGCTGATTATGATGGTCCAATTGATGTGACTCATTTGGACGTCTCTGACTTCTTTGCTGACCCAAATGGCAATATCGATCATTTAATTGGAGGCGGTGTACTTGAGAATATTGATTAGTTTAATTTTCAGTATCTGAATTGTTCTTTTTCTTTAAAAGTCAGTATGAATTATGTTTTTACTTATTTTTTTGAAGTTAGAGACATTTACATTATTAAGAATTTTTAGTTGATTAAAAATGTCGCTAAATTTCTTTTTATGAAATCAAAGTTTTAGAATATTTATTTATTTTTGTTTATAAATTTAGGATGAATGACCAGGATATCTGTTTAGTCGATAGTGCAACCACACATACTATTCTTCAAGACAAAAAGTATTTCTTGAATACAATATCAGGTGCATCAAAAGTCTTTGAAGATATTGCTTAGTTTTAAAGATATTCGCTGCAATGGATATCACATTGAGATGATGCATAAAAATAATGCAGAATATCTTTGCATAACTTCTTTTATATCTGGCCAGAAGCAGATAAAAGAAAAACTTCCGGCACTCCCTTGTGGCATGTATTGTCCATCTATAAAGATGATTGAATCAAATATTATCACGCACCAGAAGTTCGTTGATCCAAAAAGTTTTATACTTTGGCATGATAGACTTGGACATCCAGGAACAATAATGATGCACCGAATAATTAACAACTCACATGGACTTCCTCTAAAGAACCAGAAGATTCTTTTACCTAATGATTATCCATGTGCTGTTTGTTCGCAAGGCAAGTTGGTCATTAGACCTTCGACTACAAAAGTCAATATTGAATCTCCAACTTTCTTGGAAAGAATTCATGGAGATATATGTGGGCCAATACACCCACCATGCGGACCATTTCGGTATTTTATGGTTTTAATTGATTCATCTACTAGATGGTCCCATGTTTGTCTACTTTCCACAAGGAATGTAGCCTTTGCTAGACTACTTGCTCAAATTATAAAATTACGAGCTCAATTCCCTGATTATTCAATCAAGAAAATTCGTCTTGATAATGCTGGTGAGTTTAGATCATAGACATTCAATGATTATTGTATGTCAGGTTGAACATTAGGTTGCTCATGTCCATGCACAAAATGGATTAGCTGATTCGTTTATCAAACGTCTACAATTAATTGCTAGACCATTACTCATGAAAACAAAACTTCCAACTTCTGTTTGGGGTCATGCCATATTACATGCTGCATCATTGGTTCGTTTAAGACCAATTGCGTATTATCAATATTCTCCTTTGCAACTTGCAATTGGTCATGAGCCTAATATTTCTCACTTACGAGTTTTTGATTGTGCCGTCCAAGTCCCAATTTCACCCCCACAACGTATAAAAATGGGTCCCCAACGAAGACTTGGAATTTATGTTGGTTTTGATTCACCATCAGTAATGAGGTATCTTGAACCTTTAACGGGTGATCTATTCACTGCACGTTTTGCAAATTGTCATTTTGACGAAATGACTTTCCCAACCTTGGGAGGAACAAAACTACATCCTGAAAAACATGGTAAAATTTCGTGGAATGAAACAACTTTGTCTCACTTTGATCCCCGCAGCAATCAAAGTGAGCAAGAGGTTGGAAAAATCATTCATTTTCAAAGAGTTGCAAATCAATTACCGGATGTATTTGTTGACACAAGAAAAGTGACAAAGTCACATATACCAGCAGAAAATATTCTTGCACAAATTGATGTCTCTGAAGGACAATCTGCTGTAGCAAATGAATCTCAAATACGCCAGAAGTGTGGTCGACCAGTTGGTGCTAAAGACTCTGTACCTCGAAAAAGAAAAGTACAAGAGAAAAATCGAGCAAAAACTTTAGAAGAAGTAGTATTTGAAAAGATTGATCAATCGGATATTGAGAATATGGATTAATCGGATATTGAGAATATGGTTCCTACAGAACCACAAGTATCCGAAAATAATGAGATTTCAATAAACCATTTAGTATCTCATAAACTATGGGAAAGAAATACTATTGTCATAGATGACATTTTCGCCTTTAATGTGGCTCTTGAAATAATGAAAGATGAGGATCATGAACCACTGTCTGTGAAAGACTGCCAGCATAGAAATGATTGGCCAAAATGGAAAGAAGTCATACAGGCGGAGTTAAGTTCCTTAGAGAAACGAAAAGTATTCGGACATGTAGTTCGAACACCTGAAAATGTAATCCCTGTAGGATACAAATGAGTTTTTGTAAGGAAAAGGAATGAAAATAATGAGATTACAAGATACAAAGCTCGACTTGTAGCTCAAGGTTTCTCTCAAAGACCAGGAATTGATTATGAGGAAACGTATTCTCCCGTAATGGATACTATCACTTTTAGATTCTTAATTAGTTTGACTGTGTCACAAAGGCTTGATATGCGCGTTATGGATGTAGTAACTGCATATCTATATGGTTCACTTGATAGTGACATATACATGAAAGTCCCTGAAGGACTCAAAATTCCATAAGCAAATAATACATGCCCAAGAACTATGTTCTCTATTAAATTGCAAAGATCATTATATAGATTGAAACAATCCGGACGCATGTGGTATGATCGCCTTAGCGAATATTTGTTGAAGGAGGGTTATAAAAATGATGACATTCGCCCCTGTGTTTTCATAAAGAAAACAAATAGTGGATTTTCAATTATTGCAGTATATGTGGATAATTTAAATTTGATTGGAACTCCTGAAGAGCTCAATAAAACTGCAGATTATTTAAAGAATGAATTTAAGATGAAAGATTTGGGAAAAACTAAGTTTTGTCTTGGGTTGCAAATTGAACATTTTCCAGAAGGATTATTTGTTCATCAATCTTCTTATACAGAAAAATTTTTAAATCGTTTTTATATGGACAAAGCACATCCATTGGCATCCCCTATGGTTGTTCGATCACTTGATGTGAAAATAGATCCATTTCGTCCACCTGAAGATGGAGAAAAAATTCGTGGTCCTGAAATACCATATCTTAGTGCAATTGGAGCGCTAACATATCTTGCAAATTGTACTCGACCTGACATAGATTTTTCTGTAAATCTCCTCGCAAGATATAGCTCTACACCAACTCAAAGACATTGGAATGGTGTTAAACACATTTTTGATATGGGATTATTTTATTCTCAAAAATTGGGATCTTCTTTAGTGGGATATGCAGATGCAGGTTATCTCTCTGATCTACATAAAGCTAAATTGCAAACAGGATATGTGTTTACATGTGGAGGAACAGCTATATCATGGAGATCCGTGAAGCAAACCTTGACAGCAACATCCTCAAATCATTCAGAAATTATTGCAATCCACGAGGAAAGTCGAGAATGTGTATGGTTGAGGAACAGGACCCATCATATCCAAGCATCATGCAGATTAACTTCGACTAGAGACAGTCCAACAATTTTGTATGAAGACAATGCAGCTTGTATTGCACAACTCAAAGGAGGCTTCATCAAAGGAGACAGAACAAAACATATCTCTCCAAAATTCTTCTACACGCATGAGCTTCAGAAAACTGGGAATATTGATGTTCAACAAATTCGCTCGAGTGACAATGTAGATGATTTATTTACAAAGGCATTGCCAACATCCACATTCAAGAAATTGACTCATGAGATTGGAATGCGTCGACTCAAAGATTTATAGTGATCAGTATCAGGGGGAGTAGCTGTACTCTTTTTCCTTCGCCCAAGGTTTGTCCCACTGGATTTTCTTGGCAAGGTTTTGACGAGGCAGCATTTATTGTAATACTCCAAAATAACTGTACTCTTTTTCCTTCGTTTGATTTTTTTCCCATTGGATTTTTATCAAACAAGGTTTTAACGAGGCAAATATTTTGTAATATGTCATTCAATGGGGAGTGTTATAAATATTATACTATTTAGTGAATGACATTCATACCCCTGTAACCCTAGGGATAATTACTTTGTATATCCTTTTCTTTCCCTATATATATGGGGCTCTAATTCTTAATAAAATACAAGTTTATTTGCCTCTTTATTTTCTTCTCTCTTTCTCTCTATTTCATAACAGCTTCTGATTTATTGATTGTTTGATATATTTAACTAGATAAGAATTAACATGATTATTAAAAAAAAAAAAAAGATAAAGTTTTGTCTATTGCTTATTACAAATTATGCATATACCACAATAAAGTAGTTCTTCAATAGCATGCAAAAAATGCTATCTATCACGTTCATAGCATTTTTCGAATGTTATTAATGTGGAGTTATTAAAAGTCCACCTTATATTATAGCATTTGTTAAATGCTATTACATAAGTGCATAATCTATATGCTATCAATCATGTTTGGTAGCATTTTTTTGAATGCTATTAATGACGGTGTTGTTAAAAATTCGATCTCAATTATAGTATTTGTTGAATGTTCTTATATTAGCTCATTTATAGCATTCAAATAATGCTATGTTTCAGGTTTGATAGCATTTTTTTCTGAATGCTATGTTTCAAGTTTGTTAGCATTCTTCAATCGTTATACTTACATTCTATATCATTTTATTTGTGTTATGATGTTGTTTTAATAGCATTCTTTATTTGTCATGATCATTGAATATTGATAGCATTCTTTTTCTTCATATTTTTATATTTATACCATTCAAGAACACACTATATACATTTCAAAATTACTCTTCAATCCCGATTAGCAAATCTATAATACTTCTATTAAATAATCTTGATAATAATTTTTTTCACATCACTTAAGACGATAATATTTGTTCTCATTTAATAGTTCACATGGACAATTGAAAATATGTTTACAATGTCAAAATATTTAAGATTAAAAAGTAACAACTAATGAAAGTCTCACAACCTTCATACAACCATCTTAAAAGTAAGTTCATTACGATTGCTTAAAAAATAAAAATAAATTAAGGAATGTCTTCATGTTAAGTCTTGTACCAAGAACCTGAAAAAGAAGTATAAAATAATTATTTAAAGCAGTAAAAAAAATGTAATATGATCAAGGGAACTCTATTTAATAAGTGAAAACATATTAGTATGTTAAACAAAAGTTTACCTTTTATATTCCATTACAATCATGTTAGATGGTCATGCAAGTGTAGTACCAACGCTATCTTCAACGGAAGTCATGAGTATGTTATAAGCATTAGATTAAATATTTAAGCCTCTATTTGGTAACTTGTTTATAAACACATTTCTCAAAATCACTTTTTAACCACACGCATTTCTCCAAATCATTTTTTAACCACACAAATTTCTCCAAATAACTTTTCAACCACATATTTTACCTCGAAATCATCACATTCTTTGTTTATAGATAAAAATATTTTACCAAACAGAGACTAAGTTAGCTCTTTTTTTTTCTTGGTGTTGGATTTTCCCTCCTTACATTGTATTATACGCTCGTATTGAAATAAATTCGCTCGTGCTAAATTGACTTCCTATATCCTACCCTAAGCTGTAGCGCCTCGAGTTCTAAATACCCGGTTCACTGCATCATTTTCTGGTCTAAACTTTAAAATAATATTCTAGCGGAAGAAATAGCTGAAATTCATTTTTGGTAACATTAAATAAACTTTAATGGTCGATAAAATTCGAAAACATTTATAAAACAAATCAAAATAACGAATCGAGCCATTAATAATACAAAATATTCGGCAATGCCATAATTTCTCAAATAATTGAAAATCTCAAAAATAGCCAAAGTTTAGAAATATGGATTCGTCAAAATAAGATTTCAATTATTTAACGACTATTGCCACAATCATCCATCACTTGCCACCATCTCCGAAATCTGCAAATATTGTTAAAATAGACATGAGCATTTCATAGAAATACTCAGTAGACTCATCGCCAATTAATTAATCTACATTATAATTGAACACATAAATGCAGGCTCTTTAGAAATCATAGGGTGTGGGTTGCTCTTCTCGTGCATTAAAGCACGTGGCTTCTCTTTGAAAAACCATAGGCTCTTTAAAATCATAAGGTGTGGGTTGCTCTTTCTTCTCGTGCACATAAGGCACATAAGTTATGCATAACATCATCATTTATCTTCCAAGACATTCTCTTCTTTCTTTCTCATGTATAAAAGCATATAAGTTATGACAAGTATAACAACATAAATATTTCCAAAGAAATACATTCTCGCCTCTTTTCATAAAAATGACTTTCACATAAGTCACATAACATACACATTCACATGCAATCACAATTTAAATCAATTAATATGGGCGAGTCTACCTTAAACTTAACAAGTGTGGTTGAGCGGGAATGACTTAAATCCTTTAAATCTCCATACGCCTCGTCTAGCCAATTAGAAAAATAAGTTAAATTAGTCTTTTGAAATTTATAGTTTAAAAATGATAATTTAAAATTTAGGGACTGAAATCGCTGATTTTGAAAGTTGGAGGACTAAAATGAATATCTTTAAACTTGGAGACTAAAGTGAAGTTTTTCAAGACTTTCAGGACTCGAATAAAACGTTATTAAAATATTCAAACTAAGATAATCAGAATTTTTTATTTAAAGGATAGAGTTTTAAAATATTTGAACTCATGGGCCGAAATGAAACATTTGGAACTTTGGGGACTAAAATGGAACTTTTCAAAATTTGGGTTGAAGCTCAAAACAAATATTAAACTATTGGGATTGAAATAATTGATTTTAAAATGAGGGGACTGTTTAAAACTATTTAAAAACTAAAGGACTGAAATGATTAGTTTTAAAACAAAAAAGGACGGAAATAAATATCTTTAAAAACTTGGAGACTAAAGTGTAATTTTCAAAAATCAAAATTATTAAAAACAATATTCATTCATTCTCTCTCACTTGTTCGGGTCGAAGCAGAGAAGGGAGAGAAGGAGGTGTGACGCTCCTCGCAAGTCCGGCCCTTCAGCCGGTGATGTGCCGGCGCAGGGTGGCGGCAAGCGACGGTTCAAGAGGGGGTTCCGATTAGGGGTTTAGGAGTGAGGTTGGGTGCGTAAATCGAGGTCAAGTTCGTGATTTTCCTGCGAAAAGACTGGTGATTGAAGTATGAAATGGATTCCTGGGGTTATGGGTTTTTCTCTTCTTGGTTTTGATTTTGATTTTGGCTTATTTGATGAGGATTTGGAGGAGGCAGTGGAGGCTGGCCGTTGATGGTGGTGGTTTGGAAATGGGTGGTGATTGTGGAGCATTGTGGTGGTTGTGGTGCATTACGGGGGTTATGCAGTAGGCGGTGTGGTTGCGGGCTGCAAAGGGGCTTGGGTGCAGGCGGTGGGTGATCGAGGTGATGATGACGATGATTCAATTGGTGTTTGGGTTTGATTTGAATAGGGCAGTAGCGGTGAGAGGTGGTCTGAACTGGTTGTGCGGTGATGGTGTAGTGGTTGGTTGCGGTTGAGGTTGAGGTAATGATGCATTGGAGCTGGGCTGGTTCGGAAGTGGGTGGAAATGGTGAACGGGAAGTGGTTTGGTTGTTGTGATGATTGGGGGCGGATGTGGTGGTTTTGGTGAGACTGAAACAGCAATATGAGAATGACTGGAAATCAGAATTGTGGTTGTGTTGAGAGAGAGGGTTGGTGATGTATAAGTATAGGGTTGGGGTGAAGTGAAGTGATAGCTAGGGTATGGAATTGGATGTGGTTGGTTGAAGTTGGTGGAGGTATGGGTTGATGGGATGTTATGGAAATCTTGACAAATAATACACGAAATTAGAGAAAAATAATGCGCGTAAAATCAACTGAGTCGGAAAAATGAATCTGATAAAATGAGCTTAATACCAAATTCGAGTTTAAAAGATTTTTGAAAAGAATAAAATAAATAAATAATATATAATATAATTTTAGAAACTCGAAATTTATTTAAAATTGAATTTGACTCGATATTTCTCGACTCGGTTAGACGAATACGTCGTGACTTTAAATTAAAAATGGGTGAGATCGCAATGACACATATTCATAATTTAAAATAATTATTTAATACGTGAGAATTTCTTGATCGCTACATAAGCATAGCTCATAAGTTATATTAGATAAATCCAAATATATAATTAGCAATCAGCATATATTTTGGACTTTTCTTAATATATTGTCAAATTATATTTAATTCAACGTTTGAGACATGTTATTAGAGATTCGATTTTTTTGCATGTTAATGGAACATGTTCAAATGGATACTCTTGTCTGCGACATGTAATTAATTGCTAACTTGAAAATTGGTGTTCAATAGAAATTTTGGCTTGTGTCCTCGTCTCCTTGTAAGTATATGGCACCAATATTATTCTCTATTTCTCTTACCAACCTTTACAATGATTGGATTTTTCTGAGATCAAACCAGAGGCAGATCCACCTCTAGGCGATGTAGCGTAGCCGTCGGTGGACCGCTAGCAATGGCGTTGTGCTCCTGTATAGAGGTTTCAATTTTTTTTTCCCAAATTACTACCCCAATCCCAAAACAGATACAAATCGTTCTCCCATTTTGTTCAAATCTGCAAGTATTGAAACCACAACCCAAGTCAAATCCCTACCCTAACCCCTTTCCTGATTCTCTCTCAGCGTGGTCAATCAATGCCCTTCGAGTTCGCCTTCACCACTAGTGTCATCGCTGGAAACAGCGCTGCTTCCTTTCGTCGCCATCGGACGCCTGTCGCTCTAATCCAGCTCCTTTTGCTTCTGACCACCAGTCCAACCGGTAACAGATTCTGAATGTCTTTTTCTTTTTTCCTTTTTTTTTTTTAAGCAGGTCTGTTGTTATTATATATATATATATATTTGGTTTTGTAATTTTCAGATTCTTTGGGTTGTGAATGTCTAAGTTTTAAACATTTTAATCAGTAATATTGAGGTTTGATTTCTCAATTTTTTGGTTAGATTGCTCGGCTCGGCTACCCATTGTCATTCCCCAATTTTTTATCCATTTGTGATTTCTCATTTTAATTATCAGGTAGTGAGGCTAAACCTTGATTCGTTATAATTGATTTGGGAATTATGCATAAATGTTCAATTTAAGTTTTTGCAATTGCAATGTGGTTAGATTTGTAAATTGTGATTATTGGGATGAATCTATGATTTGATTTGTCATCATTTGAGTCTATGATTTGATTTGTAATCGTTTGAATCTCAATTTCTCATCATTTGAATCTCAGGTATGTGAGGCTGACCTTATTTTAGTTTTGAATTTGAAATGTTATTTGGAAATTTTGCAAAAATGTTAAGTTTTTGGAATGTGTTCATTGGTGAGCCCATATTCCCCTTATGTGAAATGAATTATATAGTGAATTGTGAGTTGGATTTTGGTGAATATTTGACTTCTAAATTGTGATTATGTTTATTGGAATTTAAGATTTGTTGAGTATTTGATTTGATTTGTGAATTTTGATAATTGATTTACAGATAATAGAACATTTTTTCCAACCTAAACTGAATTCTCAACCTAGTAATTCTAGTTCTAGTGGTCCTGCAATTACTTCTGGTATACGACAACAGTTATTCGACTTTGATAATACAACGAAATTTCGCACTGCATTCAATATGAATGATCTTGTGTCGAATCCAGAAAAAAGACGAAAATCGATTCGTATGATCCTAACATTAGAGATAATGTTAGGATGATATACTTATTGATTATTTTTTAATATTATTTAATTAAATATTCAATAAAAAAAAATTAGCTATTGCGCCGTCATCCGTCATCAGTCAACGGTCAATCGTGGACCGCTCTAATTGGACTTTAGTCCTGAATCCGCTACTGGATCAAACTGCTCTTTGTGATAAATTTCTTGTTTAAAACTTAAGTTGGCATTTATGTGAAAACTTCACAGCGTTGTTTTTTATGATATATTAATGTTATGTTGTAGATTTTTTTAATTTTTTTTGTTTTAATCAACATAATAATAGATATCAATAATTTGTTTGTAACTTCAAAATTGTTTTGTATTTGTCCTATTATTAATAATCTTGGATCAACCCTTGTCGGTTAAGTTTTTAATTTCATCTTATTAAAAAATAGCGAGGGTCAACTATTTTACGGTAAAATAACTAAATACATGTTCAGTAGAATCAGTTAAAAAAAAATCCCTAATGGTTGAGTTGTATATATCATAGAAATATGACATACTGAGTCACAAAAACGAAACAATCCAACCACTCAATTCATTATAAAAACTCAGAAAATTAAAAACCCGTAAAAAACCAATACACAAACCCAAGATTCATTTTACCCCATTTTACGAACTGTAAAACGTCGTGTTACCCACCAAGTTCATATGGCAAGCTCCTACAAATTATGAATTTTGCTACTTGCACAATCTTAATCTTAATCTTAATATATATAATAATAGTATAGCCATCAAAAAAATCCACACATAGTTTCCCGCCATTTTTCCCTGCTATTTTAGGAAACTTTGTAATTTTATTAATTATTTTAATAATTGAATTAGGAAACTTCAATTAATGCAAAATTAATTATAAGTGACATGTAATAAATGACTTATTGATTGTAAAAAATAAAAAATCTATAAAAAGATCAAATTGTGTATTATTTTTATTCTTTTGATAATTATTGTAATATTTTTTCGTCAAAAAATATGCAATATAGGTGTCAAATTCATGATCTTAACGAGAAGTTCAATACAAGTTAACAAATGAACAAAATATAAGGTTTTATCAAACTTATTCTATTTAAAAATAAAATATAGCCCATACATTTATTTAACATGCACAAAATATAGTTTTTTGTGTGTGTGGGTAACATGGTCATTTTCAATAGTTGGTGAAAAATAAAATGTCACATTGTATTTGAAACCATTGAATATGAGTAAGTTTGATATAAACTATAGAAATTGTTTTAAATGTGTGATTGAAAGTGAAAGAATGTAGTATAAAAAATAAAATAATTGTCAAATCAATCAATTGAGTGGTTAAAAATTGATTTTCTTTGTTTAGAATGTGTGGTTAAAAAGTAGTATTTGCAATTGTGAAAAATTAGTTTTTAAATAATGTGTGGTTGTGAATGAACATTAAAAAAAATTATTTTTGAATAATCAATTCTATATGAATAAATAAACTAAGGAAACTAGATAATGAACAATTAACTGTTAAAAAAATGCAATTCATAACTTTTCTTTTTCTTTTTCTTTTTTTTTTTTTGATATTTTGATTGTATATTGAATATACAATTTATGCATTAAAGTAAGAATTCTTATAGGAAGAAATGAAATTACAAATTATTCACAATTTGTGTATGCAAGTTATTATTATTATTTTTTTATTGTGTTATTTTTATCGGGCATTGTATTTTTACAACTTATTCAATAAATATTATTTATTCCGTGCATCGCACGGGTGCGATTACTAGTATATATAATAATAGTATAGCCGTCAAGAAAACCCACACATAGTTTCCCGCCATTTTCCCCTACTATTTTAGGAAATTTTGTAATTTTATTAATTATTTTAATAATTGAATTAGGAAACTTCAATTAATGCAAAATTAATTATAAGTGACATGTAATAAATGACTTATTGATTGTAAAAAATAAAAAATCTGTAAAAAGATCAAATTGTATATTATTTTTATTCTTTTGATAATTATTATAATATTTTTTCGTCAAAAAATATGCAATATAGGTGTCAAATTCATGATTTTAATGAGAAGTTCAATACAAGTTAACAAATGAGAGCAAACTCTAAATATATCATTTTTAAAATTGCCTCAAATAATAAAGGCAAAAGTTTTACTTATACTTTTTACTTTTTTCAATATCTAATCTTTTTAATTTATCTCATCTAAGATATAAAATGATATTTATCATTTCTTACCTAATTTCAATTTGAAATAAATGATTAATTTCAAATCTTTTTTCTTATCAAATTAAAAGAAATAATGATATCCGATCTTTCTAAGTAAATTCAATTGAATCATTTTAATTTCTACAACTTCAGGTTTCGATAAACTCTTTGGTAATTTTGAAATTAATTTCATAAATTTACTCATTTTGTTCATTTATCTATTTTTTAATTTTTATAAATTTAAAATAACATCAATTTGTAAAATATATATTACAGACTTTAACAATTAATTCTATAGAAAATAAAAATATAAGGTTTTATCAAACTTATTCTAATTAAAAATAAAATATAGTCCATACATTTATTTAACATGCACAAAAAATAGTTTTTTGTGTGTGTGAGTAACATGACCATTTTCAATAGTTGGTGAAAAAATAAAATGTCACATTGTATTTGAAACTATTGAATATGAGTAAGTTTGATATAAACTATAGAAATCGTTTTAAATGTGTGATTGAAAGTGAAAGAAATCTTATAGGGAGAAATGAAATTACAAATTATTCACAATTTGTGTATGCAAGTTATTATTATTATTTTTTTATTGTGTTATTTTTATCAGACATTGTATTTTTACAACTTATTCAATAAATATTATTTATTCCGTGCATCGCACTGGTGCGATTACTAGTTATATTAATAATTAGGTAATGTTAAATATGTGTTATATTGATTTAAAAGCTGATGTGACGTGTGTAAAAAAAGAATTGTACCACATAAATTAATTGTCACACTCATTGTGAGTGTAGTAAAGTTGACAAATCGTGGGCCCTAGTAAATTCCTCTTTATCACACAAATGTATTGCACTGAGGCATTTAATGTTCCAGTATATATAGCCCCCACCCATCACCATACACACGTTGAACATAATCATTTTATATTTTATCTCAAAATCATAAATAATTCAATTTAACAACTGTTTGGTAAATAAAATAAACTGATTTATAAACTAATTTATAAATTACACAATTTTTCAAACCACTTTTTAATCACAAATTTTCTCCCTCCGATTTTCAACATTTACTTTTTACCTCGAAATTATAAATAAACAAATTTATAAATCACACAGTGTTACCAAACAGACATAGATTACCAAACAGAGGTGCATGCAAAACATTTTTCTAACCAATTTTTAACCATATATTTTTCCAAAATCACTTTTCTTCCACGTTCAATTTTAATCACAAAAAAAAATAATTTATTTTTTACATTTTTACTTTTTTTCTATTTTTTTATTCCGAAAAAATAATATTTTTAAAGAATCAAAATCAAATAAGCACAACTCATTTTTCAATAATGCTACATACATACCCATATTTACGCCTGAGTTATGTATGGAGATCACATGGGGTGACATGTTTGCATCATTATTAAATCACTCCATATCGATACATCACTGTAATGTACATCAATGTGTAAATGAATGTACAAATATCATTATACTTATATCTAAGGCTCAGTTCGATAATATTAGAATCTGATTTATTTATATTTTTAAGGTAAATTATGCAGTTAAAAATTAGAGATAGAAAATATATATAATTAAAAAATAATTTAAGAAAAAAATATATTATTTATAAATAAATTTATAAATTATAATATCGCGTTAAATAACATACGCTAAAATGGAATGATATGGATGAATACAAAAAAGCTACTCAATTACACAAACAGCAAAAAGGACAGCAATAGTATCTGTCCAACAGCACTTTTGCATTCCATTTCTTAACATGGCACAAATTGACAAATTAGAGCTTATTACATCCATGGAAAAGTTTTAACATAACTTTTAAACTCATTATCAACCATTCAATTTTAATCAAGTTTATATTTTATGACTTTTTAAATATTTTTAAATCACACATTCATTCAAAAAAAAAAAAAATCACAAAAATCAAAACTTTTTCATTGACCAAACAAGTTGTTAATCCTCTTGGATTGTACTTACGAGTGCGCGACAATAACAACAAATTCAATCTTATTGTTATAAAATATTATAAATTAGGTATTAGGTAAAATTAGGTTTTGAGTGAAAATTACTCTATACCCCTGTAAAATTTATATATTACGATTGTACCATTATCCACTCCTATAAATAGGGGCCTATATTCATTTGTAACATTTGGAATAAGAAGAGAAGAATTCTCCTCTCAATTCTCTCCATCTCTCTCTATTTGTTCTTAAATTTTGATAGTTTCACAACACGTTATCAGCACGAGTCTCTAACCTATTGAGTAATATGACGGGAGTATGCTCTACAGTTGCATCTAAATGATGAAACTCTGTATCAGAAACCAGATTATTATTAATCATCATTTATACATCATAGATTAGAAAATCAATTCCAAATATATAGAAAAATTGAAGAAATTGTGTAACCCAAAACTTTCAAAGCAAATTCACGCCAAACTGTATATCCAAACGATGATCGGAGACCAGATCCGTGACGACGACGACGACGGGACGTCCTCCGGCACCGGCGCGGCGGCGATTCCGGCGACGACGTCAACAGGAAGTTTGTTCGTCTTGATGTTCTTGATTTTTCTAGGATCTTACTTTTCTGTTTTGTGCAGTTTTGAAATTTTCCGGCGATCGAACGTGGCGGTTTTCTTAAAAACCATTTTTGGAGAACTTTCGACGGGATTTTGAACTTCGGACCAAAAGTAAGTTCGTTCTAAATTAAATCTCAAACCTATTGTTGGTTTCGATTTATCCATATGAGCAATATATTAAAATATGGACCATTTTGCCCTTGGTAATACATAAAAATATATTAATCATAAATTAACGATTAATATGTGATCAACAAGGTATACGTAATAATCATTGTCATACCGTGATAGATTGAGTTATTATGGACTGGATTTATACCTTAACTGGATATGACTCATTATCGTAACGGATTGGACTATTATGAATACCTTCACTGGATTTGAAGATATGACTCGCTCACTCATGAAAGGTAATTATTTCATTATGTTAACACCGCCTATATGGTCGGTTTATCAATTGAATATATGGAATACTTTACATATATTCATATTTTATATTATTTCAGAAACACCTCAGTTGTTGGTTAATTCTAACATATTAGAGGTTGTTGTTAACATATATACGTGGTGGTATAACCTCAGTATTATTATATATACAATATTATTGTTATTTGATACTTCATTAAATGATACCAGAAGTTATCAAATACTAAAGTTAGAAAATATTTTATCAAATGATATCAGAAGTTATCATTACTAAAAAGTTGGTAAATGTTGATAAAAATATTTTATCAAACGGTACCAGAAGTTACCATTATCTGTATTGAAAAGATAGATAAAAATGAATTATTCAACAAAAGAAATGTTGATGTATGATAAGATAATATCACATGATAGCACGGATATGGCTAATGTGAAAATAATCTCATCAGTATTATGAGATGAATATTAGATGATAAGTGTCTGAAAAAGTTCTTGCACGAGCACTTATGTATTCCAGAAGAAGTACATATTTACTCCAGAAGAAGTAAAAATTATCATCTAAACATACTGAAATGATATTATTATTATTGCTCCTGAAGAAGTATAAACGAGTCATACATGCAAAATACAAAAGGGGGAAATATTTATGATCCTCAAAATTAGAAATGTGTTTCGGGAGTAGCCGTATCCTACCACCTCTGATATTTTGAGGAAATAAAGAAAAAGGTGTGTTTCAAGAGTAAGAATACTCCATACTCTATCACCTTAAATCTTTGAGGTACACAAGATTAAACATTGATAAAATCCTAGAAATTTATGGTGTGTCTCAAGAGTGAGAATACTCCGTACTCTATCACCACCTATTCTAGGGTTCACAAAGTTAAATTTATATTAACCGGACTCCATTTTCGCTTAATTCCCCTTCCTTGCGACCAATCTATCTTTAATCCTCCTGGATCTTGTATTAGTATATATGATTGCAACTTATCCAGCAGTTCCTCGATAGTAGGAGCAGAAATAAGGATTCTCCTAGAAAATGGAGAGATGAATCTCTGTTCCACAGCATGATCAATAAATGTTAGCAAACCATCGAAGAAATTGTTAACATTTAAAAGCCCAATAGGCTTGGTATGGAGATCTAAATGAGCCCATGAAGTAATATTAAAGATTTCTTCTAAAGTACCAAAAACTCCGGGCAGGGCTATATATAGCATTCAAGTTATGCGATCATGGATAGATAACGTCTGTACTTCATGCCCTCGTGTTTTGCCTGCGATATCAACTAAAGGAACGGGTATAACACCTATCACTCTTGCTTTTTCTGCTTGAGCGGATTGTGAAACACAACCCATCAATCCACTGCTACCTCCTCCCTATACTAGATTGATACCTTTCTCTCCCAACTTCTTTCCTAGATCCACTACTGCTTCTAGATACCCAAAACCTTTCCCTCATTTTGATCTACAAATACACAAATAGTTTTGATCTGTCGAAATTTTGGTCCTTCCATCTTTGAGAGAATAAGGAAGAAAAAAACTTATGAGAAAATGATATTTTGGGATGCATGAAACTGTGAAAATCATTGGCTTTTTAAACTTGAAAAACTTCACTATTTACTGCTCGTCTTTCGAAAAAAGTGAATATTTACTTTTGACAAAATCACCCTACTCACCTTTCGGTGATTTAATATTTTTAACCAGTCTTTATCAAAACTCATGAAAGGAAACAGAAAAATATTTTATATGTGCATATATATAAAATGATTTACCTTGTATCAATGTTGAATAGTCAAAACATCATTGTTTATAACAGCCTGGCAAACAGGATCTTTTGCTATTATATTTTTGAGACTATAACGCTCTTTATCGCTGATGAATTTAGCCCATAAAGATAGTAGTTCAAGCTGCACATACCCACTAGGGTGCGTCTCAAGAGTCAATCGGATATCATCCAATGACTCCTTACTCAGTCCACCCTTAATGAAGTCTATTTTATCATCTCGATTTATGGATGAATATCCTATTGATTTACAACGGGTATCACATGTCCATCGAGCACATTTGTAGCAACCATTTAATCTTTTTGCTCTTCGCTTCTTTGCAAAAGTACTCTTACCTAAGTCAGGCTTGTGCTTAGAAAATGAATCTGATAATTCACTAGCTAATCGAACTTTTGCTTCGATCAACCAGCGTCTTTCGAGCCTAATTCGATAAATTTTTCTCAAATCATTTACTGGAAGATTAGAATAATATTTAAGAATATTTGAAAGTATGATATCCATTTTTGATGGATCTAGCATTCTTCCCAAGTGATCTATTTAAATGCATTATTCAACGCGTAAAAGAGCGGTGGCTCCGCGTGTCAGTGATTCCATCAAGAAATAATGGAATAAATTATTGAAAAGGTGGGAACAATGAGATAATGCGTCATTACCTTTTTCGATATAAGGGAAGATTTGGCGACAAGATTATGATATTTTCTTGGATATTGTACCTAATTTTTTCGGTATACTAAAAGTAATAAAGGTATACTGATTTGAACTGTACAGAAATACGTACTGATGAAATGAATACTGTATTGAAACAGAAGTTCATACATATGTACAAGTGAAATATCTTGCTGAACCTGAAGTTCTATAATGATTGGTTAAATTCCAATTCAATAATGAGATTTATTACGAATGCAAAATGACATTCATTAAATAACCAGAAGATTGTTCAGGTTAACAAGTTATCATTGCTGCTTGTTCTCAAAAGCAAATTAATTATCTCAGTAAGAAAATGAATGACTGATTATTTGCTCAAGTAATGATATTACGAGCAAAGTGATAAATGCTAGCATGAATATATCTTAAAGTCATTAATGATTTTACGAATTAGTTGAGATAATAGAATATTATATTGCTAATGGTTTAGCAAATTAAAAGCCTCAAATTATTTTCTATGAGAACAATTTGAATATAAATATTTCTCATGCAGCAATATTCTACATACAAACATGTCAATACGATGAAATAAAGATTTGCTTGTGAAGCTTTATGATTTGTAAAAGTGCGATATGTATACAATCCACCAAAGCGCACTTAGATATATGATTGAGATTATATCTCTAAAAGAATGACATGTGTGATGGCATTTTAGCCGATTGATAATATTTGTGAACATTATGGGGAAAACACTCCTGAAGCATAATGACTATCGATTCCAAAAATAAATATCTCTTGAATTATTGAAATGATCCCTTTGAGGCTAAATACTCATAGTGAGTAAAATGGACATAGTTAAATGATGAGATATTCAGGTACCTGATGAAAGAACATATAAAGAGACCTCTCTTGTTATATTGAGTTGAAATGGAATCGATGAATAAGTCGACTGCATACATAAACAACCCTCTTATGAAAATGAGGTTGATGAAATTATAATACTTTGGCCAAGTATATAACCCCAATGTAGGGATTATTGTTCAAGGACCTGAAGTCCAAATGCTTAAATGTATAAAGACAGTAATTATATGTACAAATAAAAAATATTACACAGTCGTAAAAGACGACTCGTTGTGCGCAAAATTTTTCATTAAACTGGCATGATATATGGTGGATAGACTATAGTCTAAATCACTAGCTTGAGCTCTTTGATATACCAATGAGTGAGATCAAAATGTATGATTCTCATCTCGGTACTTTGAGAGTATTCTTTGATGTACCAGTTGATCGGGTACGTTGAGATTTCAAGTAAAATGATTGTAGATTATATGTCAAAATTGATATATATTTCAATGATTGATTATACAAATCAAAAATTTTGGTTTATGATATGTAAGAACATACATGTATAATCAATGAAAGATTCAATATACCCAGATTAATATCATTATAGGATGATACAAATGACTCCATGATATAATATTTTGAAAGTGAAATTGGAGTATACTATTTATGACATCTGGGAATTTAATTATTCACTAGAAGTGAATATGAAAATGATTATGTTTAATTATTCACCAGAAGTGAATTCTAGATTTGATTATTCACCAGAAGTGAATTCTAAATTTGATTATTCACCAGAAGTGAAAGATGCAATCGATAAATTAGTACAGCATTGTTTAATATAGCATGTTATGACATCATGAGCTATGAACTATTTATATAAAAGCTCATCATATATTATATGTTTGATGAAAAGATTCGTAATTGCACCAATATACTTGTGATATTCCATGAAATGAATAAATACGCGTTGCACTCTTTTTCCCTTAGCTAAGGTTTTGTCCCACAGGGTTTTCCTAGCAAGGTTTTTAATGAGGTAACATTTGAGACGTATTGATGAAAATTAATGAGAATAATGTACTCTTTTTCCCTTCGCTGAGGTTTTGTCCCACAGGGTTTTCCTAACAAGGTTTTTGAGGCATCATCATAGCTATCAACAAGCTATAATTCAGCAACACATTGTTATACTGGAATGATATCAACAAATGAAGAAAATCATACACATCTTATGAAGAATGTTATAATATCGGCTACACACAAGAAGATTTTCATATATACATATTCCAGACGAAAGATGATATCATTATTCAAAAAGTTCATGAATACTTGATTGCACACTTCAGGGGAAGAATCATGCTGTACTCTTTTTCCTTCGTCCAGGTTTTGTCCTACTAGGTTTACCTGACAAGGTTTTAACGAGTCAGCGGTTGTACTCTTTTTCCTTCGTTCAGATTTTGTCCCATTGGGTTTTACTGACAATGTTTTAATGAGGCAGCACTAAAGTACTGAAGCACTTCAGAAATTCAAATTTCAGTACATGATTTGAACTACTTATCATTGATGTCATTTTGGATATTAGACTCCATGATTAATGATGGTCAACATCAGGGAGAGCAGTTGTACTCTTTTTCCTTCGCTCACGTTTTATCCCACTGGGTTTTTTTAGCAAGGTTTTAATGAGGCAGACAATTGAGCAAGCGAGTAATATGTCATTCAAGGGGGAGTGTTATAAAATATTATAAATTAGGTATTAATTAGGTATTAGGTAAAATTAGGTTTTGAATGAAAATTACTCTTATACCCCTGTAAAATTTACATATTACGATTGTGCCATTATCCACCCTTATAAATAGGGGCCTATATTCATTTGTAACATTTGGAATAAGAAGAGAAGAATTCTCCTCTCAATTCTCTCCATCTCTCTCTCTATTTGTTCTTAGATTTTGATAGTTTCACAACACTAATTTTATAGATATAATTTTAAAAAAAAGGTAAGGTCAACGAAATGAAGTTTTTTCCGTCATTTAATTGATCTTTAGATTTAGCTCATATTTGGTTCTAATTAAAGTTTAATTTTAATTATAAGTCAAAGTCAATAATTAATTTTAATTATTTATTTTATAGGATCACAACTTTTCAACCACACATTTCATCAATTTCTATAAAATCTAGTCTCTATTTGATGTTTAAAAAGAGTTTGTTTAAAATAAATAATAATTTTTAAGAGAATGTGTAATTAAAATTAAAGTAGAAACTTTTTTGGATTTATGTATAATATTATTTTATTAATAAATGTATGAATGTAAAAAATAGGAAAAATGTGAAAAAAATTAAAAGAGCTCAAACAAGGGCCTAATTTTAATCTCCACCAATCAGGAACTTAAAATAAATAATTTTTATCAACGACAAGAAAATGTAGATTGTATCAATAGAATGGACATGATCGTAATGAAGTGAGCTCAGAGGAAGTGGGTTTGCGGTGAATTCTCGAGCTTGGTTGCTGTCGATACATATGGATTGCACACTTCATTACATTAATTAATTGGTATAAGAGTTAAGAGATTCAGATAGTAGTGAAGGATGTTTAATACGTGGTAAATCTGAAAGGAGTATATTTATGACAGATTATCGAGCTTCCATGATACATCTTCAAGTGGTAAAAGGGAAATGTGGAAAAACCTCAACTTTGCTTGAGGCTTCCGCAAGTGTACAAGTAGTCTTCCACCCTATATCATTGGAGGTATAATCTGCAATTTACATCCTTCATTAATGTTCATGACAGGACAAATGGGGCCGTAAAATTGCAGTTCAACCTTTTTTATGATAGATTATCGAGCTTGATTCTGAGTAATATAGAGTTGATTGCACCTCGTCTATCAACTATAATAATAACTTTGAAAAAAATGATGACAATACTCTACGTTGACTGTTGAAAGTAAAGTGAATATATGACAAAAAACTTAGGTTCAAAAGTTAGCTTTTAAGGAGATTTATAAAGTTAAAGCACTTTCAAGACTAATTAAACTAGATTAGTCCATTATATCACATCAACACTGCCAAACTAGAAATGGATAACTTTAACTAGAGGAAATACTTGGTGAAGCCCTCACCAATTGGGAGCCCTTATCTACCCTATCCTAAATGGATGATGTAAATCGCATGATATGTCTCAACTGGTCAGAGACTAAGAGATTGACCATTGATCAAAATTCAGAAGGAAGTCAAGATCAAAATTCCCCACCCTATGAATTGCCAACGGAATTGACATTATGCTCCCTCAACATTTGCTAATGGAGTTGTACCCCGAGGGGCAACTAGAGGAAATACTTGACTCTAATAGGTGTGTAGTGAACCAAGTATGGGGAGCTATTTTCTCACTGCAGTATTTTTTTGGGAGTATCAAATAATTTCAATACTTCCTCCCAAAAGGAGGCTCTAACATTGTCCAATTGAATCATTGATCCAAAAAGACTTCGCTTGAGTATGAACTAATTTTTTTCCCTCTTATTTTCGATTCGGGGCGATGTTGTTAACAATAATACTTGAATGTAAAAAAAAAAAAAAAAAAAATTTAAATTATTCTTTCTTATTGATTTGAATGAAAAACTTGAAAAGTCTGCACTTAATTGTATACGAGTTGTATTTTCTCCTACATTGCGTGTTTCTAAAAGCCCCCCTGTTACTAGCCTAGTCCTTGAAAATTGCATATATACAAAAATACATCGTGAAAATTAAGAACAACATTAGGATAACATCACAAGTATCCATTAAAACACATCTCTCGATTTATATCATCTAGAAATCCTCAAAGTAAGGGCTGTAAGGACTCCTAAAGTTGAAGTTCAACCCTTTTTTTTATTTTTGTTATGCAATTATCTCTGCAACAATCCTGCTACAGAAATTAAAAATTTGACATTGACACCCACAAACATGCCAATAATCTACTTAATTACCCATTATATTAACTTCAAAATCAACGACCCACAAAAATTCGATCATCTAAGATGACAAGGGAGGTGGCTAACTAGCCTAATTCATATATGCAATGAAAATCATTTGCATAATTGATCCAATGATCTGTCGTCGAGTCAGGCCGGTGTTCAGTAACTTCAAATAAATTAATGAGCTCATTTTTTTTCTTTTTAACATATAGACACGTCTCTTTTTTTTGTAGACCATTTATAAATAATTGTTTATAAATAACGAAATATCAATATTTTGTTAGTTCAATTTATTTTTTTATAAGTAAAAAATGTAGTCGAAAGTATTAACTTTTCAAAAAATTGTCCAAAGAGATATTACCACGTAATCATTTATAAACAAATTTTACCATACACAGGCTAAGATAATCACTAATTTTACCAAGATTGTCAAGTGATAAATTATGTGTGAAGGCAAGAAAGATACGGAAGTAGAACATTTCGTAACCCTCAGGACATATTTCTCAGTAATAAAGGGAATGACTGATAACACGCTCAGCGCAATCGGGTGTAGGGTTTGAATCCTGAAAATGAATTTGACCTTGTGACAAACAAGAGTTACCACCACTCGTTAGAACCTTCAGTACTCTCTAGTCTATCCTGACCTCTTGAAGACACATCCTACAATTTATCACTCAAATCAATAGCTCAGCATAGGATCGATTCGGACCCTTAAGTTGTGGATTACACATTTTGAACCATTCCTTGTTCTTAGGCTTTTTGTTCATGCATAATAGATGGGATTTCTGCTCTTAGTAATCATGACTTTCTCTTGTCATCATTACCATACATGAAATTAATCCCTCACCCACCCTACCCCACCACAATGGTATACACATGACACATTTAAAACGAACAAAGCCACCTATTTATAGGATCTCATCACCTCACAATAAACTCATCTCATTAATAATCTCTCATAGAGCAAACCACGCTAAAAATCTTCTTGTTTCATTGTAAAATCAAATACAAAATAAAACATCAAGAATGTGTATTAGTTCCTCAGAATGGATACTATCACACAACCTTCAAGTTTCTTCAAAAAAACGATCGAAGCGATCTAGGGTTCGTGTACACAACCTTGCAAGGTAAACTGATTTATATGCTCTTTTATAAATTATATAGAACATGCATTCCTTTTTCATTCGATATATATGCTACTCATTTTCGATCCTGTATATGAATGATCGAATGGATATGTTTTGTGCTACAGAAGGAAGCAATGCAAAGATAAGATTGACGAGGATATGGAGCTTAAGAACTTGAAGCTGTACATGGAGAATATCAGTATAATAGAAGAGAATGAAAAGTTGAGGAAGAAGGCTACTCTCTTGCATCAAGAAAATCTTGCTTTAAAGTCTGAATTGAAGTCGAAGAACGCCGTGAATTGTTCGGACGGGTAGTATTGACTATTCCGAGGTCTTTTCTTGTAGTAGATGCAATCCTAAGTTTAAACTTAGGAGTCTGCAAGAAATTAATTATTTTCTTCTTGTAGTATTGCTCCATCTGCTTCTATTCACTTCTTCTTGTGTTGGATTAAGAATAGAAAGAGGTATAATCAAATTATCTGGCAAGTACTTGTGTAACTATAATTCACAATCGTGTGTACAACAATTAACAGTTAAGTCGGGTAAGTTTTTTTTTTTCGTCTGTATATATTATTTTATATTCTTTCAATTTCTTATTTCTGTGGTAGAAATTTTTGGAATATGAATAGCTAAGAATCTGAAAAATTAGTTTTATAAAATATATATTATTAAATCAAAATTACCTAGTGTGAATCTAATGGATCCACTCCACCAAGCGTGCAAGAAATTTTAGAATGGGACAAGCAATAATAAAATTTTAGAAATTTTGCATAAAAGTTTAATCCCCCAATGTTTTTCAAGTCCCTTTTTTTTTTTTTTTTTTTTTTTTTTTTTTTTTTAATGACAAGGCAGCGCAATCATGCCAATCAACCAGAAAAGATGACTTTCCGGAAAGTCTAAGGGCCTAAGGCTGTAGTCTCGAGGATCATTGTTTCCACTTTCTATATGTTAGCGAGCACCCACGTGTGCTTAATTTCTACAAATTCAAGCTAAATATTTAATTTTTTTATATTGTTTATTAGTCCGATTATACATTTTCATACTTCAATATTTAAGATGAAAAAAAATAAAAACAATAATTCTAGGAAACATTTTTTTATTGACATTGTGACATAACGCACATTCATTTGATGCTAAAAATGTAAGTGATGAAATAATTATTTTCACCACTCACATTTTTAAGTGACATTGTGACATGACGCACATTTATTTTTACACGGCACACAATATCATTTAAAAACGTCTCTCTAGAATTATTCATATACAATCTTGACATGGTATAGAGCATTATTTTCGGACATAATAAGTCTTGCTTATTGTATTGTTCAATCTCATTTAATATTGTGCATCAAACATGCAGTTCATTCCTTAGTCAAGGTTGTGAAGTTATGTCGAACTTGAAAGGCATGGAGAGAACTAGAAAATAATTGAAAACTTGTGAAAAGAAATATGAAATGTTTTATCACTCGCAAGGTTTTGATGAGATTTTCATTTCACTTTCTGGTGTCGAATTTATTTTTTGTTACCCATTGATGTATCATAAATATGCATTGAGAAGGTTTTCTATCCTTAGGGGAAGCTCATTTTTTGGGTTATGAAAAATTGATTAATCTCTTGTAAATCGTTTTAAAAGATTATGTTTTTATACAAGGCAAAGTATCCATCATTGGGATAAGATATTTTACTAAACTTTTTATTTGAATAATTCTAGAGAGACATTGATGAGGTTCGAAACGCGGAAGAAACGTCGGAAAGTTCCGAACTCAGGTTGTGGTTGGACGGATGAATCATGACCCGATATTCACGACGCGATGGCTCAACGATGCGGAATAAAGAACCACGACTTTCGAAATACCACAAGGATTTGTCCAATCTCCTTGATAAGTCTCTGATTTGAACGCCGCAAATATTCTCGCGAATATTTGATAAATTCGGGATGAACGCCACAAGATAATCAATCTTGATAAGTTTGAGTTTGTAATGTGAATCCACACATTAAACAATTGAAAAACATTCAATCTCTGTTTTATTTAATCATCAAAGTCTTAATTTACAATGAACAAAAAAGGCGTATAAATAAGCAAAATAAAACCCTAATCGCTAATTTACTCAAAATAGAATTCTAACTAACCTAAAATAGCTAAAATAGGAAAAGGAAATAAAATATACGAAAATCCGGGAAAAATCTGATTCGTTAATACGTTACGGCCGTAAATACCAGGCTTACGGCCGTAAGCCCTTCTCTGGTCCAAAGTTGATACCGAAGTTACGGCCGTGAAGAATTTGTTACGGCCGTAAGTCATGTTCTGCCCAAAAATTGCGATAGCTGCGTTACGGCCGTGATTCCAACTTTTACGGCCGTAAAAGGCCAGCTGCTTAATTTTCCGATTCTTTTCGACACTGTTTGATCTTCAAAGCTCGTCGAACCTGTTGAATTCTTGTTTTGGCTTGAATATTTATATTTTCCCGTCAAGCCCGCTATGACTCCGATTGTCGAGGGTCCTGGATCACATCATACCCTCCTTCTTTAGGATGATTCGTCCCGAATCATAGCTTTGTTCCTGGTGTTCCACTTCACCTCCTGGATCAAACGAAAAATTTCTGCTTCCATGCCATGAGTTCAATAAATTGGAATCCTTTGATTTGCTAACACGGAAGAGATGGAGCTTGAACTTCCTTTGTCATTCGTAGTGTGGTTGAAGCTTCCAGTCATAATTAACCTGCAAAAAAGATTTAAACAAAATGGGGAGGGACATGTTAGCTTCATGAGGTACAAGGTATGGATCCTTGTATTCATGACAAACCACCACCTCCACTTCTTGAACCACGAGGCTCTTCTTTTCGCCTCTTTCCTCCTTTGCAATTTCTTGTTCGATTTTTTTATCTTCAAACTCAACCACATCTCCGACCTCCACATTTGAATCACCATGTTCATGTACTATCTCATCACTACCAAAATGTGGATCTTCCAATTCAAAGCTCAAAATTTGAACTTCTACCCCAACTTCTAATTCCTCATCATATTTCGGAGTTTGTTCACACAACTCCACGTTTTCAACTCCTACCACAAAGTTCGGAGTCTCTTCAACTACTTCTAATTCACGTTTCAAGCCTCCATCCTTCTTTTCAACATTCATATCCCGAGGCTCAACCATAACATGTATTTCACTCTCCTCTAACCATTTAATCACCGTCTTTCGTTTCTCCTCCTTTTTTCGCAATTTAGCCAAATATTTTCTTTCTGCCTCCCGTTCACACCTCAATCTTTCCTCATAAATTTCTTTTTGAATTTTCAAAATTGCTTTTGGATCAATTTCAGCTCCTCTCTTAACCCCGATTCCATCCCTAGGTTTAGGATCACGCCTATAATCACTCTGATTTGCTTGAGATCGCCTCTTTTTCAATTTCCCTTCCATTTCATCTAATTTATCCAACCTAACCAAAGCCTCATTCAAAAATCTCCACATACGTTCTTTGACGTTTTCATGGGAATTGGACATTGTAAAATTTATGTGGAAGGACACAGAAAAGGAATAATGAAAACAAAGGATCAAGAAATTCAAGAAAGTGGTTCTTGAATGGACTCTTTTTTTTTTTTTTTTTTTTGAATTTTAGGATGAATTTTCGGAATAAATAAAATAATTTTTTTTTTTTTTATAAATCCGAAAATTCGACAACGAACACAAGAAAACAAACGGAACTTAATTCGGATAAGAATTAAGCAAAACAAACACTTTTGAATTTTGTTGAATTTTTATATGGATCAAAAAAAGAAAAAATTTACTGGCACGAAGAACAAGAAAATCAAGAAAAGAAAGACTCAACAACAAGATATGGATGATTTTTATGGGACTCGATGATAAACATAAAAATCAAACTGGATAGAAAAACCTGAATTCAGAGTCCAGCTCTGATACCAAATGATGATGTTCGAAACGCGGAAGAAACGCCGGAAAGTTCCGAACTCAGGTTGTGGTTGGACGGATGAATCATGACCCGATATTCACGACGCGATGGCTCAACGATGCGGAATAAAGAACCACGACTTTCGAAACACCACAAGGATTTGCCCAATCTCCTTGATAAGTCTCTGATTTGAACGCCACAAATATTCTCGCGAATATTTGATAAATTCGGGATGAACGCCACAAGATAATCAATCTTGATAAGTTTGGATTTGTAATGTGAGTCCACACATTAAACAATTGAAAAACATTCAATCTATGTTTTATTTAATCATCAAAGTCTTAATTTACAATGAATCAAAAAGGCGTATAAATAAGCAAAATAAAACCCTAATCGCTAATTTACTCAAAATAGAATTCTAACTAACCTAAAATAGCTAAAATAGGAAAAGGAAATAAAATATACGAAAATCCGGGAAAAATCTGATCCGTTAATACGTTACGGCCGTAAATACCAGGCTTACGGCCGTAAGCCCTTCTCTGCTCCAAAGTTGATACCGAAGTTACGGCCGTGAAGAATTTGTTACGGCCGTAAGTCATGTTCTGCCCAAAAATTTCGATAGCTGCGTTACGGCCGTGATTCCAACTTTTACGACCGTAAAAGGCCAGCTGCTTAATTTTCCGGTTCTTTTCGACACTGTTTGATCTTCAAAGCTCGTCGAACCTGTTGAATTCTTGTTTTGGCTTGAATATTTATATTTTCCCGTCAAGCCTGCTATGACTCCAATTGTCGAGGGTCCTAAATCACATCAGACATTCTTTGGGAACATTTTTAAATGATATTATGACATATCACATTTATTGAGTGGTGAAAATAATTACTCCGTCACTTACTTTTTTACCACCAAACGAATGTGCGCCACTAGAATTATTCCTATCTTATTGCACAATGAGTTCGATCAAATATTACATTAAATACCCTTTAAACTCAAGATAACACACTTTTAAAACTACAAAACCAAAGAATCTATTAAAATGTTCAACCCCTAATAACAATTATTTTGGAAAAATGAGTTTTTAATTGTAACATTTAGAAGAATGTATGATTAAAAAATATGTAATTTTTTTTTATTTACATGCATAGCATTTTATTGAGTAAACGTGTACAATGTACTTAAAAATGAGTACTATAGAAAAATAATTTTGAAATAATGATTGTTAAACAAAGTCACATAAATTGATTGTTTAATGTATTTCAATTTTTTTTAGAATTATCCAACACTAGTCCCTATAAAGGCCATACACAATGTCAAAATTATGGCCTCAGGATCATAATATCATTTGAATTCACTCAAGAATCATGGAATAAAAATAAAGTTAACCAATAAAAGATGCTATTGCCCCCAAATGCATTGACCTACACTATACATGTTAATCATGCTTTTAAACTTTTCTTGTATTTCATACTATCGACTATCGTCTAATCTACTTTACCAAACATGCTCACCGAATAATAAGACAAATACTCATGTTCCCTATATATATTTTCATATCGATCCCCTGCACAACAAATGTCGAAAACCCCCATCATTACATTTAATAAGAAACGTTGATCACAAAGTTCGCATCATACACTTCCAATATATTCGGTTGGATCGCATTCGTGTAGAGCATTTGTCAAACAAATAATCATAGTCAGACGATAATTGACAAAAATTACAGAAAGAGGACTAAATACAAGAGTCTAACACAGCATACTCTGTATGTTCAAACATGTAATAATGAAGAACACAAGTCATAAAGTCTAAATAAGCCGTAATAATCAAATACAAGTAACGATGTCTCTTGGGGTACTTGTTCAATTGAAATTTCGAAAGACATTTAAATACTTTTTTTGATGAACTTTTTTTAATGAATTTCATTGAATTTGATTGACTTTATGGATTTATATAGACTTTTAAAGACTTTCGTGAACATTTATTTAAAAGACTTTCATATACTTTCAAAAACTTTAATAAATTGATTTAAAAGACTTTCAAATACTTTTAAAGACTTTTAAAGACTTTTATTTTTTAATTGAAAAACATAAACACTAATAGATTAATTTTCGTATGATGTGAATATGAATCGTTAATAATAATTATATGTAAAGTGAATTAAAAAAAAAACGTGAGAAATATAAATAGTTTTAAGACCGAGAAACATTTGTGATTAAAAAAATGGGGGGAAAATAAAATCGCATTTGATATCGACATAAAAATTGTACTATGTTCATAAAAAAATTTCTAGAGAAAATTCTTGAATTACTTTACTTATTATTATTTGTTTTGACACAATTTATTTATTATTTTTCTATAAGATCTTATGGAATTTTAGTTAGATTTATTTTCATAAAAAAATCGAAAAAAAGGATGAAAAAAAAGATAGTCCAAATATAAAGAAAAAATATTTAAAATACAAAAAATACAAAAAGTTGAAGAGAAGAGAAATAATGATTTGTTTAGTCAAATGTTTAAGGTTTCTAAAAATAATATGAAAGAAGAAAAATATAGAATAAATAAAATTACAATTTAAAAGAATTTTTTTTTTTATAAAAGTCTTTCAAAATCTTGGAGGTTAATGAGAGACAAATAAAGAGATTTTGTGGTTGTACTTTATGTTTAGAAGTTAGTACATAGAGAATTTCGTAGGAGTCTTTAAAAGTTATCGATAATTTGAATAACACGGGACTTTTAAAAACTTTTAAAAGTCTTTATACAATACACCATGAATAAGTTAAGATGCAATGAATAATTAAAGGTGTTCAAAAAACATAAATAATATAGTAACTAGAGAGAGAGAGAGAGCATTAGTCAAGCCACTTGATAGACTAACTCACCGGTCATCATAGATGTTGAATTTTTTCGCGTGGAGGTACAGCTTTAGCTTTACTGGCACTCCGCTGTCGAAAATATTTCAACCATCCCAAAAGGAGGAACAACTTCGCGTATTGTTCTCTTTGAATGAGAAATCTCGTGCCACCATAGTATAATAACTAGTATTTATATAACAAAATTTTGGACAAAGTTTCAGATCATTCACTTATTCCTGCAAAAGAGCAAGAAACATCACCGATCAGTTTGGCTGGATTCCAACTACGAGTATGATTACTGAAAAGGGCGGATTACCGCTGGGATGAAGTCTTGAAAGTCAATTGACTCCACAAATGCAGATTACCGAGATCGCGAGTTTTTGGAGAGTTCTTGTGAAGCTGTGTAGATGCGGAATGCAGCAATGCACATTGTTGCATTACCAATTACCGTCAAGGACGCTTGAATGGCCACCAAGACCTAAATATAATACAGTAATTTTTATTTCTGATGCAAAAACAATATTCTTTCTTCCCAAGTAAAATAAAAGATGAGCAAACTAAAATATATATTTTAAAAGCTAAGGCCTTATTTGGTTTAAAATAACTCATTTAATCACATTTAATCGAGCTTCAGCTTCCTAATTTACAGCAACAAATGATTGATACAACACCTTAATTGCTGGGGAAGAAAAGTAGAACAATGCTTCCCACTCCTTCCTTTACACTTGCTGTAAGAAACAGCTAAATCAATTCCAGATCCAGAAATAGATAAACCAACAAAGAAAGAAGTGATTTGTCTACCAATTTCCCAAATTTTCTCATCTTCAAAACTTTCAAATAAAAAAAAAACATTTCAGATTCTATCTTTTGAATTACAAAAAATAGTTAGAATCTGTAACTTTTATTCTTATTCAGATTTGTGCCGATATTCCTCTTATAGGGAAACAGTTTTTTACAATGACTACATCAGTCCTATAGAGTGATTATAGAATCATTCTCAACTTTATGAGTTTAAGTTGCTTTTTCTTCAGAATCTCATCTCTAAAGAGTGCAAACAAGTGCCAGAACCTATATATCTCCTTCATGCCTTTGTCCGCAAATCTTCAGTTTAAGAAAATATCTTTAATGGAGCACAGAATGGTCCAATACAAAACACAGACACACAGCCAAAGCTTCAGTTCTATTTTGTCCTCTAGCAATGGAACCAGATCACATCTTCTTCCTCGTATTATCTCTTGCGGGAAATTGAAATAATGGAATAAAGCTAACTACATGGTAAAACAAGCCTGTTTACAGGCTTACCAACCTCATACATATTGAGTTCTAGACAACTTAAGATTCTTGTTTAAATTGAAAATAAATGGTGATCTAATCTAGGATAACCAAATAGTTGACATTATCAATAGTCACAATATACATTATTGAATCTAATCTTGGACAACCAATTAGTTAGCCATATCTACTGAATTTTGCAGGAAAATTTTCAAGGAACAACAAGGCTATTTACAGGCTTAAATTAACAGATTGAGTTCAAGCTATATTATGAAATTAAGTTTAAATCGATTTTTTTAATGTAAATCTAAGATAACCAAATAGTTATCCTTATCTATTGTCACGTGCAAACCTAAATAAATTTAATCTTGTATAACAATGTAGTTAGCCTTATCTAAAGTCACCACCAACATAAGATTTCCACGCTGTCCCTCAAGCTAGTCCAAAGATGTCATACAAAGCTTGCTAACTGAAGTCTCAAAATCTAGCCATTGCAGTCCTATGGCGTATGTCTGCCAGCTGCTTATCAGTGAACACAGAAGGCATCCAAAAACTACCTATTTTGGTCAATCTCAATGTACTTTCTTCGGCCTTCCCAACAGAGTAATGAGCAATACTAATGGGAGCTTCCTATTAGTTTCATATGACTAATTTTTTGAAAACCCACAACCAATGCATTAAACCATATTGCCCTTAATCACAGGCGAAAGGGAAAAATGGAATACAAGTACCCCAAATACGATAATACCAATAAATCGAAAAAATGCAGCCATATTTTGGGCTGCTTTATTCTTCCCCACATACAGGCATATCTGAAACCATATATGAGATGTTGAATGAGCCTAAGCAAGTCGGATTCCACTATAACTAGCTTGAGACTATTTTGCCTCTGCAAAGTGGAGTCCGTCTCGAAGTGAAACTGCTTCCACATCATCAATCCCAAACAGGCCTGGAGTCTTCTCTGATTGAGTTTCCATAACACTACCCTGACCATCATGGGTGATTGTGCCTAAATTGATGAACTCCCTCCAGATAGACACATCTGACCTGAAGGTGGCTTCCAAATAGGTGCTGCAGCTTCTTGACCTCTCCCTGTAGGCTGTTTATTAATATGATCAGACACTCTTTCTAGCAGCCAAAGCACAGATTCCACCAAATCCGGGCTTGCACATGGTGCCTCCCCGTGTACCACCTGGTTTGTTCACCACAGAGCATATTAACGAAACTGTAAGGAAGAACCACCAAGCAATCACTTGGTGGTTATGGATGGGCGATCGCCCGTAGTGTGAATTGGAACAACCAAGCGATCGCTTGGTCAGTATCCCCTAGATAAATAAAATCTCAAGTTTTTGGCAGTTTCCTTGTTGTATTATAATTCCTTTCATGTTGTGATATCAATCACGAGATTTACGTAATTGATAGGATGTGATATACTAGAATCATGGCAGGGTTAATTTTTATATATATCATTGTTATCAATTGACAATTGTAATTATAATAATACAAAAAATACACAAATACTTTCCATCTTCTACCTCTTTTATAACTTCATACATTTATACAGAGCACTCAAATGATTCATTCAACCTATCCAAGTTCCCTCTTGCAACAACACTTGGCACCCCAAAGTGAATATCACGCACATTCCACTCATAAATTTGACACTCGTGCACGACACTGTATTTTTCTTGGATAGGACAAAAAATGTATCTACTATGCGTGTGTTTGTTTTGCTTTAAAATGAATTATTTGTCAAATCCACTTTTGGCTCATGTGGGACCCATGCGTGGAAAAAAAAAGACTGGAAGCATTAAAGCCTGATGATGCTATCCGGTTTTGACATTATGTTGACTGTGTTAATTTCCAAATTGCCCTTCTCATTTTATGATTGTTTGTAGAGTTGAACTTTGAGCCACGGTAATATGGGAAACAATTATTTGAACGGGTTCTGAATAATAATGACTGACACTGATGCTGTACACTGAGCAATATTTTCATATAAAATTACTGTACAAAAATGCAATAATGCATTAAAAACGAATTTTAAAGAATACCAAACACATGCTATATGACCTAGTTGATAGAAAACTTCTCTCATCACAGGACGTCATATTTCATGAAAACACATTCCCTAACTTCAATATCCCACATGATGACAACCACCACAAACCAACTCTACCCTAACCAATCGAAACCGACATAGATGGCAATTCACCTATTACTTCCATACTCAACATGCCCTACCATCCCAACACCCCAATCGGATCCACCTATCACATTAGACCTTGACAATCCCATTCAGACAGACACAACCTTACGACGCTCTACACGCCCTGTTCGCACTCTAGCTCACTTCCAAGATTATCATATCAACCATATTTTGCCTACTTCAACTTCGTCTCTTATAGTTAAGTCTGGCGCACCATCCCGTTTCAAGGTATGTGTCATACTCCAATCTTTTTAGTGCTTATCGTGCTTTCACATTTAATGCTTCTCAATTGGTTGCACTGCAGACAAATAATACTTGGTCCATGGTTCCACTTCCACCGGATCAGTGCCCCATTGGATGCAAAGGGGTTTATAAAATCAAATACAACTCCAATGGTACTTTTAAGCGGTATAAGGCCAGATTGGTCGTTAAGGGCTTCACTCAACGAGAAGGTATAAGTTGAGTAGGTATTGACTACACAAAGACTTTTGCTCCCGTCGCCAAACTTACCACTGTTCGGGGTCTTATTGCCATTGCATCCATTCGCAATTGGGGGCTTCACCAGATGGACATCTAAAATGCTTACATGGAGACCTTTCTGAAGAGGTATAAATGCGTCCTCCTCTAGGTTTAAGTCGACGGGGGGACTCATTTGTTTTTCTACTTCACAAATCATTATATGGATTGAAACAGGCATCTCGATATGGTTCACAAATTTCTTTCTGTCATCAATGAGTCAGGTTCTAGTAGTCACAAGTTGACTACTTCCTCTTTACAAAGGTTTGTGGAAAATCTTTTACAGCTATCTTATTATATGTAGATGACATGATTATCACATGCAATGATCCGAAGGCCATTGACCAAGTCAAGACATTTCTAGCCTCCTGCTTCGAGTTGAAAGATCTTGGAACTCTGAAATACTTCCTTGGCAATGAGATAGCTCATTCAAGGAGAGGGATTTCCATCAACCAATGAAAGCACACACTTGATATCCTCCAAGAAGTGGGGCTACTAGGTGCCAAAGCTGCCATGTTTCCCATGGAGCAATCTTTGAAACTCACCCATACTCATGGTATCGGAGATTGATAGGGAAGTTAACTTAACCATCACACGGCAAACAATCAAATTTTCAGTCAACACACCCAGTAAGTTCATGCAAGAGCCCAAACGACCCAACCTGGATGCAACTCACCGTTTGCTTTGGTATATTAAAGGCTCACCAAGACACGGACTGTTCTTCCCTTCTAAAAACAACTTGAATTTGGTTGGTTTTTGCGATGATGATTGGGCGGGAGACATCACCACCTACCGATAAGTAACTGACTATTATGTCTTCCTTAGGAAAGCACTCATTTCTTGGAAGAGCAAGAAGTAAACCGCTCCGTCCAGATCCTCGGCCGAAGCAGAATACAGGTCCATGGCAGCCATCACTTGTGAACTAACTTAGCTGAGACACTTATTGCGGGATCTGGGATTCGAACATCCTTAACCGACAACTCTATTTTTTAATAATCAAGCAGTCTTGCACATTGCTACTAATCCAGTATATCATGAGAGAACGAAGCACATTCAAATTGATTGCCACATAGTTCGAGAATTACTTAATAGAAGGAAAATTAAAAGTGCCTACATATCAAGTGATAATCAGATTGCCAAATGTTCACCAAGGCAATGGGAAATATCTCATTCCATACACTCATACACAAGTTAGGCACTCTAGACATTCATGCTCCAACTTGAAGAGGAGTATTAACGAAACTGTAAGGAAGAACCACTAAATGATCAAACTGTAAGGAAGAACCACCAAGTGACCGCTTGGTGGTTTTGGATGGGCGATCCCCCGTACATCAATATGATAACCTAAGAGTGAATTGGAACAACCAAGCGATCGCTTGGATATCCGTTGGATAGAATCTCGAGTTTTTGGTAGTTTCCTTGTATTATAATTCCTTTTATGTTGTGAGATAAATCACAAGATTTAGGTAATTGATAGTATGTGATATACTAGAATCATGGTAGGGTTAATTTTTTCTAGCTTGTATATATATCACTGTTATCAATTGTAATTATAATAATACAAAATATAAACAGAATATATGGCCCTCTTCAAGTTCCCTCTTACTACAACACTTGGCACCCCAAAGTGAATATCATGCACATCGCCTCCTCTAAATTCTCTACTGCGCCCCCACTAGTCCAAAGCCTTCCAGACCCCTTTTGTGCATTTGCACAAAAACAAAGCATGTGGCCCCTATTCCAACAAGCCAAACAAAAAATACCCACCTCTCACATCCCATGCCTAGAAATGTTAAAAAAGAGTTGGAAGAGCTTCGTGAAAAACTCGCCAAAGAAATATACGAACCTTAGGGGCGCAGGGGATGTCTAAACATGCTTCCACCAACCATGGAGGCCCAAATTGCTGTGATTTTCATCTTGCAATCCATCCCAGGCAGTATCCAGTAACATCTCGTAATTGATTATGCCTTGTTGGGTTCATAATGCTCGATAATTTGTGCCCTCATGCAGTCATCTTCAACCCTCTCCACCTTGTGAAAATCTCATGCTCCTGTCACCAAGAATAAATGATAAACACTTGATACATGAGTCGGTGCACTCGAATATGGCTTAGAGTCAATATGTGGCACCTATGGATTTGAGCAAATTTTAATAGTTCACAAGGGGTGTTAAATAGGTTGAGCAGAGCCACTTGACTTGTTCACTGTCACGTTCAACTCGTCACTCCAAGTAAGATGACGAGCATGAATGCATGTAGGGATGGCAAATTGCTCGTTGACTCGAGCCACTCGGACTCCTCTCGAAAAAAGATCGGTCTTAGCTAGGCTCACGGCTCAAGACATCGAGCCAAAGCTCTAGCCAAGCCTTTTTTTGAGGGACGAGATTTGACTCAGCTCAGCTTGAGCCGAAAAAAGCTCAAGTCTTGAAATTCGGCCGCGAGCTCGGCTCAACTCGTTTATATACATTTTCAATAAAAAAATTTATGAATTTTTGTAATAAAAATAGAATATAATTCAAAAGCTCTGGACTCGGCTAGAAAAATCTCGAGCCAAAAAAAGCTCACACCCTAAAACCTCTACTTTTCACAAACATATTCATTCCTTGATCGAGAATTTCTTTAAAAACGCAACTTTGCAATGTTAATGCTAGTTACTAATATTGTTTACATAGACAATGAGAATAATGACACTTTCATCTCTTCAGTGTTTGAAGAACAATGTAACGCCCCGGGTTCTAAACACCAGGGACACCACGTCATCCTTTCAAATTAGTTTTCGAAAATAATGATTTTGCGGAAAATAACTAAGAATTCAATTTCATTTAAAAATTCAATGATAAATAATTCAAATGATCAAAATAACTTAACTAATGATAAAGAAATTCGTAAACTTGTAATTAAATGTGTGTAATCAATTTTCTCAATAACATATTAAAAACTTCCTCAATAGCCACCATCGCCAACTCCGACATCTGAAAATTTGTAATTTAAAAATAGGGATGAGCATTTCATAGAAATACTCAGTAGGTTCAGCGCAATTTAAATAAACTATACCGTAAATAACACATATAATCATGCAACATCATCTCATAAATTCTCATGTAGTAGTATTCTCATGCCCGAAGGTAAGTGGATCTCATAAGTCATAAATTTCCAAGTCCGAAGACATGTGGATCTGGTTCCGAAGGCAACTGGTCCATGCCCGAAGACATGTGGATCTAGGCCCAAAGGCAATTAGTTCATGCCTGAAGACATGTGGATCTGGGCCCGAAGGCAACTAGTTCTCATAAATTCACATAATCACATGCATAAATTTATAATACAGGTTTACTTAATATTGCGCATTTAAGATAAAAGATTTTTGATGTAATGAACCTACCTGAAAGTATTCTCGAGTTTGTTGAGCGGGAAAACATAAATCTTCTAAACGTCCAAGTGCCTCGTCTAGCCATTATATAAGTATTTCTTAAACTAGTATTTTGGAATTCAAAGGTTTTAAAATGAAAAAGTTTAATAGAAGAATAAATGTTTAGGGTTTAAATTGAAAAATAAACATAGTTGGGATTTTAAAAGAGTTGAGACCGAAATAAATAATTTTGAAAGCGATTGGGCTAACTCATATGTTTTTAGAAATCTTGGGGACTAACATTATTTTCCAAACAAATGGGACTAAGATAAATGATTTGCAAACATTGGGGCTGACTAATTTATTTTAAATAAAAGTGCAGGGCTAAATCAAAATAATTTCAAATCAAAGGACTAAAATAAGACTTTTAAAACTAGGGGGCTGAACTAAACGGTTTTTAAATTAAAAGGACTGAAATAAATACTTTTCAAAACTTGGAGCTGAAAATCGAAACTAAGCTGTAGGGACTAAATTAAATTCCTTTGAAACCCGTGGGACTAAAGGGAAATTTTACAAAATCAAAAATATAAACCCATCCCTTTCTCTCTCATTCAGCAAACCGGAGGGAGAGAGACCGAGAGATGGCGAAGGGCGAACAGCCCATCGCCAGTCCAGGCTGACGGTGCGCTACCGGCTATAGTGCTGCCATCACATGGCGGCGACGGAGGTGAGTAGAGGGTTGCGAAAATAGAAGATATTTAAGTTGATTTGGTGAGAAAACGAAGGCGAAGTGGAGCTGGGTTCAGCTTTTTTCTTTGCTGTGGTTTCCGGCGAACTTACCGGGAGTGAAGGTAAGGATGGGTTTTCTTGGTCTATTTCTTGATTTGGGATGGAGAAGTGGACGTAGGGATTGAAGGCAGGGAGTTTGATGGTGATTGTGATACGGGTTCAACAGATTGGGTGTTCTTGAAATCCAATTTGGGTTTGGGAAATTAGCGTGAAGTTGTTTGGTGTGTGGGTGGTGATGCTCGATGATGAAGGTTCGGGTGAGGCTGAGTTTGGTCAGCAGATTGTTGGTAGTTAGGTGGCGGTGATGCTTGGTGTTACTGGTGGAATTGGTGTTGGTCGTCTTGTGGTTGTGCTTGCACGGTTCGGCAATGGTGGTTGCAGGCTTGGTGTTTGGATTGTGATGATGGGCAGGGGCGGTATTTGGTGGTGTGCAAGTGGTTTAAATCTGGTGGTGACGGTGGAGTTGATTCCGACGGTGAAGGAGCATGGTGGATCTGTTTTTGAGGCTCGGTTTGATTGGCATTGGATCGATTGTGGCTGTGGCTTGATTTCTTGAAGATGGTAGTATGAGAGGCTGAATCTTGATTTGGTTTGATTTGATTGTTGTTGAATAGATAGAGGTGCGGTTGGTTGTTGAAACGTGGGGTTCGGGGAATGAATTGTGGCTCGCTAATGGTTAAAGACAAAAAACATACTTTGGGGAATTGAACTTTGAAAGGTGTCGTGATTTGGACTGAGAAAATATGTGTGTATATATAGAGTTGGTATGGAAGGTGTTGTAATTGGAATATAACTGTAAATCATTGAATATGGAAACGTTTGAGTACGATTTTGTAAAGACTTGGGGTACAAGAATATTATTGCGAATAAAATATCTTACTAAAAATAATTATTTAAAAGATGAAACTTGGATGAAAAATAAATTTTGATAATAATAAAATCGATCTTTGAATTTTTAGAATTCAAATAATTCGAGTTTAAAATAAATAATAATTTTGGGCTTGGACAATATTTAAAAATATGAAATTGGACTAGGATTCAAATTATATCTTATTTGCTCGAAATATTCGACATGGCTAGACAAGCACGCTTAAATAAAAAAAAAAAGGGTTAAATTATAGCGACACGTTTTTGAGGAATTAAATATTTATTTTATAATCAACTGAAAAAATTCCGGTCACTACAAACAATATGTGGTTCGAGTAGATTTGATTATATTTACTTAGTAAACCAATCATACGGACCCTCTGGAAACTGCTTTGGACCATATAAATGCTTCCCCAATTGGCAGACCTCCTTGTCACCATATACTTCTTCAAACCTAATGGAAGCTCATCTACACCTCTTCAAACTCTCCATTTAGAAGAGTATTCTTTACATCTGTTTGGTTCAAAGACCAGTCAAAGGATGCTGCAAGGGAAACTAGAACCTATATTACATTCATCTTGGTCATTGTAGCAAAAATCTTCTAGTAGTCAATTCCAGAAATCTGTGTGAAGCACTTAGTAACTAACAAGCACAGGTTCATGTAATAAGTTCAAGTCACCGACGGTCAACCAACTATTAGCGAGCTCATTCAGTGATGAGGCCAATGAATCATAACTTTTAATGACTTTAAGCACTACGAGAAGGTAATTGTCACCAAGTATGAGGGGGTCTCAGCCTAGAGTCCATATCAGCTTGATGAACAACACGAGAAATATTATCCAAAGCGTAAAGAGGACGATGCCTACCAGAAATCGAAGAATCTGTCAAAGTGTCAGAAAAGCAAAGACAGTGTATCCCGCCAATGGTAACCCGTTAAATGCCAACCATAATTTCATGGAATGAACCAATTGACAAGACAAGTACCGAGGCTAGCAGTGTCCAAGTATTTCTTTCACTCAAGGCAAGTAGAAGACAACATATTTACTGAAATAATTTTTAATATATTAAATTACTGTAGTAGTTGAATCAGCCATCATATCACCATTGTTTGGTTGCTGAGTAGATTGACCCACTTCCTTTTTATAAGTTCGACAGATTTCAGGCTACAAATGTTTAAGGGTTGCTTTATGATCTCTAACGTCTGTAAGTATAATACGACAAGCTGCAGCATTCTCTTTTTGGACTAATTCTCCCTATTTGTTGAATATAGTCAAGACTGGTGTTTCAAAATTTCTTGTGATTAATTTTTCCAAATATCATACCCATGACCTGTTCCATCCCATCTTTCACATTCTGACTTTTGATTATGTCATTTATTTTTCTTTCTTCTTTTTGCCTCCAAAGACAGAGAACTATATAATTGAATGACACATACCAGAATCTAGAAAAGAATACACACTAGCTAGCACACATGCTCAAACTTAATTTTATAATCAGAAAAAAATTGCATCTTTTTACCTCAAGGGCCTCTGAATTGTAAAAGAAATGCCACGTACAAGCACAAAATGCTCCACCTAGCAAGGGTACCTAAACAAATAGGTCATTTGTGAAATTCTAATATATAATAGAAAGGTCTTTACATATTCACCTACATCGCTGAATTACAGTAAAAACACAAGCATGTGAAGCTGTAATATCTATATTTTCTTATGGAGGTTATTTACATTCAATGGGACATAGTTCCAAAAGAACAACAAAATATACAGCTTTGTCGTCATAATCCAGAAGATTATTCAAGAAGGCTGAAAGAACCAAAATATGTTAAGTTACTGTGGCCATCACTGGGATTCTTACACTCTGGTGTGGCAATACAGATGTATTGTTATGAATTTATGGACCAATATACGCAACAAGCAAACCAATAACAGTGTCCGTGTTGGGGAAAGTTCGAGTGGAGAGTACTTGAAATAAACTCGTCAATGCTTCCTATTATTTGACTTTAATGACCAAAATATGATCTTTTCCATTAAGATTAATCATTATTATTCATCCTGAACTCAACTATTTCAAAGTATAAAAGCAACGTTAATAATAGAATTGAAGGCCTAAGGGTCAAGAAATGCAATTTTCCTTTTTATGTTTGACAAGTGCAAAATACATTCAACACCACTGTAACTTCACAAACAAGAACAATATTCGAAGAAAATGAAGCATTACTCACCATGCCCCCAAGAAAGACCCTACCAAGATTCAAACCCAGATTTCTCCCCGTATTGCCAGACCAAAGCCATTGCAGTAATCCTTGGATAAAAATAAACTAATCACAATCCATATTAACAACATAGCGAGACAACTAATAGACATTTAAGCTACTTTTGGCGTACCAAATTACGCTGAATTACAAATTTAGTATGAAATTAAATGAATAGTATCACAGTACTAGGCAGATAGTATTGTGGTGCATAAACGTGGATACTATTCTTTAACTTTTCATTCAAAAGATACTTATTTTCATTGTCAACCGTACACAGTAATATGGAAATTGGAGATGGGTATAGATTGGATTACAAAAGATATAGGGAAGGACATTCTTTTGAATGAAATATATATATATATACACCACATTCAGTTTTACAAATATGACCTCCACTAAGTAAAATGAAAATAAAACATGGTACACCACAATCACATCCTGGAGAATTCTTGCATCTTCAATAAAATAGCATGCGTCGGAGTATTTTTATATCCTGTCTACCGTATTCATATTCGGCCTCAACTTGATTGGATGTTGCATTGAGCTCAACGCTAGATACGCCGCCAATAGCTATGCTAGTGCTCGCGGTGATTAATTCAATGTCAATTGGACGGAGCATTTGTTTTTTTCCCACAATTCAATGTAACATCAGTTTTGTTTTTTTTTTTTTTTTGTGTGCGCGCATGTTTCTTATACCCAGAAAAGCTGATCGGGAGTGGGAAGAAACAGAGAAAGAAAGAGGCGGATCAGGTGCTTTAACCAGATCGGGATCTGTCGTCATTTTCGTATCCAATGATTTGATTGCCTTCAACTTCATTCAGTTAACTCTTTCACCTTTTCCTAGACGATAGCAACTAGCAAACTTGTATTTCCTCCATCTCTTTAACTCCGCTTTCAGTTTCCACAGGTCCAGATTTTAACCTATTATCACTGTCCTATACCATTCTGGTACTTATGTTAATTGTTTTGAATCCAATGTCAATAAATCCAGTGCTGAATAATGTGAAAGATGCTCACGAATTGATAAATACGGCGATATCAACAACGAGTGAGCCGGTGCATATGTTTCTTAGTTTTTAATATTTGTGGTGCACGTGAGAATAAAAAATAAGAAAAACTAACATAATGGAGTGGTTATTTTAGTCAATTTAATTGTGGCTAATTTAGTAAATGTGAAATGTGTGGTGTGATTAACAAAATGAGTGGTGTCACTATATTTACCCTAATATTTATTATAACTATAATAACTAAATTCGGTCTAATCCAGCAGGAAATTGGGTCTAGGAACTGCAATGAGAAATTAACTATTTTCCCCGAATAGCAATTCCAGAACGCAATGAAAAATAGGCCAAACATATCATCACTATTTACCAAAAAGTTACATACAAAATTCACACATGTATTATATAGTATCATACCATTCAACGACACTAGAAACATGAATGGCTCAGGTGGCTAAAGAGAGAGCATTCGCGGGCTCATTAAAGAATGGTGCCTCAGCAGCAGCGGGTTCCACGAGAGTGGTCAAGGCAATTCCAGCAGCCCAAAATAAAACGGGTATGGTCCTTGGGTTCTGAAAGATGAAGACTTTTATCAGCTTTATGGGTCTTGCGATTGTTTCTTTGGGGGCAAATGCGTGGGATTTGGGCGATGAGAGGTGGGTTTGTTTGGATTTATAAAGAAAGGCTGGTTTGGGAGGAGAAGTTAAAGCTAGGACTCCCATTACTGGAGTGGGTGAGAATTTCTCTAGGGAATTTTCTTGCTTGGACGTGTAGCCATTAGCCAATATTATTTGAGGGGAAATTCAGGAACTAAAATTTAGCATGTGTTCACTGTTCAGTAAATGTCAAGAAAAGAAAAAAAAGAAGTTCCCAAATCATTTTTAATTCACACTTTCCCCCTCCAATTTTAAATCATTATTTTTTTACTTCAAAGGGAAAAGCTATTTGTGCGTAGTTAGCCACGGAAACTGAGTTAGCCACTTGAACCTTACCGCATATTTGAAATAATATAAAATTGTTATAAATAAATTTAACAGAGAAGGGAAAGAGCAAAAAGAATTGAGAAAGGTTGAAATTATTGACTATTTTATTGAGAAGTAAGATAAGAATTAGCATTTAGAAATTATTACAATTAAGAAGATAATAATAATGATAAAATGGTTAGGTAGTAATTTACATTACTTCCGCTCAATGAAAAATTACAAAATAATTTTCGCGTTAAAAAATTGATTTGATAAATGGTAAGAGTTTAACAAGACAGAAAACAATACAAGCAAGAAAGAGTGCAATAAATTTGAAGAATCAAATGTTGGATCTTTAGAATCTTGTTTCAATCCTGCTCCTTCGAAACACATCTCGCGATTTACATCATTTACAAATCTCCACGACAAGAATTGTAAGGGTTCCCAGTGACGAATCTAGAAAGTTAATCCAGTATGAATAGACACTACAAGGTAAGAGGAAAAAAAATTCGACACCAAAATTAAAGTAATGTTTTCTGTTAAAAAGTATTTTTCCCAGAGCAAATTGAAAAGGTAACTTCAGCACCTTCGAAATAAAATAGTTATGTGACACTTTCTCTTCAACCATCTAGACATTTTTAAAAGTTTACTTAAATTACTTTAATTCATTTTTGTAATAAAAAAATATGCTGCATATAGATTTCTTTTAATACCACAACCACAAGATTGATGATTTCAAAATGTTGTACAAGCAAATTGTTGAATGTAGTTCTCGGGATGAAAATTTTAAGTGATGTGCATGACAAAGTGTTCGAAATTAATTTAAAGTGAAATAGATGCATATATGGAGAGTTATACAGTCATCCAAGGGCAGATATAGCATCGCGCGAGCTCGTTCGGCCGCTCGTGTTGAATTTGGACGAATTTTCAGATTTATTATTATTTTTTTAGGTAACAGGCAGTAGCTGCATTTATTTTTATTTGCAAATGGGTCATAAAATAAAAATTGATGTTGGCCCAAACTCTAACCCAATTTATTAATTACATCCATTACATCCGTCTCAATTCCAATCCATTTCCATTTGCACGTTCTTGTCTTTAGTAATTAGAGTCGCTTTTATGTTGATTTGTACTGTTACGTGATAAACTCAATTTTGCAAGAGTTGTATGATCGTTTTCCTAAGATAACCACTGAGCTCCTGATTTGCATTTCATGTTTGAGTCCAAAAGCCTCATTTATAGCTTTTGATAGGATTAAATTGCTTCATTTGGCACGGTTCTATCCTTCAGACTTCACCAGTGAAGACCTCATACTACTTAGACCTCAAACTTGACAAATTTTTTTGTACTTGTCACAAGGGACAAAAAATTCTTTAACCACGACAGTGTATCTCACTTAGTTCAGAAGTTAGTTATAATAGGAAATTCTTGTAATTTATATTTGGTTTATAGGTTAATTCCATTGACATTAATATTACCCGTGGCAACTGCAAGTGTTGAAAGGGCATTCTCTGTTATAAATCTAATTAAGACTGACTTAAGCAATAGTATGGGAGATGATTAGTTAAATGACAATTTGATGATTTACACATACCTCAAGATTTTAAAAGTCATTAAGAATGAGGTAATTTTGCAACGCTTCCGAAGTATGAGACAACAAAGAATGTAGTTGTAACGCCCTGAGTTCCGTAAAATTCGGGCCGCCACGTCGTCTCTTTAAAACTAACCCTTTAACGAAAAATATTGTGGAAATATACTGAATTTTAAAACATCACATTCATTTGGGAAATTTGCGTTGGTAGCCCCATTTAAATACATCTATTTGAAAACATTGCATAAAATTTCAAATCTCAACAATTTAACTTAACAAAGTTTAATAAACTAGACTTTCAAAATAACTTAAAATAAATGTTGCCAAATTGTCCATCATTCGTCTCCGCCTCCAAACTCTGCAAATGTTGTTAAAAACGAAGTGAGCATTTCAAAAGAAATACTCAGTAGACTCATCGCCAATAATTAATTTATAAGATAATTGAACATGTAATTATGCAAATATTATAGTGACATTCTCTTCTTAGTCATAAGCATCATGAAATGAGTGCAATATGAACATACTCTTGTCTTGTCTTGTCTTGTTTTATGCAAATAAAGCATATAAGTTATGACATGCATAACATAAATTTCTCTTCTTATCTCATAAGAGATTCTCTTTTCTTGTCTCATGCAATTAAGCATATAAATCACATAAATCCACATAACACATGCAATTATAATATAAATAAATTAGTGGGGGCGAGTCTACCTTAATTTATCTTGAATCACGTAAAAAGGGGAGCGAGAAGTAGCCTCAATCTCTCAATCGTCCACACGTTTCGTCTAGACAAAATGTGAAATAAAACTTAGGATCAGTAATTAGAAATTTTAAGGTTTTTAAAATGATAAAATAAAATTTAGGGACTCAATTGGAATTTATTAAAACTGAAAATAAAAGTTTAAGGACTGAAATAAATATTTTGAAAATAGTGGGGCTGATTAGAAACACTTTAAATCTGCAGGGGCTGAATTATAAGAAATCTTTAAAACTGAAAGGACTGAATTAAAACATTTAAACTAAAAGGACTGAAATTAAACTATTCAAAACTTGAGGAACTAAAATAAAAGCTTTTAAAATTTGGGGGCTAAATGGGCAATTTATAAAATCATAATATATATATACACACACACACACACACAAAAAACATTCCCCCCCCCCCTTCGAAAATCAGAGAGATACAGAGGGAGCGAGAGGCTGGCGACAGGGAAGAAGGAAGGGGCGCTCCGACTCAGGCTGCCGGCTTCACAGCCGGTGATATCGCCACCATCTCGTGGTGGCGCCGGTGCGTGGGGGGTGGCGTTGCTTGGGCGAATTTAGGTATGGAAAAATCTGAGACAACCGAGGCTCTGGTCAAAGCTTAGGGTGAATATTTCGGGTGATAAATCTGGCAACAAGGGGCGGTGGTTGGAGGTAAGTGGTTGGGTAATTTATTACTTGGTTTGATTCTTGATTTCTCTTGGTGATTTTCTGGGCTTCGTCTATTCTTGGGTTTATGGTTTGATTGAGGAAAATTTTGAAGAAGGCAGGGGATGGAGACGGGTGTGGTGTGCAAGTTTGGTTTCTTGGTTTTTTGGGGGTTGAGTTTTTCCGGCGGTGCGGTGGTTGAAGTGACACTGCAGTGGTGTTGGGTGGTAAAACTCGTGGTGGTTGGTGTGTGGATTTGGAGTTCAGCTTAGGTGATGGTGGCAGTTGGTAATGGTTCGGTGGTGGTTGGTGGTTCGAGTGGGAGTTGCGGACGACGGCTGCGATGGTGGTACTGTGAGGTGGTGCAATTGTGGAATTTAGGCAGTGGGGGCATCAATAGGGTATTGTGGTTGCTGAATTTCTTTGGTAGTGTCTGTGTTTTGCAGATTGAGTGTATGTGACTGAAACTTCAAAGTATTGATGGATATAAACTTATGTTCTATCATCAATACATGAATTTCAAAAGAAAGATTGGATTATAGAGGTTTGAGAGAAGGGAAGTTACATACCCAAAATGTTGCTTGACTGTGTGAGCTGTTGTGAGGAGAGATGAATGAGGGTATATGCATAGTAATCTTTAGGGCACAAAATTTTAGGTTTTAAGTGGGCCAAAAATTTGGGCTGCAATAATCACCTTAATTGGACTGAAATGAATTTGGACTTAAAGTAATCGAGATTTGGACTACAAAATTTTTGAGCCTAAAATAATAAAATTTGGACATGAATAGTTTGGACTCAAAATTTTTATAGTATTTATATGTTATTAAAATTTTTAATATTTTTTTAATTAAATAAATTTTTCGCCGTGGAAGGTCAACAATCAAATAGTCAAAGTCTACTCTAACTCAACTAAAATCCTAGATTCGCCGCTTCCGTCATCATATTATAAAACTCAAAGATAGGATATCTCCAATTGGATGTTATACTGCAACGCCATTTTGACGTATTGAACAAATATGGCGCAGCAATGTTCAAATGGCTTGAAGAATGCAGTTGTTGTTGTTCTTATTCTTATTATTATTATTTTCATTTTTGCACTTCAATTTTGTGTACAAAATTTGTTTTTTCTTTCTATATACATCAATCATTGTTCTTTTATTATTTTGTTTGGTTAAATTTATTTATATTGTTTTCGATTAGTTATTTTGTTTATTAACCTAATACTTTAATTTAATCTAGTATAAATAAGAACTAATGATAATATTAACATAAAATCGATCATGATTAAAATTAAAAAAGCTACATAACTGATAGTTAAAAATGAAGAACATAAAATTACGAAATGAAAATTAAAAATGAAATAGTAACACGACGTAAAGTCAACTGCGATAATTTAATAGTCTAATACGTCATTTTCAGATCCTTTGAGACCATAAAAAAATTGACTAAACGGAGTTGAGCTACTTTGAAATTCTTTCCTAGTCGTTGAAATCTTATTATTTTTTTTTTCTTCATAATTCGTAATTGTTCACTTGTTATAACTCACGTAGATTTGGATTTGGTATGGACCATGGAGTCTAAGTCTTTAAGTAATTTTTTTAAAAACTCAATTTCAACTCGAAGTATTTGAATTCATAAATCTTTTTTCTATTATCGCTTTCCTTTTTTACAATCTCAGTGATTTCTCGATTATTTTCTGCAATTGATTGAATTTGCGTTACATTGTCCCATCGCTAACCTTGTATTATTATTATTATGTATTTGTATTTTAAATTTAAGTCACAAAAAACTGTTTGGTAACATTGTCGTGGTTTATAAACTGGTTTATTTATAATTTTGAGGTAAAATATATGATTGAAAAGTGAATAGAGAAAATTTGAATGGTTAAATAGTGGTTTGAAAAATTGTTTGATTTATAAACCAATTTATAAATAGTTTACCAAAAATAAGGACACTAATTCCAACCTTGCAGTCAAAAAATTCCAGTGTGGCCAAGGTAAGGGGACAACCGTCCAACCCACACCCACATGCTCCACCCAGTTATTTCATTGATTAGAAGTACAAAAAAATAAAGATCAAAGAAAATATAATATTATTACATAAGTTAAATAATATTTATTTTGCTAGAAATACTATTTGCGTCTTGTATTAAAATTTTAAGAAATGAGGAAAAAGTATAAACTAGGATAGTAAATTATTATAAATAATAGTTTCAAATTATATTAATATTATAGGAGATAAAGATATACTTGTCGCTAATAATCGAGGAATCTGTTATTGAAAACAAACTTTAAGACCGATTCCAGTAAGAAAATTTTTATATTTTTATTGGTCGACTATAGGTTTAGCGAACGAAACTAGAGAGCTAATTACTGTCAATAGTCTAAACAGTAAAAACAACCTACTTTTCAATTTATTAAATTAAATAAACCAAAGTTCTTTTTTTTTTTTTTTTTTTTTTTCAAATAGAATTTTGTGTTTGCTGCTATAAGTCCAGGGTGACGTTGATATGGCCATATGGGAAAAAGAGAAAATTGAAAGGCTGATTTGCCACTGAATTATTGTCTACTCTTTGGCATGTCCCCTAGAGTTCAAATTGGTCGGTCCAAAATTTCCACTCCATCTTTTTAACACATCGTTCTTTTACGCAATGATTACAATTTATAAACAAATTTATAAACATTACAATTTCTTTGAACATTATTTTTTTTCTTAAGATAAAATGAATAATAACTTGTTTAACGTAAAATGAATAATAACTCATTTTAATTATGTAATTGCGTTGGCTAAAGCTATTGAATAATAGTGTGTTAGTGAAATCATTTATAAATCAGTTTATAAGCAATAAAAAATTTCAAGTCACTTTCTTACCGCATTTATTTTACGAATTCATTTTTTAACCACACATTTCACTTCAAAAACATAAATAAATTGTTTACAAAAGACCATGATGCCATCGAACAAAGTGTAAGATGCCATGCCATGTTTGTTTAAAAAATGAAATTTGTGATAGTTTTGATTCCATATCGTCCTTGATTACGATACATAAACGGACTTGTACATATTATTTCGTCAGAATAGATTATAGATTTGCCATGTGTCAACCATTGCATTCACACATTCTCATCATGTGCAGATTTTGAATGGTTAGATTCCAGTCATCATATTTTCTATGATATCTTCTATAAAACCGTCTGTACACCCTTGGAGGAAATTTGTGAACAATGACGTCAAATAAGTAGAGTGAAAATTTGTAAATCCAAGTCGAAAATTGGACGGAGTAATGACAAGGAAAGTTCAAACAAGAAGAAGAAGAAAGTAGGGATAAAGTCGAGGCAAGAGTTGGACTATTTGTCCTTAAGTCAAATTTGTCCCGCAACGGTGCCTACGGATTTCGGCAATCGACTCCCAAGATACAACAGCTACACTTGTGTTTGTAACACTCCAAAACACAAGTACAACGAACCAAATTTAGGCTTATGTACTCCAAAGATGAAATGAAGAAAATCAAAATAACAAATGCAATGATTTGATTTTGAAGAGAAGAGAGGGTGAGATATGTTTTGCATATCAAACTTGTGAGGAATAGGACACCTAAAGGGTCCTATTTATAGATCATGAAAGGGTGTGGACGAAATGGTTGAGGCCAAATCATGCACCCTTTCCAAACAATGCACATTTATGAAAAGGTGCCTTATGGCTGAACAACCGTGCGGCCGCACGGTTATAGACTGTGCGGTCGCACGGTTTTACTCAAAAAACCAGAATTCAATTGACGTGTGATCGCGCGGTTTACTAACCATGCGGTCGCACGGTCAAATATTTTGACCTGATTTTCGTCCTTTTTGTAATTTCTCATTCATCCGATATTGGTTTTCGAAATGCCAAATATACCCTTCAATACATGCGGAGAAATCAAAATTCCCCGTTTGTGCGTCCCGAAGCAGCGAAGTGGCAAACCATTTCGCCTAAACGGATTGAGTCGAGTTTTTGGGTATTTGGTCGAAGTCGACACGAAGTCATTTTGATCGATTTTCAATTCTCTATTTATTAACCAATATCCATCACACCAAACATTACTTCATCCATATTTCTTGTTGCTTATGTTTGATTCTTCTGCCCAAACGTATAAAATGAATAAATTGAAGTGGATAGAAGTAAAATTAGAACTAGAGGAGAGACAAAAGGTAAAATTCCTTTTTTCTTTTGTCCATATTGCAAAATATATATCAAGACCAATTAATTAATTAGAGAAAATTACACCTGTAGTCCATTTTTTCACATACACGATTATATAGACGTCTAATTATAGATTTCTATAGGGACATGCTAAATCGAAATTAACATATTTTTATGAGCTTCTATCATCGAATTTAGAGACGAGTTGACTAAGTCCCTGTTTGACGTTGTTTATAAAGTATTTATTTGAATCAAATAGTAATTTTTAGGATAATGTGTGGTTCAAAAATAGAGAATTTTTTTTGAATTTATGTATAATATTATTTTAGTAATAAAGTTGTGGTTGAAAAGAAAGAAATAGAAAAATATGGTTAATCTATAATGAGAATTAAATGGGGGGCTAATATTGTATGTTAAATTTGAACCTAATCAAAAAATTCTGTTAGGAAGTCCACTTCAACTGTTGTATAAAGCGTCATCAAACTCTTTTTCTATTATATTTATTATTATCTTTCTTGGCCCAGACATCTTCCAGAGGCGATAGGGATGGTGGTTTAAAGATTAGTCTCGCTTGATCAGTGATTCGAATTCGGCCATTACCAAGTTAAAAGGTAATCTTTCATTCTGCACTCTGGTAGACATAACCTGCGATTTACATCCTTCACCAAGATTCAGGACATGACAGACGGGGGCCGTTCAACCTTTTTTTATTATTATTATCTTTGTTTAAATAGTTTAATATTGTTTTAATTAATAAAGAAACCAAGTGGACCTTTATTTTTCTATGTCAAAGAAACAACCAACGTCTACTCCAAGTCCTTGTCATACACTGGATTGGACTGACCAAAAAGTAAAAAATAATTATAGGTAGATTTTTTTAAGTGATATTGTGACATGTCATACATTAATTGGTTGGTGAAATAACTACCCATCACTTACATTTTCACCACCCAATAAATGTGTGACATTTCACAATGTCACTTAAAAATCCTTCTAAAAAACGTCCCCCTAAAATCACTCGAAAGGAAAAGGAAAAATTGAACTTTAGGTCTCCAAGTTATAATTTTTATTGCAATTTCTTCCTCTACATTTGTTTTGTTACAGCGTGGTCCTTAACCTTTTATATGAAATAAAAATTCAAAATCAATAAGGCTGGCTTACGCACTAATCGTCATATTTTGTATGTTGAGTAATAAGCACAAATGGTTTCCAGTCTTTAGGTTTCTTGTGAAAATGATCCCCAACTTTTAGATTTTTGCATTTATACCATCATAATCACCAAACGTTGCGAAAATGGTCCCTACCGTTAAATTTCGTTAGTTTTTTCCGTTAAAAACGTGTAAATAGCACAAATGGTCCCTAACGTTTTAGTTTTTTACGATAATAGTCTCTAACATATTAAGGTCACGTTTGACATTTTTAGTTTGTAACCTCCAAACGTTTGACGTATTTAGTCCCTAACATATTAAGCTCCTATACGTTTGACATATTTAGTCCATAACATATTAAGCTCATATTTGAAACCAATTATTTCAAATAATATAGTTTGTAATTGTAATGTAATTTTTTGAAGAATTTGTTGTTAAAAAAATTGAATTTATTTGTAAATTATTTTATTGATAAAATGTGTGGTTAAAAACGAGTTTTTAAAAAATAAAATTTATTCTGAATTTCTAAAATGCACAATAAAATATTTAACAAAAATTCACTGTTCCAACCTTTTGGAAAAAAAATAATGAATCCATGGAACATAAACAAACAAATACATTAGACATTATTTTAGAAATTGAATAAAAAAATATGTTTTTATCAATTCTATTTTCGATTTTGAGAACTGATTAATATCGATTTTAGAAATTTCAATTTTTTTTTTCAAAACTCATTTTCTTCTACACGTTCTACTAATTTTTCTTTTTAATTTATGCATAAATTTAAAAAAAAAATTACGTTTTAACCAATATTCTCCAAACTTACTTTTCAAATCGATCGATTCTCAAAATCGAAAATCGAAATCGAAAGTAGAATTAATAAAAACATATTTGTTATTCAATTCCTAAAATAATGTTCAATGTATTTGTTTGTTTATATTCCATAATTTTTTTTTTTTTTTTATCAATAAGTTGAAATGTTAATGCGTTGAATTTTTGTTAATATTTACTGTGCACTTTAAAAATCTAGAATAGACTTTATTTTTAAAATTCGTTTTCAACACACATTCTATCAATAAAATAATTTACAAATAAATTCAATTTTTTTTCTTTTACTTTTTAATCACATGAAAATTGATATAAAACCCATAATGGGTATACTATAAAACCCACAACCACCCCCCCTATGGGTGGGTGGGCAGTGGGCCCATCCACCCATAACCAATTCTCATCCGACATGTGTCGGATGGGTGCCATATCTAGTGCCCATTGTGGGCACTAGATCAATCATCTTAATCACAAATTCTTTAAAAAATTACAATTACAAACCACATTATTTAAAACATAATTTTTTTTTAATTTATGCATAAATTATAAATTAAAAAAAATATTAATAGAACGTGTGGAAGAAAATGAGTTTTGAAAAAAAAAAATGAAATTTCCAAAATCAATATCGATCAGTTCTAAAAATCGAAAATAGAATTGATAAAAACATATTTTTTATTCAATTTCTAAAATAATGTCCAATGTATTTGTTTGTTTATGTTCCATGAATTCATTATTATTTTTTTCCAATAGGTTGAAGCGATGAATTTTTGTTAAGTATTTTATTGTGCATTTTAGAAATTCAGAATTAATTTAATTTTTTAAAACTCGTTTCTAACCACACATATTCAATTTTTTTTCTTTTACTTTTTAATCACATGAAAATTGATATAAAACCCATAATGGGTATACTATAAAACCCACAACCACCCCCCCTATGGGTGGGTGGGCAGTGGGCCCATCCACCCATAACCAATTCTCATCCGACATGTGTCGGATGAGTGCCATATTGTAATGACCCGGTCCCACTTAACGGGCTGTCCCGGTCGTTAGATGACAGCGTACTGTCCCCACTGTACCAATACGAGTCTTTTCAGCATGCTTTTGTCCTCACTCGCACGCTCCCCGAGAAAACTTCCCAGGAGGTCACCCATCCCAGAATTTCTCCAAGTCAAGCACGCTTAACTGTGGAGTTTCTAACGATGGACTTCCGGAAAAGAGGGTGCACCTTGTTGGTATGAGTAGTACCTATCATTTCTTTTAAACTTTCCTGGTATGGGGTGTTACAATCACCCCCCGTTAGACTCGTGACGTCCTCGTCGCGCTTAATCCATCTGAGGTTCTGTTGCCAGGCGTTAGGATTCTAGAGGTGACTCCCGCCCTATGGCGTAGCACTTAGTTCCCGATTTCCGGCCGGCGGCCGGCTTTGATACCATTTGTAACGACCCGGGTCCCACTTAACGGGCTGTCCCGGTCGTTAGATGACAGCGTACTGTCCCCACTTTACCAATACGAGTCTTTTCAGCATGCTTTTGTCCTCACTCGCACGCTCCCCGAGAAAACTTCCCAGGAGGTCACCCATCCCAGAATTTCTCCAAGTCAAGCACGCTTAACTGTGGAGTTTCTAACGATGGACTTCCGGAAAAGAAGGTGCACCTTGTTGGTATGAGTAGTACCTATCATTTCTTTTAAACTTTCCTGGTCTGGGGTGTTACACATATCTAGTGCCCATTGTGGGCACTAGATTAATCCTCTTAATCACAAATTCTTTAAAAAATTACAATTACAAACCACATTATTTAAAACATAATTTTTTTTAAATTTATGCATAAATTATAAATTAAAAAAATATATTAATAGAACGTGTGGAAGAAAATGAGTTTTGAAAAAAAAAATGAAATTTCCAAAATCGATATTGATCAGTTCTCAAAATCGAAAATAGAATTGATAAAAACATATTTTTTATTCAATTTCTAAAATAATGTCCAATGTATTTGTTTATTTATGTTCCATGAATTCATTATTATTTTTTTCCAATAGGTTGAAGCGATGGATTTTTGTTAAGTATTTTATTGTGCATTTTAAAAATTCAGAATTAATTTAATTTTTTAAAACTCATTTCTAACCACACATTTTATCAATAAAATAATATATAAATAAATTCAATTTTTCTTAACAACAAATTCTTTAAAAAAATTACGATTACAAACCATATTATTTGAAATAATTGATTTCAAATAGGGGCGTAATATGTTAGAGACTAAATATACCAAACGTATAGGGGCTTAATATGTTAGGGACTAAATACGCCAAACGTTTGGAGGTTACAAACTAAAAATGTCAAATGTGACCTTAATATGTTATGGACTATTATCGTAAAAAACTCAAAGGTTAGGGACCATTTGTGCATTTACACGTTTTTAACGAAAAAACTAAAGGAATCTAACAGTATGGACCATTTTCGCAACGTTTGGTGATTCTGAGGGTATAAATGTAAAAATCTAAATGTTGGGGACCATTCGCAAGAAATAATTAATGTGCAAATTATATTCCAATAAATGTACATTTTCAACGTGCATGATCCAACGAATTCTAACTTACCAAATAAGAAATGTATAGACATGAAATGCATGAAAATAAATTTGATCGAGATAAGAGTTGGACTCTTTATTTTTAAGACAATAATGTCCCACACGGTAACTAACATGTATTCAACATTCGTCTTCCAATATACAACGACCCCGTCCAGCAATAGGAGCACTCCAAATTACGTAGACAAACGAACCTTACTTATGCTTTGAACTCTCTTCATATGAAACTCGATTCTAAATAAATGCAAAATTTACTTTTAAGTGAATATGCATCAACATGATAATGCAATAATGGAAAATGAATTAATAAAAATCAAAACACATGGGTCTATTTATAGACATTTGAAAGTTGTGTTTTAAAATATACAACTCTTTTAAGAGACACAGATTTTCAAATGCGTCTCTAAATGAAGAGACACGACTATTGAAAAATAATAATTTTAAAAGTGACAATCTTTGATTATGAAAAGACACATCTTTTCATTTAATCAATTTTAAAATATTTTATAATTTTTTACTAACTTTTCAACAATATCACATTTTTAAGTGGCTTAAATTGATTAAAACTAATTTTTCCAACAATCTTGATCCCGTTGTTCCTTAACAACAACAATAGTTGTGTTTGATTTTGTCAAGAATTGAGAAATTTGTTTCTTTTTTAAGATGTGTCAGAAGATTACAAGTTTGTGAGGATCAAAGGGCATGTGATATTTACGTGTTGATTATTTATAATCTCTCTGTAATTGTTTGACATATTGAGCTATACAATTTCTTCTATAAATTTGTATGAGAGCAAGTTTCGATATTGACCTAGACTTGCAATCAGTATTTCGGTTTTTTATCTGCTATTATCTTTCATACTTGATGTTGTAATGTTGGTGAATTTTGATTTGGACTTTTAATTAGCATCTATCGTGGTAAATCTACGGGTTTTGTTTTTTGTTTTTGTTTTCTTGTTTCGTTTTAGGTATGATTTGGGTTTTTGTCCGTACGCCGATGTAGCAAGTATGAAATTTTTGACGGTGATATCTACGTGTTACATGATAATATTAGTAGTCATCGTGCCTTTAACTCTTGAGAGTTCTTATCCATTAACCAGTCCATCACTTGTATTTTGGCCCCGTGTGGTCTTTATTCTTGTCGAGTCATCTTTTCTCACCTCGGGTTAGAGGTGACAAACGGGCCGAGCCACCTGTTTGTTCTTCGGCTTGACTAGAGAAAACACGAGCTGATGTAGAGATGGTAAAAAAATCTGATCCGCTCCACCGATCCGTCGATCCGATCCGATCCAATCCGAAAAATGTCGATCCGTGGATTAGTGGGGCGAATCAGGACCGATCCGCCCCGTTTAATTAAAAATAAATAAAAAAATTAATTTTTTTTATTTTTTAAAAAAGATTTAGTTTAAATTATATATAAAATAAATAAATAAATATCACGGATCGGTCCGCAGATCGGGGGTCCGATTCGCCCCGACCCGATCCACCCCGTTGCCAACGCTAAACCAATGGTGGCTTAACTCGTCATTTTGGTGAGCCAGTGTGCGAGCCGGTTACCCACTTTGAACCACGCTCGGCTTGTGGTTCGATGAGCGACTCGTGGCTCGTTTCCCATGAGCCAAACGAGCCGAGCGACTGGCTCGTGGCTCGTTTTCCACGAGCCGGTGAGCCGCTCGACTCGTCGGCTAATAAAAAAATAAAAAATAAAAAATCCAACGGTCAAAAGGACTGTTGGCTTGGCTCGGCTAGCAATGGTCACAAAATGTGACCGTTGCCAACCAATTGGACCGTTGGCAATGATCCATTATTTATTTATTTATTTCTCTTTTTCATTATATAAATACCCTTTCATTTTCATTTTCATTTTCATTTTCACCCCACAACAAAATCTCTCAATTATTCTAGTTCTACTCTCTACTCCAAGCTCTCTCTATACTACAAAATTATATAATTACTTAAATAGTTGCATACTTCAATCTCTTCAATTTTCATTTCAATCTCTCAAATTGTCATTACATCTCTCAATTCTAATAATTTATTATTTATACAATTATACACACACAATTTTCAATATTATTATCACTTACTACACTACAATTACACACATTACATTTTCTATTTCAAATTTTCCGCATACAAAAGAATGGATCTCAGTTGTCTAAGATTTGTTAATGAATTGTTTGATAGTCCACCTGAATTTGGGGGCATGATGATTCAACACTCTAATCTCACTCTCAGTTCAACGATAAATTTGTCGATCTCAACGACATACCAATTCCCAACAATTTTGAAGATGGTGCATTAAATCAACAAATTGATTTAGACGATGTTGAAGAAGATGCGGATATTTAAATCTTAGAAAATGATCCCGATATTCTCGACACGAGGGAAACGAAAAGTTGGAAAAAGTAAGAAGCATACTGCAAAGTGTTGGGATCACTTTAAATTGGTTGCAAAGGGGAAAACGATTTACGAAATTCAAGAGTTCAAAGCTGTGTGTAAATATTGTGCACAAAAGTTGGCATGGAAAAAGGGTATTGGTACTACACACCTCAACCGTCACTTTTGACAGGTGTGTGACCAAGCATGGGTTCGTTGAATCAAATCAAAATCAACTACAATTTGGTTCATCCGCTAGTGGTTTCGCAGCTGGATCTACACTTTCAAATTGGATGTATTCCGAACAAGAGAATCGTTCAATTCGTTGCGGAGGCGGAGTTGCCACTAAGTATAGTGAACAACGAACACTTTGTTACCTACATCAAACATTATCTTCAAACCTGGTACGTTGGTATTAGTCGAAAGACTCTGCATTCTGATACTATGGAATATTTTATTAAAACTAAAAAGCAATTAATAGTCGATTTAAATAAATATGGTGGTGTTATTTCTTTTACTTACGATCTTTGAGAAGGTATTAACAAAAAATGTTATATTTCCGCAACTGCACTCTTCATTGATCCACTTTGGGTTATGCATAAAAAAATTATCGATTTTAAAATTATAAAATTTCCTCATAACGCAGTCAACATATTTAATATTATACTGCAAACTGTTAGGGAATATGGTTTCGAAAGTAAATTTCGATCATTTACTTTCGATAATGTTAGTGTAAATAATCCTGTAATAGATAAGTTATGTAGAATTCTTAATCCGAAATTTGATGATTTTTTATTCCATATTAGATGGTTTTTCATATTTTAAATTTAATTTTTCAAGATGGAATGAAACATATTAAAGATCAAATAGATAAAATTAGAGATGCATTAGTGCACATAGCTATATCACTGAATAGAAAACAATACTTTGAAGAGATGTGCTCACAATACGGTTTAGATCCTTAGAAATTTATCACCGACGCAGGCCATAGGTGGAACTCTACATAATTATTATTTAAATAATGTGAAAGTTATGAACATATCATAACTGAGTATTATAATAGTAAAACACTTAGGAATGAAAATGATCCTCTATTAATATAATCGGATTGGGAAGCAACTTTTAAAATCAAAAGAGTTTTGACAAGTTTTTACGATTCATCCAACATATTATCTGGGGTATATTACCCAAGTAGTTCAAGAGTTCTTGAACGTCTTATTTCCCTTAGCTTGCATAATGGACCCGCGTTACAATTTAAAGGGTATGAAACTTCTTGTTTAAAAAATAAATAGCTCGTTGATTTTGAAAACCCCTAACACTTATAATAATTTAGAAAGCACGTTAGTAAACATGTATACCATATATAGTGCAAGATTAGGAACTAATGTTAGTCATACACAATCTACATCATCACGTGTCACTACACTTGGAATCTAATAGAAGAAATTAGTCAAATATAAGGAACTTCTTCTTGTAGTATGTCTCCTAATTGTAAGGAATCAGGTCGACTTGTAATACCCGACTGAAAATGTATTTTCAACAAGATAGAAAAGTGGAACGTGTTAATTCTTTAGAATTTGATTTACTTGAATATTGGCTAACGAACAAACGAAGATATCCAATTGTTTCCGTCATAGCAAAAGATCTACTAACACCTCCAATTAGCACGGTAGTTTCGAAGTCTGCTTTTAGTAAAGGTAAAAGGGTTTTGTCGGAAGTTAGGAGCCGACTCAAAGAAGATATTTTGGAAGCGTTAATATGTGTCAAAGATTGGCAAGACGCTCATTTTGCATACAAAATAAGTACGCCAAAATTGCATGCAGTCAGGTAAATGATATTTAATTTTAAACTTTTAATTTCTTTATATAAAATACAATTTTGATTTCAAAACAAAAATTGTACACGTAACAAGTTATTCGTGTACAATTTTAACTCCGCCTACTAGAAAATTCAATTATTCAATTTAACAGCCCGATCTCAAGCTCCCCAAAAAGGAGGAGGATTTTAATTTTTAAACCTTTAAATTTTAATTTATTTACTATATTTTAGTGTTTCTCTTTTCAAATTATAATTCTAGATTTGAACAAGTTTTTACGTTACAATTCAATATTTCGACTTTCATTCACTAACAATATTACTTATTAATTTATTTATTACACGATTAATTATAAATTTATTTATAATATATCATTATATTTAAGTCAGGAGAGAAGGAGGGAAAAAAATTAAAATTGAACGACCCTGTTAGCCAAAGCTCGGCTCGGTTCATTGTCACCTCTACCTCGGGTCAGTGGTGGACCCACTGTTGGACCCGTGGAGGCCTATGTCTGCACTCAAATTCTTTAAATATATATATATATATATATATATATATATATTGAATTGGATGAATTATGCTTGATTTTTGTTTTTGTCACCCTTTAAATTTTGAAGCTCGTTTAATTTAAAAGAACAATTGAAATTGAACAAATAATTGACCAAATTTTAATTTAACTAAGCCTCTAATTGGTAAACACGTTTTTTCTACAAAATTCCCCAAATAACTTTTTACCTACACATTTTTTCTCTCTCCACTTTTCAACCACACATTTTAACCTAGAAAACATAAAAAAAATGTTTTTAAACAAAAATTTTTAATAAAGGCATTGTTGATATCAAATTGCCTTACACCCAATTTAGACTTATTGCCATTGTTAGAATGATTCTAAGAGTGGATGGTTTCAGCACTGTGATCGACTAATTTTGACTCTTACCGCAAGTGTACGGTATCGAACAAGTAATACAATAGATTTGAGTCCGAATGTCATTCCCACAAGGATTGGTTAGATCTATTTTCTTAAATTATTAACCTTAACCGAAACGAATGAATTTTCAGTGATTTATAAGAGATTCTAAATGATTAGACCAAATTACCAAAGAAATCTAAAATTAATGATCAAATAAATAAGTAAATGGAATTTTCAAGATTTGTTTAACAAATGTATGTGAATGAAGTGCTAGGATTTAGAATCCATCTTAGTATTGATATTTCACACTTTGATTCAAATAACCCAAGACAAGGTATATTATTGACGATCAATGTTTCTATAATGCCTAAAACTCTCTTTCGAACAAGAATTAAGCATTTTCCTAATTACAATCCACCTATATTTCTATGATGAATGCTAATATTTAGGAAAGCATTAAACAAGCAAAACATGAAAAGATCACATAGGACATAGTGGTATATTTCTATCCCTATCGAACCCTATGGCTATTGATTCAAGTCTAGTGAAATTCCACTCTTTCGATCATAAAAATTCACCACATACATCATATAATTCATGCATCAAAATTATAGATGAAAATAAATACGAATCAATAACTCAAAATACCAATTGTCATAAGATTAAGTAAACCAAAGCATGAAATAATTTTCTAAGACTTCATCATAATCCTAGCACAATGGAAAATTAGCCTAGATACATGGTTAATAGCAAATCACAAATATAAAAGAACTTCATCACCTATAATATGAAAATCTCAAGAAATTTAGGATAAATCTTCACAAACCGCTCTCCAAAACTTTGATGTGCTTCTTGGTGTATTAGGTCAAGAATGAATGCCCAAATTTTGTGTGTTCTGTTCTATATATATGCCCCCCCTCTGACCTAGGCGAAAAGGGGTGAATTACATCAGAATTCGCGTGAAAAGCCCACCAGTGGCCCAGTCGATACTACCGTGCGATCGCATGGTTCAAAAGCAGTGTTCTAAAATGCGCGAAAATGCACCGCCTAGGCGCGATGCGTGACCAAAACGAGTCGAATAAGTGGTATGCATGAAAAAATGCGGTCAACGATTTTTTTTGACCGCCTAGGCGCCGCCTAATGCGTTTCTTTTCTTTTTTTTTTTTATAAGGGTAAAAAATCTATTTTTTTATATAAAAATATATTTAATGTCTTAAAATAATATTAAAAATACAAAATGTATTATGACGCTTATTCTTCGCATTGACACGCCTAAACTTGTGATTCTTGATTCTCGACCTCGACGCATCGCAACGCATTACGCATTTTAGAACACTGTTCAAAAGTGTACGATCGCAGCCTCGAAAAGCCAACCTTCAGTCGCCTGTTTTTTCCTTCGTGCGGCCGCATGGCTTATTTAACCGTGCGGCCGCACGGTTAAATTTCCGGATGCAATTTTTCTTCTTTCAAATTCTGCAACTTGGTCCTCATCCTTTATTTCTCCTCAAGTCCCCATCTTCTGATTGGAACAATTCGATCCTTATACTTTTGAAAATCTTCGATTTCATATTTTCTTCCACGATTCTCCTTCTTTAGTCATGTTCTGCATCTAGCACTCTTGCTTTACTCAATTTTGGTTCAATTTCCTCCCTTTTTGCTTATTCTTTCATCTAATTTCTCCATTCTCTTGATTTCGAAATAAAACTGAAATATGTACAAATGATAGATAAATTAGTAGCCATTTTTCTCAAATAACTATATAAAATCCTAATTTAAGCACGTAAATAAGTGCATAAAATGCACTTATCACACTGGACTAAAAGTTTCATAGAAGTCCACCCCCGGTGTTTGATGGAAGCCCTTTGCAACTAGTCTTGCCTTCAGCCTTTGCACTGATCCATCAGTGTTTCTCTTCACTTTAAACACCCATTTATTTCCAACTATGTTGTAATCTTTCTTAAAAGGTACTAGTTGCCAAGTCTTGTGTTTCAATCAGTGCATCAAATTCAGTTTCCAGAGCCTTCTTCCAGCCTTTTGAATTCCGAGCCTCTTTAGCTGAGGTTGGTTCTGTTGAATTACCCACAGTACTTATTTCGGAAAAGACTTTAGGCTTAAAAATCCCATCTCTGGTTCTGGTAATCATAGGATGATTGGCAGTAGGAATGGGTTGCAATGCTGAGGTATTTTGTTCTGGTTCTGTGTCTGTATTTGAGTTAAAGTTGTCAGGTGTCTCTGGAGATGAAGTATGTGAGGTATCTGTTGAAGGAGAGTGAGTGGTGAAAGGTATAGGTGAGTGTGTTGGGGTTAAGTGTCTGTCTGTGTTTTGAGGTTGAATAATTGGTGTGTGAGATAACATTTGTGAGGATTGTGATCCTTGTGTTGGCAGCTCTTAAGTGTCTCTATCAGCTCTTTATAGTTCAGGATGGTTATTGAGATATGGAAGATGTATGATGGAGTTGAGTGTGTTTGAATTGTTCATATAGGAGTTTGACTCAGTTTTTTTACTCATTAATTCCTTGAAAGGGAAATCTACCTCATTAAATATGACATGTCTAGAGATATAAGTTTTACCCTCTTGACTTAAGCATTTGTAGCCTTTGTGTGCTGGACTATATCCAATAAACACACATTTGGTTGTATGAAAGCTAAATTTGTGTTGTTGGTATGGTCTTAGGCAAGGGAAGCAGGAACAACCGAAAGGTTTAAGGAATGCGTAGTCAACTGGTTTTTGATAAAGGATCTGGAAGGGTGATTTCATATCAAGTATTGGAGTTGGTAGTCAATTTATTAGGTAACTGGCTATTTGAATAGCTTCCCACCAAAAAGTGATAGGCATTTGAGCTTGAGATAATAAGGTAAGTCCAGTTTCTGTCAAGTGCCGGTGTTTTCTTTCAACTCTTCCGTTTTGTCCAGATGTGTAAGGGCAAGAGTGTCTAAAGGTGATGCCTGCTAAGTTAAGGGTTTGAACAAAGTTTCTATATTCACCCCCCAATCAGATTGGATCGTCTTGATCTTTTTATCGAATTGGTTTTCAACATTTGTTTTGAATTGAGAGAAGAAATGCAAGGCTTCTGATTTTTTCTTTATGGGGTATATCCAAGTATATCTACTAAAACCATCCACGAATGCTATGTAGTATCTAAAGCCTGAGTTAGATGCAACTGGGGCAGGTCCCCATACATCTGTATGGATTAATTCAAGTGAAGTTTTAGCATGAGAATTAGAGTGATTAAAAGGTAAGAGATGAGACTTCCCTGCCTGACAATCTTCACAGAATGATTTTTCATTTATAGGAGTTTTGACATTACAAGACTTGAGTACTTCTAAGAGGATAGAACTAGATGGATGGCCAAGTTTTTTGTGGCAGACATCTATGTTTGACATAGTATAATTTTTATTGACATTAAAACAAAACTTAGACTATGATGATTGCTGATTTGGACTGAGGTTGGACTTGGTTTGTGTTTCTTGAGTAATTGCATTAAGCTGATAGAGTCCACCTTTAAGCTTGCCTTCCAGTATCACCTCCCTTGACAATTTGTCCTTCACACAACACCAATCAGAGTGAAACTCGACAAAGGCAACTATTTGTTGTGGAAGAATATGATCCTCCCTATAATAAGAGGTCATAACTTGGAAGACTTTGTAACCGGCAAAGAAGTATGCCCTGAGAAGGTCATCTCTGTACAAGAAGGTACAGGAGATGAGGCTAGAACTCAAGAGAAGGCGAATCCAAAATTTCTGGTATGGAAGTCAACAGACCAGCTTCAAATTGGCTGGCTATATTCCACCTTAACTGTAGTGATCTCCATGCGTGTAATGGGTGCTGCGACTTCAGCAGAGCTGTGGAAATCCATTGAAGATAGCTTTGGAGTCCATAACAGGGCCAGAGTTACAATTTTGGTTGGAGAATCTAAAAAAATCAGAAAAGGAAATCAAAGCATTGATGCTTATTTGACTTCAGCAAAAGTCCTTGCTGACAACCTTGAAATAGCTGGAAGGAAGGTGCTTGAATCTGACTTGTTCACTCAAATCCTAGCAGGATTAGATGAAGACTATACGCCTATAGTTGTCCAACTAAACAGTAGAGAAAATCTCACTTGGGGAGAACTTCAATCAACACTGATGATGTTTGAAAGTCGTCTTGAACAACTACATTCCTTAAAAAATGAAATGGCTGGTTTAAATCTTGGTCAAGGAGTTGCAAATGTAGCTCAAAAGCAGTATAACAGGAGTGGATACTTTAGCCAAGGAGGAAGGTATGGAAACCAGTTTAACAGAGGGGGTAGAAGAGGAGGTAGATACAGAGGTGGTAGGCTCAATCAAGGAGAGAGACCTATCTGTCAGATATGCTCAAAACCGGGACATAAGGCCAATGTCTGCAACTATAGAATGAATCAATCATACAATGGAAACTCTTCTCAACAAAACAACTTTGGAAACTACTCACCTTCTGCCTATGTCACCTCACCTGCTGCTCTCAATGACACAGCTTGGTTTGCAAACACTGGAGCAAGCCACCATTTCACCACCAGCACTGAAAATCTCAAGCAAACTGAACCATACACTGGATAGGAACAGATAATGGTTGGTAATGGTAATCTCCTAAACATCTCTCACACTGGTAATCTCACACTACCCACTCTCTTTGAAACTAAACAATTGCTACTTAAAAACTATCCGTGTGTGCCTAAAATGAAAAAGAACCTTGTCAGTCTCTCACAAATCACATCTAATAACAATGTTTTCCTTGAGTTTCGCTCTGATACCAAGATAAATTTCACAGCAAACTTGAAAGAAATCTTTTTCTATATTTCACTTGCCAAGAATGATTTACAGAGATGGAATATAAATATACAAAGAAGAAGAAGCTAGATGTTAAATCTCTACAGTACACGTGTAGAACAATATCAATGGCAAACCAAAAATAAGGGAAAATGGAAATGAGATGTTGTACTATCTGACAAGAATCCGAATAACTGATGGAGTAATCAGCATGGAGAGAGAGAGAGAGAGAGAGAGAGAGAGAGAGAGAGAGAGAGAGAGAGAGAGAGAGAGTACACATTTTCAACTTTAAAAAAAATGTATCTTTGGGCTGAATTTGATATTACAACTCTTATTCAAGTAACGTTTCCTCCTTGGTGTCAACTGGTTCTTCTTCTTCCACTTATTCAGCTTCTTTCAATTCTTTAACTGAAAGTTATATTGTAATTTGGGATTACTAAATTATAGCTTAATTAGTCTTTTCAATGTTAGGGATACATTCTACATTTATAATAATTTATTTATATTCTCTTTGTAACTATTTGACAATTGAATAATTCAATTTCTTCCAGTTTAACATGATTGCACGTAACGTAAGTGTCCATGTTAGTGCACGAACTTGCTGCCTTTGTTAATCGAACTCTACCAATATTCTCAGTGGTGACATATTAGTATATAAGTTAAGTTGTGGTATCTGACACGTAATAGCATCCCATTTGATTAAAATAACTGTTGAGGACTAACTGAAATGAAATAAACATTGGGGGAAAAAGATATGACAGTGTATATGTGGCAATGTGGGGACCAAACTACAATTTTCACAAAAATAAAAATAAAAATAAAAATAAAGAGATGGCAAGCCACTCAAGCAAATGTTCGTGTGATATTAGAGCCAATGAGATGTCAATTTTGAAAGTGAATGTGATATGACTTGAGGATCAAATGAAAATCAACAAAATGTGGAAATAATTGTCCATTTCTGACAACCTTTCTCAAGAGAGTAATTTTAAGAAGACATTTTTAATTGACATTTTTTTATTAAAAATTTGATTACCTTTTTATTTCCTCATTTTTCCTTAGGGTATGTTTGATTGTAAAGGTGGAAAGAAAATATTTTCTAAGGAAATGATTTTGCTTGAAAATTATTTTTCTGTAAAATATCAATTGAAATGTTTGATTAGTTTAATTTTGTAGGTGAAAAAAGTGGAATTTTTTTCGAATTTTGTTGTTTGATTGATAATATTTTTCATAGAAAATAAAGTAATTTAGCTATTTTAATCAATTTTTTTAACACAGTTGCACTTGATAATAATATTATTATTTTTTAGAAAAAAATAAATCTGTAGAGTCAATTGGCCTAGTCTTCTATTAGCCCATTATACATGCCCAGAACCAGAACTTGGGCCTTCAATTTTTGACCCAATGCTGAGCCCACTTCATCTTCCTTTACCCGGTGCAAAATCGTGTTTCCAGTATTCACGCCTTTATCTATCTAACTGAATCTGTTTCAGCCGTTTGATCAAACAACTTGGAACCGTCTGAACCGTTGGATGAGCCTTACCTTTTAAGTCAGATGAAGAGGCGAGATGGGTCTAGATTCATCCATTTTTTCAGATTGATTCATTATCTTCAGAACTCTTTTTCTCTCTCTACGCCTCTTTTGAACTTGGCGATCTCCTTCTCTTTCACTTTGGTTTTTCAGAAGAAATTTGAGATGTTCTTTTGAAATTGTTAGAGGAGTTTAATGTGTTCTTGTAAAGCACAATTTGTTTTTGAGATTTTGAGAGTTTCTTGTTGTATATTTGTACGCAGTTTACATTTTTGGTATTTCTAGGGTTTCTGTAAATCTTTTGAATCTTTATTCAAACGTTTATACAATCTTTGTAAAGTTTTGTAAATCAATATATTTCTCAGTTTTCTTGTGTTGTTTTACACTTGATTTCTCTACAGTGGTATCAGAGCCTTAGGGTTTCTGATTTGGGAAAAAATCTTTGGGGTTTTTCGTTTGGGTTTCTAGAATCTTTGTTTTTCTTTGAAACTTCAAAAATTTTGTGTATAAACCCCAGATCTTAAGAACTCAGGGTTGATTTCTGAAACCTTTGAGTTTTTATGTGTGAATCTGCATATTTGGCTACGGATCCTGTGGTAACTTGACATCTTGGTACTTGATCATGAAAGATCTGAAGTCAGATCTAACTTTGCTTGGAAATTTCAAAAAGAAATTCTGAAAAACGTTGCAAACAGGTGATGTCTTGAAATTCTTTAGGGTTTTCTTTAATTTCCTTCATTTTCTTTCTTTTTCCCTCCGTTGAAGCCCCCTTAGACCCTTTTACTCACCTTTGTCCAGGATTCCTTTCGAGAATCCGGGAATCTGAGAGAGTTCTTGGCCTACCCAAGTTGGGTTGAGGGAAAGAAAGTCATAATCACTGATTCTTGCACATAGTTTCTATTACTACTGTATAATATGTTATCTGCAGTATTAATTTTGTGTCTTGTGTTGTATTTTGCACAATTTGAAATTTGTAAAACCCTGTTTTACACTTGATTGCATAATTTTGCCTACTTTGTATTGTTCCTGCTCTTTGTTGTGCATTTGTTGATCCCCATATTTGCCTTAATCATGAACACTGCTAAGGTAGAAGTAGAAATATGGAATGGGAATGGGGACTTTAGTTTATGGAGACAGAAAATTAAAGCCCTATTACTTCAACTAAAATGTGCTAAAGCCATTGATGACACCTGGCCTGAAACTATGACTGAGGAAAGAAGAACTGAATTAGATGAACTAGCCTGGAGTACCCTGTTCCTTCACCTATCTGATACTGTGATTAGGAAAGTAGGGGATACTAAAATTGCTGCAGACCTATGGGACAAACTTAAAGAACTTTTCCTTACTGTTTCTTTACCAAACAAATGTTTTTTATGGAAACAATTTTTTAGCTTTAAGTTTGATCCTACCTTAGGTACTGAAGAAAACATAGACATGTTTAATAGGATAACTCAGGATCTTCTAAATGCAGGAGAAAAAACCACTGAAGACCAAAAGGTTGTATGTTTGTTAAATGGCATGAGGGATAAATATAAGGACATTAGGAATGCCTTAGAGTATGGAGGGCAAAAATTGTCTGTTGAAATAATATACACATCTCTTAAGAATAAGGAATTAGAATCTAGGTCTGAGCACAAAGAGGCCTATAATGTTGAGTCCACATCATATAAGGGTAGAAACTCATTTAGAGGAAATTTAAGACCCTGGACCCAAAATAAAAACAATCCTAGACAGGCTAAAGAATATCAAAATAGAAATTTCATACCTAACAAACCTAGGGATAAGAAGTATGATCATAAAAGTTTTAATCAAAACAGGTTTGAAACTAAGAGGTATGATAATAAAATTGATAGAAAGCCTGATGAAACTAGAAAATGTTTTTACTGTGGAAAGATATGTCACTTAGTTGAGAAGTGCTTTAAGAAGTTGAGAGATGATGCTAGAAATAAACCACAGGAACCTGCAGACATTCAAAACAATAGTGGAGTTGTTTATGTCACAACCACTTCTAATATGAAAGATGAATGGATTTTAGACTCAGGTTGTACTTTCCATATGTGCCCTTATAGGGATTTATTTGATACCTTCTCTGTGCATGCCTCTGGTTCTTTGAAACTAGGAAATGATGTATCCTGTGACATAAAAGGAATAGGTTCTGTGACCTTAAAACTTGCTGATAATAACAATTTGATCTTAAATCAAACCAGGTATGTCCCTGATTTAAGAAGAAACCTCACATCATTGGGTATCTTAGATGATGAGGGATATGATATAAGACTCAGCAATGGATGCATAAATATTTTGAAAAACAATTTGTTGTGTTTAAGCACAGTTAAGACCAATGGCATTTATATTTTGTCTGTGAAATATTCTCTTCCTACTTCTCTGACTATTGAAACTGTTGACATTAATCTGTCTGATTTATGACATAAAAGACTAGGCCATGTAGGAGAAAAAGGACTTAAAAAGTTAGAGAAAAATGGATTTTTTGGAAAGAATGATTTTCAGAAACTCAGTTTTTGTGAAGAATGTGTTTTGGGAAAACAATAAACTTCTTCATTTGGTAAAGCTGTTCATAAATCCAAGGTAATTCTTGAATATTTGCATACAGACCTTTCGGGTCCTGCCCCTGTTAACACATTTTCTGGTTTTAAATACTTCTTATTGATTGTTGATGACTATTCCAGAAAGTCTTGGGTTCATTTGTTAAAAACCAAAGACCAAACTGTAACTGTTTTTAAAAATTTCATTACCTTGGTTGAAAATTTGAAAAACAAAAGGGTTAAAGTGATCAGAACTGACAATGGTTTGGAGTTCTGCAATTTTGAATTTGATGAGTTTTGTAAAAATCAAGGCATACTTAGACATAGGACTGTTTCATACAGTCCACAGCAAAATGGGGTTGCTGAAAGGATGAACATGACCTTGTTAGAAAGAACAAGGTGTATGTTAATCCAATCAAATTTTCCAAAAATATTTTGGGGGGAAGCAGTTAAAACTGCATGTTTTCTAATCAATTTGTGTCCTTCCAGTGCTGTGAACTATAGCATTCCAGATCAAATCTGGAATGATGCAGGTCCAGATTACTCTGTTTTAAAGGTTTTTGGCTGTTCTGCCTATGCTTATCAGGTTCAGTCCAAACTTGAACCAAGATCTTTAAAATGTGTCTTTGTTGGTTATGGGGAAGGGGTTAAAGGTCATAGACTTTAGGTCAAAGAACAAAGTGGATTCAAAGTTATTTTAAGCAGGTCAGTCATTTTTAATGAAAAGATTTTTCCTTGCAAGTTTGAAAAGAATGAAAATCCACTTTGTGAAAAGGATTTTTTGATAACTGAAGTAAGCTTTGATGATTCTTACTTTCAGCCTGAGCAGCCCCAACATTTGCATAATAATGTGCCTGCATCACCTGCACCCACTTCACCCACACTATCTGAACATGATGAACTTGTATTAGATAATTATCAACTGGCCAGAGATAGGACTAGAAGAGAAATAAGACCCCCTGTTAGATTTGATGACTTTGAATCATATTCTGTTTCTGTTTTATCTACTACTTTGGATCCTGAACCTGCTTCATTTGAAGAAGCTATGGGATCAAAAGATAAACACTTATGGATTGCTGCCATGCAAGAGGAAATGAATTCCCTAATTAAGAATAAGACTTGGACTTTGGTAGAAAAACCCCCTAACAAGAAACTGATTGATTGCAAATGGATATTCAAAATAAAAGATGAGGATTCAGAAGGGGGCAAACCTAGATATAAGGCTAGGTTAGTTGCTAAAGGGTTTTCACAAAAAGAAGGCATAGACTATACTGAAATTTTTTCTCCTGTTGTGAAATATACTTCAATTAGAATCTTGTTTGCTTTAGTTGCTCAAAATGATTTAGAACTTGAGCAAATGGATGTGAAAACTGCCTTTTTATATGGAATGCTTGATGAAACCATTTATATGACTCAACCAAAAGGTTTTGAACAGAAAACTAAACCTGATCTAGTGTGTTTGCTTCAGAAATCTCTTTATGGCCTGAAACAAGCACCCAGACAATGGTACAAAAGATTTGATAATTTCATTCAAAGCCTAAAATTTCAGAAAAGTTCATATGATTCCTGTTTTTACTTTAAAAATGATCTTTCTGATCCTATGTATCTTCTTCTGTATGTGGATGATATGCTCATAGCTGGTAAGGACCTGCAGGCTATTTCTAGTCTTAAACAAAATTTGAAAACTGAATTTGAAATGAAAGACCTAGGACCAGCTAGGAAAATTCTTGGTATTGATGTTTTTAGAAATAAATCTTCAGGGAAAATTTTTCTGAATCAAAAGAGTTACATTGAAAAAGTTTTGAAATTTTTTTCTCTATTTGATTCTAAAACTGTTTCACTTCCACTGCCTTCTCATTTTAAGCTTTCTAGTGATCAATGTCCTAAAACTGCAGAAGAATTTCATAGAATGAAAAATGTTCCTTATTCAAATGCTGTAGGATCAGTTATGTACTTAATGGTCTCAACTAGACCAGACATTGCATTCTCTGTCAGTGTTTTGAGTAGATTTATGAGTAATCCAGGGGAACCCCATTGGGAAGCTCTTAAATCTTTATTAAAGTATTTGAAAGGAACTTTGAATTTGAGTCTTATGTTTTCTAAATCCAAAACTGCTTTTGAACTTAAAGGATTTGTAGACTCTGACTTTGTAGGTAATATTGACAACAGAAAGTCTACATCTGCTTACTTTTTTACTCTTAATTCTGCCTGCATCAGTTGGAAAGCACAACTTCAGAAATTAGTAGCACTTTCTTCAACTGAAGCAGAATATATTTCAACCACTGATGCTGTTAAAGAATGCATGTAGCTGAGGGGTTTACTTTCTGAAATTGGTTGTTTGAGCAAACCAGAAATTGAGATTTGTACTGATAGCCAGAGTGCTTTAAATCTTTCTAAAAATCCTGTATTTCATAATAGGTCCAAACACATAGATGTCAAATTTCATTTCATAAGAGACATCATTGAAAAGGGTTTTGTGAAAATGATTAAGATTCCTACTCAGTTAAATCCAGCAGATGCTGGAACTAAAATCATACCTATCACTAAGTTTAAAGGATGCCCTAAATTTTCTTAACATTTTGGAGTTTGATACTGCTTTACTGTATTTTGCAGAGAACTAAGTGTTTGGGAAGAATAGCTTGTAGATTCTGAAGGATTTCAGGACTGATCAAAGAAGCAGGAAGGACATAGCTGCAGTCTGAACCAATTGAGGGGAAGATTTGTAGAGTCAATTGGCCCAGTCTTCTATCAGCCCATTATACATGCCCAGAACCAGAACTTGGGCCTTCAATTTTTGACCCAATGCTGAGCCCACTTCATCTTCCTTTACCCGGTGCAAAATCGTGTTTCTAGTATTCACGCCTTTATCTATCTAACTGAATCTGTTTCAGCCGTTTGATCAAACAACTTGGAACCGTCTGAACCGTTGGATGAGCCTTACCTTTTAAGTCAGATGAAGAGGCGAGATGGGTCTAGATTCATCCATTTTTTAAGATTGATTCATTATCTTCAGAACTCTTTTTCTCTCTCTACGCCTCTTTTGAACTTGGAGATCTCCTTCTCTTTCACTTTGGTTTTTCAGAAGAAATTTGAGATGTTCTTTTGAAATTGTTAGAGGAGTTTAATGTGTTCTTGTAAAGCACAATTTGTTTTTGAGATTTTGAGAGTTTCTTGTTGTATATTTGTACGCAGTTTACATTTTTGGTATTTCTAGGGTTTCTGTAAATCTTTTGAATCTTTATTCAAACGTTTATACAATCTTTGTAAAGTTTTGTAAATCAATATATTTCTCAGTTTTCTTGTGTTTTTTACACTTGATTTCTCTACAAAATCAATTAACAATAACAAAATTGATCAAATGTGACACGACTATTTTCCATCTAACATGGAAAATAATTTCTTGCAAAAAGCTGGAGAAAACGTTTTCAATCAAACTAAGGAAAACAGGGCGCATGAGGCTTGAGATGGAAAACATTTAGGTGTGAGCGTGGTTCCATATGGTTCTGGTTAGGGAATCGAACTGAACCAAGTACCGATGGTTCTTTTGGGTTGGTTCTTTTTTGTAAGAGAAGAACCGAACCATAATTGAACCGTTCAGTTCTTTTGGTTCTGGTTCTGGTTTCAATTGCGTAAACTAAACTTTTCAAATTTAAGCGATGAAGCCATGGTAAATTCTGGCTTGTAAGACTCGTAAGACGGTGTTGGTAAGAAATATCGCAAGTGTACGATATCGCCAACAAGTAGTAAAAGTGGACTTTTGAGTCCGAGTTGTCGATCCCACGAGGACTATTTAATTCGCTATAAATTTACTTCGAATATAGAATTCCTAGACGAAAACCAAAACTAACTAAGAAAATAAATTGTAAAATAATAAAAACAAAAACAACAAGTAATTGGAAATCAATTAAATAAACAATTCAATTAAAATGAAAATAAGAACTTAAACTAAAAACAATTAACGAAAGCAAGAAACAAACGTGGTGGATTTTAAACAATTGAATGAATATCGTGACTAACGATTTCGAAATAACGTTCTAGCTTAATTTCTCATCTCAAGTTGTTTTCTAAAATTGTATTTGGTCGAATTCACGCATATATTTAATTTACCTCTCTCGAGTTCAAATTAGACCTATTTAACTAAGTCAACCATGTATCTCTACAGCGGGTCAGAGTTCTCCTTAGCTAAATGCATTAAATTTCCTAGGAATTCCTAAGTGACCACATGCAACCAAAAATTCATATCTCTATCTTTTTGTTGAAATTGCCGGATTTTATTACGTGATCTAATTGTTAACTCACCTCTCGGATTATGAAAACAACCATTAATTCATGAATTGGTGATCAAGCAACTCAAGCATTAAACGCAATAATAAAATCAATACATGAAATTAAAGCACCAACTTTAGAATTAAAATCAAACTAAAACATTAAATCTATATCGTCAATCCCGATTTAAAATTTAGCTACTCATTGTTTTTCAAATAAAAAGCAATAAATAATGTAAACAAAACCCGAATTTTGGAGTGTTGAAAAATTAAAATCCACGCATCGCCTCGTTCTTCATGATTCAGCCCAGCCGTGACTTTTTCTTCTTTAATTTTTTTTTTTTTTTATTCTTGCTGCCTAACTTCCTCCCAGTCGGACCCCTCTTCCTCCAATTTAATTCCACCACTAACCAGCCAATTAAAATTCTTCTCTCAATTCTGTCTTGTGCACAGCCGTCTTCTTCAAAAGAGTTGCTACTGTGTATATATATTCCCTATGTTTGTTCCAGCCGTGTAATGTTCTAGCACTCAACTTTGATCCAACCAATAACTACTTTTGAATTTAATTCCAACAATGTAAACCAGCCTCCTTCTCCAAATTTCTTCCTTCAATGTATGCTTTTCCTCCTAATTCTCCCACAGCCGACTAAAATATTCTCCCTTTAATACCAATTAGTTGCCTAACTTTATCTTAAACCACCACCAACCACACTTCCAAATTAAACTCACAACCGACCACCTACTTTTCTCCTCCAGCCGCACTCTCTATTCTCTTTGTTCTCTTGGCTCTTCCTTTTTTCTCCTTTTTCCCCCAGCTTCTTGACTGCAATGTGTGTGTATATATACACACACAAATTAACCCTAAAATCCAAATTAACTAAATTGTCCTTCAAGTTACTCAATTCTTCCATATATGATAAGTTAGTCCTTGAGTCTTGACTTTCTCAAATTTGCTCCACTTTTGAGTTTTTCCATCCAATTTTTGTATAATTTCTTCAATTCCTCATTTTTCTTCATTTTGGGATAAAAACCTGAAATAATGTAAATAAATATAAACTAAATAGAATTTATCCAAGAAAAAATAAAATAATATCCTAATTTCGATAGATAAATAAGTGTATAAAATACACTTATCAGACGGTAAAGTCATTGACCTTGATAAAAATGCGAATACAATACTCAAAATTATTGACATAAAAATATTCACTCTCTTCCAGACAGTAACGTATCTCCTCATCCACTTGTATGTGCTCCTTCTAAAAACTCTTCAATTTCTGTTTGCAATTCTCCACCTTTTTAAGGAACAGTCGCACATGTTCAATAAATCCTTGAAAACAAGATAACTATTAATTGTAAAATGAAGAGTGAAAATTTATTGTTTGTTGATTCTTGAAGAATTGACGGCTGAATGATTGAAGTTGAACGACAGAATCAGTAAAAGAAAAATAGTTTTTGATCTATGGTTTCTGTTTATTATTTTTTTGCTTATAGTTATAGTTATTGTAACGTTTACTTTTTTCTTATAGTTATTGTAATGTTAAATGAGTTAGTAATTGTTGGGTAATTGATATTGATTAATGGACCGAAAAACATGCATTAAGATTAAGAATTGAGGATTTTTTTTTTATATTTAAAAAAAAATCGTGTTCTTTTTTGTTCTTGATTTTTAGAACCAGAATCGTTTAAAATTTTAATAGAACCTAACCGAATTGGGATCGAATCGGAACCAAACCGCTGGTTCCAATTTCGCCCAAGCCTAAAAACATTTTTCACGAAATTTTTTTGCTATCAAATACTACAATTTGTTAAAAGTTGGAAAATGTTTTATTTTTCCATAGAAAATCAATGTGTATGAAAGATGCCCTTACTTCTTTGCAATTTCTCTTTCCTCACATATTTTTTTCTGTTGCCGACTGTGCCAATCTTCGCCGCGTGAGTATTGAAGATGTTCCTAAAGGGTCCTAAAATAATCTTTTCCTATGATAAAATCAAATATTAATTTCAATTACGCATTTATTAATCACACATTGATTATTTTACCCCATCCGCTACTCACCAATACTACTCTCTTTCCCCATCTACATTGGAAAAATGTATTTGTACGGGCCTGGACGCCCACTGTAGTTACAGAAAAAAATGTTTATAAATAGAAAATGTTATATTTTTGAAGTAAAATATGTGATTGAAAAGTATTTTTTAAAAATATATAGTTAAAAGGTGATTTGAAAAAATGTATTGTTTATAAATCATTTACTAAACGAATGCTGAAAAGAATCAATGCTTCAGTAACTCAGTTCTGTGCAGAAAAGGACCCTACAATAGGTGGTGGATGTCTCAGCAAGCAGACAGAATGGGTTCTTCCCTCGTTTGTTATATTATTACAATTAAAATTAATAATAATTCATGTCAATACTATAGTCTATAAGGCCATTTAGTTGTGTACTGTTTGTATGTCTTTGTAAAGGCCAGAAACGCATTAACCCCACGTCCCCGTGTGGTGGCTTTGTTTTAAGGAAATATCACTGTTCTCTTCCAGCCTAAAGCCAGGCCATGTTTTCATTTTCTTACACAATCTCGCATGAAAGCCAGCCCATCAGCATGTCTCTCTACTTGAAATCTTCATTTTTCTCGGAACTCTAGAAACATAAAATTTAGTACTTTACACTACTTACAAACTGCCCTGAATTACACTCCAAGGAAATAGCATAAACCGACAATTTTCTTTAGCCATGCCCCAAAGTGTGCTTCAGTTTCTTGGTGTTTTCAGCAAGATTGTGTATTCAATATACTGCCAATTGACAAGAAGCTCATTTTCAGTGACAAGAACTACTGTATGTGCAGAAGCAGCCATCAAGGGTTTGCAGAACTGGATCCAGAAAGTATAATGCCGACTTTATGTTGGAAAAATGAGGTTATTAGGTACAAGTTCTTATTGTCTTGTGTTCATTTATGCATTCTGTTTGTTCGAGTATATGATATCTGTAATCTCTCCAATTACTGAAAGGGAGATCTTGCTTCAATTTAAAGGTAACATTTCAAGTGACCCTTATAATAGTTTGAGTTCTTGGGATCCAAGTAGAAGCCATTGTCAAGATTATAAAGGAGTGTTTTGTAATTCAGACGGAAATGTGGCAAAAATTGTGTTGTGGAACACTAGTCTTGGTGGGGTTTTATCTAATGCTTTATCCGGGTTGAAATCTTTGAGGATTATTACTTTATTTGGTAATAAATTCACGGGGAATATCCCATGGGAGTATGGAGAAATTGGTACATTGTGGAAGATTAACTTGAGCTCCAATGCATTATCCGGGTCAATCCCGGCATTTCTTGGGGATTTGCCTAACATAAGGTTTCTTGATTTATCAAGAAATGGATATTCTGGGAAGATTCCTTCAACATTGTTCAAGAATTGTTACCTGATGAAGTTTGTTTCTTTGGCACATAACGATCTTTCGGGGCCGATTCCTATCTCAATGGGTAATTGTGTGAAACTTGAAGGGATAGATTTGTCTTTTAATAGTCTCACTGGAGAATTGCCTTCAGAAATTTGTGACATTCCTGCTATAGTGTACTTGTCACTGAGGAATAACATGCTGTCAGGAAGTGTTCAAGAACATGTTTCAAAATGTGGAAGGTTAGAACTTTTGGATCTTGCTAGCAATAGGTTTGCCGACTCTGGTCCTTTTAGGGTACTCAGGTTGGCAAATATTACGTATTTCAACATTTCATGGAACGGGTTTCAGGGAGAGATGCCTGACATTGAAACTTGCAGTAGCAGATTGGAAGTTTTTGATGTTTCGGGGAATGATTTCTATGGTAAAATTCCGTCAGGCATCACAGAATGCAGTGGCCTAAAGTATTTAGATTTGGGATTTAATAGGCTTGATGGAAGTATACCTGTTGGAATTGCTGACTTGAAGAGTCTCTTGTTCATTCGATTAGCAAATAACTCGATAGAAGGGACAATTCCTTCAGAGTTTGGGAGTATTGAATGGCTTGAAGTTCTGGATCTGCACAATCTCAAAATCAGTGGTGAAATCCCAGCAGAGATAAGCAATTGCCGGTTTCTTCTTGAGCTGTGAGTCCCATCTCCCACTTTGAATATTTCTTTCAATTGAATTAATGATACTATGAATTTATTATGCAGGGATGTTTCAGGCAATTCTTTAGTGGGAGAAATTCCACAAAACATCGTGAACATAGCCCCCCTTAAAATTCTCGACCTGCACCATAACCAGTTCAACGGAAGCATACCAACAACCGTTGGAAATTTATCTAACCTACATTTTTTGGATTTTTCGGAAAACTTGCTATCTGGTTCCATCCCTTTGACATTTGGGAATTTGAAAAATTTAACTCATTTCAATGTTTCTTACAACAACCTTTCTGGTTTGATTCCCTCAATTCCTAGCATCCAGCAGTTCGGATTCTCGGCCTTTTTTCACAATCAAGGTCTTTGTGGTGCTCCATTGGAAAACTCCTGTTCCGGTACTGCACGGAAACCGAAGTTACGTGCTTCAGCAATTGTTGCTGTAGTCGCTGCTGCTTTGATTGTTACTGGCATTTGCGTGATAACCCTCATCAACACGAGAGCTTGGGGGAGTGGAAGAGATGATGAGACTATGGTTGTAGAAAGCACACCATTGGCTTCAACAGAATCAAATGTCATAATTGGAAAATTAGTCCTCTTCAGTAAAAGTTTACCCTCAAAGTACGAGGATTGGGAAACCGGCACCAAAGCTTTGCTTGACAACGAATGCCTAATTGGTGGAGGTTCTATTGGAACTGTGTACAAATCTACCTTCAATGACGGAATGTCAATTGCAGTGAAGAAACTTGAAACACTGGGAAGAATCAGGAACCAAGATGAGTTCGAGCACGAAATTGGACATTTGGCGAATCTTCAGCATCCCAATCTTGTGGTTTTTCAAGGTTATTATTGGTCATCTAGTATGCAGTTAATTTTATCTGAATTTGTCTCGAGGGGAAATCTGTATGATAATTTGCATGGAGTTAATTATCCTGGTACCAGCACTGGTGTTGGTAATCCGGAATTGAATTGGTTGAGAAGGTTTCAGATAGCGTTAGAGACTGCCAAAGCACTAGCCTACCTTCACCATGACTGCAAACCCGGGGTTCTTCATCTCAACGTCAAGTCTACTAATATACTACTGGACGAAAACTACAAGGCCAAACTATCAGATTACGGTTTGTGGAAGTTGCTTCCCTTGCTAGACAATTACGGTTTGACAAAAATCCACAATGCAGTCGGATATATTGCACCAGAGTTGGCACAAAGTTCACGGCTCAGCGAGAAATGTGACATTTATAGTTTTGGGGTGATTCTATTGGAGTTAGTAACAGGGAGGAAGCCAGTGGAAAGTCCCTCAACAAATGAGGTTGTGATTTTGTGTGAATACGCTAGGGATTTGATCGAGAGGGGTTCTTCTTCAGATTGTTTCGACAGAAGGTTGAGAGGATTTGCAGAAATTGAGCTTATTCAGGTCATGAAGTTGGGGTTGATATGTACTTCTGAAGTTCCTTCAAGAAGACCAAGCATGGCTGAGGTTGTTCAGGTTCTTGAATCCATAAGAAATGGTTATAATTATTGATTCCAAGATTTTAGTTTTGGAGGTACAAAGTAACATACTATTCTTTCATATTTATTCTGGATTAGAATCATCAATTGGTTCTTATGATTGCAATAAGATTATTCCACTATCTGCAACTTCAAGAAACAATTACTCTTACCCCATTCAGAAAAGAAAAGAATTCTTTGAGATCAAGTGTTCTTGTTTCTGTCATTGATGCTTGCTTTTGCATCAGGGAGAATTAAAAAACAGGGAATCCTTCAGGCAGGAGAATGATGTTACTATGACAAATTTTCCGAATTATAAATTCCCTATAGGCTATAGTAACTAGTGTCAATTCTCGGACTGGCAGATTTACATGAAAAAAGAAACTGAAAATTAGTTTAAACAATTCCACTTGACACATACCATGCTGTGTTGTTATAATTATAAATAAATACTGCTGCCACTGTTGAACTTGATTTTTTGGTTATTGATATTATTTTCAATTTTTTACTGATGATAATTTACTTATATTTGTTTGTGTTCCATAATTTATTTACATATTGTTTAATGAACTTTTTTTGACCATTCATTCAACCTCAGCTAAACCCTTTGACCCTTTACTTTTTCTGAGTGTAAGATCCCCAGACTTTCAAGTAATTCTGCAAAAAATAAAAAATAAAAAATCTTAAATATCACTTTCTGCTTGCTCTTGAACCAGTTGTTCATGTTCCACCCACCATCATAAGACCCGAGACAGTAGGATCCTTAAATATGGTAACATGAAAGGGTGGGTTGGGGGTGGGGGGGATGTGTGGGACCTTCATCTTTTTTTCACAGTGCTTCTTTCATTTCTTGTTATCTCAACATGAAGATGTACTAACTTCATAAAGTGATTATGAATCCCATTCAGATCTTGCATCTGATAAATGAAATTGCTTGATTTGTAAAAACAGCAGTGTCTAATATTGTGTCTACTAAAGCACTGATACTCTGATGATCGTATATATGGACTGGAGAAAAATATTGTAATAATATTATGAAGCAAGCAAAGTAATTGCAGTTTTTAGTTTAATCCTGCATATCTCTCGTTCATTTTTTATTTTCATCTTTGAACATTCACTTGAATATACCTGTAGAGAAAGTATATCTTATGCTTTTCGAATTGTTACTAACTTGTTGAAATGAAATATAACATATAATAATCCTCTCTCTCGAACCTGTTACTAATCATTGTCAAAATGACCGCTGTTGGGGGATTCTAATAATACATTATATGACTTGCTCACTTGATAATAAACTTCATATTATGTCTTGATTTTCTTTACTTTTCCCCATCACTATCTTTATCTGCTGAATTATGCCTTCTCATACTCGAAACAAATGACAGAGGCGTCTGCTTCGTCCAGCGTCTTATGTCGTACGCCTTCTTTGGCTGTTTCTTCTCCTTTCCTTGTCTTTTCTTTGTTATTGCTATTGCTATTGCGAGGTCGTTAGGGAACAATGTATGCCAGACGAAGGCGTGAAGAAAGGTGGAGACAAACATTATGACCACCATTGTTGATGACATGAAGGAAAGGGACATAGCGAGACCCTTGCTTATTACAGTAGGAACTTCCTCTGCATACTTGATAGTTGCTATTGAAGCTGTTGTCATGGGGAAAGTGTAAGACCACCATGCCACAGAAAACCTGAAAAATAAGAAAGTTCAAAAATTGATATGATCTTTTTTTTTTTTTAAATCTCTTCAAATATTATCTTCATGTATATGCTATGATACTTGGAGTTATAACCTTTTTTGTAGTGTTTTTAAGTGCTTATGTATGGATCCTACAGAATGTGTGCATAATAAGTGATTAGTAAGTTGTGGATCCTATGAAATATGTGAATAATAAGTGTATTAGTTGATGCAAACCTGATTCAGGACTGTTTCAAAGGTGCTACAGGCTTCTGTCTTCAAATAAGAAAGTATACAGATAAATAAGGTAAATTACCTGAATCCTCTAAAGAAGTTGATACGTACAACTAGCGACGAATAGAGAAATAACGCAATGAAATAGCATGTCCTCGCCAAGCCATCGAATTCTCCATAAATAGCTCCCCAGGCAATGCTTGCTGCAGCAGGGGTTGCAATGAACATGGAGTATACAGGGTGAAGTTCCTTAGGCAAAGCTTCACTTGTGGGCAATCTCTGATATAATGTAACAAATACTACAAGATAATGTGCAAATCCAATTGCCCATAAAAATTTTCCTGCCTCTTTCCACCCTACTTTTGCTGCCAAAATTGCTCCTACAAAATTCCCAACTACTGACAGATGAGAAGATGGATTTGCCACTTTGCAGAGTCTTCGTTTTCCTCCAGAAAGCCACTGTCCGTAAATTTTTAAGTCAAGGAAGATGATTGGTGCCATGAAGATTACCCAAATAGCCGGATGCAAAATTTCTGATGAGATCACTGGTGGTGCTCCGATGGCTAAGAACATGCAGACAACCCAAGGGGCGAAGAAGAAGTTTACTCTAACGGGATGGAAGTATTCTCTTTTCACAGCTTCGAAATAGAATATGCATTTCAATGCATAGGTAATGGAGACTGCAACAAGGACACTTAAGGCTAATAGCCAGATTGCTAGATTGATGAAGGGTGTAATGTGGAGGAATTTGGTGGCTGGACTCGTTGAGAGGGCACGCCAAAGGATGGCTTGGCTACTGAGGCCGAGGCACATACCGAAGCAACCTATGGGGAACCTGAGAAGGAAGGGCCAAATCTCATCTTTGGGCAAAAGTATGTCCTCTGAATCCTGTAAGAAAATTCATCACTCAGACATTGATTTTGAAAATTTTGTTAATTATACTATGGAGTCTTGTTTAGTACTGCGTATATATACGTACCTTGACTTGATCGAGTTCTGGTCCTGTAAGAGCAGCAAAATATCTTCCAGCAGGAACACTTCTGTTAACAGATTCATCAAGCTCACCTGCAGAAACATCATTTTTCTGAGGTTCAACCCCACTCTCCTTTCTCAATGGTAATTTTGAGTTCTGTCTACCAAGAGCAGATTTTGTTCTGAATATATCGAAGTCTCCTTTTCTTCCTTCTATTCCAACTCCATGAAATGAACCAAATCCTCCAAAACTATTTCCACTTCTTGGAAGAGCTTTTCTTCCATTTTTCTCTTTCAACTCTCTGTTGAGCACCGAAAAGCCCGTCTCCAACGAGACTTGTCTGCTGAAACCCTTATGCTGTCGCTTCATTTCTCGCATTTTGATCGGTTTATTGCTAACATTCTTGTCTGTTTTATGATCAGCCATTTTTCTGATCTTACTTTCTTCTTGTTCTTGTTCTTCTTCGTCTTCAGGTAACACTTCGTGGATATCGACAAAATGTGTTTTGATAGATCTAGGAGAGGTTGCTCCGAAGTCCATTTTGCTTATCTATGGTTTAGAAATGCTCTAGTTTTTTTAACAATACTTGATGTTATATAGATTTACGCCCTTTACGGCTTACGCGTATTTTTTTCGTATATGAGTAAGAAAGGATCACGAGAATACTGATGGTAAAGAACTTCTTTAAGCGGGGGTGGTTGTCTGTTAGTAGATTGAACAGAAACCATTGCTTTTTTACTGCAAAAATTGACACTTTGAAGAGGTTTCTCGTGAAATATAAACAAAATCTGTGGTTTGACGTGTTAATTACAATTACACCATCTTGGAAGAAATAATTATATGACACAGTTGAGAAACTAGGTATCATACTATCACGGGTCCTAAAGATTAAAGTAACCAACTTGACAAGGAATGGCTGGCAAGAGCTTGATGTTCAACAATTACTTTCTCGTCTCAAAATGAGGCTCCAAGGTACGTCACTCAAGCGAGCTAGGGTCGGTTTGATTGATTCATATGCCGAAAGAGGCCAATACCAAGAATTGAATTATATACAGAAATGGTCCAATATTCTTTTTATATATATAAAAGAAAAAAAAAAAAAAAAAAAGGGTCCCATATTGAGGATCTTAGCTTGACTCATTGCAAAATGGAGTCGCCAGGTTGTCTTACCATTAACTCATCATCTTTAAGGAAATGAACAATTCTTTTGATCTCTATAACTGCTCTTGATAACATGCCCAAGAGTAAGCAGGTTCTCTATAGCTATCCTCAGACCTCATGTCTGGGTATATATAAGACAGGTAGCTTCTGAACCACCAGCACTACTCCATTGATTGTTCTTGTAACTAGGTGCAGAATTCTTCACCAACTCCAAGCACCTTGATTGGTACGTAATCCTCAAAAGAAAGAGAAATTTTCGTTGCAAAGTAGTACAAGTGTCTAAGCACTGCTCATAGCGTTTCTGTGTAAAATTTGAATTCCCATAAATCGTCACAAAAGAACGTACATGAGCAATTTGCATTTAAAACATGTTCAAATATTCGTTGAAAAACATTAAAGGAAAGTACGTATGGACGTGAAACACAATGAGGCGTTGCGAAGAAACGAGGACATTGGCAAATGAGGAAATTTTAAGCCTAAGTAATTGTGTGGGCTTTTCTTTGGGCGATCGCCTGATCTCCGTTTTGTGAAGTAGAGGCCTGTTCGGAATTTTGCGTCCCAATTTTGTGATTATCGCGGATAACATACAATAATAATCAAGAAACTAAAGCAAGAAAGAACACCAAGAAATTTGTTGACCCAGTTTGGTGCCAATCGCATCTACATCTGGGGGGCTCCGGATCGAGCCCGTTCCACTAGCCAACCATTCAATGAGAGTTTCGATATTACAAGATTCTCGCATACAAACCGTGTACCAATTCCTTCTCAAGGAATTACCAAATCACACCCCAATTCTCTACAATATCACAACAGCAAATACTACACAACAGCACTTCCAATTAGCCTATACAATGACTCAATTATGCTACAAAGTATTTTACTACATGGTGCAAGAACTTAAAGAAAGAAAAAACTGGGTGGATTTCTCAAGATAGGAGAGGGAGAGGGCTAATCCATTCCATTATGCCAAATGAACATAAGCAAAGAATATATTAATTACCAACTTAATCACAACCATAGGATATTGATCAATGGTCCATAATAAAAGCATAACAACAATAATTGCACCTTTAAGTCGTCTAACTTTAAGCCGATTGCTAATTAGGCCCTCCAAGTATGAAAGCTTTCAATTTGGGGATCACACATCAATAATTTTCACCTTGATCTCCAAATTTCCATCTCTTACTCTCATGGTTGCTATAGGCCAAGTGGGTGGGCTTGATCATCACCATCATCGCCTGATACCTGCAAATGAAAATAAATGAAATTAGTCACAACTCAACATAAAATCCAATAAAACTGGACTTCATCTCTTTTACCAACGTTCAAGAGTACAACAATTGAACCACAAACTTGAACACCCACCGTTCCTTCTGAAGGAACCAGAACCCGACCTTTCTCAACAATGACTAACACCGCGCCAAACACTATACAGTAGTACTACCAATCTAGCCTACACTATGGCCCAAATTATACTACAAGTGATTATACATGGCTGCAAGAATCGCTAAAATAGAGAGAGAAATATGACAAAAAAAAAAAAAAAACATGCGCATCGTGTCTACAATGAACTCTTGAATTTTACCATATCATGACTCTAGTACCATATTTGAGGAAATGTGACAAAAAATATTTATTCAGACTTTACAATACCATGTGACGCCTCAAGTAAAATGCAACATATAATCTCTATGTATAGTGCAACCGTGGAAAACTGGATTTTTTCATTAAATGTATATCATGATAACAACCAAAGTATATAATCATATCACCAATAAAACCACAATGTTTATAGAAGACCATTAAATATCAAAGATCATTTAATGAATCATATGATGTCAATATACTTAGATTCAATCATGGATAATAGAACTATGTGCAAAAAACATGTGATTTGCAACTCACATAATCATCACACAAGGTGAAACACATGGGAGGAAAATCACCATCCAATTACCAATATCCCCAATGTAACATACATATATAAATCCTCACACTATCACATTATGTATAGCACATACACATAAGACTCATCACAATATCCCCTCAGATCCAACATATACATTTCAATACTTTCCATTTATAAGTGTCAACAACGAACCAATTAGGAGCAATATCATCAATTTACGAACAAACGAATCAAATCACATATACGGCATCCAGGTAACATTTAAGCCATACCAGAAACTTTCAAGATAAAAGACATATGCACAGGTTTTTATTATCACCAAAAAACATAAAAGAAAACTTTTATAAAAAAAATGTAATTCCACATCAGGTAGTTTAAGTTGTCGCGACCAACTAAACCACCAACAAAAGTTTTCATATAACCTTCACCTCAATTTATGTATGTGCCCCTTTATCTAGTCTAGTAATCTAACAAAGGTCATTCCTAGTGGTATCTCCTTTTGATTCAAAAAACAAGAGAACTCATCTCTATCCATTGCTCCATCCACTCTATCGATTGTTCATTCTCATATAGTTTCATCACTTTATCAATTGTTCAACCTCATAGAGTCTCATCACTCTATCACACTAGTCAACCCAAGAAGGTTATAACGGGTGTATCCATATCATTCTATCACCACTCTCTTTTAATCTTCAGGACGATAAATATTGGAGTCTTCACCTTACACTAAGTACCCCAGGCATGGGTATAGTACTATGACTATATATAACTCCACCCGCAACTGATAACTAGTACTACTTTGCTGTTTTTCTCTCAATTGAACTAAAAAACCCATGTTCTGAACATGATATATCAACCTCAATAACCGTGATCACACTACACATTAACTGTGACCACACTACTCCATGATCTAACCACCCTTTTGACTTCTACACGATAACTTATAATCATCAATCCTCCGGAGGACATCCTAGAAACATATATCTAGCAATAGGTTCAACATTTCCACCCATTTCCAAATGGTAAAAATATAAGCACAGCCAAAAGTCTACAGTATAAAATGATCAACAAATTTATAATGCAAATCATGAGTAGTATCACAAAATTGAAGAAAAAGAAACACGACGATGCTTACCAAGCACACGACGATTACATAAAAGCAAATCCGACATATAGTCATTTACAAGCATGCCTTTATGAAACTTACCACACACATAATGACAACATAAATGTATATAAGATATACAGTCTACATATAACCCACATTTATCACATCAAGGTACATAAGACTCATGGTCTCCTACAACAACACTTATATCACCAAGAAGCTTCTTATCATTCATCCGTGCACCCGTAGTGTGCAACTCATAAAAGTCATTTGTGTTGGTAAATGAAACAAATGAATCAACACCTCTAATCACATAAACAATGGTAACATATACACCATATCTTGTAACTCCCTTACATGTTACAAGAACACTCTTAATAATTTTCATGAGCCCATACTCAATTTTACCAGTCAGCTCCATCTCTTCTAATTGACCCATATATCAAATTCATATTCATCTCATGAATTTATCTAACTCCACTAAAAAATGAGCACACAGCTCCCATCAAATTTTACAGAAATATCACCAATCCCAACAACTTTGCATGCAATATCATTATACAACACAACATGATCAAAGTCACGTTCATGCAAATTGTTAAACAATCACTATGGGATGCAACATGAAAATATGCACTAAATCAAGTAGCCATTCATGCATATGAAATTTCACAATTGAATTTATATCACAGGAGTCAACAGGATTTAATAACACATAATCCTCATTCGGGTCCAAATTAGAACAAGATACCACATATTCCTCATCTCTCTCTATCTATTTGTTCATGCTTTTTTTTTATAACAATCTTATAAAGTGACCAAACAACAACAAATAAGTTAAGAACTCTCTCCCAAATCTCACTACTATTTCAAGTCAAGATTAATATCATTGGATACTCAAACTTGGAGAGAGACACTTATTTCATTTTTGATTAAGCATTAGACCAATTCATATGACTTAGTAACTTATTTAAATGGAAACTTGTATCTAGTCTAGTTATTAATAACCACTGATCCGATCAATAGAATGACGTACCAATTAGAAACACTAACCTCGTCACTCCATTTAGTGACCTATTTAAATGGAAACTTGTATCTAATCTAGTTATCAACCACCGAAAAATCCAAGAAATCAGTAGAAGGTGCTCCTCGATGTCATGAGTCCAAAGGTGTAGACTGTTTATTAATCGGAGTTTTCTACCGGCCGAAATTTGAATTTGAATTTGAAATTCCGATTTCACCTTTGATTTTCCAGTAAAATCGCCGCTGTCTCGCCGTCGTTTTTTGCTGCCGGTTGTCCCCTGAATTTCAATCGATTGTGCCCCTAGACACCTCGGTGCATGTGGTGGTACTCCATCGCTGATTGGACGGTCGAAAATCAGATTTTTGGAAATTGGTCAAAGTCTTCTCCTTGCTTTTGGTCGGCACTGCCTTTCACTGGCTTCACAGAATTTCTCACTGGCTTTTTTCTTCACACCTTCTCTGCAATCACAGCCATTATTAGACAACTCCGATTTTACACTTCTTCCTAGCGATTTCACGGTCGGTCACTGGCTCCTTTCAGATTTTAATTTGGCGACATGCAATAACTCACCCCTTTTGGCAAGTTCTTTTTGAATCTTGCAGTTACCCTTCTTTTTTTCTTCTTTCGGAGGTTCCCTTTTTCCAAGATTTCTTTCAATTTTTTGTAATTGACTCAAATTAAAAAATTCAACAAGCCCTTGATCCTCACACAAGGCTCTGATACCAGTTGTTTGGAATTTCGCGTCCCAATTTTGTGATTATCGCGGATAACATATAATAATAATAATCAAGAAACTAAAGCAAGAACAAAGAACACCAAGAAATTTGTTAACCCAGTTCGGTGCCTTTCGCACTTATATCTGGGGGGCTCCTGACCGAGCCCGTTCCACTAACTAAACCATTTAATGAGAGTTTTGATATTACAAGATTCCCGTACACAAACCGTGCGCCAATTCCTTCCCAAGGAATTACCAAATCACACCCCAATTCTCTACAATATCACCACACCAAACACTACACAATAGCACTTCCAATTAGTACTTGACTACATGGTGCAAGAACTTAAAGAGAGAGAGAAAATCGAGTAAATTTCACAAGAGAAGAGAGGGAGAGGGCTAATCCATTCAATTATGCCAAATGAACCCAAGTAAATAACATATTAATTGCCAACTTAATCCAACCGTAGGATCTTGATCAATGGTCCACAATAAAAGCATAATAACAATAATTGTACCTTTAAGTCCTCCAACTTTAAGTTGGTTGCTAATTAGGCCCTCAAAGTATGAAATCTTTCAATTTGAGAATCACATATCAATAAGGCCTAATGGCTTTTTCCAAGCGATTGCATGGGACATAGCCATGGTATCGCATGGACTTTTCGAACAGGTGCCTGTTCAGATTGAAATGAATTTTTGGACATCAAAAGTTGATCTTTCGTCTTACCATCACGTACCTTCCTGCATAGTAATTCAACAACTATATATTAGGCATGAAGTTGACAAGAAATATGGTGAGTAACATCCCCACATTCTACCAAAGAAATGAGATCAACTTCTACCTTCTAAAACTCAATTTTTCTATTGTTTTCTTGTTCCTCTTTCGGGTATGTGTTGTGCTTTATGTGTACTAGGTTTTTAGGATTGATTAATTCATTAAATCCATTTGCATTAACCTTAAGCATCTCGATGAAGATGGGACAAATGTACATTAATTTATGACAGAGATTTTGAATCATGTTTGAGCCTCTACTCTGTCTCTCTTTTCGGTGGTCTTTCATTCATTTTCAAATTTCAAGTGTGGTATTCAGTACATTAATGGACGTGTCTTCGTTTGTGGTTCTTCATTTGGTGCATATTGATTTCGTCTCTGACTCTTCTAGTTAAGATTTCTAATAGCAAGGTGGTCATCGGTGAAAAATGAGTGAGAACGAAGGAGCCGTTGTCCTCTTCGAGAGTAATTATTGTACGTGGAACACCCAAGTCAAATAGACACAAGGGGCACCATTAATACATAGAAGGGTTGGTGGGTCATGGATATAAGACATTGGTAATCCAGGAGAGAGTTTAGTTGTCGTGGAAGCACGAAGCAATGGCTATCTTTTGTTTTAGAGCATTTCTAGGACTCGGCACTCCTAACCAATGAAGAACTGTTCCCTTGCAATAGATGGCCCAATTAATTATTTTTTCGGCCTCATTTCCCCATTAATGGCCTGGAGTACCGAGAGGAGTGTTGAATTTTTCCCCCCTTTTGTAGAAGACCAGTAAATGATCATCTGTTTCTTTTCACAGCACCCAGCAGGGATGGTGTTAGAGTCGTCAAAGGTGACATACACGAAATTATAGGTGCAATAATCTGCCGAATCTGCATCAGCATATGCTGTAAGATGAAGAGACGAAGAGTCAGCAAAGAATAATCATTGTACACTTGAGGTATTTGAGACTAATCGTTTGTCTATAGCCTAATTTTGTCTGTGTAGGATAATGCATAAACCGTGCCAACTTATTGTAGGTGATATATTTTGCATATCATTAATTCTTTTTTTCCTCATCGTATTTTGTGATTTTTGATACATAAAAAATAAAAACTACTCTAATCATCCTCTAATAAAATGAGTGATCATGACAAATTATTCTTTAATTTTGTTCCCTCATTTCACATATGCGCTAAAGGAATATGATTATCTTAAGCCCCTGTTTGATGCTCATACTTTTTTGAAAAAAAATGGTTTTGAAAAATCTTGTGGTTAAAATGTGGTTTGAGAAGTAAAAAATATGGGCTTGCCATTTTTGAATGGTTGAAATTTGATTACTGTAGAAAAAAGTATGATTTTTTATGAAAAAAATGAGCATCAAACAAGGGCTAAGTTTTTTTATTTTTTTTTATAACATCAAATTTATATTTGATTAAAATTTTGTAAATTTTCAATCGAATAAAGGTTTTTTTGCTACTTTTCAGTCAAATAAAGATTAATTTGGTTAAATTCATGTAATTATTTATTAAATTTGAAGTTTACTAAGAGTAAAGTTTCATTTTTAAATGATTCTTAAAAAAATTATGCAACTGTTTTTCAACTTTATATGATGATATGATAATAGCATGTAAGGTTTCCTTGATCACATTAATCAAAATATTTAAAAAGTCGGTTAGCATCCAATTGCGCCATCACTAGGTCACAAACGTACCTTAATTTCTCACATCCAAACATGAGTTTTGAGCAAGTCCAATATAAGACAAATAATTTGCAATATTCTATTTAAATACTGCCATTTTACATTGTTAGGAGAAATTGGTTGGAGGATAGAACAATGACAGCAGCTATTAGCCGGCTGGTATTTTACATTACACGCTATAAATATACTAATGTTTCAGCACATTCTCTACCATTAACAAAATTAATTACGCAAATTGACAAAGAAAGCTTTCGAGTAAATTAACATTTCAAAATGTTCTCGAAAGCTTTCTTGACCGCAATCCTCATGGCAATTGTAGTTGCTCCATCTTTGGCAACTGATTATATTGTTGGAGATGATGCTGGTTGGAAAGTAGGTGTCAATTACACCGAATGGGCTGCAGGGAAAAATTTCCATGTCGGCGACAAACTCAGTATGTTAGTTATCTGTTTATATGTCCCCGCATAACCCCTAATCGTTTGTGCTTCAAGCCATATAACATGATATCGTTGTTTATAGAATAATGCTATCTAGAATTAATGATATCATCACTGGTAGCTAGGTTCAATGAAATATAGACTTAAGTGACTCATTTAATTATATTAATTCACGTGCCACAAAGACTGGTGTGTGTGGTGCTAAATACTAATAGTATGCTCTTGTTTATTTATATATATGAATTATGATGATCTTTTCTTGCTTTGAATTGAATTGAATTTTGCATGCATGTTCATATCTATGTATTGTAGTCTAATGAATTGACAAACTGGTTTTGAGTGCAGTGTTTATGTACAAGGCGGGATCTCACAATGTTTTGGAAGTGAATGGAACTGACTTTCAACAATGTACAAGATCCAACTCAACAGTTGCTCATGTTAGCGGAATTGACTTAGTTAAACTTGCGAAGCCGGCAGGGAAGAAGTGGTACATTTGTGGGTTTGCCGATCACTGCTCCAAGGGGATGAAGCTTGTGATTAATGTTTTAGAAGCAGAAGCGGAAGCACCGACCCCTAATCCCACCCTAACACCAGGATCTTCAGGAGCGAATGAAATCAGTCCCTTTAAATCATTTGTGTGGCTGACTGCAGCACTGGCTGTTTTCAAGACAATCCTGGCTTAATCTTCATGCTTCCTTGAATTTTCTAATTCTTTGTGGAACGTGGTTTTCTTTTTTTCCCTTTTTCAATTTATTTTGTGATATTCATCTCAGTTATATGTTTTATTATTATGAATAATAATAATTAATTTTTATACTGTATTTGTTCCCTGAGAGTCCTCCAAGAAATTCATCTTGATTTGGAATTTATTTGTTTAGACTTTAGACAATGGAGATCTATGAGCCTCTCATCATCAAGGGCATTAGCCTAAGCTCACGAGTGTCTAATTAATTGTAAGCGCAAACTACTTAGCCCTTGTTTATGGATATTAAAATTATTTATAGTAGATTTTGATAAAAATTAAATATGTAGTTAAAAAGTTGTGAGTCCTATAAAATATGTATTTGAGATTGATTGTTAACTTTGATTTATATTTTAAAATCAATATTATAATTGTACCAAAAAATAGGGGCCGGGCTTAGTTGCGCGCAAGGAATGATCTTTTAGTCAACAAGTCAACTCCGCTTGGATACTTATTATTCATTCATTTTGTAAGATTAATTACTATTATTCTTAAAAAATTTATATTAGTAAATCATTTACAAATTTTATAAGAAATGGATGCTAAACTTAATATTGGAATCTTAAGGTCCAAAGGAAAAGATACAAGGGAAAATGCTGGGGTACCACCCTGGGTAACACAAGGGGAGTGTAATGTTGGCGCCCCAAGGTATTCCAGCAAGAATTATTCTACTTGTCAACGGACACCCCTTTTTATATCATTTCACACTAGTACAAATTCACTACTAAAAAATAGAATTTTAGCGACGAATTTTTTCCGACGACGATCGAGACTGTCGGAAAATTCCGACGGAATGAAGATATTGTCGGAATATTTTCGACCGTCGGAAAATTCCGACGAACAACATTTTCTGTCGGAAATTTCCGACTGCTTCCGACGGAAAACTTATTCCATTGAAAATTTTTGACGGAATACGCATTCCATCGGAAATTTTCAAATATATAATCAATGATTTAATTAACAATGTAATTATTTTTTACAAATTTTAACTATCATTTTTAAAAATGTAATTAATTTAAAATAATTGAGTTCAATTAAATAACATAAATAACTAATATATATTTATGAAAACAAATTCTTTCACAAAAATTCAATTAGCCCAATGGTTGGGTTGCTTCCCCCTTACCCTTTAGTCAAGGGTTCAAATCCCCCCAACTACACAATTTGTAAAAAATAATTAAAGTCCAAGATGGGCTTCCGGAGAGTAGTTAAGTCGGGCACGCGGGTTGGGTCGGGGCGGGCTTACAAAAATATATATATTTTTTAAGTTTTTGGAAGTTTCCGACGGCATATAGTAGCCGTCGGAAATTTCCGACGGAAATACTTTTCCCGTTGGAAAAGTATTACCGACGCGTGATTCTTCGATGGATTTCCGACGGGTTGAAATCCGTCGGAAAAAGGCATTTCCGATGGAAATTGCCCCTTTTACCGACGGATTTTTCCGTCGGAAAAAATCATTTTATTTTTTTTGTAGTGCAAGGGGTTGGTTCCACTAGAACTGACGCCCAAACCTTAATATTTTCGTGTTCAACCCTAGCTTAATGCAAAGCCGCACTCATACTTCCCCTCTTTCTCCCTTTCTCTCACACAAACCGCATCGATTTCATCCTCATCGTCGCTCCACGTCGCCGGTCACCTCTCACGTCGCCACCACCACAATTCCTCCCTTTCAGTAGCTGCTCTCTCCCTCTCTCTCTCGTAGTCTCAATCCATCTGCCACCACTACGGTAATTGTTAGAGGGGCAAATTTCACTTCTGAATTTACAGAATTATTTTCGCCCACTACGAAACTAAGATCCGAACTTAGTCAGCTTTCCAACACCGATTTGTTTGCAACTATGAAATGTACAACAGATTCAAGGAACCAAAACGAAACACAGCAAGCAACATAGGTTACGGGAATCCTTCCCAACTTTTATTGTCTCAATAAAAGAAACTCACGTTTTAGCAAGGAACATAATAATAACAATTTCTCTCTATGTGCTTTTGTGCCTCAAGCCCAAGAATTATACAAAATTCGTATGCAGTTGACATCCCCAATTGCTAGGACCAAATTTGAAGTTTCCCACCAATGAAACCATCTAAAACTGCCCATATAATTATCATACACGTGCCAATCAGAAATACATGTCAAAGCCTTTGACATGTGCCAAGTAACTGCCATAGTAGAGCATGAAGTCAACTAGCTCCAACTTGTTGCCTTCCTAGTGAATCCGAGTTTGCATGCGATTAAGAGTCAAGCCGAAAATAAACAACGCAACCTGCCATAGCATGCTGAGATCCTCCCGTGCCATGCCAATTTACCCAACATAACTTGCCATGCACAACAAGCCAATTCAATGCCCACGGGTTATTTCTTTGCTGCCTTGAACCTTTTCCACGAAATGCATCCATTGAAGTACATTTCTACCAAGGCTTCGACACGAGATCAAGGCAATGGGCATGTCTAAGCCAATCCGAGCATCAAGGGACTAACAGTAATCCACACTTCTTCATTCCCTTCATCCGCACACACACGCATTTGCATGCACGCGCGCGCGCGCGCACACACACACATTGCAATACACACACTCGCGCGTGCATGGTTTTAACATATACTATTGTTATACCCGTGCGGTGCACGATCATTTGTTACTTACATATATCGAATTTATATGTTAAAAAATAAAATAAATATTTAACTAAAAATAAGAAACGAAGGAAAACAATTAATTACAAAAAAAATACAAATTACACATACCTTAATTATTTTTTACCATTAGTATGTTTACCGTTTCAAGAAAATTCTTTAAATATTATAATTTAAATTGATTTAAAGCATAAAATGAGAAAATAAAATTACATTTAAACAAAAATAGATCGATGAACGTTCCTATTTCATTTTCTGTTTTTTTAAAAAAATATTTGTGTGCTATTGACAAAGTTTTTTTTTTTTTTTTTTTTTTTTTTTTTTTTTTTTTTTTTTTTATGAATTAAAAAAAAGTAATTGATTTTCAAGAGTGGAAGACGGACCAAGAAACTTAGGGACTTGGAAAAAGAGGCTATTTAAAAATTTAGATTCAATTGAATTATTTTAAATATGAATTTATCCAAAATGAATAATATGTAGTTAATTAATATTACATAACATTTTAGAAAATATATTTTAGCGAAAAAATTGGTCAATACCTGTTCGTGCTCTCCCTTTATGTATTTCGTTTTTCTCTTGTGAACATATTTAGTCTTTAAGCCCTCATTATATACAAAATGAGTTTTTTAATAGTGATTTTTTTTTGTGAAAAATATGTACTTAAGCCCCTGATTGAGATCCATTATTTCAAATAATGTTGTTTATAATTGTAAATTTTTGAAGAATGAGTTTTTAAAAAGTAAGAATTTTTTTTATACGTAGATTAATTTATTAATAGAATAGAATATTAGTTAAAAAGAGTTTTAGAAAAATGAGGATTTGATTAAGGGATACCTAGTAGGAGCCAATTTTTTTACTAAGTTGCTACAATTGTAATAATTTAGAACTTAAATAACTTACTATTTAAAAAAATAAATCAATGAACATTTGCATAACTTCAATTTTAATGATTATTGCGGTGATTAATCTTTCCAAAAATATAATTTCTAGATTATCAAAAATAAATTTATCTCTACCCGAAATATGAAGTTGTCAAAAATTATTCAGACTTAATTAAATTACATAAAAGTCCGAATATTTATTATTATTTTTAATTTAATAAGAAAAACAATTCGAATTGATATTTAGCTTATATAGAAGACCAGGAAATCATCTGTTTCTTTCTAGAGCACCAAGCGATGATGGTGTTGGAATCGAGAAACCTTACAAATACTATAATATAATATAGGTGCAATAATATTGACTGGGTTTTTCCTAGGGAGGGGGAAAAAAACCCCGCCCCCTCATGGGGCGGGCGGGTTCCACTGCCACCCCCTATTTTCCCCGACCCTGACCTGCCTAATTTGCATCAGTATTTGCTATAAGATGAAGAGAGTAAGAGCTAACAATGAATAATCCATTGTTAACTGTAGCGACCAAGAATTTTTAAGCGATTAATAATTATTTTAATAGAAAATCGTGTCGCTACTATTTCACCCATTTTTATTAAGTTAACGCCACGACGTATTCGTATAGCCAAGTCAAGAAATAATCGAGATCGTTCGATTTTAAATTAAATTTCGAATTTCTAAAAATATCTCCATTCTCTTGATTTAAAGTATATTAAGTCTAAGTACTTAATTCAATGTTATCCCAATATTTATTTGTACAAAAATTACTTTTATTATTTAAATTAAGAAAATATATGCAAGCATGAGAGGTTCCATTATATGTAATCATGAAGAGCATAATATTTGTATAAATATGGAAAAATATATGAATGATTTATATACTCCATTATATATAATCATGAAGAGCATAATATTTGTATAAATATGGAAAAGTATATGAATGATTGATAAGACTCCATTATATGTAATCATGAAGAGCATAATATTTGTATAAAAAATGGAAAAGTATATGAATGATTTATATACTCCATTATATATAATCATGAAGAGCATAATATTTGTATAAATATGGAAAAGTATATGAATGATTGATAAGACTCCATTATATGTAATCATGAAGAGCATAATATTTGTATAAAAAATGGAAAAGTATATGAATGATTTATATACTCCATTATATATAATCATGAAGAGCATAATATTTGTATAAATATGGAAAAGTATATGAATGGTTGATAAGACTCCATTATATGTAATCATGAAGAGCATAATATTTGTATAAATATGGAAAAGTATATGAATGGTGCTTTACTTTAAGAAAATGATGTGTTAAAATTAATAGAATTGAATGATTATGTTTACAATATGCCAACTTTATACATCTATTTAAACCCATCTCTTTTACACACAACTCTACACATATACACTTATTTTCAATCTCTTGACAAAATCCACAAGTAAGAGAAATTCAAGGTGGTCAAGAAAGTTTTGGTCCATTTACTACTACACTTCATTTTAATCTTTTAAAAGGTAAGTATATCTTATGTTTTTATGAAAAGTAAGTATGTTTTTATGAAAGGTAAATACACCTTATGTTTTTATGAAAAGTAAGTATGTTTTTATGACAAGTAAGTATATCTTATGTTTTTATGAAAAGTAAGTATGTTTTTATGAAAGGTAAATACACCTTATGTTTTTATGAAAAGTAAGTATATTTTTATGACAAGTAAGTATATCTTATGTTTTTATGAAAAGTAAGTATGTTTTTATGAAAGGTAAATACACCTTATGTTTTTATGAAAAGTAAGTATGTTTTTATGACAAGTAAGTATATCTTATGTTTTTGTGAAAAGTAAGTATGTTTTTATGACAAGTAAGTATATCTTATGTTTTTATGAAAAGTAAGTATGTTTTTATGAAAGGTAAATACACCTTATGTTTTTATGAAAAGTAAGTATGTTTTTATGACAAGTAAGTATATCTTATGTTTTTATGAAAAGTAAGTATGTTTTTATGAAAGGTAAATACACCTTATGTTTTTATGAAAAGTAAGTATGTTTTTATGACAAGTAAGTATATCTTATGTTTTTATGAAAAGTAAGTATGTTTTTATGAAAGGTAAATACACCTTATGTTTTTATGAAAAGTAAGTATGTTTTTATGACAAGTAAGTATATCTTATGTTTTTATGAAAATGTTTGGATCATTGCTATGAAATCAATCTCACAAGATTGTTATGGGTTCCATATGATATGTTTATGATTATGCTAAGGGGACCGGAGTTTAGTAGCGCTACACATAAGAATTCTTGCCATTTAAGTTCGGTAAAATTCTTGTGTCTCCCTATGTTTATGAGTATTTCGATCCTATCCTATGTTATGATGAAAATGATCCATATGCTTTCAAAAGAAAATTTATGCTTGGTATACTTACTGGGATTTTATAAATCTCACTCCACGATATTTACCATTTTCAGATAATTGAAGGTTCGAGGCGGTCAACATGGAAGTGGCAAAAGTGGTTAAGATTGATGAGATAATTATGTTGAACTTTATGTAAGAAAATTATGTTCTATTTTTATTCACAAATAAAATTATGGGATTCTAATTATTCTTTTGAATAATTTTACATTACTATTTAAGTCTCGATAATATGATATGAGTCACTTTTAGTGGCACTCGAATGGTCGAGAATTCGGGTCGTCACATTAACTGTATGCTAGAGGTACGTGAGTAATCTTTTTGATGTAGTCAAATTGTGTTTGTCCAAGATAATGCATAACTTTGGCCTACTTATTTGGAGCTAGCTGATATGCTTTCTCAATAATATTTTTTGTTCTCATTATCTTTTTTTTTTAATTTTTTGATATATTTTTGTCAAAAAAACTCATTCAATTCATCCTCTAATAAAACGATTGATCAGGACGTTATTTAGCACCAATATTTGTAAAACTTTTAGAACGTTATCATGTTAGAAAATATCAAAAAAATGATGAAAATAAAATGAGATAATGAGATTCAAATTCAAACAGAAGATAGCGCAACAAATGATAAGATAGAGTCCAAGATAATGTAGATATGATAATTGTTATTATTTGATGTTATCTTGTGAAGAGTTGTTATTTTCATTTCACTATATATAAATAGGAGTCAATTTATGTTAAAATATTTATGATTTTTGGTAATCATCATTCAATAAAGTTAGACTAGTATTTTATTTATTTCCACATTCCTTTTCATATTTTCTTCTTGGTATCAAAGCTAAAGTGAACACAAGCCCGAGTTCACGTAAATTCAATAAACAAAACTCTTCTCTTTCATCAAGATTTCAATATCCTTTACACCAAAAAATTAATTCTTCCTCATCTCATGTTATCTTCCACCAAATATATCATATTAGATCCAGAAAATACAAATCAAAATCTTACCCGCACAAACACAGCAACAAAAAAATTCATACAAAAATCAATCCACAATACCACAACACGTGACATATCTTCACAAGGATGAAGATAAAAAATACTGATTTTTCACAAAATCAGTACCCAAAGCGGCTTTCAATTTTTCAAGAACAAAATTTGCTTTCAACCCTAGCACAGTTTGCAGGAGGATGTAAGAAAATATATAAAAAAAATGATGACAATAAAATGAGAACGATAATCATGAGATTCAAATTGAAACAGAAGATAGCGCAATAAGATGAGAAGATATAGACCAAGATAATGTAAATCTAATAGTTGTTGTTATTGGATGTTATCTTGTGAAGAGTTGTTATTTCCATTTTACTATAAATATGAGTCAATTTATGTTAAAATATTTATGACCTTTAGTCATCATCATTCAATAATGTTAAATTAGTATTTTATTCATTTCCGCACTCCTTTTCATATTATCTTCTATCCCACCAGAAATACTATTATGAGTTAACAAGGAAACTCTGATAAACAAGAAACAAGTTAGAAGAACAAAACTAATATCATCAACTAGTATTTTATTTTTATTTTTAGGGGGATATTCTAATACCATTGTATATTATTATTATTATTACTACAAGAAATATAGTTGCATTGGATCTATCGACATATGTGCAACGATGTACCAAATACAATGGTGAAAAAATATCATATAAACAATGTTAAATTACAAGAGAATAAAATTTGATTTTTTAATTTTACGATTCTTTAATAAATTGTTTACTTGTGTTTAACCATGATCATGCATGTAAGTTTTTGCCAATACCCTAGCATGTAATTGTGCCATCATTTGGCTTCCTGGTGGCTACATAACATGATTCATCCTGAATCACCGTAAAGGATCAATATTCGTCTATTATAGATGTTAGTTGGAGTCTTTAGGCTCGATACACCTATCATCAAGGCTAATTACTATAACTGTTTGTCACTAGCTTCTATTTGGTAAAAAAAATTTGTTTATAAACAAAGAATGCGATATTTTTAAGACAAAATATGGGGTTAAAAATACGAGTATCACACTGTTTTGACCAACTCTCATATAAGACAAATTGGACAGCTCCATGCAATGTGATTGAGAAATGCCATATGACATTGTTTATGGATTTTTTCTTGTTGCATAATGCTATGACAGCCGCTGTGAACCGGCTAGGTTTTAGTTTTACCATCATTAATTCTATAAATGCAATAATGGCTAAGCACAATGAAAGCATCCTCTATCATTAACAAACACAAAAAATTAACTTAGAAATATTTTCTAGTGAATTAAGGTTTCAAAATGGGTTCCAAAGCTTTCTTGATCACAGTTTTCTTTGCAATGGTTGCTGTTCCATCTATGGCAACTAATTATACGGTTGGAGACAGTGCTGGTTGGAAACTGGGTGTTAATTACACTGAATGGGCTGCAGGCAAAATGTTCTACGTTGGAGACAAGCTGAGTATGTTAAGTCCACTGTTTTATATACGTCCCTTCTTCTATTTTTCTCTGTGCCAACTTTACCATTAATAAATTAATTCATATGTGAGTCCACATTTTTTGATGTTCATATCATATAGATTCACTCCCTTATAAATTCATAATCTTATTTTGGGTGCAGCTTTCATGTACAATGAGGGATCTCACAATGTTTTGAAAGTGAATGGACCTGATTTCCAACAGTGTGTGAAATCAAACACAACTGGTCTTCTGGGTAGCGGAAAAGACGTAGTTACCCTTGCAAAACCAGGGAAGAAGTGGTACATTTGTGCTATTGAGGATCACTGCACGAAAGGGATGAAGCTTGTGATCAATGTATTAGAAGCAGCAGCAGCACCCACTCCTTTACCACCTCAAACACCTGGATCTTCAGGAGCAACTGAAATCTCTCCCTTTAAATCTTTTGGGTGGATGCTTGCAGCATTGGCTGTTTTTAAGATGATCCTGGCTTAAATTATGCACTTCACCTATTTATTTTCAGGCTACGTCATGCATTTTCCAATTGTTTGTTTAGTGATAATCGAATAAAGGCTTGCTATTTTTCTTTCTTTCACAATCATATAAACATATATGTCGTTACGTACTATATTGATGAGAGTAATATTTGAATTTAGAACTTGATTTGGAATAAGAAGTTAATGATTAATATATTTCATTTATTTGGAAACTTAGAAATGCTTAAATATAACGTGCTCTAAATGTTTTAAAGAAACGAGATACATAAGCCTTCTCGTTGTCAAGTTCATTTCTACTGAATCAGGAAGACATGATCTCTGATTCTCTGTTGTCATATAAATTTGTTGGGTGATTTTTTGTATGGTGACGCAAAGAACATAATATTTATAGGAAAATTCATGCCGACGAATGGATAGAATAATGGTAAGGAAACAAGAAAAAAAAAGATCGAGATGAAAAAGATGCAAAGTCAAGACAAGTACTATTGAACACTTTGTCCTTAAGACTTAAGTCGATTTGCCTCGTAACGGTGCCTATGATTTATGACAATCAACTCTCAATATATAAAGACTACCACTTGTATTTGCAGCACTTCAAAACACAAGTACGACGAACCAGATTAATGACTTTGTATTCCAAAATCAATATAAAAACAAAAACCAGAATTTATTTATGTAACAAAAATGCAAGAATTTGATTCAATAAAAGAAAAGAGAATGGCATTTATATTTACATATCATTGGTGTGTGGAATAGGATGTTCCTAGTGTCCTATTTATTGATGATGAAGAGTTGGGAATAACATGGTGTGGAGTCAAATTGTGTAACACTTCATAAGGACACGCCCCGTTTTGGCGCTTCGAAGAGGCGAAGTGACAAATTATTTTGCCTAAACAAATTGGGTTGGGTTTGAATATTTGATCGAAGTTGACACGAAGTCACTTTAGTTGGGTTTCAACACTTAACCAATTTCTCTAATTATTAAACCAATTTTCAACAATTTTTGCAGCTAGGTTAAATAAGGCGAGAACTAAAGTCCTTGAAGCATTCATCATCCTATACAGTCAACTATCCAACCTTCATCTTATTGACATAATTAGCCTCGAGCATCAAGATTTTTCTTGAAATAACTAATCTCACCTTCAAATTAACGTTGTCACCTTCATCTCTCATTCTTCTTCTCAGAGGTGCATGGCTCAAAAAAATTGGGGGGCAAGAGTGAATATATGTTGGTGAATCAAGCGTAATTACTTGTCAACAATAGAGCTGCTCTATTGCCTGAGGTGGGAAACATTATGTTGCCCGACCTCCAATGGAGGTGTGCCAAGTGTCTCATTTGACGCATTTTCATTGGAGGTTGAACAACATATTGTTGCCCACCTCGAGCAATAGAGCAAAATCATCGTCAACAATTATCGAGGTAATCTGAACAGTGATGCTGGCCGAGATCACTAACGTTGCTTCATTCTCAATGAAAAGTGGTCATTTTACTCATAAAATGAAAACTATAATTTTTTAAAAATTGACGGCGAATTTTCTGTAATTGCTAGAAATGAGAGAATACGTATGCAAATTTTCTAAGAAAAAAGAAAATGAAAAATATTGTTTCATTATTGCTAATCCGAGGGAGTAAAACTTTTGAGTATTTACCAATATATATTATTGTAATCTAAATTGAGGTACTCAATTGAGCCCAAAGTATTTGGAGACCTACCTACGTTCCAGGTTGGAAAAAAGGTAACCATATATCTGCTCAGGAAACTCGATCAAGCTAGAACCTCACCTCCAAAATTCAAGTCCTTTAAAATTAGACATGAGCACTTGAGATGAGCTCGGCTCTGGGAAGACCAAGAACCTGGAAGAGTTGGCCCTAGAGGACCTCGTAACTAGGATGACCTCGAACCTGGGAGAACTTGAGAGTTGGGAAGACCTCGAACCTAGGAGGATGTCATACCTAGGAAAACCTCGGACCTAGGAGGACTGGATAGCTGGGAAGACCTTGGACCTAGGAGGACATCATACCTGGGAAGACCTCGGACCTGGGAGGACATGGGAGCTAGAAAGACCTCGAACCTGGGAGGACCTGGGAGCTAGGAAGACCACGAACCTGGGAGGACTGGATAGCTGGGAAGACCTTGGACCTAGGAAGTCCCGTACCTTGGAAGACCTAGGAACTGGGAGGACCTGAGAGTAAGGAGGACTTTGTACCTAGGAAGACCTCAGACCTAGAAAGGCTCAGCCTTTGAAGAGCTCGGACCTGGAAGAGCTAGACCTTGGAAGATTCGGACATGGGAACTAGGAGGACCGAGAAAGGCCTGGGAGGACCTAAGAGTTTTGAATTAAGGTATGGGAAAATCTAATCTCAGGTGTGAGGATATCCACAGTCAGTCCATCACATTGGATAAATTTGAACTCAGAGCACGTTCTAGTACCAACTCCAACTCTGCATTTACCTCCAGTGATAGAAGATTCATTGCATCCAAGTATCAAGTATCAAGTGGATCAATTTGATTAAATATCTTATTTCTTTCACGACTCCCAATGATCATCAATTAAATAATTGTACTTGCCTCACAACTAAAAAAAATTGCTACCAGGTAACGTTCAACTCATGGAGGTCTTGTCAAAGTCATTTGCTGCTATTAACAGTACATCAAGTTGACAAAGAATTATTATTTTCTTTGACTAAGTAAGTACTAGCCACTTGTAAATAAATTCATTATATTTTTGTCTATAAATAGCAAATTATTGTAAATAAAAGAGAGGAGATTGAAGTTTTTCCCCACATAAGGAAAGATAAATACTCTTCAATTACTTGTATTTTCCCAAATTTTCTCCCCCACGTATAAAAGAGAAAAACAATAAAGGTCGGACAACGAGTATGGCCTTATCGTGTGTTCAGGTTTCCTTGTTTTCAATTCCTACATTTTACCCTTTAAGTCGACTAAGAGAATGATACGCCCCCATGTCATTTATTACATCAACAGTTTTGCACTAAAAGGATGGTCTCCTCCTAAAACGTGATTCTCCATTATTCAAAACTTCATTTTTCTCAAAAGTCATTTTTAACCACATATTTTGGGCTTTAAAATACCCTCAGCCGTGGCTGGGGGCAACTAGGTAGTCGCCCAGTTCAAATTTTGGACTTTAAAAATGCACCCCATTTTGATCTGATGTGAACCATATCATCTTTTTCATTTGTTTTCATGTTGATATAGATCCAAAACATTTTTCAATCATTTACTTGGATTCCTTCTCTAACCAATATGTTAAGTGTATGCTTGAGGTACGTAAGTAATCTTTTGGATAATTGTGTTAGTCCAAGATAATGCATAACTGATGAGATCCCAGTCGGGGAATCTCGTCGAACACGCGGAATAACGACAATTAAAACCTAGGAAAGATCTAAATCAGATCTGACTCTAAAATAACAAGAACACGAAGGAAATAACGGAAATTAAAAGATAGATTTGACGATAAAACCTTGACCCGACAATCACGACGCAATTAATTGACGATGCGGATTGAAGAACCAAGATTGGTGAACGCCACAAGGGATGTCAATTCCTTGATAAGTTCGTTGGGTGAACGCCACAAAGAACAGATCTTTGATAAATTCGAAATAAAGGGAAAAACTCAACATTTCAATTTTGGAGAATCCCCTCTCAAATATTATTAATCTCAAACTTCTGTCTTTACAATTGAAAAATCGTATAAATAAGCAAAATAACCTAGCATCTAATTTACTTAAAATAGAATCCTAATTAGACTAAAATTCTAAAATAGGAAAATAATCAAAAACTAAAAAGGAAATAAAATAATTGAAAATTCCGGAAAATCTGGCGCTGCTTGTTTACGGCCGTGACGAACGATCTTACGGCCGTAAAGACCTTTCTGTTCAAAATTGTGCTATTAGTTACGGCCGTGACACAATGCTTACGGCCGTGAATTTCCTTCGGTTTGCATGTTATGGCCGTAAGACTGGACATTACGGCCGTAAGACCTTTTCTGCCTGAAATTCTGCCTTTTCCTTCGATAACTTGTTACGGCCGTGATAATAAGTGTTACGGCCGTGAATATATGTATTACGGCCGTGAAGATCCTATTTTACGGCCGTAAGGTATTTTCTGCCCAAATTACTTCTTTTTCTTGATTCGGCTCGATCCGTCCCTCTTCTCGGCTGGACCCCAACACGGAACTTGCTCCGTTTTGCACGTAGATCACTGTCATATTTCCGATGGCTCGACTTCGCCCTTCGATGCCTGGTCCTGATCATATCATACTCCCTCTCTTGAAAAGGATTCGATCTCGAATCCATTTTTGGTCGACTTTTCAGACTCCTCCTGCTTTTCCGGGCTCGATGATCACGTGTAAGCTTTATGCAATCCTTTAGACTTTTGGGCTGCTTATTCTGGCCAATAAATTTCTGCCCCTTCTTAAATTCATGGCTTGATTTATGTCCCTGCAAAACAGATTTTAAAGAACTGGGGAGGGAATCGTTAGCTCAGTTAAGTGCAAGGTGTGGATCCCCGTACACCAACCTATGTGCAAATAAACTCAATTTGGGGGTGGACTCTCTTTTCTTTTTGCACTCATTCTCTCCTTTTTCTGAGGTCGTGACCTCAACTCTCTTGTTTTCAAATTTCACACTCTCTCCTTTTACTGAGGTCGTGGCCTCAACACTCTTATTTCTTTTTTCAAACTCACTTTTGATTTTCAATTGATCATTTTGAGCTTCTTTTGGAGATAACGACACAAGTGTAAATTTCTTCCCACCCTTCACAAATGAATATTGATTCTTAAACCCATCATGCACTACCCTCCTGTCATGTTGCCAGGGTCGCCCCAACAATATATGACCAACATGCATAGGTACCACGTCACAGACCACCTCATCCTTATAACCCCCGATGGCAAAATTGACCCTAGCCTGCTTATTTACCTTAATTTCCCCTGACTCGGTCAGCCATTGCAATTTATAAGGGTTTGGATGTTTCATCAAGCTTAAGCCCAATTTATTAATCAACATTATACTAACCACATTAGTACAACTTCCCCCGTCAATCACCATACCACAAACCTTTTTGCCCACTAAACATCTAGTATGGAAGAGATTATCCCTTTGCTCACCAATTTCATCCACCCTGACCCTAGTACTAAGGACACGCCGATTAACAAGTGATTCTTTTTCAGGATAGGTCAATCTTTCCTCATCACTACTACTAGCTCCAGCATCCACTAACTTAGGCATTCCCTTAAATTCATCCTCGGAACTAATTTCACCATTATCACGCAAGATCATTAGCTTCCTATTTGGACACTGTGATGCTATATGACCCATACCCAAGCACTTAAAACATTTAATATTTCTATCCCGAGTAGTTTGAGAATCAGAAATATTTTTACCTTTCGTTGTAGGATCCTCCTTCTCTTTCGGGTTATGTTCAACGTTGGATTCATGCTTCGTTTGTGATGTAGGATAAGATGGTGAGTGTCTTGCTGCCCCCTTTCGCCTTAGCTGCCTTTCCACCTTCATGGCCATATACACCATATCTTCTAGCTCCACATAATGTTGCAGTTCAATGACATTGGCAATATCTCTATTCAGCCCACTCAGAAACCTAGTCATCGTAGCTTCCCGATCCTCCACCACATTAGCCCGAATCATTGCCACCTCCATATCCTTATGATAATCTTCTACACTCCTCGACCCCTGAGTCAAACCGTGCAGCCTCTGATAAATATCCATATAATAATGAGTCGGCACAAACCGCTTTCTCATTACGGTTTTTAATTCACCCCAACTCTCCACCGGCTCCTCAAGGTTCCTCCTCCTACCCGTAACTAGTTGATCCCACCAAATATTTGCGTAGTCGGTGAATTCAATCACGGCTAATTTCACCTTCTTCTTTTCCGAATAATTATTACAATCAAATAGTCGTTCAACCTTGGTTTCCCAATCCAAGTACGCCTCCGGATCACTCCTACCCTGGAATGATGGTATTTTCACCTTAATTTTCCCAAGGTCGTCATCAACATCATCTCTACCCCCACGATGCCTCCTAGCATCACGACGCTCCCTATCATGCCTCCTTTCATTCCTATCTCCTCTATCCCTCCTTCGCACACTTCCCAAAGATATACTTCCACTTCCACTTCCACTTCCCATATCCTCATCACTCATACCATCCTCACGCCTATTACCTCTCCTAACCCGAGAACCATCATGAGATTGATTACGAGGTCTTTGTTCACGTTCCACACCTCGATTCTCCATTTGAGCCATAAACCTCTCAAATTGTGCCCTCATTGCTGCAATATCACCATTACCCTGTTCATCCTTTTTATTCACACCCCTGGGCTGTTTCCTGTCTCCAACAGAAGATGAAGATGTGGAAACCTCTCTATCAGACATTTTTAAGACACGAACAAGGAAATTCGGATTATTTGGGAAATATTTGGAATTTTCGGAATTTTTTTTTTTATAATCTGCCAGAGAATTTGACTACGAGTATGACAGAAAAAACGGAACTGAATTTGGACGAAAAACGAAGAAGAAAAACACTTCTGAATTTTTGGGACTGACTCTTATGGATCAAACTGAAAAAAATTATGACTGACACGAAGAACGCGAAGAACACGAAAAAATCAAGAAAATCAAGAAACGCAAGAATCTGAAATAGATCCAAACCTTGATACCAGATGATGAGATCCCAGTCGGGGAATCTCGTCGAACACGCGGAATAACGATAATTAAAACCTAAGAAAGATCTAAATCAGATCTAACTCTAAAATAACAAGAACACGAAGGAAATAACGGAAATTAAAAGATAGATTTGACGATAAAACCTTGACCCGACAATCACGACGCAATTAATTGACGATGCGGATTGAAGAACCAAGATTGATGAACGCCACAAGGGATGTCAATTCCTTGATAAGTTCGTTGGGTGAACGCTACAAAGAACAGATCTTTGATAAGTTCGAAATAAAGGGAAAAACTCAACATTTCAATTTTGGAGAATTCTCTCTCAAATATTATTAATCTCAAAACTTCTGTCTTTACAATGAATTGAAAAAGCGTATAAATAAGCAAAATAACCTAGCATCTAATTTACTCAAAATAGAATCCTAATTAGACTAAAATTCTAAAATAGGAAAATAACCAAAAACTAAAAAGGAAATAAATAATTGAAAATTCCGGAAAATCTGGCGCTGCTTGTTTACGGCCGTGACGAACGATCTTACGGCCGTAAAGACCTTTCTGTTCAAAATTGTGCTATTAGTTACGGCCGTGACACAATGCTTACGGCCATGAATTTCCTTCGGTTTGCATGTTACGGCCGTAAGACTGGACATTACGGCCGTAAGACCTTTTCTGCTTGAAATTCTGCTTTTTCCTTCGATAATTTGTTACGACCGTGATAATAAGTGTTACGGCCGTGAATATATGTATTACGGCCGTAAAGATCCTCTTTTACGGCCGTAAGGTATTTTCTGCCCAAATTACTTCTTTTTCTTTATTCGGCTCGATCCGTCCCTCTTCTCGGCTGGACCCCAACACGGAACTTGCTCCGTTTTGCACGTAGATCACTGTCATATTGCCGATGGCTCGACTTCGCCCTTCGATGCCTGGTCCGGATCACATCAATAACTTTTGCCAACTTAGCTGATATGCTTTCTCAGTAATATTTTTTGATTTTTGATATTTTTTTGTTCAAAAAAAAAAAAAAAAAAAAAAAAATCATTTCATCCTCTAATAAAACGATTGATCGTGACATTGTTATTCTCTGATTTCGTTCACATATGCACTAAAAGGAATTACGATTATCTTGCAATATGTTTTTTTAATATATATCATAATTCTTATCATATATTTAGTTAAGCTCATGTTTGATATAGATTAAAATCATGTTTTTAGCAAATTCTGATAAAAGTTGATAAGATGTGTGGTTAAAAAATTGTGACACCCATTAAGTAATGATTGTGATTAATTATTGACTTTGACTTTGATAAAAATCTGATTTTTAATTAGAAACAAACAGACACAAATTTCTTGTAATTTTTAAATCAAATATTAAGCCTCAATATTTGTAAAATTTTTTAGAATGTTATCTACTATTCAGAGTTAACAAAGAAACTCTCATAAACCAACCTCTATTTGATAAACCGTTTATAAATATCGAAGGGTTAATATTTTGTTGGTCCATTTTTATGAAAAGACAAAAATAATGGACGAATTTTTTGACTAATTAAAATTATTGACTTTTCAAAAATTTATTCAATGAGATATTGCCACGACCACTGTAAACAAATTTTACAAAGCAGAGGCCAAGAGAACAAGTTTGGAACCATTGTGTATATCGTAACTACAAAAAATTAGTTGCATTGGATCTATCAATAGATGTGCAACGATGAACCAAATTAATACAGTGGTGAAAAATACGAAATATCATATAAACAATGTTAAATTACAAGAGAATAAATTATGATATATATATATATATATATATATATATATATATATATTTTTTTTTTTTTACTCCACGATTCAATGTTAAATTACAAGAGAATAAATATGATTTTTAATTTTTACTCCACGATTCTTTACAAAATTGTTTAATCGTGTTGAACCATATGATCATGTAAGTTTTTTGCCAATACCCTAGCTAGCATATAATTGTGCCATCACTTTGGCTTCCCAGTGGCAACATAACACGATTCATTTTGAATCGCCATAATGGATCAACAGTCGTCTTATAGATGTCGTTGGGAACTTTAGGCTCGTTCGCTAGACCTTTGATCAAGGCTAATTACTTTAACTATACGTGACTAAATGACTTCTTGACTTTTTTGACTAGAAAAGAGTGAGTTCTAAGGCCACAAATGTATTTTTGAGTGTTACACTGTTTTGACAAAGTCTCTTATAAGACAAATTGGACAGCTACCTGCAATTTCATTGAGAAATGCCATATTACATTGTTTATGGAATTTCTTGGAGCATAATACTATGACAGCCGCTGTTAGCCGGCTAGATTTTACCATCATTAATACTATAAATGCAATGATGTCTAAGCACAAGGAAAGTATCCTCTATCGTTTACAAACACAAGAAAACTAACTAAGAAATATTTTCTAGTAAATTAATTAAGGTTTCAAAATGGCCTCGAAAGCTTTCTTGATCACAGTTTTCTTTGCAATGATTGCTGCTCCATCTATGGCAACTAATTATACGGTTGGAGACAGTGCTGGCTGGAAACTGGGTGTTAATTACACTGAATGGGCTGCCGGCAAAATGTTCTACGTTGGAGACACGCTGAGTATGTTAAATTCATTGTTTTGTGTCCCTTTATTTATCCCTCACTACCTCTTCTTCTAATTTTCTTTGTGAGCCAATTTTATCATTAATAAATTCATCTGTCATTCCATAATTTTTGATGTCCATACAGACCATATAGATGCACTCCCTTATATTAATTTATAATCTTGTTTTGGGCGCAGATTTCATGTACAAGGAGGGATCTCATAATGTTTTGAAAGTGAATGGATCTGACTTCCAACAGTGTGTGAAATCAAACACAACCGGTCTTCTGGGTAGCGGGAACGACGTAGTTACCCTTGCAAAACCAGGGAAGAAGTGGTACATTTGCGCGATTGGGGATCACTGCACGAATGGGATGAAGCTTGTGATCAATGTATTAGAAGCAACAGCAGAAGCACCCACTCCTTTACCTCCTCAGACACCTGGATCTTCAGGAGCCTCTGAGATCTCTCCCATTAAATCTTTTGGGTGGATGCTTGCAGCATTGGCTGTTTTTAAGATGATCCTGGCTTAAATTATGCACTTCACCTATTAATTTTCAGGCTATTTTATGCATTTTCTGATTGTTTGTTGAGTGATAATCGAATAAAGTTTTACTATTTTTCCCCCTTTTGTCACATTCATTTAAACATATATGTTGTTTCGTACTATATTGATGAGATTATTAAAATTTGAAGTTAGTACTGTATTTGGAATGAGAAGTCAATGATTAATAAAATACGTTTATTTGGTAACTTAGAAATGCGTATGTAAATGTATTGGTTTAGACAATCGATCGAGATCCATATGTAAGCCTTCTCGTTGTCAAGTTAATTTCGACCGAATCGAGAAGACAGGATCTCTGTTTGTTGGGAATTAGGACGCAACTAATCCCGCCCAGGATCGATGTGACACAAATAAATTGGACTGAGAAAATATAAATACGCAAAAATAAAATGCAAATACGAAACACAAAGATTTACGTGGTTCAGCAATTTGCCTACGTCCACGGACCCACACCAATATATTTCACTAACTCGGAAAAATGAGGAGTACAAAAATACTACACTGTATTTTTATCTGCCTATGCAAAGGCTATTCTCTCCAACTCACTTTTCTCTCTATTTTGTGAACACCTCTTAATTGTGTTACTCTTCTACACAAGAAGACTCTATATTGTGGTGGTGTATTACAAGTGAATTTTAGCCTTCTATTTATAGGCAAAATTCACAAGCATGCATGACAAAATTTCAATAAAATTAGGCCACATTTTAGCTCCATGTCTTTTGTCAAAAGTTGGCTCCTTTTGACTAGCTTTTGTCTTCCAATTTCAACAAAATTAGGCCACATTTTAGCCCCATTTTTCAACAATCTCCCACTTGGGGACAAATGTGGCTTCCCCTGAGATATCTCCTTCTTGCAACTCCTTGTGAAATATGGTGTGAGTCATTTCCTTTGTCTTCACTTCAGAAGACCAATTGAAGCTGAGCACAGCTCCAATTTTTCCTTTGTTACTGTCTTGGTCATCATGTCGGCTGGATTCTTGCTACCCTGGATCTTCTCTAGTGTTAATACTTCATCCTCTAGAAGAGACCTGATGAAGTGATAACGGAGTCCAATGTGCTTGGTTCTAGAATGAAATGCTGAATTCTTTGCCAGATGTATCGCACTCTGACTATCACTGTGCAAAACATTCTTCTCCTGACTGAATCCCAATTCTGCCAACAAACCCTGTAACCAGATCATTTCTTTGCTAGCCTCGGTTACTGCCACGTACTCTGCTTCTGTAGTGGATAGAGCAACAATCTTCTGTATCTGCGAAATCCAGCTAACTGCAGTAGTACCTATTGTGAAAACATAACCAGTAGTGCTCCTTCTGCGATCTACCTCACCAGCAAAATCTGCATCTACAAAACCTTGTAGAGCCACCTCGCCTCGTCCAAAGCATAAGCATCTATCAGTAGTTCCCTGTAGATATCTTAATATCCACTTTACTGCTTCCCAATGCTGCTTTCCTGGATTTGCCATAAACCTGCTCACAACTCCCACTGCATGAGCAATATCTGGTCTGGTACAAACCATGGCATACATCAAACTTCCAATGGCTGAGGCATATGGAATTTTAGCCATGAAGTTTATATCGTCCTCTGTCTTAGGACTCTGATCACTAGATAGACGGAAGTGATTAGCTAGTGGCGTGCTGACAGCCTTCGCACTGCACATGTTAAATCTCTGCAGAACTTGACTAATGTACTTGGCCTGAGATAACTGCAAGATACCCTTCTGCTTATCTCTGAAAATCCTCATTCCGAGAATCTGCTTCGCTGCACCCAAGTCCTTCATTTCGAATTCTGCTAACAGCTGCATCTTTAACTTCTTGATTTCGTCCATATCTGAGCCTGCTACTAACATATCATCGACATAAAGTAGCAAAATTATATAACTGGACTCGAATCTCCTGAAGTAGCAACAATGGTCAGCATTACATTTGAAGTAGCCATTTTTCTGCATAAATCCGTCGAATTTCTTGTACCACTGTCTCGGGGCTTGCTTTAAGCCATACAGGCTCTTCTTCAATTTGCAAACGAGCTTCTCCTTTCCTTTGACTGAGAAGCCTTCTGGCTGCTGCATATATATTTCCTCCTCAAGGTCACCATGGAGGAAAGCAGTTTTTACATCTAACTGCTCCAAGTGCAAACCCTCTGCTGCAACAATACTCAAGACTGATCTGATTGTTGTCAGCTTCACAACTGGCGAAAATATTTCCGTGTAGTCAATTCCTTCTTTCTGCTGGAAACCTTTGACCACCAACCTCGCCTTGTATCTCTTTGATCCATCATGTTCCTCCTTGATTCTGTACACCCACTTATTGTGTAGAGCTCTCTTTCCTGTAGGTAACTCAGCTAGTTCCCACGTCTGGTTAGAGATGAGAGACTTTATCTCATCTTTCATTGCAAGCTCCCACTTGCCAGAATCACCGACCTGACATGCCTCATGATAGCATTCAGGTTCACCTGCATCAGTAAGTAACATGTAACTCATGTACTTTCTATTTGGAACATGAGGTCTGGTTGACCTTCTAAGAACAGGGACTGGAGACTGTGATGCATCAGTCTCTAGAACAGGCTCCTGTAACTGCAGATCCTCCTCTGTCTGCTGCGACATACTACTTTCTGGAGCATCCAACTCAACATATGTTGGATCATCATGTACTGTGTCATCGGACTGCACTGCATTTCTGTCCTTATACATAACCTTCTCGTTGAATATGACATCCCTGCTTCTGATGACCTTTCTATTCTGGTCATCCCATAAGCGGTAGCCGAACTCATCTCCGCCATATCCAATGAATGTGCACTTTAGTGATTTGGGGTCTAACTTGCCCCTTGCCTGGTTACTAATATGTGCATATGCGACACATCCAAAAACTTTCAAGTGGGAAAGTTTTATTTCTTTTCTGCTCCATACTTCCTCCGGTATCCTGTACTCCAACGGTACCGAGGGTCCTCGATTGATCAAGTACACCGCTGTGTTGACTGCTTCTGCCCAAAACTGTTTGGGCAAGCCTGCATGTAACCTCATGCTTCTGGCTCTCTCCGTTAATGTCCGGTTCATACGTTCTGCAACTCCATTTTGCTGTGGAGTCCCTGGCAACGTCCTCTCCATTTTGATGTCATTCTGGTAACAGAACTTCTTGAACGCCATATCCGTATATTCTCCTCCATTGTCGGACCTCAGCTTCTTTACTCGCAATCCTGTTTCATTTTCCACCATGGCTTTCCATTTCTTGAACACGTCGAATACTTCGGACTTGTGTCTCAAGAAATAAACCCACACTTTTCTCGAGTGGTCATCAATGAAAGTCACAAAGTATGACTTTCCGCCAATAGATGAAACTGCGGTTGGTCCCCAGACGTCTGTGTGGACTAACTCAAGTTTTTCTTGCTTCCGAGTTCTGCCACTAGTGTTGAAACTCACCCTGGTCTGCTTCCCAAAGATGCAACTCTCGCATAAGTCTATATCAGTAGACTGAAGCTCTGGTAGTTTCCCCTTTGCATGCATATACTTGAGTCCCTTCTGACTCATATGCCCAAGTCTCTGGTGCCACAAGTTTGGGCCCTCCTTGCTTTCAGCAACTGCAATTGTCACACAAGCATCCGCCGTTGTGTAGAGGGTGCCAGTATCCTTGCCTCGAGCGATAATCATGGCGCCCTTGGTGATCTTCCAGTTATCACCAGAGAAGGTGGTGACATGTCCTTCTCCCGACAATTGCTTGACGGAGATCAAGTTCTTCCTCAATTCTAGAATATGTCTCACGTCCTTCAGCTTCCACACAGATCCATTGATCTTGATCTGTACATCACCCTTTCCGACCACGTCACATGGTTGATCATTACCGAGATAGACTCTACCAAAATCACCCCGCGTATAGTTTACAAAAAACTCCTTGTTTGAGGTAGCATGAAAAGATGCTCCGGAATCAATCACCCAGTATTCCGTTTTTCTCTCCAAAGAGCATATCAAAGCATCGTCCGCTTCCTCTTCCACAACATTGACTTCTGTCCTGTCCTCCTTTTCTTTTGGAGGTGCTGTGCACTGATTTTTGTAATGACCGGTCTTGCCACACTTCCAACATTCCACAACCTTTGTCTTGTTGGAATTGTTTGGATTTCTGGACCTCGATCTGCCACTTCTGAATTTTCCGTTACCCCGCCCATTTCCTCTGTTGGAACTTCTGCCTCTGCTTTCCACGTTCAACGCCGATCCTGAAGTTGAGGCACCTTCTGATTGTCGTCTGATCTCCTCCATTAAGATCATGCTTACGACATCATCGAACTTCAATTTTGACTTTCCGGCAGAGCCACTAATTGCTGTGACTGTACCATTCCAGCTGTCTGGCAACTGCCCAAGAATTAACAGAGCTCGAACTTCATCACTAAAAGTGATTTCGACTGTGTTTAGCTGGTCCGTCACTTCATTGAATTCATTTAGGTGCTCCCCAAATCTTCCGCCTTCGGCCATCTTCATATTGAACAGCTTTTTAATTAAGTGGACTTTATTTGCTGCAGATGGCTGTTCATACATGCTAGAAAGGGCTGCCATGAGAGACTCTGTCGTCTTCTCATTTTTTATGTTGAAAGCCACTGACTTTGACAACGTCAGCCTGATTGTGCCGAGTGCTTTTCGATCAAGCAACTCTCAATCCCCCTGGCTTATATCTTCTGGCTTTTCTTTTAGTGGCTTGTATAGATCTTTCTGGTACAGATAGTCCTCCATTTGCATTTTCCAAAATCCAAAATTTGAACCATCAAATTTGTCAATTTTGGATATTTTCTCATCTGTCGACATTGTTCACACTCAATCACAAAACAGTCTAAAGAAATCTTTTCTGATGTGGAAGATCAGTCAAAGCTGCAACCACAGAGCATACTAAGAATTTCAAAAGATCTCAATGAGCCAAAGCTCTGATACCAATTGTTGGGAATTAGGACGCAACTAATCCCGCCCAGGATCGATGTGACACAAATAAATTGGACTGAGAAAATATAAATACGCAAAAATAAAATGCAAATACGAAACACAAAGATTTACGTGGTTCAGCAATTTGCCTACGTCCACGGACCCACACCAATATATTTCACTAACTCGGAAAAATGAGGAGTACAAAAATACTACACTGTATTTTTATCTGCCTATGCAAAGGCTATTCTCTCCAACTCACTTTTCTCTCTATTTTGTGAACACCTCTTAATTGTGTTACTCTTCTACACAAGAAGACTCTATATTGTGGTGGTGTATTACAAGTGAATTTTAGTCTTCTATTTATAGGCAAAATTCACAAGCATGCATGACAAAATTTCAATAAAATTAGGCCACATTTTAGCTCCATGTCTTTTGTCAAAAGTTGGCTCCTTTTGACTAGCTTTTGTCTTCCAATTTCAACAAAATTAGGCCACATTTTAGCCCCATTTTTCAACACTGTTGTCATACAAATTTTCAGCTAGATTAAATAAGGCGAGAACTAAAGTCATCCTTCACCTTCCCCGATCGATGCAACCTAAACCTTCATCTTATCCACGTTAGCCTCGAGCAACAATGTTTTTCTTGAATTAGCTATCCTCACGTTGCCACCTTCATCTCTCATTCTTCTTCTCAGAGTTGGCTCAAAAAAACTGGGGGCAAAAATTGTTAACATCACATACTGTATTACTGTTATTACTTATTAGTTTTTAAGAAATCAATATATGTTATGTTGATGAATCAAGCGTACGTAATTACTTGTCAACAATTACCACTGTTATGTTAGATTGATTACTATATATTATATTAATTGATCACATATATTTATGGTGGATTGATTATTAATTTATTACTATATAAAAGGGTGTTATGTTGATAAAAAATAATATATAGAAACATCCATTATCCCTTAATTTTTTATATGTTGTGAGATCCTTCCACCAACTTAAAAACTCTTTTCTCATTGTTTTCTTGTTTTCTCATTGTGCTTTGAGTATACTCGGTTGAAAGCTTGAATTAACCCGTTAAAATTATTTGTATCAAACACTTAAGCATCTCGATTGAGAGGTGGTAAATGTACTTTTAGAACAACGATCTCGAATTGTGTTTAAGCCTATTCTTTGCCTCCACTTCAATGTTCCAACTATTACTTTGATGTGACTTATGATACGTGATTCTTCATGTGGTACTCATTGATTTTGTCTCCAATTCTCGTGGTAAGTTTGATAACAATCTAAAATTATATTTGTCAGTAAAGATGAGATTATTTTGAGAATCTTGAATCATGATCCTAAATTAAGCCCCTGTTGGTATAGATTAAAATTATATTTTAGTGGATTTTGATAAAAGTTGAAGAGATGTATGGTTGAAAACTTGTAAATTGTATAAAACATATGGTTAGAATTAATTGTTGACTTAAAAATTAAAATCAGATTTTTATCAAAACCAAACGGGTGCTAAATATAGTTTTGAAAAAATTGGGTTCAAATGTGAATTTACTATCGCGTGAAGAAGTTAAACAAGAAATGTGAACTTATGGTTTTGCTTTCTGTTAACTATTGCTCATTGCATGAATTAAGGGTAGAAACTATATGTATATCAAATATAAGGCAAATTCTTTTTTTACGATTGGTAAGTAAGAATGAAAGTGGAGTCCATTTAACTTCTTGGAATAACTCACATGTTATATAGTTTTGTATATGCGCAACATTATGTATAAATTAATTTGGAACTTGATAAGAAGAATGTTATAGTATTTTCATATAATTGTTATGATCATTATTTTATCATGAAAATTATGTGCTTTTGAATAATTGAGAAATGATATTTTAACATGTGATTATACACAATGAAAACATTTAGTGATAGTGGAGATTAGAACAACTACTTGATAATTTTGTTTCCATTTGATTCGCTTTATGAGAAGTGTATTTCACTTTTACATTGTGCAAGTACCTTGATGTATGAATTAATTGGAGTACACTTGATATTTGCATGTGAATTTTATAAACATATGAATAAAATTAATTTTATTAGTGATGCCATTTTATTATATGGTATGAGACGGAGTTCTAATTAAATGTTGAAGCATATTTTAACTAGTTCATGAATTATTTGCTGTGTCAATCTTTCTTCTTATATTAACTATATTATAAGAGTGAGTTCTATTCATTATTCATTTATGGCAAGCTTTTTCTTTGATCAACTTTGTGGACTATAACGAAGCCGTAATAGCAAGATCTCGATATTAGTGTAAAGTTTTCATAGAGTATTTTACCACATTATTTTCGAATTACGAAAATTGTCAACTATAACAGAAACTATAGCAATTTAAAATAGTCCCTTAACAATGTATATTTCATTTTCTGAACGAGTCAACTTTTGTTTCATTTTCAACATATGCACTCAGGACAAAATTAAGTTTTTAATATACTATTTCGAAAAACTCATAAAAAACTATGAACTTGCATTTTCAAAATATAACGATTGTCAGAATGAGGCAAACGTGCATCCAAAAATGACTACTCATTTTTTAAATCATTGTAGTTGTCGGTCCTTAAAAATATTTTTTTGGATTTTCATTTTATGAGTTAACTTTCGTCCCATTTTAAAAATCAAGTATACTCTAGATAAAACTGGAGTTTTAATACGCTACTCAAAAAATTGCAAAAAATCTAAAAATTTATCATCAAAATTATATAATAGCTATAATATCATAATTTCTTAAATAGTGAATGCCTCCTATTTTGCCATTTATGCATTTTTTTTTCGTTGATCAATTTTTGGGGGCCTAAATGAAGTCGTAACAGTGAGTTCTTGACAATAATATAAGTTATCACACAATATTTCACCACATTATTTTTGAATTGCAAAACATTAACTGTAGCAAAAGTTATAACCGTTTAAAATAGTCCCTTAGCAATGTAGTTTCATTTTTATTACGAATCACTTTTTTTCAGTTTCCAAGAAACTCAAGTTTTTAATGTACCACTTCAAAAAACTCATAAAAAATTACAAACTTGTACCTTTCAAAATCCACTTTTCATTTGTCATCGCCCCTTATTTCGTCTTTTGGTGTTTTTTCTTTCTTTGTTGGTTAATTTTGAGAGCTCAAATGGTTCGTTATTAATGTATTTTATTCTCTTTTTTTCATGGGTCAGCTTTCGTCTTATTTTCAAAATATACACTGCAGATAAAACTAAGCTTCTAATTTATCACTTCAAAAGCTCATAAAACTACAAACTTGAATTTCAAAATCATATAAGACTATCAAAATAAGGCAAACGCGCATAAAAAAAAAAAATGATTGCCAACTTTTTTATATCGTTGTGGTTATCGATCCTTAAAAATCTATTTGCAATTTTCTTTTTACTCTCATTTCAAAATCATACATACTTTAGATGAAACTGAATTTTTAATATGCTATTTAACGAGTTAACAAAATCTACAAATTTATCTTCGAAATTATATAATAATTGAAGAATCATATTTTGACAAAATGTTCTTTTTTATTGTTCATGTGTAATAATACTATTACATACATAATTGCAGTCGCTACTCGTGCATCGCACGAGCTGAACCAGTATATTAATATATGAGCGACCATTTTTTATGATATATTGGAGACTACCCCTTCTGTTACAAAAGCCCATCGTTTGTTTTAACATGACAATGGCAATTTCAATACAAATTAAAATCCTGCCCCCATCAAATCCAAACAACACCCCGACAAAAAAGATTCATACCCAAATTAAAGTGTGAATTCATCGTCAAGCAAAAGTTTGATCGTCTCCGTCAAGGCTGGATCATCGGAACATTCTTTGAAAGAACTTTCAAGCCGAAAAAAGTCTGATCGTCTCCATCACGGCTGAATCATCAAAACATTTTTTAGGAACTCTCAGAGACATAACACATGCAATATGGGAAACATTTGAAAAATGCATATGTATAAGATTTGCGAAAATGCAGATTCATACCACCACAACAGGTGACATATTTTTAGAAGGATGAAGATAAAAAAAAAATTAATAATAATTACTTGTTTTTTCAAAAAATCAATATCAACAGCTGCTTTCAATTTTCCAAGATCAAATTGTACCTTTAGCCCCAACACAACTTGCCGGGGGTGTTAACAATGTCAAAGAATGATGAAGATCAAGTAAGATAAGGAGACTAAAAACTCTTAGAGTCAACAAATATAACCCAACAAGATGTGAAGAATAGAGTCATATATGAACTAGAGTTGTTAATTTGTTATTATTTGACGTTATCTTTTATTTGGATAAATACTATCTATAGAAATTGTAAAGAATTGTTTATCTCAATGTTTAGAAAATCAGACTGGACCGGTCAATTCAACCGAAAAAAATCGTGAACAGACCGGAAAATCAATCCAGTTCACTTATAAAACCGCCCTTCTAAAAATCAGAACGGAAACCAAGCTTTTTCTGGGTTAACAGGGACCCGATCGACCCGTTCCAATTTTTTAAACCAACCGATTCTAATATTTAATATAAAAAAAAAGAAAAAAAAAACTTAAGGGGTTGCACGGGAAGCCCCCATTTGTAATATGTAATACTAATAATAAAAACAAAATAGGGAAACAACAGCCCTTTTCCTCCCTTCCGATGTGGGATGGAGGTTTTCCCCCATTTTTTTGTTTTTGTTTTTTTCATCTTCATTTTTTTTTCTTTTTGGGAATTTGTTTGTTCTTTAAAAAAAATATATTTTTGTTTGTCATCTCTTTCCTCTCCCAAATATATTATTTAAACATTATTTTTCTTATTTTTTATTGGTTAAAATATTTTAAAATCTTGAAATAAATAAATTGACAAACATAAATCTATATTTTCTTTAAAATTATTGTTATATATTTTATATTTGTCATGTATTACTATTTAGTTTTATGTAAAAAAAAAATCTAATTTTATGCATAATTTTATCTCTAAATGAATAAATGCTGATTTAATTGTAAAATAATTTGTTTTTTAATTTTTTTTTGTGATTTTTGGAATAATTATTTAATCTTTTAGTTGAAACCGGTTCGATCCGACCTTGATGTGATCCAAAATAGGCGTCGAAAAGAGAAGTCGAACTATCGGTAATACGACATGATCTACCACTACAACAAAAACCCCCTTTAGCAACATGCAAACGACAACATTCGCTAATTGCATGTTGCTAAAGGGGGTCTACCGCAACATTCAGTAGTTGCATGTTGCCATTGGTTGATTTATTTGGCATTTAGCAACATTCAGCAAGTGAATGTTGCTAATTATATCCTTTGGCAACGTTCGTTGTGCGTTGCCACCCTTTGGCAACGCGCAATGCGTGTTGCAAAAGGGTACCTTTCGCAACACGCAGTGCGCGTTGCGAAAGGTACCCTTTTGCAACACGCATTGCGCGTTGCCAAAAGGTTATTTAAAAAAAAAAAAAAAAAATTTTGGCAACGCGGGGTACCTTTCGCAACGCGTAGTGCGCGTTGGGAAAGGTACCCTTTTGCAACACGCAACGACCGTTGCCAAAGGGTATTTTGTAAATTTATGATAGAAGTGTACTTAATTTTGAAATTTAGGAAGAATGAGTGACTAAATTGTAAATTCCCAAAATATAAACTTTAAACTTAATCTAATCCCTCACTCACGACACTCAACCTCGCCTCACTCCCTCGTCTCTCGTTCTCTGCCTCTCTCGACGTCGCTCTCTCTCTGTCTCTGCGCTCTCTCTGTCTCCCGTCCTCACCGAACCTCTTCCGGCGACACCAACCACAACCAAATTTCCCCAAATCAAACCTTCCGCCACTGCTCCCGCCTTGTACCTTCAGCTCCGCCCCTCCGCCAGTGCCATCGCCGTCCGCCGCAGGCCCGCAGCGCCTCAGCTCCAGCGCTCTGCGCTCGTCCGGGAGACCAGGACCCGGGCCGCCTCGCCTCTTCCTCGTGAATTTGAAGAACCCGGTTACTGTTCATACGAGTTCTCCACTTTCAATTTGAGGTTCGTTTTGTGTGTTTGGAGTGATTTCTTGCACTGGGCTTTCTAATTCCAGCTGGGATACATCATTATTCATGATTATTTCACAGTTTTGGATGGATTTATGAAGATTTCAGCTCCTAGGTTACGACTTTGCTGAAAACGAAGGTGAACGTGCGATTTGGGCAACTTTCTTTGGATTTTCAGAGTTGTTCTTTTCTACTTGGGCTTTCTTCTTTGCACTTGGAAGCAGCTATTTTTTTTATTTTTTTTAAGTATTGGATTTATTGCTGTATTTGTGGATATCCATTTGATTAAGCAAAACTCATTTGGTCAATTTGATTTGGGAGTGTGTTTCTTGTGTTTCATACATGCGGATTTGTTTGTTTACTTTTCTGACTAGTGATATTCTATTGGGTTTTGAATGAGGAGAAAGAGTATGTTATGCTGTGAGAAATGAAGTTTTGTGTTTTGAGTGATGGGGTGTGTTTTTGGGAGAGAGATCTCATCATCTAATTCCCAAAGCTATTCACTTGAAGAGTTTGGATTTGTTTGCTTATTTTGACATTGTTCTTGAATACTTAGGTCAAATGTTTCATGCATCAACTATTGTCTGGTCTTGAACACTGCCACAACGGCCATGTGTTACATCGTGATATTAAGGGGTCGAATCTCCTTATTGATAATGGAGGAGTTCTTAAGATTGCTGATTTTGGGTTGGCAACGACTTTTGACCCGAACAATAAGCAGCCCATGACTAGTCGTGTGGTTACTCTTTGGTATAGGCCACCATAGCTGCTTCTTGGGGCCACTGACTATGGTGTAGGTGTGGACTTGTGGAGTGCTGGGTGCATTTTAGCCGAGCTATTTGCTAGGAAGCCCATTATGACTGGGCGAACGGAGGTAAATATTTGAGTTCTTTAATTTAAACCCTTAATGATCTCTTATTCCTGTTCAAAAATTATGCAGTTTACATTATATGTTCAGCATGCTTCTGGTTCCTGTACTTCTTATTCATGTATATTAGTGCATCTGACCACTAGGTAATGATTGAGCTCCAGGTAAAAGGTTAGTTTTGAATTTCAGATTGTAGCCATAATATTTTTGATGTTTAGATTTTTAAGATCAAATTCTTTATAATGAGAAATGACCCTACAAGTGAATTGAGATGAAGAACCTGGAAGGGAGGAACCGGGGCTGGTGACAGCAGCCTGGAAATCAAGTTTCATTTGCTGGAATTTTGCTGGAAGTAGTGCTGGAAGTACTGCTGGAGCGAGAAGAACAGTTGCTGGAATTCTGCTGGAAGTAGTGCTGATTGCTGGATCAGCCTGCTGATCTGATTTTGCTGCTGTTACTGAGAGTTAATTGCTGGAGAAACTGGTCTGCTGCTGCCTGCTGCTGGAGGACTGGTCTGCTGCTACCTGCTGCTGGAGAAGCTGGGAGGAGCTGCTGGTTGCTGGGAGAACTGCTGGTGCAGTGCTGAAAATCCAACTGGTTTACTGTTGGAACTGCTGGAAATGCAGGGACTTTAGAAGTCATGGGCATAGTTCGAGCTAGACTTCAGAAGCCAGGAAGTACTCATCTTCAATGATGATTCGTGTTGAAAATTGTTATAGTAGCTTCTTTTTGTATGGTTGTTGGTCTGCTAGAGATAATGTTACAATTTATAGGGATAGTAAATATCAAACTTTAGATGTGTAATCAAATAGGTGAAAAACCTATATTGCATATTTTGTTTTAATGTAGGAGAACAAAGTACCGTCATTTTTATAAAGTATTTATTTTGAATAATTGATTTATTTTTATAGCACACGTGTTTCGTATATTATATATTACATATATGTTTGAGAAATTTGTTGGTTATTAGTGGAATTATCTATATTGATTTACAAAAATTAAAAAAAAATGTTAAAGATCAACGGCAACGCGCAATGAGTGTTGCCAAAAGTATCAACGGCAACGCGCAACGAGTGTTGCCAAAAATATCAACGGCAACGCGCAACGAGTGTTGCAAAAAGTATCAACGGCAACACGCAACGAGTGTTGCAAAAAGTATCAACGACAACGCGCAATGAGTGTTGCCAAAGGTCTGCGGCAACGCGCAGTGAACGTTGTCAAAGGTCTACGGCAACGCGCAATGAACGTTGCCGTATCCTTTCCCTCTAGGCAACACTGCGATTTGCAACATACACATGAACGTTGCAAAAGGCCTACGGCAACATTTTTTGTGCGTTGCCTAGGCTGTTTTTGTTGTAGTGTACGTAAGAAACGGAGCAAGTTTCGTGTTGGTGTTGAGCCGGAAAGACGAACGGATCAAGCCGAATCAAATGGTCGAAGGTTGAAGTCTAGAAACATATTTACGGCGGTAAACTATGCAACTCACGGTCGTAAGATTCTATCGGATAAAAATGAAGATTTCCAGTAGAACCTTACTTACGGCCGTAAGAAATATCGTTACGGCTGTAACTCACGAACATAAGGTCACTTGCGGCCGTAATGTTCATCTTCACGGCTGTAACTGTCAAATTTCCAGAATTAATAAAATTTAGGTTTATTTTTCATTTTGTTTTATTATTTCCATATTTTTGAGCCCATTAGCGGCTAAACCTAGTTTTAGGTTAGTTTTACTTTATATTAACAATTTTCACCATTGTAAACAATAATTTTGATTTATTGAATGAAATTGAGAGTGTTCTCTTTGAAAGGTTGTGGATTCCCTTTGTGTGTTCTTCAAGAACAACCAATTGAACTTATCAAATATTGTGAGATATTTGTGACGTTCCAACTAGAAACTTATCAAGGAAATTGACAAGTCCTTGTAGTATTGGATCTTCAATCCGCATCGTCGAATATTCGCGTTGTGATTGTCAGGTCAAGGTCCTATCGTCAATTTTATATTTTCCAGTTAATTTATTTTCTTGTTTCTTGTGTTTGTTGCTGAGTCTGGATCTTTCCTACGTTTTCAATTCATTATTCCGCGTTTTCGTCCAGATTCATGAGTGGGATCGCGTCATCTGATATCAAAACTTGAATCTAGATTCAGTTCTTGGAATTTTGTTGATTTTGTTGATTTTTTTGTGTTCTTCATGTCTGTCATAACTTTTCCATTTTTGATCCATAAATATTAGTTCCAAAAAACTCAGAAGTGTTTTTTTTTGTTCAATTTTCGTCCAAATTCAATTCCGTTTTTTCTACCACACTTGTAATCAAATTTTCTGGCATATTAAAAAAAAGGGTCCTAAAAATCCATATTTATTCCCAAATATTCTGAATTTTCTCAGATTTCAAATTCTCTTGTTCTTATTCGTGTCTCCCATAAATTCTTGATTGTTGATCCTTGATTAGTTCTTGGGTGAAATTTGAAAGGATTCAGTGTGATACACGAGTCAAAATATACACGTGAGGAATTTTTGTTTGCCTTTGAAAACTAGCCATGTCTCACAGGGAAATATCATCATCAACAGGTGATCACAAGAATTTTAAACAGATGGAAACCATGCAAGTAAAATTTGAGAAGTTAATGGCTAGGATGGATAGAAGGGAAGGAGAACTTTCTAAATGGAAAAAGGAGCAATCTCAAGCGGATTCTAGAGCTAGGAGGCATAAAAGGCGTGAATGTCATGCTAGGTTTGGAGATGGGGTAGATGAATGGTCATCTCCGCGATCTTATCCTATATCTTGTTCAAAATGGGAGAGTGTAGAACACGTTCCAAAAAGGAGGGAGGAACCATCATCCAAAGGTAATTATACTTCGAAGTCCAAGCCTCTTAAGAATAGAAATGTTAAGTGTTTTAAATGTTTGGAACGGGGTCACATTGCACTTGAATGTCCACAAAAAAAGGTTAGATGCGATGTGAAAGTTGTTTCTGGAGATAAAGTTGAGAAAATGTCTAAGTTAAAGAATACTCATGATAGTGATAAATTGAAGAATATTGCAGTAAATAATGTTAGCCCAAGAGTAAACTAACCAAGAGGGGGGTGAATTGGTTTATAAAACTTTTTCGATAAATAATCTCAAACTTAAAAACCAATGAGTACAAGTATGAGCACTTAGTATTACAAGTAACTAAACTATCAATGTAGTGTGCTATATATGTGTAAATTTAATTGATAAGACAAGTATAGCACTTAGATATAGTGTTGCACAATATAAATTGATAGAATAGAATAAGTGCAATGTAAGTAAGTAAAAGGGATAAGAGAGTGCAAACGCGATTTATGGAGGTTCAATCAACCAACGTGATCTACGTCCCCCGTTACCGAGCTCTCCGTCACAAGCAAGGCCAAATCCACTATATTGGTAACTTACAACAAGGAGTACCAAATCCTTAGGCGACTTACAACAAGGAGCGCCTATCCTTTACAATCGAGTTTTCACAAGGCTCTCGAAACCAACAATCGAGTTTTCACAAGGCTCTCGAAACCACAAGATATAATGAATTGAATTTACAATTGAAATAACTCTCTTGACAAATGATATACTCAAATTAAGTACCGAGAGAGTTAGGCTAACACTTCAATAGATAGCAATGAATTAAGCTCGAGTGTTAGAGAAAAACTTTGATGCAAATGATAATGAAAAGTTCAATGCAATCAAACAAAGTTTTTCAAATGATCTCTTGTTAAAAATATTGAATCAAATTAAGTACCAAGAGATGCCACACTTGAATAATTAACAATAAGTTAAGCTCAAAGTGTTTAGGCAATGGAACTTTGATGAATCAAATGATGATGAATAATGTAGCACCAATAATCAAAGTTCCTTAATTGGAATTTCTCTCTTTTAAAAGATTAAAACAAGTTTAGAACAAAGAGAGACTTACACTTCAATTCCAATATAATGTGAAGATGTTGAAGAAGTTTAAACAATATAAAACCAAGAATCTTCACAAAACTTTCTTCCAAAGACTTTGATGAATTTGATAAAACAAAGTTTAGATCAATCAAAGTTTTATGAAAATAAAAGATGAATATATACCAAGTAAGAACAATGAATTTTCACAAGAATGTTTGTATAAAATGTTTTCTAAGTTGTTGAAATTGAATGCAAATGTGATGGCTATTTATAGATGAAAAATTTCAAGTTCAGCCAGTTTCGGTCGACCGGTTCTGGAGTATCGGTCGACCGAAACATTAATATAGCCGTTGCATTTTTAACCGTTGAACTTTCGGTTGATCAGCTTATTTCGGTCGATCAAGTATACTTTCGGTCGACCGAAAGTATAAAAACATGAATTTTTATTTTAATGTCAAAAAGTTTATTTTTCCAAAAAACTAATTCATGTTATGATTTGAAAAATCATTTTTATGCAATTGATGAATTTTCAAATAAGTTTCTTGATGCATAAAAAATCATTTTCGAGCTCGTTGAATTTCATCGCTAAAGATTGAGAGTGTTATACCTTTACATATGTTAAATCAACTCTAATCTTGTATGCTTGAATTCTTGATCTTCATGTCATGCTTTTCAACCTCAATTTTGATCCTTTGAATATCTTCAATTCTTTCATGATCTTCTTTGCGTCTCATGTGCTCGATCACATAATTTTGATTTATATCTTTGAGAGACGTTTTGAACATTGAGTGCTTTGAATATTTATCATTACATGAAACACTTGAAGCACACTTGTTAGCAACACAATAAATTCTTGTTTGTTATGATCAAAACAATAAGGTCAAATTGACCATAGGTCAACAATTTCCCCCTTTTTGATTATGACAAACAAGATGATTTGTAATGATAATATAAGCAATTGAAGCATATAATCAAAGTATAGGGAAATGAGAATAATTGATAAGTTCAATTTTAGCATATATTCCCCCTATCTTATACAAACCAATGAGGCATAATCTAGTATATAATTTTAATCCTTTTCATGCATATAGATTATCCAATGTCAAGCAAATCAAATCATCATCATATTTTCCCCCTTTTGACATAAGCAAAAAGGTGGCATCTATCCCTTAATCATGAGCATAGGTGTGATAAGCATAATAATGGGGAAAAAATATCTTGATTGTAATCGTATTCCCCCTTAGTGAAGCATTCCCCCTTAGTAAAGCATTTTTAGCATGAAATGAGTTAAAGGGTATAACAATGCATATTGTCGAAGTATCAAAGTAATTTCAACTCATTGAATAGGTGGATCATGTGTGGATGAGTTAAAAGAAAATATCAAAACAAATTTGGTCAATAATAATATCACTCTTTTAAATCAAAGTCAAAAATAAGTGATCAAAAGTAATGTATTACAAGAGTTTAATGAAGATGAGAAGATGATTTCAAGTCATTTAGGGATTGTGTATGAAAATTTTGAAATTAAAAAAAAATCCCTTATTTCAGCCACTTTCGGTCGACCGAAAGTATGCACCGGTCGATCGAAACTCTGCAGAGTAAAAATTAGGAAGCTGCAGACACTTTCGACTGACTAATGGTCGACCGAAAGTATGGTTTCGGTCGTACAGTTGGTCGACCGAAACATCTTTCGGTTGAGCATTTGTTCGACCGAAAAGACAGTTTCGGTCGTCCGACAAAGGTTCGGTCGACCGAAATCTACAATATTGAAATTTTCATTTGATTTCGGTTAAAACATGTATGAAACATAAAATTTTGAATAAGACACAAATTAGCACCATGTTTCATATTATACACACATTTCTTTTCAATGTAAGAAAAATTTTATGAAGTGCAAGAGGTGTTAATCAAAAATGTTGATTAATAGAAATTTAAATCATTGATCATTCAAAGTCCAAGATCTATCAAAGAAATTTACCTCATCCTCAATAGCTATGAAGCACATGTTAGCCACTTCATCTTGACTCCCATCTTCATCTTGCTCATCATCACTTTCATCCCAAGTGGCTTGTAGAGCTTTCTTTTTGAAGAATCTTTTCTTGCTTCGACACTCGGTACTTTTGTGACCGGGTTTGTCGCAATTGTAGCAAACAATCTTTTCATCTTTTTCTCTCTTTTGGATTCGATGATTGTTGCGAACGCCTCTCCACTTCTTGATAAGGATAGCAAGATCATCAAGTTCCTCATCACTTGTGTTTGAGTTTGATGAGCATTTACCATGTAATGATTTAAGATCAATTTCGCGCTTGGCCTCTTCTTTTCCTTTTCTTGTCCTCTCCTTTGTTTCGGCATTGTTGAGCTCATAAGTCATCAATGTTCCATAAAGCTCCTCCAATGGATGTGTATTGACGTCTATCGTGTTTTCGATCAACATCCTTAATGGATTCCATACTTGGGAGAGAGACCTAAGAATTTTACTCACAAGTTCACCGTTAGTAAATTTATGATCAAAGCCTTTAAGACTATTTACAATATCGGTAAAACGAGTAATCATGCAAGTAATGGGCTCATCTTGCTTCATAAAGAAATTTTCAAAATCTTTAAATAAAAGATTTGTCTTAGTTTCTTTCACTTTGCTTGTACCCATGTGTGTGATTTCTAATGTATGCCAAATATCAAATGCGGAATCACATGTGCAAATACGATTAAATTCATTTTTATCCAAAGCACAATAAAGTATATTTTTGGCTCTAGCATTTAAAGTCAATTTTCTTCTATCATTATCATCATATTCCTCTCTAGGTTTTAAAATAGTTTGATCCGGTTTTCCATCAACCTTAATGACCATAGTAAGCTCATGAGGACCGGATTCAATGACATCCCAAATATTATAATCAATGGATTGAATAAAAATCGTCATTCTAGTTTTCCAATAATTATAATTTGTACCATCAAAGAAAGGAGGACGATTTGTAGAATGCCCCTCAAGATTATGGTTAGCCATTTACTCAAGATTGTAAAATCTTTTAAAAAATGAGCACCTAAGCTCTGATACCAATTGTTAGCCCAAGAGTAAACTAACCAAGAGGGGGGTGAATTGGTTTATAAAACTTTTTCGATAAATAATCTCAAACTTAAAAACCAATAGTACAAGTATGAGCACTTAGTGTTACAAGTAACTAAACTATCAATGTAGTGTGCTATATATGTGTAAACTTAATTGATAAGGCAAGTATAGCACTTAGATATAGTGTTGCACAATATAAATTGATAGAATAGAATAAGTGCAATGTAAGTAAGTAAAAGGGATAAGAGAGTGCAAACGCGATTTATGGAGGTTCAATCAACCAACGTGATCTACGTCCCCCGTTACCGAGCTCTCCGTCACGAGCAAGGCCAAATCCACTATATTGGTAACTTACAACAAGGAGTACCAAATCCTTAGGCGACTTACAACAAGGAGCGCCTATCCTTTACAATCGAGTTTTCATAAGGCTCTCGAAACCAACAATCGAGTTTTCACAAGGCTCTCGAAACCACAAGATATAATGAATTGAATTTACAATTGAAATAACTCTCTTGACAAATGATATACTCAAATTAAGTACCGAGAGAGTTAGGCTAACACTTCAATAGATAGCAATGAATTAAGCTCGAGTGTTAGAGAAAAACTTTGATGCAAATGATAATGAAAAGTTCAATGCAATCAAACAAAGTTTTTCAAATGATCTCTTGTTAAAAATATTGAATCAAATTAAGTACCAAGAGATGCCACACTTGAATAATTAACAATAAGTTAAGCTCAAAGTGTTTAGGCAATGGAACTTTGATGAATCAAATGATGATGAATAATGTAGCACCAATAATCAAAGTTCCTTAATTGGAATTTCTCTCTTTTAAAAGATTAAAACAAGTTTAGAACAAAGAGAGACTTACACTTCAATTCCAATATAATGTGAAGATGTTGAAGAAGTTTAAACAATATAAAACCAAGAATCTTCACAAAACTTTCTTCCAAAGACTTTGATGAATTTGATAAAACAAAGTTTAGATCAATCAAAGTTTTATGAAAATAAAAGATGAATATATACCAAGTAAGAACAATGAATTTTCACAAGAATGTTTGTATAAAATGTTTTCTAAGTTGTTGAAATTGAATGCAAATGTGATGGCTATTTATAGATGAAAAATTTCAAGTTCAGCCAGTTTCGGTCGACCGGTTCTGGAGTATCGGTCGACCGAAACATTAATATAGCCGTTGCATTTTTAACCGTTGAACTTTCGGTTGATCAGCTTATTTCGGTCGATCAAGTATACTTTCGGTCGACCGAAAGTATAAAAACATGAATTTTTATTTTAATGTCAAAAAGTTTATTTTTCCAAAAAACTAATTCATGTTATGATTTGAAAAATCATTTTTATGCAATTGATGAATTTTCAAATAAGTTTCTTGATGCATAAAAAATCATTTTCGAGCTCGTTGAATTTCATCGCTAAAGATTGAGAGTGTTATACCTTTACATATGTTAAATCAACTCTAATCTTGTATGCTTGAATTCTTGATCTTCATGTCATGCTTTTCAACCTCAATTTTGATCCTTTGAATATCTTCAATTCTTTCATGATCTTCTTTGCGTCTCATGTGCTCGATCACATAATTTTGATTTATATCTTTGAGAGACGTTTTGAACATTGAGTGCTTTGAATATTTATCATTACATGAAACACTTGAAGCACACTTGTTAGCAACACAATAAATTCTTGTTTGTTATGATCAAAACAATAAGGTCAAATTGACCATAGGTCAACAATTTCCCCCTTTTTGATTATGACAAACAAGATGATTTGTAATGATAATATAAGCAATTGAAGCATATAATCAAAGTATAGGGAAATGAGAATAATTGATAAGTTCAATTTTAGCATATATTCCCCCTATCTTATACAAACCAATGAGGCATAATCTAGTATATAATTTTAATCCTTTTCATGCATATAGATTATCCAATGTCAAGCAAATCAAATCATCATCATATTTTCCCCCTTTTGACATAAGCAAAAAGGTGGCATCTATCCCTTAATCATGAGCATAGGTGTGATAAGCATAATAATGGGGAAAAAATATCTTGATTGTAATCGTATTCCCCCTTAGTGAAGCATTCCCCCTTAGTAAAGCATTTTTAGCATGAAATGAGTTAAAGGGTATAACAATGCATATTGTCGAAGTATCAAAGTAATTTCAACTCATTGAATAGGTGGATCATGTGTGGATGAGTTAAAAGAAAATATCAAAACAAATTTGGTCAATAATAATATCACTCTTTTAAATCAAAGTCAAAAATAAGTGATCAAAAGTAATGTATTACAAGAGTTTAATGAAGATGAGAAGATGATTTCAAGTCATTTAGGGATTGTGTATGAAAATTTTGAAATTAAAAAAAAATCCCTTATTTCAGCCACTTTCGGTCGACCGAAAGTATGCACCGGTCGATCGAAACTCTGCAGAGTAAAAATTAGGAAGCTGCAGACACTTTCGACTGACTAATGGTCGACCGAAAGTATGGTTTCGGTCGTACAGTTGGTCGACCGAAACATCTTTCGGTTGAGCATTTGTTCGACCGAAAAGACAGTTTCGGTCGTCCGACAAAGGTTCGGTCGACCGAAATCTACAATATTGAAATTTTCATTTGATTTCGGTTAAAACATGTATGAAACATAAAATTTTGAATAAGACACAAATTAGCACCATGTTTCATATTATACACACATTTCTTTTCAATGTAAGAAAGATTTTATGAAGTGCAAGAGGTGTTAATCAAAAATGTTGATTAATAGAAATTTAAATCATTGATCATTCAAAGTCCAAGATCTATCAAAGAAATTTACCTCATCCTCAATAGCTATGAAGCACATGTTAGCCACTTCATCTTGACTCCCATCTTCATCTTGCTCATCATCACTTTCATCCCAAGTGGCTTGTAGAGCTTTCTTTTTGAAGAATCTTTTCTTGCTTCGACACTCGGTACTTTTGTGACCGGGTTTGTCGCAATTGTAGCAAACAATCTTTTCATCTTTTTCTCTCTTTTGGATTCGATGATTGTTGCGAACGCCTCTCCACTTCTTGATAAGGATAGCAAGATCATCAAGTTCCTCATCACTTGTGTTTGAGTTTGATGAGCATTTACCATGTAATGATTTAAGATCAATTTCGCGCTTGGCCTCTTCTTTTCCTTTTCTTGTCCTCTCCTTTGTTTCGGCATTGTTGAGCTCATAAGTCATCAATGTTCCATAAAGCTCCTCCAATGGATGTGTATTGACGTCTATCGTGTTTTCGATCAACATCCTTAATGGATTCCATACTTGGGAGAGAGACCTAAGAATTTTACTCACAAGTTCACCGTTAGTAAATTTATGATCAAAGCCTTTAAGACTATTTACAATATCGGTAAAACGAGTAATCATGCAAGTAATGGGCTCATCTTGCTTCATAAAGAAATTTTCAAAATCTTTAAATAAAAGATTTGTCTTAGTTTCTTTCACTTTGCTTGTACCCATGTGTGTGATTTCTAATGTATGCCAAATATCAAATGCGGAATCACATGTGCAAATACGATTAAATTCATTTTTATCCAAAGCACAATAAAGTATATTTTTGGCTCTAGCATTTAAAGTCAATTTTCTTCTATCATTATCATCATATTCCTCTCTAGGTTTTAAAATAGTTTGATCCGGTTTTCCATCAACCTTAATGACCATAGTAAGCTCATGAGGACCGGATTCAATGACATCCCAAATATTATAATCAATGGATTGAATAAAAATCGTCATTCTAGTTTTCCAATAATTATAATTTGTACCATCAAAGAAAGGAGGACGATTTGTAGAATGCCCCTCAAGATTATGGTTAGCCATTTACTCAAGATTGTAAAATCTTTTAAAAAATGAGCACCTAAGCTCTGATACCAATTGTTAGCCCAAGAGTAAACTAACCAAGAGGGGGGTGAATTGGTTTATAAAACTTTTTCGATAAATAATCTCAAACTTAAAAACCAATAGTACAAGTATGAGCACTTAGTGTTACAAGTAACTAAACTATCAATGTAGTGTGCTATATATGTGTAAACTTAATTGATAAGGCAAGTATAGCACTTAGATATAGTGTTGCACAATATAAATTGATAGAATAGAATAAGTGCAATGTAAGTAAGTAAAAGGGATAAGAGAGTGCAAACGCGATTTATGGAGGTTCAATCAACCAACGTGATCTACGTCCCCCGTTACCGAGCTCTCCGTCACGAGCAAGGCCAAATCCACTATATTGGTAACTTACAACAAGGAGTACCAAATCCTTAGGCGACTTACAACAAGGAGCGCCTATCCTTTACAATCGAGTTTTCACAAGGCTCTCGAAACCAACAATCGAGTTTTCACAAGGCTCTCGAAACCACAAGATATTATGAATTGAATTTACAATTGAAATAACTCTCTTGACAAATGATATACTCAAATTAAGTACCGAGAGAGTTAGGCTAACACTTCAATAGATAGCAATGAATTAAGCTCGAGTGTTAGAGAAAAACTTTGATGCAAATGATAATGAAAAGTTCAATGCAATCAAACAAAGTTTTTCAAATGATCTCTTGTTAAAAATATTGAATCAAATTAAGTACCAAGAGATGCCACACTTGAATAATTAACAATAAGTTAAGCTCAAAGTGTTTAGGCAATGGAACTTTGATGAATCAAATGATGATGAATAATGTAGCACCAATAATCAAAGTTCCTTAATTGGAATTTCTCTCTTTTAAAAGATTAAAACAAGTTTAGAACAAAGAGAGACTTACACTTCAATTCCAATATAATGTGAAGATGTTGAAGAAGTTTAAACAATATAAAACCAAGAATCTTCACAAAACTTTCTTCCAAAGACTTTGATGAATTTGATAAAACAAAGTTTAGATCAATCAAAGTTTTATGAAAATAAAAGATGAATATATACCAAGTAAGAACAATGAATTTTCACAAGAATGTTTGTATAAAATGTTTTCTAAGTTGTTGAAATTGAATGCAAATGTGATGGCTATTTATAGATGAAAAATTTCAAGTTCAGCCAGTTTCGGTCGACCGGTTCTGGAGTATCGGTCGACCGAAACATTAATATAGCCGTTGCATTTTTAACCGTTGAACTTTCGGTTGATCAGCTTATTTCGGTCGATCAAGTATACTTTCGGTCGACCGAAAGTATAAAAACATGAATTTTTATTTTAATGTCAAAAAGTTTATTTTTCCAAAAAACTAATTCATGTTATGATTTGAAAAATCATTTTTATGCAATTGATGAATTTTCAAATAAGTTTCTTGATGCATAAAAAATCATTTTCGAGCTCGTTGAATTTCATCGCTAAAGATTGAGAGTGTTATACCTTTACATATGTTAAATCAACTCTAATCTTGTATGCTTGAATTCTTGATCTTCATGTCATGCTTTTCAACCTCAATTTTGATCCTTTGAATATCTTCAATTCTTTCATGATCTTCTTTGCGTCTCATGTGCTCGATCACATAATTTTGATTTATATCTTTGAGAGACGTTTTGAACATTGAGTGCTTTGAATATTTATCATTACATGAAACACTTGAAGCACACTTGTTAGCAACACAATAAATTCTTATTTGTTATGATCAAAACAATAAGGTCAAATTGACCATAGGTCAACAGATAAGTCACTTGTTAATAGGCATGCTCTTAGCATTAGATGTAAGGTGGATGTTGTGGATAATGTGGATGAGGAGAGGGATAATATTTCTCGTACTAGATGTTTGGTGAATGATAAGGTTTGTAGTATGTTGATTGATGGGGGAGTTGTGCTAATGTAGTTATTACAATGTTGGTGGAAAAATTGGGATTGCCTAAGTTAAAACATCTTAGTCCTTATAAATTGCAGTGGCTGACTGAGTCGGGGGAAATTAAGGTAAATAAACAAGTTTTGGTGACTTTTTCTTTTCGTGGATATACTAATGAGGTAATTTGTGATGTAGTGCTTATGCAAATTAGTCACATATTGTTGGGGAGGCCTTGGAAACATGAAAGTGCTGTGCTACACGATGAGTATACGAATAGATACAGTCTTGTGAAAGGTGGGAAGAAGTTTACTCTAGTTCCACTATCTCCTACGCAGGCCCTGGAGGATCAATTGAAAGTGAAAAGTGAATTTGAGGGGAAAAATAAGAGAGTTGAAGCCACGACCTCAGAAAAAGGAGAGGGAGTGGAAATTAACGAAAAGAGAGTTGAGGCTATGACATCAGAAAAATGAGAGGGAGTGAAAAATAAAGAAAAGAGGGTTAAGGTTCAAACATCAGAAAAAGGAGAGATTGAGTGCAGAAAGAAAAAGAAATGAGAGTCCACCATAAAAATGAGCTTATTTGCACTTACTCGCGCTAACACACCCTTCCCAAGTCCTATTAAATCTGTTTTGCAGGTGCCTAAGTCAAACTATGAGCTTAAAACAGGAAAAAAAAATTCATTCGCACAAATGAGCAACCTAAAATGCTGAGAAAGTTGAAGGAGAGTAAGGGGCAGCCCAAAGGCTTGAAGGATAGAACAAAGTACAAGCATGAACATCAATCCCACAGAAGCAAGTATCTGCATGAACCAAGAGCCAACAAACCTCGGAGTTGCAAAAGGATTGAGCTAGTTGCAGATTCGAGGTCGAATCCTTTTTAAGAAGGGGGTGATGATGTTATCCAAAACAGGCGTCGAAAAGAGAAGTCGAACTACCGAAAATACGACAATGATCTACGTAAGAAAAGGAGCAAGTTTTTTGCTGGAGTCGAGCCAGGAAGGCGAATGGATCAAGCTGAATCAAATGGTTGAAGTCTGAAGTCCAGAAACATATTTACGACCGTAAACCATGCAACTCACGGCCGTAAGACTCCGTCGGATAAAAATGAATATTTCCAGCAGAACCTTACTTACGGTCGTAAGAAATATCGTCACGGCCGTAACTCACGAACAGAAGGTCACTTAAGGCCGTAATGTTCATCTTCACGGTCGTAACTGTCAAATTTCCAGAATTACGCGAATTTAGGTTTATTTTCCATTTTGTTTTATTATTTCCATATTTTTGGGCCCATTAGCGGCTAAACCTAGTTTTAGGTTAGTTTTACTTTATATTAACAATTTTCACCATTGTAAACAATAATTTTGATTTATTGAATGAAATTGAGAGTGTTCTCTTTGAAAGGTTGAGGATTCCCTTTGTGTGTTCTTCAAGAATAACCAATTGAACTTATCAAATATTGTGAAATATTTGTGACGTTCCAACCAGAATCTTATCAAGGAAATTGACAAGTCCTTGTGGTACTTCGAAAACGTTGTATCTTCAATTCGCATCGTTGAATATTCGCGTCGTGATTGTTAGGTTAATGTCCTATCGTCAATTTTATATTTTCCAGTTAATTTATTTTCTTGTTTCTTGTGTTTGTTGCTGAGTCTGAATCTTTCCTACATTTTCAATTCATTATTCCGCATTTTCGTCGAGATTTCCTAGTGGGATCGCGTCAGACATGCCTTGACCCGTTGTCTTTTTCGGGTCAAACCAATTTCCCATTTTCTGAATACTGGTTAATCATATTTCACCATGAATAAGAATCAATGTGTATTAAAGCTCTGTTTGGAAATTAAAATTTTATTTTTTTAGGTAAAATACGTGGTTGAAAAGTGGATAGAGAAAATAGGTGTGGTTAAAAAGTGATTTGGGAAATTCTATTAAAAAAAAAACATGTTTTTAAATCATAAAAAACAACTTTTCCAAACAGAGGCTAAAGTGCTCACGACCTTTAGTCATCATTCAATAAAGTTACGAATTGTATTTTATTATATCTTTATCTTTATATAAATAAAAGGTGGATAGTTTCTAAAAACAATTTTTCGCGCATTTCTATTTCTATAAATAGTAAGTTTCCATAAAATTAAACAGTATGAATGGAAAGTAGATTAGTGTGAATGCAAAATGGATGTATGTCAAATATGAATGCACAATCTGGATAAATGTGAACACATTTATTGCCTTATATTATGGTAAATACTAAATAAATGTTAATATTTTTTAATCAATTTTAATTTCATTATTAACATTAATACTGAATGAGTTCAATTAATATTTTTAGTTATCAGTATTAAAATTATCATTTAATTATTATTATTTTTATTTATTTGTTGTTCTTAATATTATAAATTCTATGTGTAGTCATCAATATAAAATTTGTGTTTTGATTATTTATTGTCAAACAATTTGTTATCTTTAATATTAAAAATTATATTTTCTGAAATATATATGTTGTTGAAAAAATGCGCTGCTTATAAATAATTTATAGAAAACATTAATGAACGAAAACTAATATTGAATAATTAATGCTTTGATTTCTTTTTAGTTAATAACTAGTATCATACCTGTGCGTTACATGGAAGAACAATATGAAATAATTTTACTGTAAATGCTAAATATCATTACAAAATAGAGAAAAAAATTGAACACATAATTTGCTTTAATTAATGATACATGCTTTTAACGAATGCTCAAAATAGAAATAAATTACAGTTCTCATCAATTTTGGAAAACATCTTTAAATACTACATTGTTTGTACAATTTGTATTTGTTTACACCTGTATTATGCACGAAAGTTGTTATAGACAAAATATATTTAAACAATAGCTCAAATTTAAATTAAATAATGCAAATTTTCAAATATATGTTGTATACAATAAATAAAAAATTTCGTCCAAATATTTTTTACCAACGTGAATAGAAATAATAACCCTCAAAATATTATAATTTACATAAAATAAAGTAACCGTAACAAATTAGATATATGTCGTCCTATAAATAAATAAATGTAACAAATTAAACAATATTGAAGATGCACAAAAGTGAAAATCAACCTCAAGATTTGTGGTGCACGAGCATGAAATTCAACTCAAGATATTCTCCACATGATTAATAATCTTTAATTTTTAAATGCGATGCATTTAAATAAACATAATTAAATGGATATTTCATTATATGTAAATAAAAAAATTATTAATGAAAATATAAATAAAATATATATAGTGAGTCTTTTTGTCTATATATGTTAATAAAATTAAGAAATAAAGTTTCAACATTTTTTACGGCATATAATTATTTTTTTAATATTTTAATAAAATTGTAAACCGTTGAATTGTTTTATCATCTTTACGGGAAAATAAACCATGAATTAAGTGTTTTAGAAATTGTACCATGATCATATCAACTCTATTTCTTAAATTAAAGTTCAATAAATGAAATTTTCTTTTTTGAAAAAACTTTTGAACTAAAAAATTAGGTTCATGTAATACATGTACAAAATTCAACTTATATATTTTCATTAAGATCGACGTTTTTCTTTTCATATATTGTTCTTCATCATATTCTTCCCAAAAAGAGATGTATGATAGATTTTTTTTGTATAATTTAATTTTTTAAGCATTAATTATTAATTTCAAGTGTTTTTCTAATAAAATAATCATTAAATTTAATAAATATTGTTACATTAATTGATTCTTTTTTTTCGTACTGACAATTTCTTTATTCATATTGTTACATTATTATTTTAATAAAAATTACTGATTAATCAATTGTTTAATAGAAATTATATAAACTAACTGTTAACATCTGTAATATATTGCATAGTTAGTTATTTAAATTTATAATGGAAAATAGAAAAATGAATAGAAATAGTAAATAAATAAAAATAATGTGAAAATGATGCATGAATTGAAGAAATCTTAAGTTTGTAAAATTAACTCAACTTAATTGGATTTGTCTTAAAAATTCGTATCGTTATTATTTATTTTAATGCGATGAGAAAAAACCAGAACATAACTTAATCATCTATGACTAAAATGAATTTAGTTAACTAATTATAGATAATATTATAGGACTTAAATGATATAATTTAAAATGAATTAGATATTGAGGAAAAATAAAAAATAAAATATAAAACTTTACCTTTAATTTTTGATATGGTTATACGGACAATAGATTTATAATTTGCTCTCTCTTGTTAGTTTGCATTAAATTTCTCACCATGATCTTTAATTTGATACCTATATTACATATTTTTCGATTTCAAAATAATACAATAATTATTGAAAGAATAATAATAAAATAGAAAAAATTACATTTTTATGTATTAATAGTAGGGGTGGGCAAAAAAATCGGAACCGATATGACCGAACCGGACTGAACCAAAAAAGGGAAATCAGTTTTGGTTTGGTTCTCGGTTCCTCTTTTAGAACCGAAAAATCGAAGTTAGAACCGGTCTTTGATCCTTTTTTTTAATGGTCTTAATTGGTTGTTCTAAAACTAAAAATAAAAAAAAAATTGTAATTTTTTTGGGTAAAGTAAAAATGATTAATTTCTTTTTATAAAATTTGTTACGTCTCTATCTCATTGTAATCTTTAACTTCACACTTGGATTGAAATTCTTGATAAATGAAAATTGAATGAGACTAACTTATTAATAAGCGAAGTTGTAAATGACCACGATGAAGTTAATTAAATATTTAAATACAAATAAAAATAATTAATAATAATGCATTTAAAACTCAGGATTCATCCTACAAATTTACTATATTGCCATGCTCGAAAAACCTTTTAAGCCATTTGTTTCCTATTTTTTTTTATGAATATCTTCCGTTTCATGGAAAATCCTATACTTTCTCCGGGGTGAAAGGATTTTCGAAATTCTTGATCTTGGTATATTCGGTAGAAGTTTATTTCATATTATTGGCTTACTTCCCGAGGCTTGATGCTCCTCGATGAGGCTCTCAAAAAATAATTATTATTGTAGAACCGAATTAGAACTGAAACCGAATAAAACCCGAATGGTTCTATTTTACAAGAACCGAAAAAGTATGATTTGATTTCGGTTCTTGAGATAACAGAACCGAATCACCGGACGCACACCCCTAATTAATAGCATAGCACGAATGCCAATGCAATTAATGACACGTGTAAACTAATAATTGCTAAAATATTTAATAAACTATTTTTTATCAAAAAACTTCCAAATTTAAGATTAAGATATTAATAGAATGATTAATATTTTTTTAATCATTCTTAATTTTAATAAATTTTTAAAGATTATAGGGTATAAGATTTTTCTTATAATTTCGTGATCTCTAACTTTAATAGGTCGTTGTATCATGATAATTTCGAGAATTTCAAATTATTGTTTTGACTATTTGACTTTAATTTTTCGGGAATTTTTTTTTTGTAAAAAATGATTTTTTAGAATGTATAGTTAAAAAGTAACATGAAAAATTGTAAAAAATAATTTTTTAAAGAATCTGTGATTGAGAACGAATGTTTAGAAAAACTGATTCTTCAAAAATCAATTCCATATGGGTAAGTGATAAAGTATTATGTTTTGTGGGTTAAACAACCGCCGATTTTATGAATAAAAATTCATAGATGATATCTTAGTATATAAAGTTAAATGTATTTACGATATATATTCGTTAAAGTTTAATTAAAACTAACATTTCATGTTACTTAATTTGCTACATTCATTTAAATATATGACCACGTGTATTTAATTTGTAATGTTAAATTAAATATGAAATGAAATATTTGTTTAATAAATTTAAATATCAAATATTGTAATAAGATAGTTGTACCAATTCTAATAGTACTAATCAGATAGTGATAAATTATTTGTGATAATCTAGAAATTATATTTTAAAAAGATTAATTACATCAATATTCATTAAAATTGAATAGTTATGCAAATGGTCATTAAAGTATTTTTTTTTTTTTTTAGTAGTAAGTTATTTAAGTTCCTAACTATTAAAATTGTGGTAACTTAGTCAAAAAAATAAAATAAAAATAGTCCCTATTAAGGACACTTTATTCAAACCCTCATTTTTTTAAAAGTCATTTTCAAATAATATTTTATTAATAAAATAATCTACATATAAATTAAAAAAAAAATCATACTTTTTAACATTTCATTATACCAAAATTTACTGTTTCAAACTACATTATTTGAAATAATGAGTCTCAAACGGGTGCTTAAGTACACATTCTCCATAAAATTATTATTATTAAACTCATTTTGTGGATAATGAGGGCTCAAATAAGGGCTAAAATATGCTCAAGAGAAAAAACGTAATATATAAAGGGAGAGCACTTTCCAAAATAGGTATTAGTCATTTTCCTGTCTAAAACACATTTCTTAAAATGGTAATTAGTTGTATTAATTCATTATTTGTTGAGATCGCACCCAAAATATGGCACATTGGGCCGCCAGTGAGGGCCCAACAAGGGTCCATTGGACTTCAGCCCACGATCAAAATTTTAGATATCGCCCTACACCAATGGCCGAGGTGGAAAGGCACATGAACCCCTCCAGCCGAACTGATGTGTGTCTAGCAGAGGCGCTTTACGCTTAGCCGAGGTGTTTACAGTAGTACCTCGGATGTAAGGAAGGGACAAGGCATAAAGTCAGAGATGTGACACTACCTTTACCAAGATGTGACAGGCGCCCATCCCCTACTAAATGTATCAATGATTACAGTCAAAAAACAAGGTTGTCACCTCCAAGAGCTAGGGTGAAGACAAGTGTAGAGTATGCCACGTGTCATGATCCGAGACAACAAGTTCCTCTATAAATAGAGCACACTTGCCTCCAAGGAAGGGGTTAGCATTTTTACTCTCTTAACTAAATATTTACTCTCGCTCCCTTTTCTCTCTTTTACGCACTTATATTTCCCGCACTCAAATTATATTTGCTTGACACTGGCACTGACTTAGGCATCAGAGTGCAAACGGGAGCTACCTCGGCCCCCTTTGCAAACTGATTGTTTGTCACATTGCGCAGGAGATCCACGTGTTCAAGAGGGAGGAGCTGAGACGTGTTGGTCAATGGTCCAGCCATATTTTTCGGTCAACATTTTGGCGCCGTTTGTGGGAAACCATACTGTTAACCACGAAAACACATGATGAAAAGCCACACATAGAAAGGAAGTCTTGAAAAAGGGCGAGTAACCTCTTGCAAAAGAGCGGAGAACTACAAGAACTTTGATATAAGTTTAGTACCCTTGAAAAAGGCGTAAAGCTTTGAAACATAAGTTTGGTAACCTTGAAAAAGGTAAAGAGCTTTGAAACATAAGTTCGGTGACCTTGAAAAATGTAAAAAAGCTTTGAAATATAAGTTTGGTAACCTTGAAAAAGGTAAAGAGCTTTGGAACATAAGTTCGGTGACCTTGAAAAAGGTAAAAAAGCTTTGAAACATAAGTTTATTCACTTTGAAAAAGGTAAAGAGCTTTGAAACATAAATTCGGTGACCTTGAAAAAGGTAAGAAACTTTGAAACACAAGTTTATTCACCTTGAAAAATGCTTAAAACTTTGAAACATAAGTCTAACAACCTTGAAAAAGGCTCAGAGCATTGAGATAAAAAGCTATCTATCCTTGAAAGATAAAGTAAAACCAAGAAATTTCTTTGAAACATGAATGAAAGCGATGGAGATATTAACCCCCGTAGGGGAAGAAATGGCCAGCACAGTGAGGGGGAGGCTCCTCAAGGACCTCATGAGAGCGCCAATGAGGGAGTGGCACAACCTAACCCACCACGTCGGCACCGTAATCGCCGCATGTTGCGGGACATGACTTGCATGGCGGCCCAAATGCTGGAAATGCAGAAGCAGCAGATAGAACAGACTACTGCGATGAATGCCTACATGGCTAGAGGGTATGTTGTGAACGAACCCATGATGCCTCCAAAATACCCACAGCCACATTACTCACCATTCGATGCGGCCACCGCCTCCTATTATTATCAAGATCCACTGGCTTATACCGAGGTGGAATCCGAGCCCTTCTACGAGGAAGGCCTGGAACATGAAGCACGTGAAGAACAAGCCCCACTCCCAGCTAGACACAGGGAGGCTTCTCCCGCAAAATCTGGCAGTGTCTTCAGCCGGATAGGAGGGTTATTCAGAGGCAGGCGAGGGGGTCGGAACAATGCAGCTGAGCCTAGAAATAGGCGGGAGTGACGGGCTGAAGAAGCCTTGTCGCAGAGTCGAATGCATGGGGACCAACAAGGTACGGGGGTAGAAAGGTTCACCCCCACACATGAGCCTAGGAATAGGCAGGAAAGGAGAGCCGAAGCAGTTCCGACCAAGTCTCGTAACGAGTTACTGAGCCATGAAAGGCCAAACTACGGCCGCGTTCCGCCACCACAAAGGCAGGAGTACGCTCCGCCACTCTATGACCAATACCATGATCCAGTGTATTCCGGTCACGACGAGAACAGTGAACTACGAAATAGAGGGCCTCCGTAGGTGCCCCGTGCCCCACGACTTCGAAATTCCAGAAATAGAAAAATATTCTGGCCGAGGTGACCCTGGCGATCACCTGTTAAATTACCGCGCCAGCATGGAAATAGCCGGAGCCACCCTGGCACTGAAATGTAAAGCCTTTGCTTTAACCCTTGAGGGGAGTGCGATACGATGGTACAAAAAACTCCCCCCTGGCAGCATCCATAGTTGGAGAGATCTGAAAACGGATTTTAAAAATGGCTTTGTTTCCTCCAGGCCTGGCCAGCTCCCACTCCAACACCTTCAGGATCTGAGGCAAGGAAGGGACGAATCTCTGAAAAGTTACCTAGGTCGGTTTACTGAGGAGATGCACATTTGTGAAAATATCACTGAGGCAGAGATGTTTTCCACTTTGAAAGGGGGACTACATATGACAAGCATGTTCTGGAGGGATGTCCGAAGCAGGAAATCAGGGGATTACAATGCTCTGGTAGACCTGATGAAGGAGGAGATTGTATCGGAGGAAATGGCTAGGGCCAGGGACAACCACCTACAAGGGAGATACATCCTTGGGTATTCCAATGAAGCAAACCTTAAGAAAGGAGGAAACAAGGATAGGATCGGAGGTAACCGAGGTGGAGGGCCGCGTCCGTTTCCGGGGACAGGGTCTAGCTACGCAGCAGAAATCACGGAAGCTATCCATCACTTACACTCCAACACTCCTTCTCAGAACCCTCCCACGGCTCAAGGAAGGATGGAAAGTAGTCGAAGTAGAAAAAAACCCATGATTGGGGCTTACTGCGCCTACCACAGATATTACGGTCACCCAACAGAAGATTGCAGGGAAATCCACATGTTAGCGGACCAAAAGGCGCAAGGGAGAAGGGGAAGTGACTTCTCCCCCGACACGGGTAGAACTCAAAAATCCGGTGGCCAGAAGTTCAACTGAACTGACAGGAAAGCTCCGTGGAAAAATTCGACTAAGGAGAGGATTGACAATCGTCAGAGAGAGAGGAATAATGGCAAGGATATCGCCTCGGAACGCGCTAAGGATACACGGGAACCACCTATGCCCGTGGCCGACCTTCCTATCCGAAAAATTGATACAATATTGGGAGGCCCCCACCCAGGCGGGAGCACAAACAAATCCCAAAAGAGGTATATCAGAGAGGCCAAGCATCCTGCCAACGTGAATTACCATATCCATTCACATCCTGTTGGGATGCCTCGGACAAAACCTATCACATTCACCCAAGACGATGCCGTTGGAGTGCACTTCCCACACAATGATGCGTTGGTTATCAGGGTAGTAGTGGCTCGGAATGGGTTATCATGGATGATGGTAGATGATGGTGCCTCGGTAAATGTGATTTACGGGGTAACATTCGATAAAATGGGGATCAGCACTCCACTCATTCCAGTCCCGGATCCAATATACGGATTCACGGGGGACAACATAACTCCCAGAGGATCCATAACCCTTATGACTGAAGTAGGGCAAGCATCAACTCTTTCCAGAATCCCTATGGAATTCTTGATTGTTAACAAAATCTCCTCCTATCATGGTGCAATTGGGAGGCCAGGTCTCATTGACTTGGGAGCTATAACGCATACAAAATACATTTGTATGAAATTCCCCACGGAGCATGGTGTTGCCACTATAAGGGAGAGTCAAACTGAATCACGGCCCTGTTACACAAACACAATCCGAAAATTTCTGGACCTAAGCGTAAACATGATTAGCGATGTGGCGATGCTAGAAGCCGCTCCAGACCCTGAAAGACTAGGTGGACCCTCAGAAATTGAGGATGTTTCAATGACGCCGGAAGAAGATATGGCAGATCTGGACCCACGAATGGCAGGGAGAAGTTGCCCCACTCCGGCTGAAAGGTTAGAATGCTTTGGTGTAGATCCTCTTGATCCAATCAAGGAATTGCAGATCGGATTGGATTCGCCGATTGATTGCAAAAATCAATTGAAGAGCTTCCTACTTGTAAACCTCGATGTATTCACTTGGAAGCATGGTGACATGATTGAGATCGATCCTAAAGAGGCCTGTCATAGACTCCAACTTGATCCCCGAAGTCCTGGGCATAGGCAAAAGAGAAGACCTATGAGTTCTGACAAGTACGAGGCCTTGAAAGACGAGGTCACGAAGCTATTGAAAAATGGCTTCATCAGAGAGTCCCTCTATCCGAAGTGGGTATCAAACCCCGTTTTGGTGCCAAAACACAATGGGAAACTGATGGTGTGTATTGATTTTTCAAACTTGAACCAGGCATGCCCCAAAGACAGTTTTCCATTACCTCGGATCGATCAGTTGGTCGACTCCACAGCGGGACATGAGCTGCTAAGCTTCATGGACGCCTACTCCGGGTACAATCAAATCCCCGTGTGTGAATCGGACGAGGAGCATACTTCGTTTATTACAGATAGGGGACTCTATTGCTACAAAGCTATGCCATTCGGCTTGAAAAATGCGGGAGCTACCTATCAGAGGCTGGTAAACCGCATGTTTTCAGAGCAATTAGGAAACACCATGGAGGTATATGTAGATGACATTTTGGTCAAAAGCATGGTCGCCGCGGATCATATCCGCCATTTGTCAGAGGCCTTCGATGTCTTGAGGAAATATCGAATGAAGCTCAACTCAGTGAAGTGTGCTTTTGGTGTAGCATTTGGAAAGTTTCTTGGATTCATGGTGAATAAGAGGGGAATCGAAGCTAATCCCGAAAAAATCAATGCTTTGATAAGCATGCAATCGCCTCGAAATCCAAAGGAAGTGCAAAGATTAACGGGGAGAATTGCGACCTTGAATCGATTCGTCTCTAAATCCACTGACAAATGCTTGCCATTTTTTAAGGTCCTAAAGGGGGGAAAATGATTTCAATGGACACCGGAATGTGAGCAGGCTTTTGCCGACCTGAAAGCATCTTTGGGACGGTCCCCATTGCTATCAAAACCAAAGGCTGGCGAGCCTCTCTACCTGTTTTTAGCTATATCCAAAGAGGCTGTTAGCTCGGTGTTGGTTAGAGAGGATGATGGGAATCAGTTCCCAGTGTATTATGTAAGCAAAGTCATGTTGGATGCTGAGACACGTTACGCAGACATGGAAAAACTTGCTCTCTCGTTGGTCATAACCTCTCGCAAACTTCGTCCCTACTTTCAGTCGCACTCTATACGTGTGCTCACTAACTTTCCTATGAGACAGGTGTTGCAAAAACCAGATGTATCAGGGAGGTTGATGAAATGGGCGATTGAAATCAGCCAGTTCGACCTAAATTTTGAGCCTCGGACCGTTGTAAAAGGTCAAGCGCTGGCGGATTTCATAGTCGAATTCACACATCCACCGGAGGTTGAGATGATTGATAACATGGATAACAGCCTAGAGTGGAAGTTGTTCGTTGATGGGTCCTCGGCTGAGGGGCGATCCGGTGAAGGTATAGTGCTAATAAGCCCAGAGGGATTCAAACTACACAATGCGATCCGCTTTGACTTTAAAGCCTCAAACAATGTTGCTGAATACGAGGCATTATTAGCTGGGCTATGACTTGCGAAACCTTTGAAAATTAAGTCCATAGCGGCGAATAGTGATTCGCAGCTCGTTGTGAGCCAATTTAACGGACAATTTTCTGCCAAAGAACCAGCTATGGTCGCTTACGTGAAGAAAGTAAGAGATTTGGCTGTGCATTTCGTAAAGAAGGAGTTACAGTACATCCCCAAAATAGAGAATTCCAACGCCGATGCTTTGTCCAAACTAGCAAGTAGCCGTGATTTAGAGTTCCACAATCTGATCCCAGTTGAGCACATGCTGACTTCTTCTATTGAGCAAGGACCAGAGATTTTGGAGATAGAAGAGGAAGAATCCTGGATGAATCCTCTGATAGCATATTTGAAGCATCAGACAGTACCAAGCGAGCCGGAAGCGGCTCGAAAGTTGCAAAGATACGCTGCGAATTTCGTACTCTTGGATGACCTACTTTACAAACGGAGTTACACCTCCCCTTTACTAAGATGCGTGGGGCCCGAGGAAGGACGGTATGTAATGAGAGAAATCCATGAGGGCATATGAGAAAATCATGCCGGGGCGTTATCACTATCTCGGAAAGCCCTCAAACAAGGATATTTTTGGCCTACTATGCGAAAGGACTCCCATGACTTCGTGCGCAAGTTGATAAATGCCAAAGACACGCAACCATACCACATTAGCCGCATCACAAGCTAACTGTGGTGACTAGCCCTTGGCCTTTCGCAAAGTGGGGGGTTGATATTATCGGTCCTATGCCTAGGGGCGCTGGTAATAATTCCTTTGCGATAGTGGCAATTGATACTTCACTAAGTGCGTCGAAGCGGAACCTCTGATGAGAATCACCGAGGCCAACACCACCAAGTTCATTTGGAAGAATATCATATGCCGGTTCGGAATACGACACTCGCTGGTTAGTGATAATGCGAAACAGTTCAAAAACAGAAGCGTCGATGAGTTATGTGACGATTTGGGAATTAAGAAACTGTTCTCATCTCCCCATCACCCACAGGCTAACGGACAGGTCGAAGCTGTGAACAAGACCATAAAAAATATCCTGAAAAGGAAGTTGGAATCCAAAAAGGGCGCATGGGTAGATGAACTCCCACAGGTGTTATGGGCGCTTCGAACCACCTTGCACACCGCTACTGGTGAAACACCTTTTTCATTGGCATATGGAGCAGACGCGGTATGTCCCGTTGAGATTGGGATCCCTTCGCTTCGTAAAATTCATTACGGCGAAGTGAGAAACGAAGAAGCACAAAGGGCCAATTTGGATTTCCTCATGGAAAAACGGGGTGGTTCCCAAGTGGTGATGGCCAGGTACCAGGAAAAGATGGCTCGATACTACAACAAAAGAGTGAAAAGTCAACGCTTTAATGTTGGGGACTTAGTCCTCAAAAAGGTTCTTCCTTCAACACAGAAACCAGGAGTAGGGACTCTAGGTCCTAACTGGGAAGGTCCGTACAAGGTAACTGCCGAGGTGGTACCTGGAACATACATGATTGAAGACCTGTCTGGGATACCTCTATGTAATCCTTGGAACACAGATCACATTCGTCGTTATTTCCAATAAATAAAATTCCTCCTCAATGGGTACAATACTCCCCTAAACTATTTTGGTTACAAAACCACGAGTCTCCGCCATGCATAAAATTTGTTAAAAACAAGGGACTTTTATCAGCCTACGCTACCATCACTGCGTAAGGGTCGAAAATGTTAAACACCATCAATAGAAGTCAACATGAATTCATAAATGCAAGAGCTACAGAATACAAAAGAAAAATGCCCAAAATTTGGTCAAAATCAGATCTAATTAGCAAAAGTGGATGCATTAAGCTAGTTCATACATATAGAGCGCTTTCTTTTACGAAGTGTTAAACGTTTCCGCAAAGTGTTTGATACTTTCATACATATATTCAGATAAAGCGTTTGCAAGACATATGTGTACTAAGTACTACGTAAACAAGCGTAAAGGATAAACGTAAAAATATTATTTTGGTTGCGAAACCACACGCCTCCGCCAAGCATGAACTCTGTTAAAAGTGAAGGACACCTTTGAACTTACACTACGATCACTACGTAAGAATTGAGTGTGTTAGTACCATAAAAGTGTTAGTACAACCAAAATTGTGTATACAGATCTTACAAAATGTGACTTAGATACGTTCAAATGTTTGTCAAAATCAAATCTAACCGTTAAACATAAATGCCTCAAACCACTCAGATCTGAGGGACTATACTCAATAACCATGCAATACGTTTAAGAGGCATTTATTTGAGAGGCATTTGCGTTTGGAAGCATTCAAGTTTAACCAAATGTGGTCATATAAACTAAAACTCTTGGACAGAATCAGACCTAACCAAGCAAATACGAAGGCCTTGGGCCACTTTGGTCGGAGGAACTGTACACATAGTATCTCTACAAGATATTTAAAAAACGTTGGTGTTTGGAAGCGTTCGCACTTAGACAAATAAGAACATGCAAACTAAGGCATTAAACTCAACATGGAAAATCATCGCATTTGCAAATACAAAATATATACAAATTTAATGAATGTTACATTTACAATATCAGGTGCCGGGGCACTTACAAAAAAAAAAAAAAAAAAAAAACAAACAAACAAAATGAAAACCCAACAATAAGGCAAATACAGAAAGGGATTATTGCGGAGAGACATCTTCTGAAGAGCCCTTGCCAGATGCATCAAGTGGATCTGCAGGAGCATCTTGAGGCTTGGGGTACAAGGCTTCAATGGAGGACAGGTCCAAAGTCAGAAAAGCTTCCTTCACGTCCCTCAAAGCCATCCTGGCCCCTAAGTTCCCAAAGACCCTCTGCATAGCCTCGTACTCTGGGGTCTCTTCAAAAGTGTCTTTGAAGTTTTAGACAGCCTCAGACACTCTGGTACTTAAAGCATTCTCCACCTGTGTCGTGACAGTCTGCTCCAGAACCTCAGTGATCCTCGTTTGCATATGCCTTTCCAAAGAGGTAAGGTTCTCCTCTGCCTTCCTCCTGGCTTCCACCTCTCTCCAGTTTTTCGCTGGCTGCTGCTACCTCGGCCCTTAGCTTAGAGTTGGCTGCATTAGCTGCGGACAAAGCTTCAGAGGTGATTGGCTGCGCTCGGTTGGAATCATCTAATTTTTTGCACAGAGCCGCCAAGTCTGATTCAGAGAACCGGAGGTCATGCTTCAGTTTATCATTGTCCTCCTGGAGGCGCTTCGCATTAGCCCTCTCTTCTGAGGAAGATTTACGGGCTATGGACAGCTGAGCCTTGAGGTCATTGATCTCCTTGAGCATGTTGTCCGCATGGCGGAGAGCAGTCTCAGCGTCCTTCTTGTCCCATTGCGCTACCTCCACGAAGGACTTTACCTCGTCGATAAGGGCCAGAGCTCTAGCGTTCATGGCCTTGGCAGCAAGTAGCTTCCGAGACGGAGTGGAACTGGAGGAGAAAGCAACCCAACCCTTTGTCCAAAACTGCTCAGTGATTAAGGCCGCCCTGGAAGGAGGAGAATCGGGGGAGTCAAATAAAGTAGGGCTGAAGGTAACATCCCTGAGGATAACACTGGCTTTAATGTGCTTCAGCTCTTCTGCCCCCTCAGGCGTCACCTCATAAGCTAGATCATGGAGGGACACGGATGGCTCATCCTCCAAGTCTCCAATCATTGGTGGTGAAGGTGCAGAGGTGGATTCCTTGCCCTTACCTCTTTTGAGCCTCTTCAAGGGGGTGGGCTCCTCCTCAGGTGCATGCTCAAATATGTCCTCGGGCAAGGAAGGTGGTACCGAGGCATCCTTAGTCTCCCTGTCCCTCTTGGATCCACCTCTATCCGACCTTTTCCCCTCCCCTTTGGAAATGCCTCTTGCAAGATCTGCCTCCCTTTCCATGCTGGGCTGTTGGGGACCCACTGGCAGTAGAGTGGGCGGTGGCAGTAGGGCTGGAAGAGGGCCCTGAAGTTGGGCTGTAGACGCCTCGGACACTTCCTTTGCCACCCCAACTTGCAGGTTGGCCAGGACCGTTTTCTGCCTTCTTTCAATTTCGCTGCCATGGCGCAGGGCAGGAGGGATCTTCTTAGCCATGAGACCCTTTAAAGAAATCTTGGGAAATTCCTCGGAACCTAGCAAGAAAAAGAGGAAATGGGGTTACGAGCAGAAAAAAGCATAAGATGTAACAGCAATAGGGAAACGAACTTACTCATGGCTCGCATAAGATCGTGTTTAACAAATAACTTGTTCTGTTGGATGACCCCCTGGAAAGTGCCCTTGTACGCAAACAAGCGCCTTACTGCCGCTAGATCTGTGTCGGGGAGGAGGCGTGCAAAATGTCCCCTGCCGTAAACAACCGACGACATGTTAGTAAGAAGCCAAGGAAAATGAATGGAAATAAAAGAGCAAAAGACACATGACATTTAAAGACTCTAAAACAAGTATAAGACTCACTAGGTATGGAAAGAGTTCGGGGAACTGTAATTTCTGGACTAGGGTCCGCAGGGGAACTCTGCCACTCCCCAGCAACCCAGAACCACTGTTCCTCCAGTTCTTTATTGAGGTGGGGTGACCGGTGATAACAGGAGGATAAGAGCCCCTGGGAGACAAGTAATACCAATCCTTGACGTCCGACCTAACGTCTCTCTCCCTTCTAACTGATTTCTTCAAAGTATAGATAGTGTGAATGATGTGCAGTGAGATGGGATGATCAGGGTTGACCTCTTGCCACACCAACCAAGTGCCCACAGCCTGTGTCCAGAAATTGGGGGCCAGCTGGTAGGGGCACAGATTATATCTCCAAAGCAACACCCTGAAGAAGGGGTGCCTCATCCCGCAAGAAAGGGCATCGTAGCATAGGGCCGCTTGGACTGGAGGAGGGCTGCAAGGTCGGCAGGAAGGTGTAGGGTGCACCAATTGGACCCCTTCTGGAAGCCTGAATTTTGCCGAAGCCCCAGCCAAATCAACCCTTTGGATTTCAGTAGCAATCTCACTGCTCTCCCATGACTCTGGATTTGAATCGGGATCAACGTGGTAGCCCGAAACTTTGTTAACCTGGTTAACCCAATCCTCTACTTGGGCGATCTCCTCTGCAGTCAGACCCAACTCTTCCCTATGTGCCCTAAACGGGGCCCTAACGATTAAGCCGAGGTCCTGGTGACCTGAAGAAAAGCCTACCGCCTCTTCTCCTCCCAAATCCTTGTCTCGTTTGCTATGAAGCTCTCTCAAAGATGTCTCCTCCTCGGATGACAGATGAGCCATGTAGTTTTGATGTATTTCTTCTTCCCTGTCAGAATCACTCAAATAAATTATGCTACTGGTTTTCCTATTTCTCCTCTTAATCTGCTCCCTAAAGAAGCGAGAACAAAAAACCGATAAAGAGATGGGGCAGAAACCTCTGACGGGAACCACCATTGCTAACATTTCCTGTGAACCCGTTCCCTCAACTCTTTCCATTTTTTCTTTTATTTTAAAGATGGGTCAGACTCATCAAAAGAAAAACTAAGTGCAAAAACAAAATCTTCAAACCCACAATGAAAAACTAAAAATAGAAAAGTCTCGCATATACAGAGACCAAGAAATTTACCTTCAAAGAAGGAACGCTTGAAATTGTGCAATTGGGATGAAGAACTCTCCAATAAAAGCTGTGGAACGTTAAGGGCGGGTGTTGGGTAGAAAACCCTTGAAGAGAAGACTCGAAACTCGTAAGAAAGAGAAAAACGGTACAAACTTTCGCAAGAGTGTTGCTGCAAAGATTCTGAGAAAATGGTAAAGAGGAAATAATGAAATGAAGGAGGATTTATAGGGATCAAAATGATCTGGATTCCTTGGTTTCTGTGAGCTGTATGATTAATGTGGTTAACCCATGCTTCTTGGGGAATGGGCTAATCAAAGCGCCAGCCGTCAAAGGGAGGGACAAAACCGTTCAGCTACCACAGTGAGTACCACGCGCTGCAAAATGCCACTCCCATCACCTTTTATATATTTCTTTTTGGAACCAACGTCAATAACCCCCCTTTTCATTAAATACGCTGCCTAAGATACGCGCTAGTGCGTCCCCAACCTTCATTCAGGAGAGAAAATCCGAAGTAGGAGGTAGACTATACCGTGAATCCAAACTTCATATAAGAAATGCCATTCCTGACCCTAAAAAATTGCTGGGCTACATAACGACTCCCAGCTAGCGGATGGTAGAGCAAGTGCAAAATGTTGGATGTAGCAAGCGATGAAACTGGGATAAGGTTATTGCCGCGAAATCACGACAAATTCGATCCGCCCATGAATGACCACATCGGATTTGAGGGACTAGTGTTGAGATCGCACCCAAAATATGACACATTGGGCCGCCAGTGAGGGCCCAACAAGGGTCCATTGGACTTCAGCCCACGATCAAAATTTTAGATATCGCCCTAGACCAATGGCCGAGATGGAAAGGCACATGAACCCCTCCAGCCGAACTGGTGTGTGTGTCTAGCAGAGGCGTTTTACGCTTAGCCGAGGTGTTTACAGTAGTACCTCGGATGTAAGGATGGGACAAGGCATAAAGTCAGAGATGTGACACTGTCTTTACCAAGATGTGACAGGTGCCCATCCCCTACGAAATGTAGCAATGATTACAGTCAAAAAATAAGGTTGTCACCTCCAAGAGCTAGGGTGAAGACAAGTGTAAAGTATGCCACGTGTCATGATCCGAGACAACGAGTTCCTCTATAAATAGATCACACTTGCCTCCAAGGAAGGGGTTAGCATTTTTACTCTCTTAACTAAATATTTACTCTCTCTCCCTTTTCTCTCTTTTACACACTTATATTTCCCCCACTCAAATTATATTTGCTTGACATGGGCACTGACTTAGGCATTAGAGTGCAAATGGGAGCCACCTCGGCCCCATTTGCAAACTGATTGTTTGTCACAGTGCGCAGGAGATCCACGTGTTCAAGAGGGAGGAGCTGAGACGTGTTGGTTCAAGGTCCAACCAGATTTTGCGGTCAACATTATTTATTATTCATTTTGGACAAAACTCAGATTTAAAATAATCCAATTGAATGCAGATTTTAAAATAACTGAATTTTTCAGGTTCCGAAATTTCTTGGTTCGTTTTCTTTCTTGAAAATAAATTACAATTTTTTTTAAATTCGTAAAAATAAAAAAATAAAATTTTGTCAATATCACATAAATTTTTTTATTTTAAAATAGAAAAAGAAAGAGGATGAAATAAGAACGTTCATCAATCTATTTTTCTTTTTTTTCCTCTTCTCGTTTTAATCAAAATTTGAGCGTATATCACAGATATATCAATTTTTTTACTTATTACAAATTCTATTTAAATGTAATTTTTTTTCCATTTTAATTTTTAAATCAATTCAAATTACAATATTTAAAAAAATTCCTGGAACGATAAACATACAAATCGAAAATAAAAAATAAAAAAATTAAGGTATGCGTAATGTACCTTTGTAATTAATTGCCTTCCTTCGTTTCTCATTTTTAATTAAATATTCATTTTATATGTTAACATACAAATTCAATATATGTGAGTAACAAATGATCCTACATCGCACGGGTGTAACACTAGTGATGATGCTAAAAATCGCACCTGGAATATTCCGAGCATGGATAGTAAACAAGCACGATCTGGATCTCCGAATACCTGCAATAATGGCGAGGAGCTGTGTCCTCGTCGCCCCTCCGATGCTTAAGTCAGTAAAGAGGAAGGAGAAAATTTATGCAAGATGCTATAAATTGTATAGATAATTGTGTACCTGAATAATGATTGATGGGGAGTATTTATAGGGGTGTGTGGATGAATTCTGGTAGGATTAGAATGCATGAGTCATATTAGAAATCATCTTCTTATTTATCAGGGATATGGTTGTGGAAGATGAGTCCTATCAGGATTAGGAGATTGTAAATTGACTAAATTCCACGTGTGTCGGGGTAAGATATGATCGGTTAGCAAGAACGTGCAACCCCGAGCATCATTCACGCCCGAGCGTACCATGCATAATTTTGGTGAGGTATGTTCCTCGGGGATGTTATATGCTCGAGGGTAGTGTTGGTGCTCGGGGTATAGTTTTCACCAAGGGCACTTTGAGTGTGATTGATGCAAAGTAGGTCCTCATGCTCGAGGCGAGCATTTATTTATTGCTCATCAGGTTTTATGATCTCATCTAGCCATGTTGAAGTAGGACTTTAGAGAATCAAGAGTCATGCTTGCGTTGGGATGTTAATTATTGTTTGAGGAGAGGAGAACAACTCGAACCTATGCTTGACAAATGAGCCCAAGCTTGAGGACCCCCGAGCATCCAAGTTTTATGTGTGCGTACTACGGTGGTATTCGGGGTTATATTCTCCTCGGGGTTGTTCATGCCCTTGGGGGTTCTCAATATGGTGCGTGGTGCAATGTTCAAATGTTCGGCCTCGAGGTTCATATGTTGCTCGGGGGTACCAAAATATGACGTGGCTAAATATTCAAGTGCTCGGAGATGATGATAAAGGATATGCTCGGGATATAAATGATTGTCGGGGTTGAGGACATCATTGGGGGTATTAAGATGTAATATGGGGTAATATTCATGTGTTCGGGCTCGAGGTCATCCTCGGGTTATGGTGGTCGAGGTTGAGGTACTCCTCGGTGATTGAAAATATAGTATGTGGTGATATTCATATGGTCGGGGTTGATGTCCTCCTCGGGTTATGGTGGTCGAGGTTGAGGTACTCCTCGAGGATTGAAATATAGTATGGGATGATATTCATATGGTCGGGATTGAGGTCCCCTTAGGTTATAGTGGTCCTCGGGGTTACACATTTGATTAGGAGATTATGTTTTGTCAAAGATCTCAGGCTTGAGACTTTTGCGAAGGCTCATGTATGAATAAAATTTATACTCATCAACTAGTTTCACTATAATAAAGTTTTCTTTCCTTTGAAAAAAAAAAGTTAAAAAAAATAAAATAAAAAATTGATAAGTTCGAGGACTAAAAGGAGTTTTTAACCCGTAAGTAAGCAAGACCTCTTCAATTTTGATTCAAATTTATTCAACAAATGAGAGCCCGAAGGCTCAAACACACCTTGAAGAATCGGAAACTATAAATTACATATATTCATTGAAGAAAATTAGATAGCATAGGACCGATCTTTCCCCAACGTAAGTCCTGTATAAATAAATCCTACTCAAAACACAGCAATAGGGCTCCTAACAGAATGTTTAGAAGACTTCCACAATATATACCCATGAGCATCAGTGATGTTAGAGGCAGTGTTTTGTCTGCTAAATGAAACTTGATATTTCAACTTCTGGTTGAACTTGGTGAAATTGAGCGCATGAGGTTTGACAATCACGTTGACGCCTCGAGGAGAAACAATGTGGACAGTGTACGTCGAATGAGCCTCACCAACGTTAGTCACTATCCTCGTATACGTTTGATGATTAGATGATCGACCAAATGTGATGGAAAATGATGGATAGTTCAATTGGCCTTGTAATGTTCTTGGTTCCGCTAAGCAATTCACCCTACGCTGTAAAATCATACTTATCTGTTGATTTGTGTATTTTAAACCACATAGATAAGGAATATAATCTCGAGGTTCAAGGTCATAAATAAGGCCAGGATCATTAGCCTTGGAAGGGTTGACATGACCGGCGCCAGTAGCAAAGATTTTAGCCGGAATGTGCCTCTCGTCCTCTATGGGGATGTTATTGTGATTCACAATATCAGCAGTTGTCATTATTGCTGATTTAATGGCAGCAGGGGACCAGCTGGGGTGAATGCTCTTGAGCAATGCAGCGACGCCGCTAAGGTGTGGACACGACATCGAGGTACCTGAGATTATGTTGAAATTTGATTTGGTATTAGCATTGTTTTCCACGGAGACATTCCAGGCAGCAAGAATATTGACACCGGGGCCTATGATGTCAGGCTTTAGAATTCCAGGGCTCGCCCGACTAGGTCCTCTGGAAGAGAACGAAGCTACCATAGGATTATTTTTGTCTCCAATGATTGTTCCTTTGAATACTATTGAAGCTGTTGGTCTAGATGTCGAATTTATGTAAGATAGTATCTTTTGTGTGCCCTCATAAATGACATTCGTAGCAGGAAGAACGTGAGCGTTGGCCGTCGTAGTGAAACCCTGTAGCTCAGTGTTAAGGAGGATCATGGCTGCGCCACCAGCATTCTTCACGACTTGTCCTTTTGCAATCGAGCTTGATCCGCCACCTACAACGCACAAAACTATCTTTCCTTTGACATTAATATTGTTCAATGACATAGGTGTGCAATATCTTGCAGTTGAATCTCTAGTGTTCGATCCAGGGTAAACGACCGGCAATTGAGTAGGAGGGAAATTTTTAGGATGAAATGCTGACTCGCCCTCGAGCTCCTGGTGGTTCCCTAGCACAACATTTGCTCTTAGTTTTCTATCAATAGTGCTTGCACCGACCGTGAGAATCCAGGGAGCCTCATTTGATAAAGATGACTTCAATGGGCCCGTGTTTCCAGCTGCGCAACTAATGAAAATTCCCCTTTCCATTGCGCTAAATGCACCAAGCGCAATGTTATCTTCATAAAAGGGCCGGGAAGAACCACCAAGCGATAGAGAAAGCACGTCGACGCCATCATCAATAGCCACATCCATTGCTGCCAATACATCACTTTCAGAACAGCTGCTAGTGCAGACTTTGTAAATGGCCAAATGAGCATGGGGCGCGATGCCAGCTGCAGTTCCATTAGCATTGCCAAACACATTGGCACCTTTGACGAAATTTCCTGCAGCAGTGCTGGCGGTGTGTGTACCATGGCCATTGGAATCCATCGAGGTTCCATCACCATCCTCGAAATATCTCGCTCCAATGAGCTTATTGTTACATGCGATTCCTCCTTGGCATCTTCCTTTCCATTTAGCAGGTGGGGGAGGCACTCCTTTGTCATCAAACGACGGATGATCGGCCTGTATTCCACTATCTATAATGCCAATAATTACACCTTTACCATATCTTGAATCTTTCCAAAGTCCTGTGTTTTGGTGCAAACCAAGGAAATTTGGAGTGTGCGTGGTGTACAAAGAATACACTTGTTGTGGGCGTGCAGATAAGAATCCCTTCTTCTTTCCCATTTCTTTCACTTCTCCAGGTGTCAGTTTAGCAGCAAAACCTGGAAAAACATTGCGGTAGGAATAAATCAAACGGGGACGGCTAGAGTCTTCATTTGAGTTTGCTAAGGTTGTTGGCATGAATGAGTTGTACCAGCTATCTAAATCCAGTGATTGATCACCGAAAAGCTGGCCAATGGGAGTGTCGACATGAACAATATAAGTTTCTAAAGTATTCTGCTCACTTGCAATTGCGAGTCGCAAAATCAGCATACTGATAACAATGAGAATTTGCATTATCAGAGACATCATGGCTGATATTGCTTTGAGCATTATATCAAATACCTAAAATGACTTATATATACATTTTTCTGGCTTATAGAGTTTATTATTTAAATCCTCTTTGGCTCTTTCACGAACTCTGCACAATCTAACAAAATGTGGAGTAAAAAATCAGACTTCGAAAAAGTCAACGCATAAAGCTAATAATCTTGCTTGCTTGTAGGATTACACTGCCAGCTTGTATTGATTGGAGGAATATATATATATATATATATATATATATATATATATATGTGTGTGTGTGTGTATGGATAAATCTATTTTTACAATTTAGTCTACAATGTGGATCGTAATTATACTCACACTCACATGGGTGGGTATGTGAGTGTGAGTATGATTGCAATCCACATTGTAGACCAAATTGTGACTATAACATTATTGTATATATATTCTGTGTTCAGTAATGCAATTATTACCGATTATAAATCAATTTATAATTTACACAATTTCTCAAAATCACTTTTTAACTACACTAATTTCTTTTTTTCCACTTTTCAACCACATATTTTATTTAGAAAACACAGTAAACCCAATTTATAAAGGTTGAACTCCAACTTTAGGAGCCCCTACAACACCATCCTGAGAATTTGTAGAGGATGTAAATCACAAAATGTACCTAAGTAGAGTAGGGTTGAAAACTTGCTATTTAACGGAGCTTACAAGGAATCATATCCATACATTTGATAGGATTCGAACTCCCACCTTACAACTACCAGTCCAGCTGAGATTTCTTACTCTCATATTTCAACCAACTGAGTTATGTCTTGAGCATAATAGCCAAATTTATATTCTATGGGAGTTGCCGAAAAGAGGTAATTCAGTGCCTATTTCGACTCCATTTTTTTTAGAAATACATTTTTTTTTTTTTTTTTTTATTGAATTTCTAATCACATTCTCCTGCAAAATAGGTTTACTTGTAAATCAAAGATTTTTTCATATTTTTTAATCATACATTATCCAAAAAATTATTATTTAAAAACATATATATATATATATTTTTATTTTCCAAAATTTCATTTTAACGGAGCCCCAAAGCCCAAAGGTTACCTGCGGCTATAATAATGTACGTTCCTTGGATTGCGCTAAAGCAAGTGTTGGCGTTGAAAATTTGTCTGTTCATCTAGGGTACTGTTTCATTGCCTTAGATTTTATATATTAGTGTAACAACTAGGATTTAACATTTAAATATTTTGCAAAGAATTTCAATTGCCCTTTTCAGTAGTAAAATAAACATATATACATTCCGACGAGGATTTAAAAATATATTAAAAATTGGAAAGCAAATAGAAAAGTTGTTAAACATGTGGCCCATATGGCTCGACACGCTAAGAACATGTGGGTCATCAATTCATCAGATGTAATAAAAATGCTAACTGAAAGAATTTTTTTTTTTCCTCTCCTGGAATTTTATCTCATTAGAAGCTGTTTCAATTTTTTTCTAAAAAAATAATATGAAGTCAAAATCTATTTGCCCACGGTCAGTAAAAAATCGTAAAGTGTCCAACATTTTAAACATTAGACACTTGACAATTTTTTTTACTGACGGTGAGCAATAGATTAAAATTGTGCTAATGTATATGTCTAGGAAATTGGATGGCGAGGAAAAAGAAGGGTAAATAGGAAACAAACATTTTATTTGTTTGGTATATAGATTTATATTATAAATAATTGCATTTACTCTTGCTTTAGAGTTTAAAAGTAGAAGCATAAATAAGAATATATTTGCAAAAACTATTTCTATTTATCAATATACAATTTTCACTTGAAAATTGCCTTTAGTCTTAAATTTTATTTTTCTGTCAAACTAGAATTATTTGAATTCATAGAGATGTATTTAGCTTTTTTAAATAGCACACACAAATACATTTTATAACTGAGTTGTATAAAAAAAAAAAAAATTAAGTGAAGAAATTTTCCAGTGGAACTTTATCTCTTCATAAGCTGATGTAAAAAATTTATACGTAAAACATATAAATATTTATTAATTCCATAATCATCTAGGAAATTGTAACGGTGGTAGATCAAGCTCTCTTTTTCATCTTTTCTTCTCCTTCTTCTTCCAAGATTTTTGGTCTCTTTCTCTCTCCTCTGGTTACCCACCGACTTGATGAAGGAAATGGGATAAAATTTCGTTTCTTATAGGTATATAAGTAATATATATGAAAATAAGCCCTTGCACTTTCATATAGGCATGATTTGGTCCTAATAAAATTGAAACTAAGTCCCCAAGATTCTCATTTCTATTAATTAAATCCCATAACACTTGATAAGTAATTACTTTTAAGGGTTAATAGCACAAAACATCCCTACCTTTGACATGTATTATACAAAACGTCCCAACGTTGTGATTTTTTACGCTAAACATCCCAACCTTTACATTTTCTTGTTGGAGACATCATTTCTGTCAAATTTAACCACATTTCATCGTTAATTTGGAATTGAACAGTAAACATTTAACACATGTAAGTGCATTTTCGTAAAAATCAAAAGCAACTCATTCATATTTGGATAATTGGTACAAAACGTCCATACGTTTGACACTCATTGTGGAAAAACGTCCATACGTTCATAATTTTGGCGAATAACGTCCATACGTTCATTTTTTTGGCGAATAACGTCCATACCTTTAGATTTTCTTACTGATTTGTCCCCAAATTTTACTTTTTTTTTCAATTTAGTCATTCCGTATTTGATTTAAAGGTCATTGTCTTCAAACGGGTAAAATTTTTGATTTACAACTTCGAATTGCACTCCTTTTTGAGTTGAAGTCCAAATTCAACCATCTTTCTTATGATGTATCGTGTGCTCATTTATTAAACATTTCGTTTTGACTTTTGTATAGTAGATACTTATTTTTTTAGGGCATCATTGATTAACGTAAATTGATTTCTGTAAATTTTATTGAAACGGTGAAATTTTAATTTTAGTGTGTGTTCGACGGCCAGCGGGATTTTTAAATTGGATTTATTTGACTTTTTTTATTTTTTTAGGGTAAAATGTTTGGTTAAAAATTGTTATGTTTAAAAATTGGTTAATTTTATTTGTGTTATTCAAAAAGTAATTTGAGATTATAATATGGCTCAAACAGGGGCTAAACATAACAATTTTTAACCAAATATTTTACCTTAAAAAAATAAAAAGTCAAATAAATCCAATTTATAAATTCCGCTGGCCGCCGAACACACACTAAAATTAAAATTTCACCATTTCAATAAAATTTACAGAAATTAATTTACGTTAATCAATGATGCCCTAAAAAAATAATTATTTACTATACAAAAGTCAAAACGAAATGTTTAATAAATGAGCACATGATACATCATAAGAAAGATGGTTGAATTTGGAGTTCAATGCAAAAAAAAGGAGTGCAATTCGGAGTTGTAGATCAAAAGTTGTACACGTTTGTAGACAATGACCTTTAAATCAAATATGAATGACTAAATTGAAAGAAAAGTAAAATTTGGGGACAAATCAGCAAGAAAATCAAAAGGTAGGGACGTTATTCGCCAAAAAAATGAATGTATTGACTTTTTCCACAATGAGTGTTAAATGTAGGGACGTTTTGTACCAATTACCCAAATATGAATGGGTTGTTTTTGATTTTGACGAAAATGCCCTTGCATGTGTTAAATGTTTACTGTTCAATTCCAAATTAACGGTGAAATAGGGTTAAATTTGACAGAAATGATGTCTCCAACAAGAAAATGTAAATTTTGGGACGTTTAGCGTCAAAAATCTCAACGTTGGAACGTTTTGCACAATACATGTCAAATGTATGGATATTTTGTGCTATTAACCCTTACTTTTAACTAAAATAAGTTAAGGTGCCAAACATACCCTTGAGGTAAGAATAGGGGAGTGACAAGTGCCCTCTATGTATTATTTTAGTATAAAAGATTTCAGATTTTTTTTTCGAGGTTCTACCTTCGAGTCAATATTTGAAGGTCAAGAGAAAGTTCATTTAGGTCACTCTTTATTTATACTATATTTCAAAATAGCAAAGTCTAACCAGTCTGTTGACCCAAATTTCTCGCTTAGAAGAATTTTTTTTTTTTTTTTTCACTAAAACTGATTTTCGGTAAGTCTGGATAGAAAAGGAAAAAAAAAAAAAAAAAAAAGGAAAAGCAAAACAATGATAGAAAAATATGTTGTCTTAACTTTTCCAAGACATCTTGAATTTGGAATACAAAAGCTTTCAAGGAAATCTTATCTTGTCATTGCCAAAAATTTTAAAAAAATCAAAACTTGGATTTCTTCATTTCTAAAACAACTAGTGAAAGTCGTACTTCGTACGAGAGATGTGTAATTGTTGTATTATTTAGCGTTATTGACTTTACGTATTGTCGAGTCCACATCACCGTCCCAATCCAATATAATTTCTGAAGTTGTAGCAGGTAGTTCAGCTTAGGCATACAAAGAAAATTTTCAAAGTGAAGACAAGAAAGATGACATAAATTGGTAATTTGATCTCATAGCCAAGAGAAAAAAAAAATCATGAGCTTCTTCGTACACATATTTTTCCACCATGAATTTAATGTAGTCAAGACTACATGTTTCATAGGTACACAGAGTCTAGCATGGTGAAGTCTCCAAACATGTGGACTATGTTATTCATCCTGATCTTAACTATATAAAACAAGGAGGAATACCCATAAGCTCGAACTCGCCAAGGGCCTTGTTGCCAGAAGTCATCTCACGTTCTCCTTGCAAAACTTTAATACCTACTTGGGTTTGGTTGTTGGCAGCCATTGAGAATACCTGAAAACGAAGAAAGAAACTTTAGGAAGCCCCAATAGAAAACCCGAAGCCTAACAGTTAGGATGAAGCCTGCATAAAAAGCAAGTTTTCTTCCAACATTAAAGAAATCTTGTTAACCATAAAGTAAAAATGAGCCATCATAATGAAGGAAACGAGAAAATTGTACACGAACTGCTGCAAGTGCTTACTTGACTCTTCTTTGTGGGAATGGTAGTATATCTATTGATCAACCTGGTAAAGATACCTCCCAGTGTCTCAATACCAAGGGATAGAGGAGTAACATCCAAGAGAAGCAACTCTTTCACATCACCACGGAGGATGCCACCCTGAATGGCAGCTCCCATGGCAATTGCCTCATCAGGATTCACACCTTTGCTTGGCAACTTTGCCAAAGATTTCTGAAACAATTTCTTGGACTTTAGGTACACGGGTCATTCCTCCAACAAGGAGAACTTCATCAACCTCCTTAGTTGAAATGCCAGCATCCTTTAAACAATTCTTGCAAGGAGACTTAGTCCTCTCGATCAAGTGATTCACCAAAGCCTAAAATTTTGATCTAGTCAATGTTATATTCAAATGCTTAGCCCCAGATGCATCAGCAGTAATAAAAGGCAAGTTGATTTCAATCTGAGACGTTGAAGAAAGCTCTATCTTTGCTTTCTCAGCTGCCTCTTGAAGTCTCTGCAAAGCAAGTTTGTCTTTTGCTAGATCAATACCCTCAGTTCTCTTGAACCCACTCACTAGAAATTCCAAGAGAGCATTATCAAAATCCTCTTCTCCCAAAAATGTGTCATCATTGGTGGCTTTCACCCGGCACAGAAAATGTATGGTTACTGTGAAACGAGAAATAGAACTAAGAGCTGAAATTGTCAGAGAAATTTTGCATACCTCAAAGACACCATTTGATATCTCCAAGATGGAAATATCGAAGGTTCCACCTCCAAGATCAAAAACAGCAACAAGTCCCTCCTTCTTGTTCATACCATAGGATAATGCGGCAGCTGTAGGCTCATTAATAATTCTCTGCACATCAAGGCCTGCAATTCTCCCCGCATCCTTAGTAGCCTGTCTTTGAGCATCATTAAAATAAGCTGGAACTATGACCACAACTTTGTTAACAGACTTCAATATTACCAATGAAACTAAAATAAATTAACAAATCCAAATTCATAATATATAAAAAAAAAAAAATCAAAAGATCCCGTTCAGGCTAGAATTTGAATTGGCAGAGCCGAATTTTTGTGGTTTGTAGAGGCAAAATATTTGCAACTAAATTACATGATATCCATTTTTAGTTTATGTTATCATACTTGATCCATTATTGCAGCAAAACCACCATCATATATTGCAACCAGTGTTGTGAATTCCATTACCTAGGTTCACGTGAGAACCTAATATTCCAAATCTAAAGTCCAGAGCAACTGACGAATGAAATTACAAACCAAAAGAAAGAACCTCAGTAAAATTATGGAAGGGTAACTTGATTTGATGCTTATGGTCTCCTATTCCTATCACATAAAAGATTCGGGTGAAAGAGATGTTTCTTGCCCAAGTTGCTGGTCTTGGTGTGGATGGGACCTAGATGCAACAGTAAAAGGGTTATTCTCTTTCTCACTCATATACGATGGACACTATAATTTCTCATTCTTCTTGACTGAAAACTGAAGCATGGAACTATTTAAGAATAGGTCACTATGCATACACATAAGAGTCTTCATAACTCCACCAGGCATATTACAGTTGAAGCCTTGAAAGGTTTGGTAGTTATCATCCACTTCCTCTATACTTTTTTTTTCAAGTCTTCAAAAATATAATATTTCTTAATGCATATTGAGTTTTGATGGCTATATGGCGATTACAAAGTGTTTATCACCAAATATAAGCTGCAGTATTTTATGCAAGAATGAAGATTCTCAATGGATAATGCAGAATAAGGTGATTACATCATGATCAATTTAGTGCACATAATTCAAAATAATAACATGTCTACATTGATGCAATGTATTCTAACAGCAATATATATCAGTAACTGTAAAGTTAAAATCATAAATTATACCCTTTTTGACTCCAAGAACAAGGAAAGGGTTGATGAGCTCTCATTCATTGATTCTCCTATCGACTCCAGCTGTTAGAAATAAAAGGTATTTATTTATTCATAACTCAGGCCCCTCGTGTGCATACTGAAGTCACACTGTTATCGAACACATGAGATTTTCATAAATACTTGGTAGTTAGACCTGAACTCAAGACTTTTCCCCTTTAGTACCATGTTGAATCACCTTGTATAAAAGCGTAAGCTATTAAAGAAGGAAAAAAAACTTGCTTATATTGTAAATTAAACAAGTTTCAATTTGCGATACGTAACATTTCTTTCACAAAGACTTGTTATGCTAATTTATAGTGGTTATTTTAACCAGAGTCGTACTTCTAAACTCTTTAAATGCGAAGTTGCTTGGGTTTAAATATGTAAGAGGTATGTATACTGATGACCTTGATTTTTCTACCATTTATGCTTCATGTGAAAAGGGTGCAATTGATAAATTTTATAGGCATGATGGCTATTTATTTAGAGAAAGTAAACTTTTTTGTGCCTAATTGTTCTATACGTGAATTGCTATTGCGTGAGGCTCATGGTGGGGGGTTAATGGGACACTTTGGTGTTATTAAGACTTTAGAAACTTTATAAGAGCACTTTTATTGGCCTAAAATGAAAAGGGATGTTCACCATATTTGTGAAAGGTGCATAACTTGTAAGCAATCTAAGTCTAGAGTCTTACCACAAGGTTTGTATACACCTTTGCCCGTACCTAATGAACCTTGGGTAGATATATCTATGAATTTTTTGTTATGGCTGCCTAGGACAAAAAAGGGTAGAGACTCGATATTTGTGGTGGTAGACAGGTTTAGCAAAATGGCGCATTTTATTCCTTGTAATAAAACTGATGACGCAACAAACATAGCTGACCTATTCTTTAGGGAGGTTGTAAGACTCCATGGGGTACCTAGGAGTATTGTGTCTGATAGGGATGTTAAGTTCTTAAGCTACTTTTCGAAAGTCTTGTGGGGGAAGATAGGTACTAAATTGTTATTTTCTACTATATGTCACCCGCAAACTGACGGTCAAACGGAGGTAGTTAATAGGACATTAATCCAAATTTTGCGTACAATAATAAATAAGAATTTTAAAAGTTGGGAGGAATGTTTTCCATTTGTGGAATTTGCTTATAATCGATCTGTGTATTCTACTACTTCATGTTTACCTTTTGAAGTTGTTTATGGTTTCAACCCGCTAACTCCTCTTGATTTAATTCCTTTACCTATAGATGAAAGGAGCAATTTGGATGGGGCGAACAAGGCTAAGCTGGTGAAGACACTTCATGAGAAGGTGAAAGGGCAAATTGAAAAGAAAAATGAGCGTTATGCGACTCATGCCAACAAAGGTAGGAGGCAAGTGACGTTCGAGCCGGGTGATTGGGTGTGGGTGCACTTGCGAAAGGAGCGATTCCCAACCCAAAGGAAGTCTAAGTTGCAGCCAAGAGGCGATGGACCTTTTCAGATCATTGAAAAGATAAATGAGAATGCATATAAGCTCGATCTTCCAGGTGAGTTTAATGTGTCTGCTTCTTTTAATGTTGCTGATCTTTCTCTGTTTGATGCAGGTGATGATTCGAGGACGAATCCTTTTCAACAGGGAGGGGATGATGAGTTCCGGAGTGGCTCGACGAGCGGTGACCCGTTGCACATGCCCGTAGGACCAATAACGAGGCAAAGAGCCAAAAGAATCAAGTAGGCAATGCAAGGATTCATGCAAGCGTGGATGGATGAGTGCTCGAGTGCAAAGACCTCATTTACGTTGCATAACAAAGTGGAAGAGGAACCAAAGTTGTTACTATGCATTTGGATCAAAGAACAATAAGAAATTGAAGCAGAAGCATTCTCACGGCCGTAACACCCCTTTTTACGGCCGTAAAATCAACATGGCGAAATTGGACAGAAAGGCCATTACGGCCGTAACATATCATCTCACGGTCGTAAATGAAGTGGAATTATTCACGGCCGTAACCAAAATTTTGTAACTTTTATTTTTGTTCAGAAGGTGACTTACGGCCGTAAAATAACTTGTCACTGCCGTAAATTGTGTTTTGAATTTTAGAGTCGTAAGTCACTTACGGCCGTAAACATAAAAGTTACGGCCGTAACTGAGCGCCGCAAATTAAACCTAGTTTAGGCGTTTTAGGTTAGTTTTAATTCTAGTTATTTTTGGTTACTTTATTTTGTTAGCCTATTTATAGAGCCTCATTCAGCATTGTAAAACAACAACTTTTATTCTTGAGATTAATGATATTGAAGGTGAGATATTCCCTTAATTTTCTTCTTGTTCTCGTTGAACAAATTTGAACTTATCAAAGGATTTGACAACCTTTGTGGCATTCCCCCTTTTTTGTTCTTATCTTCGCATCGTAACGGGTTTTGGGTTTAATATACTCATAGTTCTTGCGTCGTGAGGTCGGGGTTGCATTGTTATCGTCTACTATCACATTATGGCTGCTCGACCACCAATTTATACTAAGGAAAATTTTGATGAATTTCTGGATTTCAACTACTTCGCACATGCAACTTTAGCTCGATTTTTGAAACACTTCTCGACCTCGATTATGATCAAAATTGATATCAATATTTAAATCTCATCATGAAATATAATATGGTATAACATGCAATGGCTAAATATCGCTACATATTACATAAAATGATCACAAAGTCATGTTCATCATAATGGCAAAATTGTAATTAATAGGAGTTTCTAAAATTTTCAGCTTAGTCCTCAACTAAAATTCAACCCGATTGAGTTCAAACATCATATATAACTTTCTTTTATACCAATTTAGTATCCAAAATTACAAATAACGTCAATTTCTTTCATTTTTCTTAAAAATTCTATATTATCTTATCATACAAAACGTGAACTTGGCTATTTTCTAAGAAAATACTTGAACTCAACTTTCTAAATAAATCAGTTAAGGAACGAAATTTTTGGGTTGTTACAAATAACTTACTTAATTTTATGCAAGATGATAGAATGCATAATCATTGTTCAATTTGTTATACTTCCTCTTGATTTAATGGTTTTAAATGCTTAAGCTGGGGATATTGGTTATATTTCATATTTTAAGGATTAGATAAATAGTTGGATCAAATTGGACTCAATATCACAAATTGAAAAGAAGAAATTTGGAATTCAAAGGGTACACAAATGTAGCAATGAAATTTTTTTAAGGCGTGGGCACGCTCAACTCTCCAGTGTACCAATTAGAAGCGAATTTAACCTAACGCGTGGGCATGCCTTACTTTTTTTCGTGAATGCGTGATTTAAATGAAAAAAATTTGGGATGAGGAAGTATTTCTATTAGACCCACAATTATTTCCTAAAGTGATGAGAATATTTAGAGAGATAATTTATTATTTATGTAATTAAAAGATTTTTGTTGTTTTAAGGAATGATTAGAATTTGATTAAAAGAAGGAACCCTCCTAGCCTTTCTTTTACCCTAATTGGACCTTTTGGTGACCTCTTGATGTTCCCATGCTTCTCACGTGAACCTCTCTAGATTTTTAGACTTTTCTTTTGTAACACCCCAAGTTCGAATTTTTTAAATCTAGATGTGTTAACTTTCCTTTACTTAAATGAGGAAACAAATCGTGTAAAACCCTCAAAATTTTCATTTTCAAATATAAAATTCTACAGAAATTTCGGAAAAATCTTCTGTATAAATTGAACTTAACTAATCTGTAGAAAGACATCATAACCATTTTTAAAACATACATTTCAACCCATTCAATTCCAATCATCACCAAAACCATTTAAAAATCCCATGCTCCTAAACATAATAGTCACAAATCAATAAACTTTAACAAATGAAATCAGAGGTAATTTAACCTCTAATACGATACCAATACCTAATTCAAAACTAACTCCAACCAACAATTATCAACAATAAATGAATTAAGGAATAATTAATAAGAAACTTAAATAAATTCTAATTTAACTTTATTTCAAAAAAGTTGAAAGCGGGAATAGCTTGAGTCTGCCATTGAATGCTCTCCTCGTCTCATCTAGCTTTCATCACCTGAAATATTGGAGAGAGATTGGGATGAGCTAAAGCTCATTAAGTAAACTTTATGCATGTGATGCATGCTCATAACATGAAATGCCTTAGGCCATTCAAAGGATGTATCCCCATTTACTTTATTTTTCAAGACTTTCATACTTTCCAAACTTTCCCGTAAACATTTTCAAAACTTTAACTTCATTTCTATTGTGAGCTCACTTAGTGTATCTTCAAGCCAATCAGAATGCAGTGGGCACTTTTCCTTATTTGGAACTAGGTTATCACATTTCCATCGTACAGCGGTTTAAAATTTGCCACTTAGCAATTGTCACCGCAAAGAGATTTAATATTCACCACCACAACAGCAGTTTAATTCGGGTATGCCAGTCCCCCGTGCCCCATTTCCCACTTGCATATTTCATAACATAGAAGTACACCCATCTTTTCTTAAAACTTGGGATACATACATTTTGAGAAAACTTGAACTTTCCACACTTTTCATTTAAAATCATTTGACTTCCCCAAACTCAATGACAAATGCATGCTTGATGATGCAGTGACATAAAATATATGAATGCTTTGACAGTTTCCAAATTGAACAACATATATTTATATAAAGTAACGAAAGCATCGAAAACAAGCAATTTACATAACTGTCACTTGAGCAAAGTAATTTCACATTAACTTTCAACTTTAATGAAAATAGGGAAAGTTTACTTACTTGACTTCCTTAGTAGTTACCGTCTTTCATAAATAGCAAGCAGAGGTTCCTTGGTTTCCCGTGACGTCAATGTGCCAAAATCCTAATTCATTACCATTCATCAAGAATTACAACTTTAACTCGAAAACAAATAGTTACAATTCCTCTTAACGCTAACCAAATCCCAACCAAGACCAACACTTCTATTTGATTTACAATTCAACCAAGTGAAACCTTAAGTCATGTCTAACACATTTAACACAATATATGAAACAAGAGATCAACTTCAATGCATATAAAAAGTTTTCTCATCTTTTAATGCAAACTCAAACTAAAAATTTCAGAACTTTGACTAACTTTACTAAATCACACGAATCACGATTTAAACTCCAACTATTCACAAGTTTGAAAATACACAATTTCATGTATAAATTAAAAATTAACCTAAAATATTGAAATCTGAAAAATGCACATTATAACTCAAACTTTGCCCAAATATTTAATTAAGCCACTAATTCAAGATCTCGAAATCTGCAATTAATTTTCATAAATTTGAAAATCTGCAATATCACACGTACATACATATACTGTATCACTATCTCAAAAAATCACATATATGTATAATATATAGATACACACACATCAATATATACATGTTTGTGTGTGAGTGAGTGTATGACTGCATATGTGTAAGCGTGCATATTCGAATGTGTGTGCGCACAGGGTGGGGAGAAGAGTGGCTTTACCGTAGCGAGGGAATGGTCGGGGTGGTGTGCGGCTGCTGGCGTCGTGGTGGTGGTAGCAGAGTTGGGTCCGGCCGAGAGTGATGGAGGCGAGAGAAGAGAGTCGAGACAGAGGTGTGAGAGATCGAGAGAGAGGCTAAGAGTTCGATTCTAATAGTTTAGGTTAGGATTAAGAAGTTAATCTTTTGGAATTTGCAAGTTGGTCCCTCAAATCTCCTCGTTTGTTTAATTAAGTGAATAACTTCCATATAACTCCTGAAGTGTCACTGAGCTTTTTCCCAAATTTAATAAATACAAATTAGGCCACATGCAACTAAATAAAAAATAGAAATTTCAATTTTAACAATTAAAATGAACAATTAGACATAGAATTGTACGAAACAATGTATAAACTTTCTAATGACACATTGATCGAGACGGCATCCAAGTCATTTCACTGCACAATAATAAATACCAATTAAATAATTCAATATAACATCGACATTAAAAACTCATGTGAAATCCAAGAAAGCACGTAAAATCAAAAATGGTATTACGATTCCTTACCCCCTTAAAGAAATTTTGTCCTCAAAATTAAAAATTACCAAAAATGTGGATCATTGATACGAATTTTATCATCGCGTTCCCAAGTAGCCTCTCCTATCACATGATTCTTCCAAAGGACTTTAACTAATGTTATCTTCTTTCTCTAAAGTTCCTTGTCTGCTTTCATTAGGATTCTCACAGATGATTCCTCATAAGTTAGATCCTCACTTAGATCCAATGATTCATAGCTGAGAATATGAGAGGGATTTGAAGTATACTTCTTCAAGTTTGACACATAAAACACGTTGTGAACCCCCGATAGTGCCGGTGGCAATATAACCCGATAAGCTGGTCACCCACCCTTTCCAGTATCTCAAAGAGGGCCAACAAAACACGGACTCAACTTTCCTTTCTTCTCAAATCTCATAACTCCTTTCATAGGAGCTACCTTCAAAGAGACCATATAACCTTAGATAATTTCAATGATTTCCTTCTTTTATCAACATTTCTCTTATGTGTACTCTATGCAGTTTTCATCCGTTGACGAATCTTGTCGACTACTTCTGCTATCTGTTGTACTATTTCTGGACCCAATGATTTACTTTCTCCTACCTCATCCCAGTGATTCACTGGCGATCTACACTCCCACTAGTTTAGTGCTTCATACAAAGCCATGTAGATAGAAGCTTGATAGCTATTGTTATAGGAGAACTCAACCAATTGGGAGGAATTCGTCCTTAGTACCTGGAAATCAATAATACAAGCTCCCAACATGTCTTCCAAAGTTTGAATCGTTCTCTTTGACGTCCATCTTTCTATGGATGAAACGCTGCTCTGGATTTCAATTGAGTGCCCATGGCCTTATATAGACTTTTCAAGAATGTGGAAGTAAGTTTTTGGTCGTGATCACACATAATAGATAAGGGAATTCCATGAAGTCTTACAATTTCTACCATATATAATTTCGCATACTTCTCCATATTATACGTACTCTTCACTGGCAGAAAGTATGCCAACTTAGTAAGACGATCAACAATCACCCTGATAGAATTACAACCATTTTTCCGTCCTAGGTAGGCCAACAACAAAATCCATGCTTATTCGTTCCCACTTCCACTCTGAAATCATAAGAGGTTGTAATAGGGTAGAAGGTCATAGATGTTCGACTTTAACTTGCTGACGAGTGAGACAATGCTGAACATAATCTGCCACATCCCAACTCATACCAATCCACCAAAAATGTTTACTCAAATCTCGAGCAATCTTAGTACTTCCAAGTTGAATAGAGTAATGAGTTTATGAGCTTCTTTCAAGATTTCTTGCTTCAACTCCTTATTGTTACGGACCACCAATCTACCACTGTGTTGAACGGAACCATCTACAGTGATAATGAAATCAATGCGATTTCCTTCAGTAACCTTAGTACGAACTTTCATTATTCAGGGGTCCTCAGACTAAAAAACCTTGATTTTTCTCAAGCAATGTTGATTCCAAAGTCATGTTGGCAAGATACCTAACTTTCCGTTTGGAACAATCTCCAACTCAAACATTTGAATATCAATAAGCAACTGTTTTTTAACAACTTGTAAGGCAACCATTTTCCCATGACTTTTTCTACTAAGTGCATCAGCTACCTCAGTAGCTTTTCCAAGATTATAATTAATACCACAATCATAATCCTTGACAAGTTCCAACCATATGCGCTTTCTCATGTTAAGTTCCTTCTGAGTGAATTAGGGTGTGTTTGATTGGAAATTTTGCCATGGAAAATTTTTGCTAGGTATAATCAATAAAAGCATGTTTTTGCCAATTTTCAAAAAAATATTTTCTTATGGGTTGAGGTAGGAAAATTTAGATGGAAAAATAAAATATTTTCCATTTCCTTTTCCATCTTCTAACAAACACACCCTTAGTATTTGAGGCTTTGATGATCGGTGTAGATCTCACATCTATCCCGTAAAGATAGTATCTCCGTGTCTTTACTACCAATGTGACAACTGGCAACTCGAGGTCACGAGTTGGATAATTCTTTCCATACTCCTGTAGTTTCCTTGAAGCATAGAGAATCACCTTGCTATGTTGCATACGAACACAAACAAGCCCTTTTAATGAAGTATCACTGTAGATGACTAAACCTTCATTTCCCTATGAAATAGTTAAAATGGGCGCAGTTGTCAACCGCGTTTTTAACTCTTCAAAACTCTGTTCAGAATCCGAATTCCACTGAAATTTTGTATCCTTTCTAGTCAACTTAGTCAAAGGTGAGGCAACCTTAGAAAATCCTTCCACAAATCTTCAATAGCAACCAGTTAATCCAAAGAAGCTGTGAACTTCCTCAACATTAGAGGGCGTAAGACAGTTTTGAATTGCCTCACTTTTACTCAAGTCAACCTCATTATCTTACCTTGATACGATATGCCCCAAGAATGGCACTCTATCCAGTTAGAACTTACACTTCTTAAACTTAGTAGAAAATTTCTCTTCTCTAAATTTCATAAGCATGATTCTCAAACGCCTTTCATGTTGTTCTTCAGACCTCGAATAGATCACTATGTCATCAATGAAGACTATGACAAATTGATCCAGATATTCCTTAAAGCCTCGATGTATTACGCTCATAAATTCCGCAAGAGCATTCATTAACCAAACCAGCATCACTAAGAACTCATAATGCCCATATCCAGTAAGGAAAGTTGTCTTTCAAATGTCTTCTTCTTTGATCCTCAACTGATTGTAACCAAATCGCTGATCAATCTTAGAAAAATACATTGCAACTTGAAGCTGATGAAACAGATCATCAATTCTTGGCAATGGATATTTATTCTTTATTCTCACCTTGTCTAACTATATGTAATATATGTAAAGTCTTATAGAACTTTCTTTCTTCTTTACGAATAGCACAGGAGCACCTCATGATGAAAACCTAGGTTGAACAAAACAAAACTTCTTATCCATGAGATCATGTAACTGCTCCTCGAGCTCTTTGAGGTTCAGTAGGAGCCATCCGATACGGAGCCTTAGATATTAGAGGTGTTCGAGGCACTAAATCGATGGAAGAGTCAATCTCTCTTTCAGGTGGTAGATCATAAAGATCATCTGGAAAAACGTCTGAATATTGTCGAACGATTGCAATTTGTTCAAGAGAGAAGGGCCTGTTTTAAATCGGCTCAATTACTGCAGCCAATTAGCTTTTACAACTCGTACTCACCAACTGAAAACATTGATCGCCTATACTATCGAAATAGAAAGCTTCACCTCAACCCCAACAACGTGAAAAGGGGGTTTCGTTTGGAGGTTTAGACACCACCTTATTGTGACTGACGATTGAAGCTTTATATCGTAAAAATGATTCCATTCCTAGTATGACATCAAGATCATGGCTATCCATTGTTATGAGATCTATCATCTACTCTTTCCCATTCACCACGATCGAGAAATCTCTCAACACATAACTTGAGTTTAACGGTTCTTCAAATGGTGTTGACAATATAAACTTGGTCTCCAGTTGTGGAGATGGATGATTCAGTCTTTTAGTAAATGCAGGACTCATAAAAGAATTGAGTAGCCTCATAATCGAATAGGGCAGTTGCAAGTTTTCCGAATATGTACACAGTGCCAGTTGCGTTCCACGCATCATCGACTTCCAGCTTGGACATTGAATATCCACGTGTCAGTATAGGCTTTGTGACTCTAAGTACTACTCGCATTCACTTCTTATTTTTCACTTAGAGAACTTAGGAACACCACCCAAATCTATAAAAATCATTATCTTATCACTTTCTCATTGACACAAACGAGACATACTGGTCAACATCACTAACAACATTCTTAGCGTTCCACTTACAACATTACATAGTAACAAGTAGTAATTTATTATACTTCAAACATTAAATAACGTTTAATAACTTAAATAGAAAATAATCTTACCAGATGATCAAGGGAGATAACTTGAGCCGTGACTCAGTACCCGAATCTTATCAAATAAATATTTTAAAGTCTACAGAATCGCTTTTAAAACTCTTAGCTCTAATACCACAAAATGTAACACCCCAAGTTCAAAATTTTTAAACATAGGCGTGTTAACTTTTCTTTACTTAAATGCAGAAACAAATCGTGTAAAACCCTCAAAATTTTCATTTTCTATAAAATTCTACAGAAATTTCGGCCGAGTCTCCTCTATAAATTGAACTTAACCAATCTGTAGAGAGACATCATAACCATTTTTAAAATGTACATCTCAACCCATTCAATTCCAATCATCACCAAAACCATTCAAAAATCCCATACTCCTCAACATAATAGTCACAAATAAATAAACTTTAACACAAACCAATAAAATTTAACAAATGAAATCAGAGGTAATTTAACCTCTAATACGATACCAATATCTAATTCAAAACAAAATCCAACCAACAATTATCAATAATAAATGAATTAAGGAATAATTAATAAGAAACTTATATAAATTCTAATTTAACTTTATTTCAAAAAAGTTGAAAGCTGGAATAGCCTGAGTCTGCCATCGAATGCTCTCCTTGTCTCATCTAGCTTTCATCACCTGAAATATTGGAGAGGGATTTGGATGAACTAAAGCTCAATAAGTAAACTTTATGCATGTAATCCATGCTCATGACATGAAATGCATTAGGCCATTCAAATGATGTATCCCCATTTACTTTATTTTTCAAGACTTTCATACTTTCCAAACTTTCCCGTAAACATTTCCAAAACTTTAACTTCATTTCTATCGTGAGCTGACTTAGTGTATCTTCAAGCCAATCAGAATGAAATGAGCACTTTTCCTTATTTGGAACCAGGTTATCACATTTCCACCGCACAGCGGTTTAAAATTTGCCACCGCCAAGTGGTTTAGCAATTGTCACCGCAAAGCGATTTAATATTCACCACCGCAACAACGGTTTAATTCGGGTACGCCGGTCCCCCGTGCCCCATTTCCCACTCGCATCTTTCATGACATAAAAGTATACCCATTTTTTCTTAAAACTTGGGATAGATACATTTTGAGAAAACTTGAACTTTCCACACTTTTCATTTAAAATCATTTGACTTCCCCAAACTCAATGACAAATGCATGCTTGATGATGCAATGACATAAAATATATGAGTCCTTTGACAATTTTCAAATTGAACAATATATACTTATATAATGTAACGAAAGTATCGAAAACAAGCAATTTACATAACTGTCACTTGAGCACAGTAATTTCACATTAACTTTCAAATTTAATGAAAATAGGGGAAGTTTACTTACTTGACTTCCTTAGTATTTACCGTCTTTCATAAATAGAAAGCATAGGTTCCTTGGTTGCCCGTGACGTCAATGTGCCAAAATCTTAATTCATTACCATTCATCAAGAATAACAACTTTAACTCGAAAACACATAGCTACAATTCCTCTTAACGCTAACCAAATCCCAACCAAGATCAACACTTCTATTTGATTTACAATTCAACCTAGTGAAACCTTAAGTCATGTCTAACACATTTAATACAATATATGAAACAAGAGATCAACTTCAATGCATATAAAAAGTTTTCTCATCTTTTAATTCAAACTCGAACTAAAAATTTCAGAACTTTGACTAACTTTACTAAATCACACGAATCACGATTAAAACTCCAACTATTCACAAATTTGAAAATACATAGTTTCATGTATAAATTAAAAATTAACCTAAAATATTGAAATCTGAAAAATGCACATTATAACTCAAACTTTGCCCAAATATTTAATTAAGCCACGAATTCAAGATCTCGAAATCTGCAATTAATTTTCATAAATTTGAAAATCTGCAATATCACACGTACATACATATACTGTATCACTATCTCAAAAAATCACATATATGTATAATATATAGATACACACACATCAATATATACATGTTTGTGTGTGAGTGAGTGTATGACTGCATATGTGTAAGCGTGCATATTCGAATGTGTGTGCGCACAGGGTGGGGAGAAGAGTGGCTTTACCGTAGCGAGGGAATGGTCGGGGTGGTGTGCGGCTGCTGGCGTCGTGGTGGTGGTAGCAGAGTTGGGTCCGGCCGAGAGTGATGGAGGCGAGAGAAGAGAGTCGAGACAGAGGTGTGAGAGATTGAGAGAGAGGCTAAGAGTTCGATTCTAATAGTTTAGGTTAGGATTAAGAAGTTAATCTTTTGGAATTTGCAAGTTGGTCCCTCAAATCTCCTCGTTTGTTTAATTAAGTGAATAACTTCCATATAACTCCTGAAGTGTCACTGAGCTTTTTCCCAAATTTAATAAATACAAATTAGGCCACATGCAACTAAATAAAAAATAGAAATTTCAATTTTAACAATTAAAATGAACAATTAGACATAGAATTGTACGAAACAATGTATAAACTTTCTAATGACACATTGATCGAGACGGCATCCAAGTCATTTCACTGCACAATAATAAATACCAATTAAATAATTCAATATAACATCGACATTAAAAACTCATGTGAAATCCAAGAAAGCACGTAAAATCAAAAATGGTATTACGATTCCTTACCCCCTTAAAGAAATTTTGTCCTCAAAATTAAAAATTATCAAAAATGTGGATCATTGATACGAATTTTATCATCGCGTTCCCAAGTAGCCTCTCCTATCACATGATTCTTCCAAAGGACTTTAACTAATGTTATCTTCTTTCTCTAAAGTTCCTTGTCTGCTTTCATTAGGATTCTCACAGATGATTCCTCATAAGTTAGATCCTCACTTAGATCCAATGATTCATAGCTGAGAATATGAGAGGGATTTGAAGTATACTTCTTCAAGTTTGACACATAAAACACGTTGTGAACCCCCGATAGTGCCGGTGGCAATATAACCCGATAAGCTGGTCACCCACCCTTTCCAGTATCTCAAAGAGGGCCAACAAAACACGGACTCAACTTTCCTTTCTTCTCAAATCTCATAACTCCTTTCATAGGAGCTACCTTCAAAGAGACCATATAACCTTAGATAATTTCAATGATTTCCTTCTTTTATCAACATTTCTCTTATGTGTACTCTATGCAGTTTTCATCCGTTGACGAATCTTGTCGACTACTTCTGCTATCTGTTGTACTATTTCTGGACCCAATGATTTACTTTCTCCTACCTCATCCCAGTGATTCACTGGCGATCTACACTCCCACTAGTTTAGTGCTTCATACAAAGCCATGTAGATAGAAGCTTGATAGCTATTGTTATAGGAGAACTCAACCAATTGGGAGGAATTCGTCCTTAGTACCTGGAAATCAATAATACAAGCTCCCAACATGTCTTCCAAAGTTTGAATCGTTCTCTTTGACGTCCATCTTTCTATGGATGAAACGCTGCTCTGGATTTCAATTGAGTGCCCATGGCCTTATATAGACTTTTCAAGAATGTGGAAGTAAGTTTTTGGTCGTGATCACACATAATAGATAAGGGAATTCCATGAAGTCTTACAATTTCTACCATATATAATTTCGCATACTTCTCCATATTATACGTACTCTTCACTGGCAGAAAGTATGCCAACTTAGTAAGACGATCAACAATCACCCTGATAGAATTACAACCATTTTTCCGTCCTAGGTAGGCCAACAACAAAATCCATGCTTATTCGTTCCCACTTCCACTCTGAAATCATAAGAGGTTGTAATAGGGTAGAAGGTCATAGATGTTCGACTTTAACTTGCTGACGAGTGAGACAATGCTGAACATAATCTGCCACATCCCAACTCATACCAATCCACCAAAAATGTTTACTCAAATCTCGAGCAATCTTAGTACTTCCAAGTTGAATAGAGTAATGAGTTTATGAGCTTCTTTCAAGATTTCTTGCTTCAACTCCTTATTGTTACGGACCACCAATCTACCACTGTGTTGAACGGAACCATCTACAGTGATAATGAAATCAATGCGATTTCCTTCAGTAACCTTAGTACGAACTTTCATTATTCAGGGGTCCTCAGACTAAAAAACCTTGATTTTTCTCAAGCAATGTTGATTCCAAAGTCATGTTGGCAAGATACCTAACTTTCCGTTTGGAACAATCTCCAACTCAAACATTTGAATATCAATAAGCAACTGTTTTTTAACAACTTGTAAGGCAACCATTTTCCCATGACTTTTTCTACTAAGTGCATCAGCTACCTCAGTAGCTTTTCCAAGATTATAATTAATACCACAATCATAATCCTTGACAAGTTCCAACCATATGCGCTTTCTCATGTTAAGTTCCTTCTGAGTGAATTAGGGTGTGTTTGATTGGAAATTTTGCCATGGAAAATTTTTGCTAGGTATAATCAATAAAAGCATGTTTTTGCCAATTTTCAAAAAAATATTTTCTTATGGGTTGAGGTAGGAAAATTTAGATGGAAAAATAAAATATTTTCCATTTCCTTTTCCATCTTCTAACAAACACACCCTTAGTATTTGAGGCTTTGATGATCGGTGTAGATCTCACATCTATCCCGTAAAGATAGTATCTCCGTGTCTTTACTACCAATGTGACAACTGGCAACTCGAGGTCACGAGTTGGATAATTCTTTCCATACTCCTGTAGTTTCCTTGAAGCATAGAGAATCACCTTGCTATGTTGCATACGAACACAAACAAGCCCTTTTAATGAAGTATCACTGTAGATGACTAAACCTTCATTTCCCTATGAAATAGTTAAAATGGGCGCAGTTGTCAACCGCGTTTTTAACTCTTCAAAACTCTGTTCAGAATCCGAATTCCACTGAAATTTTGTATCCTTTCTAGTCAACTTAGTCAAAGGTGAGGCAACCTTAGAAAATCCTTCCACAAATCTTCAATAGCAACCAGTTAATCCAAAGAAGCTGTGAACTTCCTCAACATTAGAGGGCGTAAGACAGTTTTGAATTGCCTCACTTTTACTCAAGTCAACCTCATTATCTTACCTTGATACGATATGCCCCAAGAATGGCACTCTATCCAGTTAGAACTTACACTTCTTAAACTTAGTAGAAAATTTCTCTTCTCTAAATTTCATAAGCATGATTCTCAAACGCCTTTCATGTTGTTCTTCAGACCTCGAATAGATCACTATGTCATCAATGAAGACTATGACAAATTGATCCAGATATTCCTTAAAGCCTCGATGTATTACGCTCATAAATTCCGCAAGAGCATTCATTAACCAAACCAGCATCACTAAGAACTCATAATGCCCATATCCAGTAAGGAAAGTTGTCTTTCAAATGTCTTCTTCTTTGATCCTCAACTGATTGTAACCAAATCGCTGATCAATCTTAGAAAAATACATTGCAACTTGAAGCTGATGAAACAGATCATCAATTCTTGGCAATGGATATTTATTCTTTATTCTCACCTTGTCTAACTATATGTAATATATGTAAAGTCTTATAGAACTTTCTTTCTTCTTTACGAATAGCACAGGAGCACCTCATGATGAAAACCTAGGTTGAACAAAACAAAACTTCTTATCCATGAGATCATGTAACTGCTCCTCGAGCTCTTTGAGGTTCAGTAGGAGCCATCCGATACGGAGCCTTAGATATTAGAGGTGTTCGAGGCACTAAATCGATGGAAGAGTCAATCTCTCTTTCAGGTGGTAGATCATAAAGATCATCTGGAAAAACGTCTGAATATTGTCGAACGATTGCAATTTGTTCAAGAGAGAAGGGCCTGTTTTAAATCGGCTCAATTACTGCAGCCAATTAGCTTTTACAACTCGTACTCACCAACTGAAAACATTGATCGCCTATACTATCGAAATAGAAAGCTTCACCTCAACCCCAACAACGTGAAAAGGGGGTTTCGTTTGGAGGTTTAGACACCACCTTATTGTGACTGACGATTGAAGCTTTATATCGTAAAAATGATTCCATTCCTAGTATGACATCAAGATCATGGCTATCCATTGTTATGAGATCTATCATCTACTCTTTCCCATTCACCACGATCGAGAAATCTCTCAACACATAACTTGAGTTTAACGGTTCTTCAAATGGTGTTGACAATATAAACTTGGTCTCCAGTTGTGGAGATGGATGATTCAGTCTTTTAGTAAATGCAGGACTCATAAAAGAATTGAGTAGCCTCATAATCGAATAGGGCAGTTGCAAGTTTTCCGAATATGTACACAGTGCCAGTTGCGTTCCACGCATCATCGACTTCCAGCTTGGACATTGAATATCCACGTGTCAGTATAGGCTTTGTGACTCTAAGTACTACTCGCATTCACTTCTTATTTTTCACTTAGAGAACTTAGGAACACCACCCAAATCTATAAAAATCATTATCTTATCACTTTCTCATTGACACAAACGAGACATACTGGTCAACATCACTAACAACATTCTTAGCGTTCCACTTACAACATTACATAGTAACAAGTAGTAATTTATTATACTTCAAACATTAAATAACGTTTAATAACTTAAATAGAAAATAATCTTACCAGATGATCAAGGGAGATAACTTGAGCCGTGACTCAGTACCCGAATCTTATCAAATAAATATTTTAAAGTCTACAGAATCGCTTTTAAAACTCTTAGCTCTAATACCACAAAATGTAACACCCCAAGTTCAAAATTTTTAAACATAGGCGTGTTAACTTTTCTTTACTTAAATGCAGAAACAAATCGTGTAAAACCCTCAAAATTTTCATTTTCTATAAAATTCTACAGAAATTTCGGCCGAGTCTCCTCTATAAATTGAACTTAACCAATCTGTAGAGAGACATCATAACCATTTTTAAAATGTACATCTCAACCCATTCAATTCCAATCATCACCAAAACCATTCAAAAATCCCATACTCCTCAACATAATAGTCACAAATAAATAAACTTTAACACAAACCAATAAAATTTAACAAATGAAATCAGAGGTAATTTAACCTCTAATACGATACCAATATCTAATTCAAAACAAAATCCAACCAACAATTATCAATAATAAATGAATTAAGGAATAATTAATAAGAAACTTATATAAATTCTAATTTAACTTTATTTCAAAAAAGTTGAAAGCTGGAATAGCCTGAGTCTGCCATCGAATGCTCTCCTTGTCTCATCTAGCTTTCATCACCTGAAATATTGGAGAGGGATTTGGATGAACTAAAGCTCAATAAGTAAACTTTATGCATGTAATCCATGCTCATGACATGAAATGCATTAGGCCATTCAAATGATGTATCCCCATTTACTTTATTTTTCAAGACTTTCATACTTTCCAAACTTTCCCGTAAACATTTCCAAAACTTTAACTTCATTTCTATCGTGAGCTGACTTAGTGTATCTTCAAGCCAATCAGAATGAAATGAGCACTTTTCCTTATTTGGAACCAGGTTATCACATTTCCACCGCACAGCGGTTTAAAATTTGCCACCGCCAAGTGGTTTAGCAATTGTCACCGCAAAGCGATTTAATATTCACCACCGCAACAACGGTTTAATTCGGGTACGCCGGTCCCCCGTGCCCCATTTCCCACTCGCATCTTTCATGACATAAAAGTATACCCATTTTTTCTTAAAACTTGGGATAGATACATTTTGAGAAAACTTGAACTTTCCACACTTTTCATTTAAAATCATTTGACTTCCCCAAACTCAATGACAAATGCATGCTTGATGATGCAATGACATAAAATATATGAGTCCTTTGACAATTTTCAAATTGAACAATATATACTTATATAATGTAACGAAAGTATCGAAAACAAGCAATTTACATAACTGTCACTTGAGCACAGTAATTTCACATTAACTTTCAAATTTAATGAAAATAGGGGAAGTTTACTTACTTGACTTCCTTAGTATTTACCGTCTTTCATAAATAGAAAGCATAGGTTCCTTGGTTGCCCGTGACGTCAATGTGCCAAAATCTTAATTCATTACCATTCATCAAGAATAACAACTTTAACTCGAAAACACATAGCTACAATTCCTCTTAACGCTAACCAAATCCCAACCAAGATCAACACTTCTATTTGATTTACAATTCAACCTAGTGAAACCTTAAGTCATGTCTAACACATTTAATACAATATATGAAACAAGAGATCAACTTCAATGCATATAAAAAGTTTTCTCATCTTTTAATTCAAACTCGAACTAAAAATTTCAGAACTTTGACTAACTTTACTAAATCACACGAATCACGATTAAAACTCCAACTATTCACAAATTTGAAAATACATAGTTTCATGTATAAATTAAAAATTAACCTAAAATATTGAAATCTGAAAAAGTCACATTATAACTCAAACTTTGCCCTAACATTTAATTAAGCCACTAATTCAAGATCTTGAAATCTGCAATTAATTTTCATAAATTTGAAAATCTTGAATATCGCACATACATACATATATTGTATCACTAAATCAAAAAATCACATATATGTATAATATATAGACACACACACACACACATCAATATATACATGTTTGTGTGTGAGTGAGTGTATGATTGCATATGTGTAAGCGTGCGTATTCGAATGTGTGCGTGCGCAGGGTGGGAAGAAGAGTGGCTTTACCGTAGCGAGGGAGTGGTCGTGGTGGTGTGAGGCTGCCGGCGTCGTGGTGGTGGTAGCAGAGTTGAGTCTGGCCGAGAGTGATTGAGGCGAGAGAAGAGAGTCGAGACAGAGATGTGAGAGATCGAGAGAGAGGCTGAGAGTTCGATTCTGATAGTTTCGGTTTGGATTAAGAAGTTAATCTTTTGGAATTTTGTAAGTTGGTCCCTCAAATCTCCTCATTTGTTTAATTAAGTGAACAACTTCAATATAACTCCTGAAGTGTCACTAAGCTTTTTCCCAATTTTAATAAATACAAATTAGGCCACATGCAACTAAATAAAAAATAGAAATTTCAATTTTAACAATTAAAATAAACAATTAGACATAGAATTGTATGAAACAATATATAAACTTTCTAATTGACACATTGATCGAGACGGCATCCAAGTCATTTCACTGCACAATAATCAAATTATTAACAATAATAAATACCAATTCAATAATTCAATATAACATCGACATTAAAAAGTCATGTGAAATCCAAGAAAGCACATAAAATTAAAAGTGGTATTACATCTTTTGTCTTCTTTTGTTTTAGTTTTTTATTTTCAATGTTGATGAATAGCTAATTTATATTTCAACACAAGGATAATCAAAGTTTTGATTCTACAAAAATTGTGAAATTGAATTAATTTCATTGTTTTTTTATTTTCTTTTGTATTTATATATCTTTTTTGTGCACTGAGATTATTTTTTTGATTGATTAATACAAAGTACACGTTGTTTTGATTGTCGGAATAATGTATTACCAATTAAAAATCTAAATCTTAATTCTTTAGATATTCTAATATTCGTGATAAATAACACATTTGATTTCATATAGGTTTTAAATTTATGTTGTGAAGATATATAATCTATTTTAAATGATTCACGCGTGTGTATTTTTTGTTATAATTGGTCCTCTTTTTAATGATTTATTCTATTGATAAATTAAATCCTAATAATCTAGGATTATTTATTAATTAGAGAAGTAGTCAATGAGTATCTCTTAATTATCGAGAAAGTAAGGAGATAGATTATTAGATCGTATCAATAACCATAACCAATTTAGAGATAACGTAAAGGATTCTATTTTTGCATCCATGAGCAATTCTATGAATCAATTCTAAGATATGCCTTGGGCTATATACTTGTTTAATTTGATATTTTCATCAATTTAATTTCATGCAATTGTTTTTATTAAAAATTACAAGTTGATTTCACACTCAAAATTCAAATTCCCCATCTTTTTAATTTATTATTAATTTTTTTTTTTTTGAAGAATTAAATCTAACAAATCCTTTTGAGTTCGACCTTACTCAGCACTATCATAATTTATTTTTCTAGAATAAGATATTGTTATTTTGTGCTGAATTCGACACCCAGTACAAGGACGAAAAAATTCGTTATACCCAATACACACAAAACCCTCCTCAAAAGGGGTGGGAATTCCTGCCTAATTGGGTGCACGGCCCCGAGACGAAGTACAAAGAACATGTTCATTGCCTCATTACTCGTCCCCTTTATTTAAGTTCATTTTAAAATCATTTCAAAAAAAAAAAAAAAGAAAAGGAAAGTTCGTTTTAAAATATTAAGTTTTTTTATTACAAAAAAAGGATACAAGAATTTCTTTACCCTTTTAAAAAACTAATAATTCTCACCAATTAAGAGCATCTGCATTAAATATGTTAAATTTAGCTAGTCGCATAGATAAAAAAAAAATAGATGTTAAATAACACGTGTATATGTTAAAGTTAACACATTCATTATTGCCGCAATGGATGTATTAATTTTTAGTTAAGTTCAAGAATATGATAAATATTTATTTTTAAAATAAGAAAATTTATATAATAATATGGTAATTATTTTGAAGATCTCATTAAATCATATAATATGAAATCAATAATTTGTTTTTAAAGAAATTTAAAAAGAAAGAAGAAAAAGAAAAAAAAAAAGAACAAATAGGGGTGAGGGTGGGGGTGGGGGTTTTGGGATGGACAATCGTTGGACATTTTTACTTAAAATTGTCATGTTATCAGTTAAAATGTTAACTAAATTTAAAAAGAAATTTAACTTATAGCTAAAAATATTTTCTTAACTTGTATTTTAACATATTCAATATAGATAGAATAATTCTAGGAGACATTTTAAATTGACATTATTAAGTAACATTGTGATATGTCAAATATGCATTGGATGGTGTAAATAACTACCTACCACTTACTTTTTTACCACCCAATGTATGGGCAACATGTCATAATGTCACTTAAAAATGTCAATTAAAAATGTCTTTCGAGAATTATTGATATAGATATTAATTCAATTTCTTACTAACTTATTCTACTAACATATATACTGTAACCAGTGTTCTAAAACGCGAGCACAGTGCGGGCACTGTGATCGCCTATGTGCGAAAGCGCATCCTATGCGCGCAGCTGCCTTTTCTTTTTTCTTTTTTTTATCTTAAGGATTTAGTCAATAAAGTAATACACTAAAGATTATTCAGGACTAATGAGTATTAAGTGTCGTGAGATTAAAGTGTAGAGACGGATTCAATGTTTTAAATTGATGAGGGGCCAATTTAATAACATTGAAACACGATAGCTGCCCTACAGCTTTTTATACAGGTCATGGTCTCCAATTGAGCGTGACTTTTCATAATTCTCTGCATCCTCATCAACAGAGGAGAAAATAAAGGAGAAAACCACGAATCAGTTGGAAGGCCATAACCCCGTTCGATCAAATACAACAATGGATTCAGGTACGTTTCTGCTTCAGTTTCGATCCGATAATTACATCATGACATTTATGGATTATATATGAACAAACATCTATATTAAATTTAATTTCAACAAGTGGTATCAGAGCCAACATCGTGTTGAATTATCAGATCAATTTTGTACGCATATATGTGAAACTTGATTCTGTGCATATGTATATGCGAAACTGATTTCAATAATTGGAAAATATACATACACAGATTTGTGGTTTTCTGGCAATCAACACTAATTATCTAAATTATTGTGTGATATTTGTAATCTTAATTCGAGTATTCGAAGAGATTTGTGTCTTTTGTTCTGTTGTTTACAAGTTTAACATGGAGATTCTATTCTTGTTGCTTCTAATAGCCACTGAATTTCTTAGTAAATACGTTGTCATTGATTAATGGATTCAGCATTATTTTGGTGAGTATGGAGTGTTGTTGTATACGGTGATTGTGGTGGTTGTTGGTTGAGGACGAAGGTCGGAGATGGGGTAGCGCTGTGCGCGGCGGAATACATGGTCGCTGCGCGTGATGGGGTTGCGGTGGTACACCGTGTCGCGCGCAACGACGCAGTTCCTTGGATGCAGCGCCGGTGATGGCGCTGCAGGCGACGGACGGCGTCAGCAATGGCGCCGCGTTCTTGTGCGGCGGGACTAGGGTTTGGTTGCAAACCCTAGTTCTTCCAAATTTTTTTTGGCCCAGGGACCTCAATTGTAAATTTGAAGTCTTGAGGGACTTTTCTGCAATTACGAAATTGGCTTTATTTGACATTAGGTCCTCCTAATTTGTTTTAAATATTATTTAAAACCCTAAGTTTATAAAATATTTTAAGTTGGTCCTTCAGACTTCTTAATTTGCAAAATCAGCCCATAAAGTTAAGAAATCATTTAAGTTGGGTTTTAAAGATTCGGAATTTTATGATTCAGCCCCTGAAGTTTGAAATTTTCCAATCCAACCCCTAATGTTTTAAATTTTTCAAAATTGGTCCTTAAAGTTTGAAAATTTTCATATTTAGTCGCTAAAGTTTGAAAATTTTCTAATATAGCACCTAAAGTTTTGAAATTCTCTAATTTGGTCCCTTAAAGTTTGAAAATTTTCATTTTCAATCCCTAAAGTTTGAAAAATTTCTAATACAGCATCTAAAGTTCTAAGTTTCTCCAATTTGGTCCATAAAGTTTGAGAATTTTTCAATTAAGTCCTTAAAGTTTCCAAATTCACTATTTTGGACCTCTAAAGTTTGATTTTCTTTCAAATTAGGACCTAAAGTTTGGAATTTCTCTAAATTGGCCAATAAGGTTTTGGAAAATTTGTAATTTAAGTCCTTCAAGCATAAAATTTTTCATAATTGGCCACCAAAGGTTTAAGAATATTGCAATTGACTCTCTCAACTTAAGGATTGCTTTATTCTAAAGTTTTGAATTCTATAATTCAAGTCCTAAAGTCAAATATAGATGCAAATCAATGGATTTCAATTTCAAGTTTTGGTACTACGGACTCTTTTGAGAGATATAATATTCGAACGTAAGTTAGTTGAAGCAATATGTTGCCAAAGCAACCTCTCTTGTGGATATTAATTAACGTTGAATATTAGAAGGTAAATGTGTGTTTTATTCATTGCGGATATTGATCGGCCCAAAGGAAGGTCAATATTTGGCTCGAATTTCACATGCACCTGTGGTGATAAACACGTGGCAACTATTTGGTTTAACGTGTGACCAATAAATCGGTCCAAAGAAAGGTTTATTGGTTAACATGTCTTATTGCCAGTATTTGATCACTACACTAAGGGAAAATTAAGTGTTTGTGTGTTATTTCATGCGGATATTGATCGGCCCAAAGGAAGATCAATATTTGGCTCGAATTTCACATGAACTTTTGGTGATAAACAGGTGACGGTTATTTGGTTTAACGTGTGATCAATAAATCGGTCCAAAGAAATGTTTATTGGTTGACATGTCTTACTGTCAGTGTTTGATCACTACATCAAGAGTACCACTTACAAGTCAATATTTCTATCCAAAGACTAAATATTGATGTTGTGCTATGTATCTTGTGATGGGCCCTACCATTGTTTGAAAGTATGATTTGCATAATAAGGTATTTATGTGAGCTATTTTGTTTAAGTGTTCTCTATTCGGTTTCAAATTCTGCTAGTAATATATCTACAAGCTCAAATTTAATCCCTGTATTTATGGAACAAACTTCAAGGATCAAAACAAGAACATTAACTTTTCGTTGGTTGCATGGATCTAGACCGTGTACTAAGGATTGAGCAACCTGCTCCTCTTACGGATGAAAGTTCATCTAATCAAATGAGAAACTTTGAGAAGTGGGATTGCTTAAATTACGTGAGTCTCATGATCATTAAGTGCGGCATTCCGGAAGCCTTTAGTGACATAGTATCTGAGGAGGTAAATGATGCCAATGAATTCCTTGCCGAAATTAAGAAACGTTTTACGAAAAACGATAAGGCTGAAACAAGCACGCTTATGCAAAGCTTGATTTCAATAAAGTATAAAGGCAATGGGAAAATAAGGGAGTACGTCATGTAGATGTCTCACACTGCTTCAAAACTAAAGGAACTAAAACTCGACTTGTCTAATGACTTGCTCGTACATTTGGTATTGATATCGCTTCCTGCACAATATAGTTAATTTAAGGTTAGTTATAACTGTTAAAGTAGAAATGGACTCTAAATGAGCTCATTTCATAGTGTGCAAGCTTCTTGCACAATTCAGTCAATTTAAGGTTAGTTGTAACTATCAAATAGAGAAATGAATTCTAAATGAGCTCATTCTATTTTGTGTGCAAGAGGAAGAAAAGTTGAAGCAGGACAGAACTGAAAGTGTTCACTTGGCAAACACCTCTAAAGATAAGGGCAAGTAAACAAATAAAGAACATAAAGTTGTTAAGTGTCCAAATCTAAAGAAACCACATAAAGATATTGAGGGTTGTTTCTTTTGCTAGATATCTGGACATTTAAAGAAAAGATCGTATATATTACCAACTAAAGTTGCTGCTAAAGTACCTTAAGAGCTTTTAACAGGCTTAAAGCTTAGTCTAAAGCATTTCTACATTTGGGGATGTCCAGCTAAGGTTAGGCTTTATAGGCCACATAAAGAAATTGGACTCCAAAACAGTCAGCAGCTACTTTATTGGTTATTCTGAGCGTTTAAGGGGCTATTAATTTTATGATCCCACACTTAAGTCAACTTTTAAAACGGGAAATGAAACAATTTTTGAGGATGTTGAGTTTGGGGGGAGAAATAAGGTTAGAGATATTGTCTTTAAGGAAGAAGTTGAGGAATGATCGGTTTCGATTCCTATTGTTGCTTTTGACAATGTGCAAGTTTTTATGCATGTCATTGATCAACAAGCATATCCGGAACCTCAATTCCACAATATTGAAGAACCTCCCATCCAAAATACGGTAAATTTCAGAAGTACAAACTCACAAACCTCAATAACTAAAGCCATTAAGGAGATCCACGAGAGAAAGGGAAAAAATGCTATTCCGGATAATTTAAATAGTATTTTTCCAAGAACATAAGGAAATAATGGAATGGTGGAAGATGGTCCAATCAATTCCATCAGGCCATGCAGGGTTCTAACTCTCAGAAGTGGATTGATGTCGTAAATAAGGAGTATAAGCAAGTGCAAGACAATAAAGTTTGAGATCTCTTCTCATTACCATAAGGTACGAAGCCCATTGGTCTTAAATGGATTTTTAAACCAAGAGGGATTCAAAAGGTAATGTGGAAAGATATAAAGTTCGTCTTGTATCTAAATGCTTTACATAGAATGATGTCATTGATTATAAAGAGACTTTCCCTTTGGTTTCTACGAAAGACTCTTTCAGGAAAGTTAGGTTGTTGCACATTTTGACCTCGAGTTACATCAAATGGATACTAAGGTGGCGTTTCTCAATGGCGACATTGATGGGACGATCTATATGGTGCAATCAGTAAACTTTGTGTCAGTAGACCCAAAGTAAATGGTTTGCAAATTAAAGAAATTCATTTGTGTGCTCAAGCCAGCTTCCCATTAAGGGTAATACAAATTTCATCAAGCAATTATCTCATTTGGTCTTGAGATTGATGTTGTTGATGATTGTATGTATTATAAGTTCAGTGGGAGTAAGTGTATTTTCCTGATTTTATATGTTGATTATTGCTCGCCACCAATGACATAGACATGTCACATAAAATTATGAGATTTTTTGTCAAGAAATTTCGAAATTAAAAATCTTGGTGACGTCTCTTTTGTATTAGGGAATCAGATACACCGGGATTCCTCTCGGGGTATTCTTGAATTGTCACAAAAGGGCTATATCGATAAAGTACTTAAGAGGTTTGGCGTGCAAGACAGTAAATCAGGGGACACCCCTATCGCTAAGGGAGACAGTTTAGTCTCAACTAATGCCCGAAAAGTTATCTTGAAGTTAAAAAAAAAATGCAGAGGATCCCATATAGTTAAGCTATAGAAAATCTGATGTATACTCAAGTTTGTACACGTCCGGATATTGCGTACATTATTGGGATACTAAGGAGATATTTAAGTAACCTTGGGATGGATAATTTGGAAAGCATCCAAACATGGGTTATAAGGTATTTAAAGAGAACAAAAGATTACATGCTCACATACAGAAAATCGGATCAGTTGGAGATCATATGGTATTATGATTACGATTTTTTGCTAGATGCCAAAACAGTAGAAGATCCATATCAGGCTACATCTATCTGCTAGTTAGAGGAGCTATTTCCGGAAGGAGCGCTTAACAAACACTTTAGCTTCTTTCACTTGGCAGCACAATTTGTAGCAATTTTTTTTGGGCATCCAATTATGGAATATAGCTGCGAGATTTTATCACTGGGCTGCATATTCTGTACGGTATAAAAAGACCACTAAAGTTATATTGTGACAATAACTCAGCAGATTTATATTCCAGTAACAACAGGAGCTCAACTAAGTCAAAATACATTGACATTAAGTTCCTGGTTGTGAAGGAAATGGTACAGAGTAGACAGATTTTCATAGAGCATAATGGGACAAACTCCATGATTGCGGATCCGCTTACTAAGGGATTAGCACCCAAGGTCTTTCACGAGCACACTGCTCGTATGGGTGTAGTATTTCTTAAGGATATCATGATTTAGTGGGAGTTTGTATTTTGGTTGCTTTATGTTTTGGTTTTGGACACATTTGTGTATTTGGATAATTTTCTGTACAGAAATAAAGTATTCAGTTCATTCTACTCTGTAACATTATGTTTGGTATTGATCTCACCTAAGGAATAAAGTCGGACCAATTGAAAATAGGCATGTTTGGATCACATAACATGTAATTTTCATACTACACTCTCATGATTGATCTATGTCATTTGGTTGTATTGGTATATGTGACCATTGATGGATTTAGTTACGATTAATGTAACGAAAGTCGCTTTGATCCTATATTGATATGATTGATGGACGAGATTATTTGAAAATACCCTTAATAATGATAGCAAAATTTTGAGCTCATAAGGTTGTACACATATGTAATGATACATGTATGGCCCAGTGGGAGATTGTTGGATAAAATTCAATAATGTGGGGCCAAACATGTATAAAATAAAATGTGTAGTGTTATCTTAAGGATTTAGTCAATAAAGTGATCCACTAAAGATTATTCAAGACTAATGGGTATTAAGTGTCGTGAGATTAAAGTGTAGAGACGGATTCAATGTTTTAAATTGATGAGGGGCCAATTTAATAACATTGAAACATGATAGCTGCCCTACAGCTTTTTATACAGGTCATGGTCCCCAATTGAGCGTGCCTTTTCATAATTCTCTGCATCCCCATCAACAGAGGAGAAAATAAAGGAGAAAACCATGAATCAGTTGGAAGGCCATAACCCCGTTCGATCAAACACAACAATGGATTCAGGTACGCTTCCGCTTCAGTTTCGATCCGATAATTACAGCATGATGTTTATGGATTATAGATGAACAAACATCTATATTAAATTTAATTTCAACAATAATTGTCTTTGACTGCGTGGAAAGTTGTTTTCCTACAAATTTTTTGGAATCTGTCTGCCTACTGGAGTTCCCTACAAATTTAAAATTGCCTGCAAATGATAATTTTTTTTATATAAATGGTCTGGTCTCTAGAATTTCAAGTCTTTGAATGTTTGCATTCAGGTTTTAATTGTTTCGTAGGTGAGTTTGTTGGATATATATATATATGTGTGTGTGTGTGTGTGTGTGTGTGTGTGTTCAAAATGATTAATGATAAATAAAGGAATGATTTTTAAAAGAAACGGAAATGAAAAATCAAAGGTGGCATCATTTATAACCGTGCGACCGCACGATACAAAAATCGTGCGACCACACGTCGTTTTTAACGTGAAATTTGTTGATAGAACCATGCGGCCGCACGATGGTTCAACCATGAGGTCGCACGGTGTTAAAATCCGACCGTTAAGTTGGTTGAAGTTGGCACCTTTTGATGAAACTTTTCACTTTTTCATGAAAAGTTGACACCAATTCGTAATTGGTGCTTGAATATCTATAAATAAGTGATTCTTCTTCATACCAACTTACTTTTTAACAATTTTGAATCAAGATTGATATCCAAATTATTCCATTTCCATCATTCCAATTTTAGTGTTCTTGTTTTTGTTTCAACTTCTTATTTTACTCTATTTGAACTTGAAGGAAAGGCTTGATTAATCCTTCAAACCTATTTGCAATAATCTCAAAAGCAAACTTGAATCCCGGTGGGTGCAAATATAGTTTGAGGACAACGTGTTTTACGTGTTTGAGCCTTATATTTCTTTCATCAATTTTTTTTTGTTTTGTATCATTTTCTTCATTCTCTTACACCGTATTTCCAACATTCTCAAACTATATTTGCCATGGAGAATGAAACAACTCTTGCAACTATCAAATTGATGAACCAAGATCTTGTGAGGCTCGATAGATTTGATGGAACAAACTTCACGCGTTGGCAAGACAAGTTAAAATTCCTACTCACGTCATTGAAGATCTTCTACATTTTGGATTCGGATTTGGAACCTTTGGCGGAACCAGCGGAGACGGACACAGAGGCAATAAGGGCCGGGAGGAAGAAAAGACAAGAGGATGAACTAATATGTCATGGACATATTTTGAATGCTTTGTCGGATCTGTTATATGATCTCTACATCAACACTTCTTCGGCAAGAGATATTTGGAACGAATTGGAAAACAAATACAAAGTGGAAGAAGAAGGTACCAAGAAAATTTTAAACACAAAATATTTTGATTTTAAATTTTTGGACAATATTCCTATTCTCCCTCAAGTACATGAATTACAAGTACTTGTCAACAAATTGAAAGCGGCCAAAATAGAACTCCCAGAATCCTTTCAAGTGGGGGAAATTATTGCCAAACTTCCAAGTGCTTGGAAAGGATATCGGAAGAAGATTCTTCATAACTCCGAAGACTTTACTTTGGAACGATTACAAAAGTATCTACGCATTGAAGAAGAATCGAGAATGAGGGACAAGAATGAGAATTCTTATGAAGCCAAATCAAAAGCAAATGTCATTGAAAAGGCCGAACACTCCAACAAAGAAAAGTTTAATTCCCTTGGTCCCAAAAAGGACAAAGGGAAGTTTAAACCAAAACCAAAGGGGCCATGCTATGTTTGTGGAAAACCCGGTCATTGGGCCAAGGTGTGCAGGCATAAGAAGAAATCCAATGGTGAACATAAAATAAACTCCATTGAAGATGACAACATCGTGGCTACAATATGTGAAGTCAACACTATAAAAGGAAAGGTTCAAGGATGGTGGTATGACACTTGTGCCACCATACATGTGTGTTATGATAAGTCTTTATTTAAAACTTATCATGACTTGAAAGATGGACATGAAACACAAATGGGTAATGAAGGCCGCTCCAAAGTAATTGGAAAAGGAAGTGTAGACATCATCTTCACATTCGGAAAAATCGTTACTCTCACTAATGTATTCCATGTTCCGGACATGAATAGGAACCTAGTTAATGGTGATCTCTTGGGAAAACCCGGAATCAAAAGTGTTTATAAATCCAATAAACTTGTATTATCCCGTAATGGGATCTTTGTTGGAAAGGGCTATTCTAGTGATGGAATGGTCAAACTATGTGCCGTTGACAATAAAAATATGAATAAAGTGAATTCTGCTTATATGCTTGACTTCTTTACTTTGTGGCATGGTAGATTAGGGCATATATGCAATAATACTATGAAAAGAATGAAAATGTGTGACTTAATATCTTATGATGAAAACAAAGTTTATAAATGTAAGACTTGTGTAGAATCTAAGATGATTAAGAAACATTTTCATAGTGTAACTAGAACAAATCAATTATTAGATCTTGTGCATACCGACATATGTGAATTAAATGGTATGTTAACAAAGGGTGGAAATAGATATTTCATAACATTTATTGATGATTGTTCTAGATTTACTTATGTTTATTTATTAAAACACAAGGATGAGGCTTTTGAAACTTTCAAAGCATATAAAAATGAAGTTGAAAATCACTTGAATAAGAAAATAAAAATTCTTAGGAGTGATAGAAGAGGTGAATACTTCTCTAGTGATTTTAACTTATTTTGTGAACAACATGGCATAATTCATCAATGTAGTGCACCTAGAACACCCGAACAAAATGGTTTGGCGGAAAGAAAAAATAGGACACTTGTTGAAATGATTAATGCAATGTTGTTATATTCTAAATTGCCATTTAATCTTTGGGGTGAAGCATTACTTAGTGCATGTCATATATTAAATAGAGTTCCTTCAAAATTTACAAAAGTATCTCCATATGAATTATGGAAAGGAAGAAAACCAAATATTGGTTACTTCAAAGTGTGGGGGTGTCTTGCTTATTGCAAAAACGCCGATCCTAAACGAACAAAACTTGGTCCAAGAGGGATCAAATGTGTATTTATTGGATATGCCTCAAATAGTAAAGCATATCGATTATTGAATTTGGAGGCCAATGTGATAATTGAATCACGGGAAGTAGAGTTCTTCGAGGATTCTTTATCTTCGGATAAAAATATTAAGGAATCAAATATAGAGATTCCAAACTCTACAAGATCATTTGGAGAAACATCATCTAAAGGTGTTAATGACCCTAATGAACTTCGTAGAAGCAAAAGAACTCGAAAAGAAAAAGTATTAGGACAGGATGAAATAGACTCTCAACTTATTTCTCTTTATCTTGTTGAAGGAAATATAAAGAGTGTCATTAGAACAACACCATATGTTCTACAAACCGAAACGGATCCTAAAACTTATAAAGAGGCTATGTCATCAAGAGATAGTATTTTTTGGAAAGATGCTATAAAAGATGAAATGAATTCAATAATGTCTAACAATACTTGAGAACTTGTTGATTTACCAAATGGCTCTAAACCTATAGGATGTAAATGGGTATTTAGAAAGAAGTACGATACGGATGGTACTCTTAATACCTTTAAAGCCCGACTAGTAGCCAAAGGATATCGACAAAAGGAAGGAATAGATTATTTTGACACATATGCACCCGTGGCATGCATTACATAAATAAGAATAATGTTTGCCTTAGCTTCCATTTATGATTTGCATATACATCAAATGGATGTTAAAACAGCTTTCTTGTATGGGGACCTTGATGAGAAGGTTTATATGGAACAACCTGAAGGTTTTGTTCTCCCCGAAAATGAAAAGAAAGTATGCAAATTAGTTAAATCATTATATGGTTTAAAGCAAGCACCGAAAAAATGGCATGAGAAGTTCGATTTGACAATTATGTCATTTGGATTCATACACAATAGTGTTGATAAGTGCTTATATTAGAAGGAATATGAAAGACATGGTGTGATTATATGCCTTTATGTGGATGATATATTGATCATAAGTAATCACATGGAATGCATAAATGAAACAAAAAGGTTTCTATCTTCCATATTTAAAATGAAAGATCTTGGGCAAGTGGATACCATATTAGGTATTAAGGTCACAAGAAGAAATAAGGGTTTTACGCTTAATCAAACACATTATATTGATAATGTGATTGATAAGTTCAAATATTTGAACATTAAAGAAGCAAACACCCCATTTGATGCAAGTATTAAACTTGTAAAAAATGATGGAAGAGCAATAACACAACTTGAATATGCAAGTGCTATCAGATCTCTAATGTATGCGGTCCAATGCACTAGACCGGATATAGCATTTGCGGTTAGTAAACTTAGTAGGTTTACTAGTAACCTAAGTAAGGAATATTGGAAGGCAATTGGACGAGTTCTTGGTTATTTAAAGAAAATCAAAGATATAGGCCTCCAATATTCTCATTTTCCGGCAATCTTAGAAGGATTTACCGATGCAAGTTGGATATCTAGTACAGGTGAGAATAAATCCACCTCGGGTTAGGTGTTTACTCTTGGAGGTGCAGCAGTTTCATGGAGATCCAAGAAACAAACATGTATAACACACTCAACAATGGAATCCGAATTTGTAGCATTGGCAGAAGTCGGAAAAGAAGCTGAGTGGCTAAGGGATCTCTTATATGAAATTCCAATAGGAGATAAGAATTTAAATTCTATTCCTATACTATGTGATAGTCAAGCCTGTGACGACCCGAATTCTCTTCCATTCGAGTGCCACTAAAAGTGACTCATATCATATTATCGAGACTTAAATAGTAATGTAAAATTATTCAAAAGAATAATTAGAATCCCATAATTTTATTTGTGAATAAAAATAGAACATAATTTTCTTACATAAAGTTCAACATAATTATCTCATCAATCTTAACCACTTTTGCCACTTCCATGTTGACCGCCTCGAACCTTCAATTATCTGAAAATGGTAAATATCGTGGAGTGAGATTTATAAAATCCCAGTAAGTATACCAAGCATAAATTTTCTTTTGAAAGCATATGGATCATTTTCATCATAACATAGGATAGGATCGAAATACTCATAAACATAAGGAGACACAAGAATTTTACCGAACTTAAATGGCAAGAATTCTTATGTGTAGCGCTACTAAACTCCGGTCCCCTTAGCATAATCATAAACATATCATATGGAACCCATAACAATCTTGTGAGATTGATTTCATAGCAATGATCCAAACATTTTCATAAAAACATAAGATATACTTACTTGTCATAAAAACATACTTACTTTTCATAAAAACATAAGGTGTATTTACCTTTCATAAAAACATACTTACTTTTCATAAAAACATAAGATATACTTACTTGTCATAAAAACATACTTACTTTTCATAAAAACATAAGGTGTATTTACCTTTCATAAAAACATACTTACTTTTCATAAAAACATAAGATATACTTACTTGTCATAAAAACATACTTACTTTTCATAAAAACATAAGGTGTATTTACCTTTCATAAAAACATACTTACTTTTCATAAAAACATAAGATATACTTACTTGTCATAAAAACATACTTACTTTTCATAAAAACATAAGGTGTATTTACCTTTCATAAAAACATACTTACTTTTCATAAAAACATAAGATATACTTACTTGTCATAAAAACATACTTACTTTTCATAAAAACATAAGGTGTATTTACCTTTCATAAAAACATACTTACTTTTCATAAAAACATAAGGTGTATTTACCTTTCATAAAAACATACTTACTTTTCATAAAAACATAAGATAAACTTACTTGTCATAAAAACATAAGATATACTTACCTTTTAAAAGATTAAAATGAAGTGTAGTAGTAAATGGACCAAAACTTTCTTGACCACCTTGAATTTCTCTTACTTGTGGATTTTGTCAAGAGATTGGAAATAAGTGTATATGTGTAGAGTTGTGTGTAAAAGAGATGGGTTTAAATAGATGTATAAAGTTGGCATATTGTAAACATAATCATTCAATTCTATTAATTTTAACACATCCTTTTCTTAAAGTAAAGCACCATTCATATACTTTTCCATATTTATACAAATAATATGCTCTTCATGATTATATATAATGGAGTATATAAATCATTCATATACTTTTCCATATTTATACAAATATTATGCTCTTCATGATTACATATAATGGAGTCTTATCAATCATTCATATACTTTTCCATATTTATACAAATATTATGCTCTTCATGATTATATATAATGGAGTATATAATTCATTCATATACTTTTCCATATTTATACAAATATTATGCTCTTCATGATTACATATAATGGAGTCTTATCAATCATTCATATACTTTTCCATATTTATACAAATATTATGCTCTTCATGATTATATATAATGGAGTATATAATTCATTCATATACTTTTCCATATTTATACAAATATTATGCTCTTCATGATTACATATAATGGAATCTATCAACCATTTATATACTTTTCCATATTTATTAAATTAAGATTCTCATAATTATTATATATAATGGAACCTCTCATGCTTGCATATATTTTCTTAATTTAAATAATAAAAGTAATTTTTGTACAAATAAATATTGGGATAACATTGAATTAAGTATTTAGACTTAATATACTTTAAATCAAGAGAATGGAGATATTTTTAGAAATTCGGAATTTAATTTAAAATCGAACGATCTCGATTATTTCTTGACTTGGCTATACGAATATGTCGTGGCGTTAACTTAATAAAAATGGGTGAAATAGTAGCGACACGATTTTCTATTAAAATAATTATTAATCGCGTAAAAATTCTTGGTCGCTACAAACTTACCCCCTTAAAATAATTTCGTCCTCGAAATTAATCTTACTTGATCTTATGATTTCTGAACACTTAATCAGAATCTCTTCTTCTTCTTCTTATGTAGCATCATCGCTACCATATTTAACCCAACCATATTTAACCCACTGGACTTTGACTAAATGCATCAATTTGTTTTCTTAAGACATGGACTTTTCTATCAATAATAGACATATGTCTACTCATAAATTCTTCTGAATCAAAATGAAAATTCCCAATCGTATGTGATATTTCATCATATCTTGTAGTATTCATGTAACTTGTCATTTATCATCGTATCATGTGACCTCAAATATTCGTATTAATATCTCTAAAATTTCAATAAATCTTTACTAACATATCATACCATAATAATTTGTCATTTCTTCTTATCACCAAATATCCCAAAATAATTAAAACGATTACCTGAATATTCTCTATGTAATATACCCAAACATGTTATTCACATATCAACATAATCATCAGTTTATCTTTCCAATATTTGTAACTCAAAATTTCTGCAAAATTCAATAAACAAATATCTCCCAAATAATTAAAATTCTTAACTCAAATATCATAACATTTCCCGTAAGGTATTCCTTTCACTTGCACAAACTTATTAATCCTGATTCAATACAGTCCTTATTTCACTTTCACGTATCCCCGTATTATTTCTATACCTTGATTATTATATCAAAATATCAGTACCCAAAATCCAAGAAAATATTCCATATCTCAAATCCCGTCATCATCAAATCTTCCTTTTATCAAGAAAGTAAACGGCGCATAAACTCTTGTTCCCTCTTTTCCATTATTCTATTCCGCGCTTTCTTGCTGGAATCAATATCACGCGGATTCCCTCCGATCCTTAATGCTTTTAAATAGTTCATGCTGGGAAGAGGTTAGATCCATCAAAAACATGGATATCATTCTTACAAACATTCGCAAGTATTATTCCAGTCTTCCAATGAATGATCTGAGGAAAATTTATCGAATAAGACTCGAAAGATTGAGGTTGCTGATGGCTCATGGTGTTTCAGAAGATGTTCGCTGGTTGATCGAAGCAAAGGTTCGACTATCTGGTGAATTACCTATGACATTTCCAAAGCACATGCCTGGTTTAGGCAAAAGCACCTTCGCAAAGAAACGAAGAGCAAAAAGGCTGAATGGTTGCTACAAATGTGCTCGTTGGAACTGTGATACTCGTTGCAAAACAGTAGGATATTCTTCTACTAATCGGGATGATAAAATCAAATTCATAAAGGGTGGACTGAGTAAGGAGTCTTTGGATGATATTCGACTGACTCTTGAGACGCACCCAAGTGGTTATGTGCAACGTGAACTTCTCTCCTTATACGCTCAGTTTAACGAGGACAAAAATCGTTATAGTCTCCAAAATATAATAGCAAAAGATCCTGTTTGCCAGTCTGTTTTACAAAATGAGGCTTCTGGCAGTTCAACAATGATATAAGGTAAATCTCTTGATACACATTTAAAATATTTTGCTGTTTTCTTTCACGCGTTTTGGAAATAAAATATATTTTCCTTTCTCGAGTTTTGATAAAGCTGGAAATAAATCACCGAAAGGTGATATCTTTGGTAAAACAGTCAAAAGTTGGCCGATTTTGTCAAAAGTAAATCTTTACTTTTTCATAATCAATCAAAAACAGTAAATTTTTTCGGCTTTAAATAGCCAAACATATTTCATAGTTCAGGCATCCCAAAATCACATCTTCTTCGTAAGTTTTCTCTTCTATACTATCAAAGATGGAAGCACCAAAACTTCGACAGATCAAAACTATTTGTGTATTTTGTGGATCAAAAGTGGGGAAAGGCTTCAGTTATCTAGAAGCGGCCGTAGATCTTGGAAAGAAACTGGGGGAAAAAGGTATCACTCTTGTGTATGGGGGTGGTAGCAGTGGTCTAATGGGTTGTGTTTCCCAATCTGCTCTTGCAGAGAAATCAAAAGTAATCGGTGTCATACCTGTCCCTTTGGTAGATGTTGCAGGCAAAACACGAGGGCATGAAGTTCAAACCTTATCCATCCATGAACGCATAACTTGTATGCTATATGGTTCTGATGCCTTTATAGCCCTGCCCGGAGGTTTTGGTACCTTAGAAGAAATCTTTAACATTACCTCGTGGGCTCAACTAGATCTCCATACTAAGCCTATTGGGCTTCTGAATGTTAACAATTTCTTTGATGGTTTGTTAACCTTTCTTGATTATGCTGTGGAACAGGGATTCATCTCTCCATTTTCCAGAAGGCTTCTTATTTCTGCTCCTACTATTGATGAACTACTGGATAAGCTGCAGTCATATATCTCAATACAAGATCCAGCAGGGGTTAAGATAGATTGGTCGCAAGGAAGGGGAATCAAGCGAAAATGGAGTCCGGTTAATGTAAACTTAACTTTATGAATCTTAGAATAGGTGGGGGTAGAGTACGGAGTATTCTTACTCTCGAGACACCCCTCTAATTTCCTAGGATTTTCCTTAATGTTTAAATCTTGTGTGTACCTCAAAGGTTCCAGGTGGTAGATTACGGAGTATTCTTACTCTCGAAACACACCTCTTTGAAGGTTTCTTTATTTCCTCAAAAGGTCAGAGGTGGTAGGATACGGCTACTCCGGAAACACATCTCTCAATTTGAGGAATTTCCCATGTTGCTTTCTTTTGATTTTTGCGTGTTTCATGTATTTCTTTCCAATGTGACTCTTGTGTGTTCTCCTTACGAGAAAATAATAAATATCTCTGTTATCATCTACTAAATCTCGTTTGTGATGTAAATGAATTTGCATGTCTAACCTCAATTCTCTTAGTGATTGCATACCATACTATGCTCTTAATTCCAAACGATAAAATTCTAAGCAGAGTTTCCTTTGAAATTTGGACTTATTCAAACCGTAAGCATACTTCATAACTCACAATAATAAATAATTCCACATTTGATCACAACGATCTAAAAATTGACCACAATTTCATCAAACTTCAATATCATAAAAAAAATATTCCAGAAAATCAATTCATAATTCCTCAACATAGAAATTTCAAATCATAGTCGTCAATATCACAATATCACTTCCTTCAATACCTTAATTGGCTCAAAAGATTACTCATACTTATATTTATAAGTCATAAATCATATTCCCAAAATTTAATCACAAGGCCAAAGTTCATAATAAATTTCTCTTCAATATAGAGGCATAATTCACTTACTCAACATAATATCCATTACTTAATTCCCAATAACCAAATCTTTAAATCTCTAACTTCATAATGCTTCTCATAAAAGTCTCATTAAAATCATATCACTTATAATCTTAACATCTCATAAAACTTCATAAAATTGGCTCGCTATTTCTCATTAAATCTAAATGATAGATAATCTGAACATATTTCTAATCATTTCTGTTGACTTCTCATACTTAATGCCATGTCTAAAATCAATTATGCAAAGTCCATTTAAGGTTTATCATTTCTAAACTCGAGGACAACAATTATTTTGAAAATCATTCTTAAGTCATATTATTCCCATTATGCTCAACACCCGTTCTCTTTCTTTCTTTTCTTTCTGAATTTTTTTTTTTTTTTCATAATTGAAACTTGAAGAGTGGTACCAATAATCATCCACAGTTTTTCCTTGCTTTTAAGCAAAGGTAGTGATAAAGGGATAAATTATTGAACCGAAAATTGAAACTTGAAGAGGAAGTACTAATAACCATCCACAGTTTTTCCCTTGTTTTTACACAAAGGTAGTGATAAAGGGATAAATTATTGTACGAATTCATTATCAATTTTGTTTGTTTAATATATTATTCCATATATTTTGGGCAAAAGTTACAACCCAACTTAATTTCTAATTGAGTCAATCTTACTAAGCTTAATATGCACCAAAATTCATATAAATATCCTCTCTGTCTCATGATTCTACATTGAAAAGAATAAAAAAATTGAGTCTTCTATCAATTTATATCATACTTGACATGTATATTATGTGTAACACATAAAGATTCATAACATATGAAGATTTCATACTTAACATGTCTTAATAAAATCGTAAATGACTTGCAAAGCATATAACATACCTGGTTCGAGGAGTCAATACGTGGAGAGTGACATAGTAGAGTGATGAGTTAAAATATTTCATATAATCTTATTTTCCTTTAATCAACAATAATTTAATGTGGTTGTATCCAAATCAACATTTTCTTGAATCATAATTCCTAATTAATCACAGTCTTCAAAACAAATCCAATATCGATATAGTAATTATCTCCCCATCAATAATTAATAACTTAACCCAAATAAAATTTATCGTCAAATCTTATTTTTCCTTTAGTCCCCGAACTTCTAGAAATTTATCAAAGACATCAATATAAACATCATATCACTAACTAATTATATTCCATAAAATTTTCAGGACATTACAAACTCCCTTGCTTAAAATGAATTTTGTCCTTGAAATTCGCACATCAAATTTCATCATGCTTTTCAAAATCATAACCATACTTGACATGTGAAAATTCAACTTTTTTTTTATAATGAATAGTGATTTCGTTCACTGTTCATCATGAATAGCACGTCGTTTTACTGTTCACGTGAATAGTGATTTTTTTTTTTTTTTTTTTTAAAGAAATAAAATTTCAAAAATCTACAGAATCGTTTTTAAAACTCTTTTCTCTGATACCAACTGTGACGACCCGAATTCTCTTCCATTCGAGTGCCACTAAAAGTGACTCATATCATATTATCGAGACTTAAATAGTAATGTAAAATTATTCAAAAGAATAATTAGAATCCCATAATTTTATTTGTGAATAAAAATAGAACATAATTTTCTTACATAAAGTTCAACATAATTATCTCATCAATCTTAACCACTTTTGCCACTTCCATGTTGACCGCCTCGAACCTTCAATTATCTGAAAATGGTAAATATCGTGGAGTGAGATTTATAAAATCCCAGTAAGTATACCAAGCATAAATTTTCTTTTGAAAGCATATGGATCATTTTCATCATAACATAGGATAGGATCGAAATACTCATAAACATAAGGAGACACAAGAATTTTACCGAACTTAAATGGCAAGAATTCTTATGTGTAGCGCTACTAAACTCCGGTCCCCTTAGCATAATCATAAACATATCATATGGAACCCATAACAATCTTGTGAGATTGATTTCATAGCAATGATCCAAACATTTTCATAAAAACATAAGATATACTTACTTGTCATAAAAACATACTTACTTTTCATAAAAACATAAGGTGTATTTACCTTTCATAAAAACATACTTACTTTTCATAAAAACATAAGATATACTTACTTGTCATAAAAACATACTTACTTTTCATAAAAACATAAGGTGTATTTACCTTTCATAAAAACATACTTACTTTTCATAAAAACATAAGATATACTTACTTGTCATAAAAACATACTTACTTTTCATAAAAACATAAGGTGTATTTACCTTTCATAAAAACATACTTACTTTTCATAAAAACATAAGATATACTTACTTTTCATAAAAACATAAGGTGTATTTACCTTTCATAAAAACATACTTACTTTTCATAAAAACATAAGATATACTTACTTGTCATAAAAACATACTTACTTTTCATAAAAACATAAGGTGTATTTACCTTTCATAAAAACATACTTACTTTTCATAAAAACATAAGGTGTATTTACCTTTCATAAAAACATACTTACTTTTCATAAAAACATAAGATAAACTTACTTGTCATAAAAACATAAGATATACTTACCTTTTAAAAGATTAAAATGAAGTGTAGTAGTAAATGGACCAAAACTTTCTTGACCACCTTGAATTTCTCTTACTTGTGGATTTTGTCAAGAGATTGGAAATAAGTGTATATGTGTAGAGTTGTGTGTAAAAGAGATGGGTTTAAATAGATGTATAAAGTTGGCATATTGTAAACATAATCATTCAATTCTATTAATTTTAACACATCCTTTTCTTAAAGTAAAGCACCATTCATATACTTTTCCATATTTATACAAATAATATGCTCTTCATGATTATATATAATGGAGTATATAAATCATTCATATACTTTTCCATATTTATACAAATATTATGCTCTTCATGATTACATATAATGGAGTCTTATCAATCATTCATATACTTTTCCATATTTATACAAATATTATGCTCTTCATGATTATATATAATGGAGTATATAATTCATTCATATACTTTTCCATATTTATACAAATATTATGCTCTTCATGATTACATATAATGGAGTCTTATCAATCATTCATATACTTTTCCATATTTATACAAATATTATGCTCTTCATGATTATATATAATGGAGTATATAATTCATTCATATACTTTTCCATATTTATACAAATATTATGCTCTTCATGATTACATATAATGGAATCTATCAACCATTTATATACTTTTCCATATTTATTAAATTAAGATTCTCATAATTATTATATATAATGGAACCTCTCATGCTTGCATATATTTTCTTAATTTAAATAATAAAAGTAATTTTTGTACAAATAAATATTGGGATAACATTGAATTAAGTATTTAGACTTAATATACTTTAAATCAAGAGAATGGAGATATTTTTAGAAATTCGGAATTTAATTTAAAATCGAACGATCTCGATTATTTCTTGACTTGGCTATACGAATATGTCGTGGCGTTAACTTAATAAAAATGGGTGAAATAGTAGCGACACGATTTTCTATTAAAATAATTATTAATCGCGTAAAAATTCTTGGTCGCTACAAAGCCACTTTAGCAAGAGCTTACAATGAAGTATACAATGGAAAATCTAAACATATTTGTCTAAGACATGACTATGTAAGGAAATTGATCAAAGATGGAACAATTTCAATCACTTATGTAAAATCAAGTGATAATTTAGCGGATCCACTAACAAAACTACTCACTAAGGAATTAGTGAGGACCACATCAAGTAGGATGGGGTTAAAACTTCTTAATTAAAGATCCACCAATGATGGCAACCCTACCTAAACTTACTAAAAAGTACATTTTAGGTTCAAAGGGTAAAAACAAGTCATTCGATAAGTGGATAGTATTCAACACTTACAAAATAAGTGTTGGTTGTCATAGAAGATGAGGGATAAGTTTTTTTTTTTTTTTTTTTTAAAACTTTTAATAAAGTTCGGATCAACAGGATCAAGTATCTGTAAATATGACAAAGATACTGGAAGAACTTTACCTATATGAATTTAGAGATGGTGTCGTCTTAATAGAGAGTTCGAAGTTTCTCTCTTAAAAATTCATGAATAGGATGAGCACAAGGCCATAAAAGTGCTAAGCGTGTTATGAAAAACATAGAACACAATGATACTTGTGTGTGTAAACTCACCGGTTTCATTACAAAGGAATAATAGGTTCAAAACTTTTATGCCACCTAGGATTTCAATGATACCTTGTGATTGATTACACTATGGATAGATTCAATTAGAAAGATATCTATTCCTTATGCATAAGTATTGAAAATTTATCAAAAATGCATTTTGAACAGTGGGGGATTGTTGGATATATGTGTGTGTGTGTGTGTGTGTGTGTGTGTGTGTGTGTGTGTGTTTATATATATATGTGTGTGTTCAAAATGATTAATGATAAATAAAGGAATGATTTTGAAAAGAAACGGAAATGAAAAATCAAAGGTGGCATCATTTATAACCGTGCGACCGCACGGTACAAAAATCGTGCGACCACACGTCGTTTTTTACGTGCAATTTGTTGGTAGAACCGTGCGACCGCACGATGATTCAACCATGCGGTCGCGCGGTGTTAAAATCCGATCGTTAAGTTGGTTGAAGTTGGCACCTTTTGAAGAAACTTTTCATTTTTTCATGAAAAGTTGACACCAATTCGTAATTGGTGCTTGGATATCTATAAATAAGTGATTCTTCTTCATACCAACTTACTTTTTAACAATTTTGAATCAAGATTGATATCCAAATTATTCCATTTCCATCATTCCAATTTTAGTGTTGTTTTTGCTTCAACTTCTTATTTTACTCTATTTGAACTTGAAGGAAAGGCTTGATTAATCCTTCAAACCTATTTGCAATAATCCCAAAAGCAAACTTGAATCCCGGTGAGTGCAAATATAGTTTGGGAACGACGAAAAAGTGAACACGTTTGAGTCATAGAGGTTACGTCCAATATTTTTTTTATGTGCTTTTTTCAAAATCTAACTAGACATTCAACGATACTTTTTGAGGTAGATTTATGTTATTGTAAAAGCTCAACCAATTATAAAATGCAATAAAAATGTACTGTTTCAATGTTTATTTAATACAAAATTGTGCTGCATTTATTCTGATTATTTTATTTAATACAAAATTGTTTCTTTGGGAATAAAAAATTGTAAACTATATATAAAATGCAATAAAAAATCTGTACCACTTTAATGTCTCTTATTCGACTCAATAAACTTCATCCTAATAATGGTGAAACGGATTTTTTATTGTTGGAATTTTTCCTTGATATGTTTTTTGGGGGTAATTTAACACATTCTATTTTGTTACTCTTTTTTAATGTATAATAGCTGTACTATATTTTCATATTCAGAATAAATTTTTTTTTTCCCCAACTTCAAATATTAAGAATACAATAATTTCAGGGAAACATTTATTGGGAACATTGTTACATTTTTATTCAGACATTTTACTATAAAATATTTCTTATTCGACTTAGTACTGGAAGACAAGGAGTATGATTGTGCTTTCAGCTTGAAAGATTTAAAATTCTTAATAAATCCATTTATTATTTGTACTAAGATTTTTATATATGTATTTTTATTATTATTTTTTTTGTCTCAAACAGAATTCATATACCAGCTTCTTTATGGAGATGTGCAGATCACATGTATCAATATATGTGATTTAAAGATACTAGATAAAATAAATTGCACACTTTGTCATATTTTTCCCCTTAGTAACATTGACCTAAATTAAATCAATTGGACAATAGAGACAATTCTTTAACGTGAAACGCTATTTAAGATTGATATTTGTATATACATTTTTTAAATAAGAAATAGAATGCTTTAAAAGAAAGTTACATTTCTTTCAGAAATATATTGTGTAAATGTATAAAATATTAAGGTCACATTTTGTGGACAAGTTGAAAATTTGATCATCCATGCTAAACCAGGCGCCGGCTTCAATTCTATAAAACATTGAATTTAATGGGAGTTTCAAAAACTCCGAACCATCTTATTTTTTTTTTTATTTTTTTTTTTCGAATTTTTCAAAATAGAATTAACCACTTTTTAAAAATACGTGACAAATCTTTTTTTTTTTCCCCTAATGTAGTGGTTATTAAAACACATATTATTGCATGCCTAAGGCCATCTCCAAAACGCCATTTTGCCGCTGCAGGTGGTCCAACGTAGCACCATGGTGCTGTTGAACAGTGTGGCGCCAAATGCACTGTTCAGTATACCGTTGGTGCGGTATCTGATTTTCTACTTTTTTTTTTTTTTTTTTTTTTGGGTTTCTTAACTTTAATTTATGTTTTTTTTTGTCCCTATTTCATTTTTTTCTCCATTTTGGTCCCTACACTCTTGCTTAGTTTGATTAAAAAAAGTAATGTATATTTGAGATTGTCCATTAATTTTCCTAGTTCAATAAATTGGCGCATATGTGGAAGCGCGAGTCCGACATTTGAGATCACCGTAGACGAGAATGAACGCTTTCGAGAGTTTCTTGCTCGACATCGAAAGATTAAGGACAGGGAAGCACACATCGCGCTAAGAAATGTGTTGATTGAGTACTTGTGAGAGGAGTATAGCAACTCCCAAAACTAAATTTCCTATGTTATTTCGAGTTGTGTCATTGCTACATATTTCATATTCCGTATTTTAAATTTTCAAGTATGCTATTCGAAGTTTCAGTTAATAACAAGTTGAATTTCAATTTGTTTACGACAAAATTAATTTTTAAGTGTTAAAAATAAATAATTACTAAGTAAATTAATTTTATAAAATATAAAAACGTTTTTTCTATTTAATTAATGAAATAATTAAATGTAATGAAATTGTATTTTCTTCAAAATAGAAAATATTGAAAATGATGAATAGTGTACATTTTGTGTAAGATTTAGTGTAGCGACCAAGAATTTTTACGCGATTAATAATTATTTTAATAGAAAATCGTGTCGCTACTATTTCACCCATTTTTATTAAGTTAACGCTGCGACGTATTCGTATAGCCAAGTCAAGAAATAATCGAGATTGTTCGATTTTAAATTAAATTCCGAATTTCTAAAAATATCTCCATTCTCTTGATTTAAAGTATATTAAGTCCAAGTACTTAATTCAATGTTATCCCAATATTTATTTATACAAAAATTATTTTTATTATTGAAATTAAGAAAATATATGCAAGCATGAGAGGTTCCATTATATATAATAATTATGAGAATCTTAATTTAATAAATATGGAAAAGTATATGAATGAATTATATACTCCATTATATGTAATCATGAAGAGCATAATATTTGTATAAATATGGAAAAGTATATGAATGAATTATATACTCCATTATATATAATCATGAAGAGCATAATATTTGTATAAATATGGAAAAGTATATGAATGAATTATATACTCCATTATATATAATCATGAAGAGCATAATATTTGTATAAATATGGAAAAGTATATGAATGAATTATATACTCCATTATATGTAATCATGAAGAGCATAATATTTGTATAAATATGGAAAAGTATATGAATGAATTATATACTCCATTATATGTAATCATGAAGAGCATAATATTTGTATAAATATGGAAAAGTATATGAATGGTTGATAGACTCCATTATATATAATCATGAAGAGCATATTATTTGTATAAATATGGAAAAGTATATGAATGGTGCTTTACTTTAAGAAAATGATGTGTTAAAATTAATAGAATTGAATGATTATGTTTACAATATGCCAACTTTATACATCTATTTAAACCCATCTCTTTTACACACAACTCTACACATATACACTTATTTCCAATCTCTTGACAAAATCCACAAGTAAGAGAAATTCAAGGTGGTCAAGAAAGTTTTGGTCCATTTACTACTACACTTCATTTTAATCTTTTAAAAGGTAAGTATATCTTATGTTTTTATGAAAAGTAAGTATGTTTTTATGAAAGGTAAATACACCTTATGTTTTTATGAAAAGTAAGTATGTTTTTATGACAAGTAAGTATATATTATGTTTTTATGAAAAATAAGTATGTTTTTATGAAAGGTAAATACACCTTATGTTTTTATGAAAAGTAAGTATGTTTTTATGACAAGTAAGTATATCTTATGTTTTTATGAAAAGTAAGTATGTTTTTATGAAAGGTAAATACACCTTATGTTTTTATGAAAAGTAAGTATGTTTTTATGACAAATAAGTATATATTATGTTTTTATGAAAAATAAGTATGTTTTTATGAAAGGTAAATACACCTTATGTTTTTATGAAAAGTAAGTATGTTTTTATGACAAGTAAGTATATCTTAAGTTTTTATGAAAATGTTTGGATCATTGCTATGAAATCAATCTCACAAGATTGTTATGGGTTCCATATGATATGTTTATGATTATGCTAAGGGGACCGGAGTTTAGTAGCGCTACACATAAGAATTCTTGCCATTTAAGTTCGGTAAAATTCTTGTGTCTCCCTATGTTTATGAGTATTTCGATCTTATCCTATGTTATGATGAAAATGATCCATATGCTTTCAAAAGAAAATTTATGCTTGGTATACTTACTGGGATTTTATAAATCTCACTTCACGATATTTACCATATTCAGATAATTGAAGGTTCGAGGCGGTCAACATGGAAGTGGCAAAAGTGGTTAAGATTGATGAGATAATTATGTTGAACTTTATGTAAGAAAATTATGTTCTATTTTTATTCACAAATAAAATTATGGGATTCTAATTATTCTTTTGAATAATTTTATATTACTATTTAAGTCTCGATAATATGATATGAGTCACTTTTAGTGGCACTCGAATGGAAGAGAATTCGGGTCGTCACATTTAGTGTTGCTGGATTAGAGTAGAGAAGCTGAAATAGTGTAACTGTAATTCAAATTTAGTGTAAAAGTAAGAATTTAGTGTAAAATTTAGCGTATGTGGGTTGAAGATGGCCTAAGTCATGGAAGCTTGCAAATACAATGAAATACCTGCATCTTGGTCCATGTTCCAATGGCTAACTATTGTAATTTTTGTAATTACTAGTGTTGCTCTCGTGCGATACACGATCATTTGTTACTCATATATATTGAATTTATATATTAACATATGAAAAGAATATTTATTTAAAAATGAGAAATGAATGAAGACAATTAATTACAAATGTACATTACACGTTCCTTAATTTTTTTACGATTCGTATGTTTATCGTTCCAGGAATTTCTTTAAATATTTTAATTTGAATTGATTTAAAACTTAAAATGGAAAAGAAAAATTACATTTAAATAAAATTTATAATAAGAAAAAAATAGATATAATTGTGATATAAGCTCAGAATTTTATTAAAACGAAAAAGAAAAGAAAGAGAAAAATAGATTGATGAACGTTCTTATTTCATCCTCTTTCATTTTCTATTTTTAAATAAAAGTATTTATGTGATATTGACAAAGTTATTTTTTTATTTTTATGAATTTAAAAAAGAAATTGTAATTGATTTTCTAGAGGGGAAGATAGACCAATAAATTTAGGAACTTGAAAAATACAGTTATTTAAAATTCTGCATTCAATTAGATTATTTCAAATCTGAATTTTCTCCAAAATGAATAATAAATAGTGAATTAATATTACTAATTATCATTTTAAGAAATGTGTTTTAGATAGAAAAATTGGTCAATACCTGTTTTTGGGAAGTGCTCTCCTTTTATGTATTACGTTTTTCTCTCGTGTGCATATTTAGTCCTTATTCGAGCCCTTACTATCTATAAAATGAGTTTAATAATAATGATTTTATGGAGAATGTATACTTAAGCACCTGTTTGAGACTCATTATTTTAAATAATGTAATTCGTAATAGTAAGTTTTGGTACGATGAGTTGTTAAAAAGTATGAATTTTTTAAAATTATACACGTAGATTATTTTATTAATAGAATGTTAGTTGAAAATGATTTTTTCAAAAATGAGGTCTTGAATAATAAAGTGTACTTAATGGGGCTATTTTTTTTTTGCTAAGCTGTCACAATTGTAATAGCTAGGAACTTAAATAACTTAGTGCTTAAAAAAAAAATACTTCAATGACCATTTGCATAACTATTCAATTTTACTGATTATTGATGTAATTAATCTTTTCAAAATATAATTTATAGATTATCACAAATAATTTATCACTATCCGAATAGTACTATTATAATTGATACTAACTATCTTATTACAATATTTGATATTTAAATTTATTAAACAATCATTTCATATTTACTTTAACATTATAAACTAATGTGGTCATATATTTAAATGATGTAGGAAATTAAGTAACGTGAAATGTTAGTTTTGGTTAAATTTTAACTAATGTATATCGCAAATACATTAACTTTATATATTAAGAAATCATTTATGCATCTCGATTCATAAAACCGACGCGATTTTTTAACCCATAAGACATAATAATTTATTACTTTTCATATGGGATTGATTTTTTAAGAACCAATTTTTCTGAACATTCATTCTCAATCACTTATTCTTTAAAAAATTATTTTTTACAATTTTTCATACTACTTTTTAACTATACATTCTAAAAAAATCATTTTTTTCACAAAAACTTATTAAACAATTATTTCATTTCATATTTACTTTAACATTATAAATTAATGTCGTCATATATTTAAATGATGTAGGAATTTAAGTAACGTGAAATGTTAGTTTTGGTTAAATTTTAACTAATGTATATCGCAAATACATTAACTTTATATATTAAGAAATCATTTATGCATCTCGATTCATAAAATCGACGCGGTTTTTTAACCCATAAGACATAATACTTTATTACTTTTCATATGGGATTGATTTTTCAAGAACCAATTTTTCTGAACATTCATTCTCAATCACTTATTCTTTAAAAAATTATTTTTTACAATTTTTCATACTACTTTTTAACTATACATTCTAAAAAATCACTTTTTTCATAAAACCAAATCTCAAAAAATCAAAGTCAAATAGTTAGAATAATAATTTGATAATCTCGCAATTATCATGATACGACAATCGAGTAAAGTTAAGATCACGAAATTATACGAAAAATTTTATACCCTATCATCTTTAAAAATTTATTAAAATTAAGAATAATTAAAAAATGTTAATAATTCTATTGATATTATTAACTAAAAAGAAATCAAGGCATTATTTATTCAATATTAGTCTTCGTTCAATAACTTTTTCTATAAATTATTTATAAGCGGCGTATTTTTGTAACCACATATATATTTCAGAAAATATGATTTTTAATATTAAAGATAACAAATGATTTGACCGTTAATAATTAAAACACAAATTTTGTATTGATGGTTACACATATTATTAAGAACAACAAATAAAAATAATTAAATGATAATTTTAATATCGATAATTAAAAATATTAATTGAAATAATTCAGTATTAGTGTTAATAATAAAATTAAAATTAATTAAAAAAATATTAACCATTATTTAGTATTTACCCCCCCCCCCCCCACACACACGTGTGTGTGGCAAAAAATGCATTCATATTTAACATACATCTACTTTGTATTCACACTAATCCAATTTACATTCACAGTGTTTTATGTTTGAGAACTTACTATTTATAGAAATAGAAAATAGGCGGGAAAATGTTTTTACAAACTACCCTACTTTTATATATTATATAAAGAAAGATAAAGATATCTGTTGTGCATATAAGTATACGCAGACCGTTCAAGTTCGCGTAAGCCCCGAACCCCACAAATTGGGACAAAGCTGCATTTTCAAAATACAAAACCCGAAGGGTCACATTGGTAAATTAATTTTTGCAATAATTACAAAAATCAGGAAATATGGATTTTGACTTTTTCTTTCATCGTGCATTAATTATCTTCCATAATAATCTTGAAAGTGTGATCTTTTAAATCTTAATTAATATTCAAACTTTTTTTTTAACAAAACTAATATAAATAATTATAATAATTGTCCAAAGATTATATGGTCTAAAATTTTTGGTAAATTTCTTGACCTTTAACGTTGTCCGATTGTCATGTCGTGATGCATGTCATAATAATTGCAAAATTTGAGTAAGTATTATTTTATCCACTTAGTTTTATAAGTAAAAGTATATTAATTTTATTAGTCTAATACAAATATTTGATGGGTTAATAATATTAAATACACGTTTATAATTATTTTGATTGATGTTTTTTAAAGAAATTTAGAGAAAACGTTAAATATGAGATGCAATTGCAGAAATTATGAAAATTATGGTTAAGAATGAATAATATTTTTTTAATCATTCTTAATTTTAATAGTTGTATAAATGTTGTATGGTATATAATTTTTGGTATAATTTTTTGACTCCAACATTGTATGTCGTCATATCATGATAATTGCTAAATTTATGTAATTATTATTTTGACTACTTAATTTTATAAGTAAAAATATAATTTTATTAGTTATATACAAATATTTGCGGGTTTAAGATTAAGCATGTATTTATAATTGTTATGATTGATGTTTTGAATGAAAATTGGAAAAACTTAAATACGAGCGGCAAATACATAAATCATGAGAAATATATTGATACCTTCCACAGAATCAATATTGTATCCATAATATTACATCAAACATGATATATCATTAAATAAACTACTAATTTTGCATTTTCTTTGAAATTAATAATAACTCATAAAAATTATTTAAATTAACAGTCATTTATTACTTAAATAAATGAATTGACGTTTACTAATCAAAGAAGATATTATAACTTCAATTAGTTATATTGTTTATAAAATTTTAAAAGTTATTGTAATATAATAGTATTCATCATGCATTTTGAATTTGTATTTACTTATCGAAATCGATATTTTTGAATAGCAACTTCCGTGCATCACACAGAAGACATACTAGTACTAGTATATATAAAAGTAGAAGCGAAGAGAGAGGGAGTCATTTTGGAGAGAAAAATGTACTTAATGACTCTCTCCCCTCATTTCTACTTTTATGTATAAAAAAAATTAAATAAAGAAAAGATAAATATTTTTGTAGGAATAATTATTGTTCATTACGTATTTAGTAAGATTTGTAATAATTATACTATGTGTAAATGTATTACATTGAAAATGAAAAAAATTAAATTAATATATTTGAACATAAATAATGTGATATCTTTGTAAATGTGTTATGTAGGAAGTGAAAAAAAATGGATTAATATATTTAAACATAAATAAATGTGATATCTATGTAAATGTGTTATGTATGAAATGAAAAAAATTGTATTAATATATTTGAACATAAATAAATGTCATATATGTGTAAATGTGTTACATTGAAAATGAAAATTTTGGATTTACATATTTGAAAATAAAAAATTATATAAATTTGTTAAGTTAGAAATGAAGATTTTGAATCAATATATTTTGTAAATAAATAAATAAAATCATTGAAGTTTTACTTCATAATATGTCAATAAATGCGTAGGTTCTTCAATGAGATTTTGGCAAAAAATTGTTATGTTTTGGTAGAAAATTATCATTTCTTCATTTTGGCAAAAATTGTTATGTTTAAAAAAAAAGGAAAAATAATATACATTAATTAATATATTGGATTTCAAATAAAATATATGTAAGCAACTTATTAAAAAATAAAGTTAATTAAAAATTATAACATATTAAAAAGAAAATATGTGGTAAGGTGGGCAAATTTTTAGAGAAAAACGTAAGTAAAAGTCAAAAGAAACTTTATATAAAAAATATAATTAAGTGTCAAACTTTGAGTGGCGTAGTACACTGCGTGTACATGATTAGTTTTGTCTTTTTTAAAGTTTCAATTTCAATAATATTTTGTATTTATATTATATTGAAATTATGTTTTTTATTTAATATGATTGAATCAAGATATTTTTAAAATTATGATTTAAAAATTACATATTTCGTGCATCGTACAAGTAGACAACTAGTATTATGTCAATGTTCATGTTTGAGAGATGAAGAGTCACTGATTCAAGAAATCTCATAATACAATTAAAATTTCAAATAAAATGTAGTGTTTGGTTTGAAATAAAATATTTGGCCTTTGAGATAAACAACAGACATAATATTTCATCTTTGGGCTTAGATTAGGCCTAGTCAAAAGAACCAGAACTAACGCTTCAATTCGATTCTATCAAAATTTCAAACGGTTCTGATTCTAAAAATCAAGAACCATCGGTTCCGGTTCTTGGTTCAGAGCCAGAATCAAGAACCAGAACAGATAGAACAAAACAATATTTTTTTATTTTTTTTAAATACAAATTTTATAAAAATAAAAATAAAAATCATCAATTCTTAATCTTAATGCATGTTATTTGTTCAATTATTCAATATCAATTACCCCACAACTATTTACTCATTCAACATTAGAATAATTATAAGCAAAACAAGTAATAAATAAAAAATCATAGATAAAAAATTATTTTTTTCCACTAGTTCTGTCATTCAGTTTCAAGCCTTTAACCACAAGTTCTTCAAGAATCAACAAATAATAAATATTCACTCTTTATCTTATAATTAATTGTTATCTTGTTTTCAAATATTTGTTGGACTTGTGCTACTATTCCCTGAAAATGTGGAGAACTACGAACAGAAATTGAAGAATTTTTAGAAGGAACACATACACCCATATGAGAAAATACGTTACTGTCTGGAAGTGAGTGAATATTTTGATGCCAAGAATTTTGAGTGTTGTATTCGCATTTTGATTAAGGTCAATGACCTTACCGTCTTATGAATCTTATCAATCAGAATCTATCATGGCTTTATTATGCTTAAGTTTGAAAATTTTAGTTTAGGAAATTAGAACCATAATCAAAAGAACTGAACAGTTCGGTTCCTATTCGGTTCTTCTTTTACAAAAAGAACCAATTATTCTTTTTTCAAAAGAACTATCGGTTCTTGGTTCGATTCGATTTGATTTCCTAAGAACTGAACCATATGGAACCACGCTCGCACCTACATAGAATGTTTTTATATTCTTGGATTTTTTTTAATTGGACTTGTTAATTGGGGGCAGGTCAAGGGCAGGGATAGCAAATCCCAATCGCCAGTTTTGAGATACTTTTTCATCCCTATCCCCATTTCATCCCTGCAGGTGCGAAGCCAGGATGAAAAATTGTGTGGGCAAATTATTAGAAAGTCGAAAAAATGGGACAAAAGAACAAAAAATAGGATGTTGAAATGTAAAAAATAAAGACATTTGGACTAAAACACAAAAAATTGTGAAGTTCGGTGACCCATTGTAGATCCGTCATTGCATCCCCACCTTTGTCTGGGATTTCTCGTCCCGTTTAGCTCAGGCACTCGTCGGGTTTCAGAATTCCTCGCCCCGTTGCAATACCTAATTTTAGCTTCTGTTTGATTGTGATTTACGAACTGATTTATTTATGATTTTGATGTATAATGTGTGATTGAAAAGTAAAGAGATAATGCGTGGTTAAAAAATAATTTTATAAACGATTTGTATTTGTTAAAAAATATGTTTAAAACCATGTTTTCTTATATTTTCGAGGTAAAATATATGGTTAAAAAGTGAAGAGAGAAAATATGGATGGTTAAAAAATGATTTGAGGAATTGTGTCGAAAATACAAGTTTTTAAATATTTTGCCAAAGAGAGGCGAAACTATTTTATAAACCGTCTTAAATTCTTAATCAAGATTGCCGGCGAACATAAACAAACAAAATAATAATAACGTCAAAACGAGGCCGGTGGGGGCTTCGTCTTATTCCACACTCCAAAATCACTCGAAGCACAATGGCCTCAGAGCAATGGCAATCTCAAGAAATCCAACGTTCCCCCACCCGCCCCATCCTCCTTCTTCAACGCCTACCGGACTTCAGTCCCTCATTTCTTCCCTTAGTTCAGACCCTGTACACAGTCCTTGACCCGCTTGCGGACCCAAACGAGCCGTCGTTCACCACCCGTTCAAAATCTGCCCGTGTCATGATCTGTTTAGGCCCCACTCCTGTGAGGTCGGAGGACCTGGACAAGTACCCGGCTGTGGAGTGCATAGTGGGTACCAGCGCAGGGGTCAACCACATCGACCTCGCCGCCTGCCGTCGCCGTGGAATTCGCGTTACCAATGCTGGCGATACGTTCTCCGACGACGCCGCGGACTATGCCGTCGGGCTAATGATTGATATTCTCCGGCGTATCTCCTCGGCCAGTCGTTTCGTTCATTCCGGAGATTGGCCTGTTAAGAAAGAGTATCCTTTGGGTTCCAAGGTTGAAGATTAAACTAAATTCCATTTTACTGCAGTTGGTTAAACTTTTAACGGAATTTTGGTCATTATCGAATTGTAAACCAATAAAGAAAGTAGTTGCATTCATTTTACTGCAATTAGTAAATCATTCAAAGGAATTTTGGTCTAATTATCGAATTGCAAAACAGTAAAGAAAGCAGCTGCAATGTGATTAATTTCCTGTGAATAAATAAATATAAGAAAAATGATGATTATAGATTATTGGATATAACTTTCAAAGTACTCAGATATCTTTTTAATCTATTAAAGAACTCCTTATCAAATAGGTATACCCTCATGTTCTAGCGATGCTCTCTCTCTCATATTTGACATGAATTGTTCTACATATTTTGCTGTTGAATGTCGAATGGGGCTCGGTCGGGTCAGCAATCTAATAGGAAAAGATCGAAAGTATGAACTTTTCTATATTATATGACGTTTTTTTTTTTTTTTTTTAATTTCAGGTGAGCGGGAAACGAGTTGGAATTGTAGGATTGGGCAGCATTGGCTCGAGGGTTGCTAAGAGGCTCGAGGCATTTGGGTGCAGCATTGCCTATAACTCAAGGAAGATGAAGCCCAATGTTCTGTACCTTTATCATAAGAATGTTCGAGATCTTGCAGCAAACTGCGATGTACTGATTCTCTGTTGTGCATTGACGGACGAAACCTACCACGTAGTTAACAAGGATGTTATGACTGCACTGGGGAAGGATGGTATTATTGTCAATGTTGGACGCGGAGCACTGATTGATGAGAAGGAATTGGTGGAATTCTTGGTGCAAGGTGAAATTGGGGGTGCTGGACTTGATGTCTTTGAGAATGAACCGAATGTACCAGGACAACTATTTGAATTGGATAATGTTGTGCTGTCTCCTCATCATGCTATTGTAACTCCGGAATCATTTGCCATGCTTCAAGACCTCGTCATGAAAAATTTAGAAGCTTTCTTTTCAAATAAACCTTTGCTGGCTCAAATCGACCTCGAGTAATTGTCAATCAGCATGTTCTGGCTGTTATTCTGAAATTTGGGACGTATGAATTGTTACAGGTGCTGGCAAGATTAAACTGTACGAAAAATTAATAAAAGAATTAAAAAGTTAGGATTTTTCTTATAAATGCTGATAAAGTGGTGTACTTCCACATTGAGCCTTTGTTTGATATTTTTTAAATTTTTTATTTATTTTAAATGAACAGTAATTTTTAGAGGAATAGATGGTTAAAATTTAGTTGAAAAATCAAATATTGTGGGTTTGACTTTTAATGAAAGATTAAGATTGAATATCACAGATAAAAGTAAAAATTTTAATGAAAATCAAATAAGGGCTGATTTAAAAGAATGTGGAGACACTTTCTCTATACAGTTATTTGTTGATAATTTGTTCATCTATGGAGGTATGTTTCTTTCTACTTTCAAGCAGTAAATAAGTTTGTCTTAATCCCTCGTGCTCGTGCAACCTTTCGATAAGTTTATGTACAAAGCTTCAAATTGTAATCCATAAAATGCATTCGACATTTGATTCGATAAGTTTTTCAAAGATACATTATTTTCCTAGTGAAGGTTTATGTATCATCCCTAGTGCTCGTGCAACATTTTGATAAGTTTTTATACAAAACTTCGAATTGTAATCCAAAAAATGCATTCAACTTTTGATTAGACAAGTATTTCAATGATATATTATTTTCCTAGTGAAGTTTCTGTATCAAATCTTAGTAATTTTGAATGTTTTTCTGTATTTTGGGCGATTGACCTCGTTACACTTTCCGTTCCATTTTTTTCTACTTTATTTATGTCATTCACCGTTTTGTAGAGACGATAATCTTCTCTTTGTTGTTCCAATTTTATTTAGATGTCTCAGAGGGAATAAGAGTTTATTTGGTAATGTGAAAATTTTTAATTTTTGTAGTTTTTTTTTTTTTTTTTTGTTTGATAGATGTGTGGTTTAAAAATGTTTGAAAAATCAAAAATTGTGAACTTAACTAAGAATGAATGATTGAAATCGAGTTTGAAAAATTATGATAAATTTTTTGATTTTAACAAACAAGCTCTAAATGAGGGTGGCGCAATGTGGTAGCCATCCCTTCACATGTACTCACCCTCGTAAGGAAATATCAAATGTGCCCCTCATCAAGGAATATACCATCCGTCCCAGTCTAGTCTGTACAGATTAACCCACGTGACAAACTCGTGAACAAATGTATCTTAACAAGGATCAAAGATTTTTCCGACAAAGATGATGACATGGCAATTTTGTAACGCCTGAGGAAGAAGGAAATGATTTTCCAAAAATCAAGATAAACAGTTTCTTAATTTCCCTCCACACATTCTTCAATTGCCTTATCTTTGAGCTGTCCCTTCTTCCACCAAAATTCCCATGCCTGATTTTTATAATGCACAATCCCTTCCAAAATCTTGGCCACCCATCAACCCATTCCACCACCACAACCACCATAGCCGCTGCCGCTTGCACAGCCACAAATGGCCACCAAACTTGGGTTCAGTATAACAACACCAAGATTCTTCACTGCTCCGTTCAGAAAATCATTGAATTCCGTGTCTGCTTCTCCTTCTCTGCCTTCTTCTGCGTCAGGGGTTCAGTCAATTCATTTTAATGGCAGAAAGTTGTCTATTAAACGCAGACTGTTGGTTTTTTCTCCTCGGGCATCTACTGATCAGCAAGGTTAGGGTTCACAGTCTGACTTAATGTGGTACTTTTCCTTTTTTTTTTTTCCCTTGATGAGCCTATATTTTTGCGACTGAATTTTCATGTTTTGAGACGGGTATTTTGATATCTAGTCGTTTCTATCAAGAAAATTGCTTTCCTTCAAACCTATAGGCATCTCGGTTCATTTCTAATTTTTTCTTTGGGGAAATATGTCTTAAGGTTTATCTTGTTCAAGAATAATTTTTTTATTTATCTATAACGTCTTAAGCTTTGAAACGAGCTGTCGGATAGTATTAAAGCATATAAAGATCATTGCTGAAAATCTTTTCAGATGAGGGAAATGAAAACCTGGAAATATTTTAACTTCTTTATTTAAGATTTCCTTAAGAAACTGAATACTCTTCGAAACAAGGATTACGTTAGTTTTGGGTTTAATCTTTTTCTGGAGAGTGCCAACATTGATTTGTGTATTACACAACCTTGTACTCGCAAATACTTTCATATAAATGCCGGTCCCGTGAGTCGTGAAGCTTGATGCGAATTACAAATTAAGCGTCCTTCGTAACTGAAATGGAAAAATTTTCATATAGGATGGGGGGCGGGGTCTAAATTTTCTCGCGGTCTAATTAACATAGATTTTTTTTTATTATTATTATAAAATTATTCATTTATTTCAAATGTAATTAAATTAATTCTCACCAAAAATAATATAACACGAATTGGTCAACTTAAAAAAGAATTGGTTATTTGATTTAGGGCAAAAATAATAGAACACGAATAGAACAAAAAAGACACTTGAACAAAATATAGGGCATAAATAATCCACTGCTTCGATTTTCGTTTCAGGCTACTGAATGAAAAATGAACGGTTGAAGACGAAACAAAGTCACGATTACTCCATTCTAATTCATTCTAATTTGGTTTGGGCATTTGATTGGGAGATTGGGTATTTGGGTTAGCCAGTTAGGGGGGTATTGGGCCATTTCTAATTTATTGGTCCAAAGTTAAATAATTTTCTTTTGGTAATTTGGCAATCTGTTTAGGCTGTTAGTGTTTTTTTTATATATTAAAAAAAAAAAATTCGCCCCCTTTAATCTGGAGTCCGAGGCAACCGCCTCGTCTGCCTCATGACAAGACCGACTCTGATAAAGGCAGGCTAGCACTTACAATATGTGTTGCTTTGATTGCCCACTTGTCTATTTTCAGGTCAGGTTCAAGAAGATGAGGTTGTTGACAGCAATGTCTTGCCCTATTGTAGCATAGATCAAAAAAAGAAGAAGTCTCTCGGGGAGATGGAACAAGAATTTCTTCAAGCACTTCAGGTATTAACAGAGGACCCCTACATGACAAACTTGCTCATCTCCTCTTACATTTTCTTTTGTATGTGATCCTTATTGTTTCTGTAGTAAAAAACGTGTTCTGAACTTTTTCTTCATTACAGGCATTCTACTATGAAGGGAAATCTATCATGTCAAATGAGGAATTTGATAATCTTAAGGAAGAACTTATGTGGGAAGGGAGTAGTGTCGTGATGCTAAGTAAATAATATTTTCTATCTTCTTAATTGTCCTATTCTTTCGTGACATTTGCTTGATCCCTGTGGCTGTAATTTTCTTTTCTTTTTGATATTGCAGGTTCAGATGAGCAGAGGTTTTTGGAAGCATCAATCGCTTATGTATCTGGGAATCCAATAATGAGCGATAAAGAGTACGATGATCTGAAACTGAAACTCAAGGTTTGTGAGAAATAATGTCACGTACATATTACAACTCAGAAAACATCTTTATTTTTATATCGATTAAATGATCATTACATGTAAATCAGAATTCCTAGTAGAACATTTCTTCAATAAAGTAAGTAGAAAATGATATATTTTATCACAATTCCTCGGTGAAAAATTTATGCCTCAGTTTGATTTATAAATTGGTTTATTTATGATTTTGAGGTAAAAAGTAGTGATTGAAAATTGGAGAGAGAAAATGTGTATGGTTAAAAAGTGATTTGGGAAATTGTATAGTTTATAAATTGGTTTATAAACCAAAAAAGTACAGTCACCGAATGGACGCTAAGACAGCCAGCATTTTTTAGCAATTCACTTTCTGTAATTCTTAATCATTTTATTTTACTACCCTCTTTCTTTTTCATATTCTTTTGGTTTCTTTCCAACTTTTCCTTTTATGTTTTGATCCACTAATATCTTATAGATGGACGGAAGTGACATTGTGGTTGAGGGTCCTCGTTGCAGTCTTCGCAGTAAAAAGGTATGTGCTTATATTACACATGCATCCCTGAGTTATGATTTGCAAACGCGTGTGAGCTTGGTATCGAGCTTTTTTTTTTAAAAAAAAAAAAAAAAATCTACCCTGCTTTGACTCTTTTAAAGGTGTTTGGAGTAGTTGTGCCATACGTTTGACATTTGGATGAAACTTTAGTATTACAGTTCAATATTTTACACTGATCACCAACTCGGAAACAATACAGCGGTGCTCTTTGGTGTGATAATTGAGTTACAGTTGAGTGAGGATTTTGAACAACCCATGTCACATTGGACAAGAATATTTCTGAAATTGACAGTTTGTCATGTAACTGCTCTTGACACGTTGACACCAGCAGGTCCAGCACCAAGTTCACTACTAAAACTTATAAATACTGGTTCAATTCTTCATGTGAAAGGTCTCCAAATACTTACTTGATGAGTTTCCTTGTGATTAATGCTATGTCTAAGAGAATATTCAGATGAAATAGAGATCATATATTTTCCGATTCAAAATTACGTTTACTCAAGTCTTAGCTACATTCGTGGACAACCTGAAAGGGAAGATGAAGGTAAAGGATGAGAAACAACTAATAGGAAGGGAAAGAAAATCATCTTAATATTGCGTTCTCATGCTTCCTTTTTTTTTTTTTTTTTCCCCTTGAACTACATTCTATAATATAACTTGTTTTCATTGTCTTAGTGGTTCATCTTCTCCGGTCACCTCACTGGAGGGGGAAAAAGTGTGCCCTAATGTTATAGTTCTTCTCCACTTATAGTTTTCTCTTCAGTTCCTTGCCAAATGAGACGTCTCCTTTCCACTAAATATACTTAATCCCAAGGTCCAAAACAACTACTAGCCAGATATAAGTCAACAACTTAGTTTTTGGTCACAGTCGGATTTGGATAAATAGCCCCACATTTCTAACAAAAATATTAATTCAAAATGTTGTTTCCAGAATTAGCTCATGACGGCTAGATTCCGAAATTTTTAAGACCTGCTACGGTCAGCTGAAATTATTGAATAGCGCATAAATATCTTTATATAAAATATTTTTTTTGTCAAAATTCTTGTTTGTAAATTCCACGTTATTATGTTTTCAAAGAGGCTAGGTGCATCACATAGTCCCATCTTCTTCTTCTCGGAAGCCTATTGGCATAAGTTGATTACTTTAAAGTCATAACTATCAGTTTTATGTATTGTTCTTGTGTCGTGTTTACATATTTGTTTAGCTGCTAAAGTAATAGGAATGATTTGAAGTATAATAGGGAACTATATTTGAAATTATGAGAGAGCTTAGTGTCATCTGTTATTTCTTCATATTCTTAATTGACCAGCATATCTGAGAGTCTTTTAGATTGTCTACTCTGCACTATATGTGCGAATTGCACCATAAAAATCTTGTTAATTTGAATATAAGAATATTGTATTACGACCTAACGACCGTGAATCGATGGCAAAATGTATTTTGATGATATTAGCTTGTCAAGGATTATTTAAGGTTGTCTCCACATGGTTTTCTTCTTTCTTGTATTATTGATTAATTATGAATTTGCATTCATTTCTATTAGAAAATAATTTGTGGGGATGCAATTTGTCATGCCGCTTTCATAGAGCAGGATCTGCTGTAACACTAGTCACTCTCTTATTTTATGTTTGATAAAAGTAGATCGAATTTCATGCAAGAATTAATGAAGTTCAGATTTGGCATATATGTATTCTTTTCCTGAGTCCATTGATTTTCTAACTGCAGGTTTACAGTGACCTTTCTGTTGATTACCTCAAGATGTTTCTTCTAAATGTCCCGGCTGCAGTTGTTGCATTAGGATTGTAAGTGTCACCAATTATTGCATGAATGCACTTATAGGAGCTTCAATATAAAGAAACTCATTTGTACCACACTATACATTTTTTTTCATATGTCAAATGGTTTATATTGATTAGACCTCCTTTTTCATACGTCAAACTCATCTGTTCTTACGTGGGGAGAATGGAATACTTAAGCTAACAGCAATTTATATCATGCCGTTTCTAGGTTTTTCTTCCTCGATGATTTGACTGGATTTGAAATCACCTATCTTTTGGAGGTAATAATACAAGTCCCTTCTAGATTGATATTCCTGTCCAGAAAATGTATTTGAGTTTTTTTGCTTCTGCTCTCAGTTCAATAACTCCTTTAAGTCATATTACATGCTAATCCAATACGTTATTTCTCTGCAGCTTCCAGAGCCCTTCAGTTTCATTTTCACTTGGTTTGCAGCTTTGCCTTTAATACTATGGCTATCTTTCACAATTACAAATGCTATCGTGAAAGATTTCCTGATCTTATCGGTAAGATTGTCATAAGCAGTAGAAACAAGGATGATAACTTATAATAGTTTTTCAATTTTGCTTATATAAGATAGAAAGTAGAATTCGTCTCATTATAAATACTGGCTCAGGGACCCTGTCCGAACTGTGGCACGGAGAATCTTTCGTTCTTTGGGACCATATTGTCTATATCTAGTGGTGGATCCACCAACACTGTAAAATGCTCGAAGTAAGTTTAATTTGCTGTATTATTGTCTCTCTCTCATTTGGTCCAAGTGTTTTTACTTTTTATTTTCGTAATTTTGATCATTGTAAACACTCTTCGTCAGTTGCGGGACAGAGATGGTGTACGATTCAAGTACACGGCTAATTACATTGCCTGAAGGAAGTGAAGCATGAGTTGAGGTATGTACTATCTTCAGAATACAGTTCTTAATTCTCACCCATGTAATACTGTGAACATTATGGTTTACAGCCAAAATATATGTGGAGTAGGATGGAGAAAGAGGGTACTTTTTGTATTAAATCATCTATCTGAAATTTCACATTATCTTCTATGAACTGATCGGCGTGAAAATGCGCCTGAAACTTTGTATATCGCAGGCATTAATGGGAGTCGGATGCGAGGGAAGAACTAATGAAATGGTGCAAGTTCAGGTCCAGAGTAGATACAGTGTGGTTGCTGCATAACTACTTTTATGTCTATATATAGATGTTTTTATGTCGAGGATGTTCATAACTTCATATGTAAATCTCGTACAGGTTTGTGCACTGTAGAACACAGATGCTTGACTATTTCGAAGAAGATCATTCAGTAAAAACTACAAAATGATTTCAAATTCTAGGAATGAAAATGACATATATTATCCAAGAAACCACTCATCAGATGAAAATTCCATTGCACTTTCAAGTTAAAAGACACCTTATGACTTGCCCAATGGTTCCCTAAAAGAGTTTCTCAAAAAGGGATCATTTGCCAATTAAAAAACAGAAAGGGCCCCTCAAACTCATTATTATGCATGCTATCCCACAAGATTGTTGAAGTGGGAGACACGTCCCTTTGCTTTCATTCTATTTTCCTCAAGCACGCCTTCCCCATTTCATTTTCTTTTGAATTCAATTTCATCATCACTCCACGCTCCAGAATCATTTCTCCTGCCTTTTCTCATCTAATCCTAACACCCTCAAAAGTCATGTAATGTAATTCATTTGAAGGCAAGCATGCAAATAAAATAAATGAGTTAGATGGAATAGATAATTCATAGTGTCTGTCTTAGATCGAATCAAAAAATAAAGTAACACAATTGTTCGTCAAGTACGATGATCATCGATCAAGAGAGTTGAATTTAGTCTTCATTATCTAAGTTTTTGTCGAGCTTGGTGTTGGACCGCCTTCGTTATTTCACGTTGAACCATGACCCCCATCAATATTTCTTCTAGAATATTGATTTTAAATGTTATATTTTTATCATCGTCTTAATCAACTCGAGTTTTTCTAGGGCTATATTCTCCCAAATTGGACCCTAATTAAAAATTTCACAACTTGGCTGTGTCCACTCTGGGCCTGATTATCATGATTTTTTATTGTATTAACGCGTATGTGCCAATAAATTGATCATAACATTATCCGTGCTGGATCCGTCCGGAAAATAAAAATAGTTAAAATTTTTGGCATTTTTTGAATTTCGATTTAAAAAATACAGTTATTTGACTGATGTCCGTCCGAGCTGGACAAAATTTCTGAATGACCGCCCTAGCTGAACAAAGTTTCTGTATCCGTTAGTGCATGCACCCATAAAAAATACACATATTAGACCTTAAATCATATGAACAAATAGTGGAAAAATTGTATTAGCCTTTTCAGGTAACTTCGTTTCTCTTCCCTCGCGCCTAAAGCCAACATATGATTTAGTTACAACATTAAATAGAACCAAAACATAAAACTTCCTCTTTTTAGTCCACCTTTTCAGTCAAGAAGTCTCCTCAGATCAATCTAAAACCTCCACAGAAATCAAACTTACACTATTTTCGTGTTTGAGCCTGGAAATAGGACAAGTAATGGGCTTCTCCTTCTCTTTCACCTTGGTTTTTCTTTCATTTGCATCTCTATCGGCGCTTAAAACTCAAACTCAAGAAATAAAATCGGCCCGCCTTCTCGATCTTGTCATTAGGGATTACACTTTGAAATCATACAAAAAACACTTTAGGACAGGTAAACTACACCAGATCAAGTTACCAGCAAATCTCTCCGGCATAACAGTCGATACAGTGCGATTTCGTTGCGGTAGTCTTCAAAGGTATGGTGCCAAAATTAAAGAATTCCATCTGGGAGTAGGTGTAACTGTGCATCCTTGCATTGAAAGAGTTTTGATAGTTAGACAAAATCTTGGCTCTAACTGGTCATCCATATACTATGATAATTATGAGTTATCAGGTTATCGACTTATTTCGCCTGTTTTAGGCCTACTAGCATATAACATTGGTGATGGCATAAAATTTAGTACTCCATCTGAGCTCGGGATTCAGGCCGGGAAAAAACCGTTCACTATCGATTTCGGCAATAGTACAAGGCTCAATATCACATCAGGGATCATACCTTTATGTGTAAGTTTCGATCATGATGGTAAAGTGACACTGAGCAATCAAGCGTCGCCTAATACTTGTGTTGCAACAAGGCATGGTCATTTTGGACTGGTTGTCGAATCACCATTAATACCATTGAAAAAGAAGACTTTAAGCAAGTGGAAGATAACGATTGGAAGCACGATTGGGGCTGCATTAGGCGCGTTTCTTCTGAGTATGTTGCTGATCGCCATGTTTGTTAACGCAAAGAAGAAGGCAAGAATGGATGAACTTGAAAGGAGAGCGTACGAAGAAGAAGCTCTACAAGTTTCAATGGTTGGACATGTAAGTACTCATACTGCATCCAGTACTCGGACCATACCCAGAATTGAGCATGATGATGAGTATACATAGATCTCTCCCTTCTTGAATTATCATATCATTCTTTGTGTATTATTGATTAGTACAAGTGTAGGTTTTGGTTTTCTTAAGTTCACTTCTTAGAATGCAAAATTGATTTATTAAATTAATTGCACAGTTTTGCTGATCTGACCAATTTTTTTGTACCATTAACATAGTTTGAGAACGAGTATTTTTCTATTTTTTCTAGTGAGTTTATTATTCCGGGTGTTCGGAATTGTTTCGATGGATTTTTGTGAAGCGTGAATGACGAAATAGAATTATAATCAACTCTGGAGCATTGTTTGTTAAAGATTTTTTTTTAAAATTATTTTTTAAAGTCATTTTAAAATTTTAACCACACATTCTATTGCGAGTCTCGACCCACGATTTGTCACTACCTTCTATTACAAATTACTTTTAATGAAACTCAAACACATTCTTAAAGCCTGTTTGGTGTATGAATTTTTGTATGAATTTTGAGTTTTTGAGAGAAAGTGTAGTTGAAAAGTGATTGAAAAGTGTAAAGAGCGACGAGACTATAAAAATGTGTGGTTGAAAATGAATTTGAGAAAAATCTTTTAATTTTACTCAACAGACTCTTAATATCTTCGTTTATGAAAAATGAACAAACTTTAACTTATTTTTCTTTCTTATGAAAAGAAAATTAATTTACATTCTGCATCTTCAAACAACATGTTAAAAACAGATTAAAGTTTTGACATGTTTGATGAATGTAATTTACATTAATTTTGTGGTAGCGTGATTACAAAAGCAAACCCGATTAAAGTGAGACAAAATGATGAAGGTCTCTTTGCTTCTAAAACACTCATACATTTACCATAAATAAAACCCAAAAAATTAATTATTTCTAAATATATAAAATAAAATGAAAAACAGGAAATTTTTATATATTATGTCCTTGTTCAGCTCCCATTTTTTCAGCAATAATGTGATTTTGAATAGTATTTTTTGAAGAATGTGTGACTAAAAATGTTTGAAAGAAAAAATGTTAAGTTTGACTAAGATGGATGATTGAGATTAAATGTTAAATAAATTTGATTTTTAAAAAATGGGCCAAACAGGTCTTATATATTTACAAACAGTCAATGTATAAGTGTAAGTATCTCAAAAGTGACATGCAATTTTAACACCTACAAGTTAGGGTCGGTCCTGAATATAATCCACCTAAGCAAGAGGTTAGGGCCAAAAAATAAGTCTAGAAACCCTTTTTTTGTGGTAATTACATGTGAACCTGTTTCTATTTCCCCAATTTCACTTTTTCAGAATAAAGGTAATATATTCAGTTATCAGGTCTGATTATAATATTAATATTAATATTAATATTTATAAAACAATTACGACTGACCACAACCATATCCTTCTTTTGATACCTTTACCTTCTCCCTCTTCATTTCATTGCAAATCACAGCACTCTTCCCCTTTGTGCCTTTATCCCGTCGTTGTGAACATTGGGAAGTAGCATCGTCCACAGAGTGCTCTGATGTTGGCATCTACAGCGAAGATCGCCACTGCGTAGGGATGGTGGTGGATCTCACTGATTTTTTCTTTTTATTCTATTTTATCGGTAATTTTGGGGGTGATGGTAGTGCGGTCTGATTAGGGGTGAACACGGCTTGATTTGGACGATTTTTGACAAAATTTCAAATCAAATCATTTAAGGCGGGTTGTGGTTTTTTCAACCAATGCCAAACCATTTCATTTTGTAAACCAAACCAAACCAAACATTTTTTTGCGAGTTGGTGCGGTTTCAAACTGCGATTTACAAACGAAATAAATTGGCATTTTCTAAATAAGTTTAAGCATACATATTTGATTAGAATTTCGACTTAAAGCGTTGATACAAGTCAAAATAATATATTATATTATATCACTAACAGAGAACCAAAAAAATAAAAAAAAATACAAGATGAAGTATTAATTTTCACTTCTAATTAAGTAATGAAGCGAGATTCAGTCAGCAAGAAAACAAGTTGGGAAAACATATTTTAGAAGCGTGTATCGGCATCCAACTCCTCACCAAGAAAGCAAGTCTAAATCCTTTAGCAGCTTATCAATACATCAAAAATGTTATTTTTTACTCCATACATACATATATTTACTTATTTACATTGGTGGAATATAAGTTTCTGCTGCATTTTTTTAAAATTGAAAGTTGGCCTTTACTAGAGAAATCAATACAATATTACCACAATTTGCATCCTGGAAGTAATTGTAGTTAATTCATCTGCAATTTTAATAAGCTAAATGCTATAAAAATACAGATGAGTCATTTCATTATCGGGAAGACTAACAACTAAATCCTTTGACAGCTTATCACTACATAAAAAAATGTAATTTTTTCTTCCATACACATGTTTATTCATACTTACATTGGTGGAATATTATAAGTTTCTGCTGCATTTTTTTTTTTAAATTGAAAGTTCGCATTTATTTTTTATTTTTTATAATTTTTAAAATTTTAGTGTGTTGGCAGTTTGAAACTGCGGTTTTGAAAATTGAAACCTAAACAAAACCGTTTAAGGCGAGTTGAAATTTTTTCAAATCAAACTAAACTATTTCACATTTGAAATCAAATTAAACCAAACCATTTGTTGCTGTTTGGTTCAATTTTGCGGTTTGGCGATTTATTTGTTCACCCATAGGTCTGATTATGGTGGTGCAAAATTAATTTCGGGGATGATGGTGGTGTAAGGGGTGACTGTGGTGCAAATGAAATTACATTTGGTCGTTTTTGTGTTTGTTTGGGTAGTTGGCGATGATGGTTCAGTAGTGCCGTGGTCATTGTGATGCGTGACGTGATGAAGGTGGTGTTTCTGTAATGTACAACGATGTGGTGTGTGGAGATGGTTGTGCGATGTGGTGGTGGTGGGGGCAGTGGTGATGGTGCTTCGATGTGAGGCCATGGTATGGTGGTGGTGCAATGATTTCAGTTGCGATGGTGAGGTGGTGGTGCGATGGTTTCAATGGTGGCGGTGGTGAGATGACGATTGTTTGTTGCACGAGTCACATACTACATGTTCAAGTCATGAGTCACATGTTCAAACAACGGTCACATTTCTTGTATTCTAGTCTCATATTCAAATTGTCACTTATCACATATTCAAGTCACAGTTCTCATGTTCAAATCACAAATCACATGTTCAAGTCACGTGTCACGTATTAAAATCATAAGTCAAGTCACATATTCAAGTTATATGTCACATATTTAAGTCATAAGTCACATGTTTAAGACACTTGTCACAAGTTACAATTATATGTTTAAATCATGGGTCACATGTCATATTACATCGTCACGACGTCACATGTACAATTACCCAATCATAGCATGTTAGGTCACATAGGTCACAATTCATATGTTGCAAGTCACATGTCACATTACACCCAACACATATTCAATAGAAGTGGTGAAAGAGGAAATACGTAAGTTACAAATTTTATTTTTCATTGATCTTCACATTTTTTTTATATTTATATTTATATACATACACACATCAATTTCTCCGTGTGTATCCTCGAATGTGGTGGTAAGTCAGAGGAGACGATAACGATAGTTGTACGCCCGAGATGGGTGGTGGCAACGATTTGTCGAAATTCACAATGATGATGTGATGGTGACAATACAGTAGAGGCAGAGGCGGATGGGGGTGGTGGTGGTGGTGGAGGAGTTGGCGAAGACGATGATGCTGAGGAACTGAACATTTAATTTTATTTGAATTGTGTTGGGTGGGGCGAGAGGGATATTTTTTAATATATTAATTAATTATATTAGCACATGATTATTGGAGTTCTAAACTAGTTTATTTAGTTTTGAAATGTGTTATTGTAAAAACATTATTTGTGTATTTTTTCTCTCTTTTTTTTCAAAAATATGTATATTCTAGAAGAATAAATAGGGTCCAAAATAAAGTTTGGCTTAAGACCTCTAAAATGTCAAACCGGCCCGTAGAAGTCTATTTTTGATGTATAGAGATCCAAATTCACATATTTAAATAGTTGAGATTATTCTAGAGATTGATTTTTCAAGGATAAGAACTCAATATCACACTAATTTAAATGTTGAGAATCCGAATTTAATTTTTCCTTTTAATAAACCAACACTAACCAACTATCGAGATAGCCACGCACGAAAAAAAAGGTGAGAATTTCTTATGAGGAAAGTAAAGCAAAATAGCATGGTCAAATATTTAAACAGTTGATATTTATTATTATAAAAAGTTATAATAACAAATATCTTTGTTATTAGAATTTAGAAGAATAAAAGATGAACTACAAAGTCATCCAAGTCCTGTTAATTTTAAATTAGAATCGCAATCTGATCATTTTCTAATTTCTATTGATTCACATGAATGTCAGAAAACTAGGCATCAAAAATCTGTTAACCACACCAATTCTGAGAATTCAGATCATAAAATTGAAAAAATTCTCAATTTCTTTAATTATATCAAATAACAAATAAAAAGAACCAGTTGGAAAAATCCATTTTAATAATTTTTTTTAAAGTGTCACCTTGAAAAAGTGCAGCTTAAAAAAATTGTACATATGGCACCTAAGTTGTTTGAAAATCATTCATTTATTTCTATATTCATTTATATTTTTTGAGAAATGTGTCGACTTGAAAATCAAAACCTGAGATAAGATTTATTTATTAGAAAAAAATACAAGCAATATAAATAAGGAGGGGAACTTATTTGCCTTACATCCAATCAAATGCAAGTCATCAAAATATCTAAGCTTCTACATGAATGCAGTAAAGGAACTTCCTCCAATTTAGATTACAAAAATGCAGAAACGAAATAACGAATCTAAGTAAAATAGTAAGCTACAATGGGAATAAAGGTAAAAGAAATCAACAATGTCCATGTCTAATATTTCCAGTCAGCTTTGTAGCCTCCACAATCCTAAAGGTCTTCTCGAGGTATTCTAAGATAGCAAGCCAGTCTGCAACGCCATGTCCTTCTCTCCAAATGTGCCTGAATTGAACCTTAATATCCTTAGAATTAATGTAAATACTCTCCAATGTATATTGAACAACCCATGGGCCTTTATTGATCTGTTTGCATAGCAGCAAAGCTGCTATTCAATGGACAATTTAGTATAACATTTATAGTTTGATACCAGTATCCACTGCTTTCAATTCGGCTTCAAATATAGAGAACTCCCCGTAAAATTCATGAAAGACCATCCTTGTTTCAGATAACACATCCTCCAGCAGCTTGTTCATCCTTTTCCAATGTCCCATCAATGTTAAGCTTCAGCCATTCACCCTGAGGTGTTTTCCAAGTGACAACAATAGGAATAAATTTCTTAGTGCTAATGGCATATTTCCCAAGGAGTTAGCCAGGTAATGAACTCTGGATATAATTCTTCTAGCATTCATTTTGATCCCCTTGTGCTTAGCAGGATTTCTCTTAATCCATGAGAACCACCAGATAATAAGGGGCAAGATAGATGCTTTGGTTCCAGGTTTGGATTGTAGATTAACAATCCAATGTATGTATAAAGACGTGGGATGTGAGTGGCTCCAAACTTCTCTGGTAATTTTCCCATTAATGAATACATGATTCAAAGTCTCCAAGTTGTGACAGCATTGACATTTTGAAGCCATATGGATTACGAATTTAGATTTGATAATTTCATCAACTGGGATCCACTTATTCCATATCCTCCATATTAGCATAGAAATTTTAGTAGGAACCTTGTTGTTCCAAACATGTTTGAGGGTTAACTGAATAGTCAGTAGTGTGCTTAGGTCTAATCAAATCAACACAACTCTTATTAGAGAATATACAATTTGAACTGAGCTTCCAATATAGAGCATCGACCTTGGAGGAAATAGGAACTTCAATAATTTCTTTGATAAGAGTCTCAGATAGGTCATTTGTTAACTTGGTACTGTAGTATCTCAAATCAGTCAAGTATTCATAGATGAACTTCTTGGTAGAAATCATATTACACATATGATCTATAGGTCCAGTGCTTAGCCAATGTTCATGAAGGAAGTTGATTTTACCTTCTCCAAATTTCCAGGCTAAAAACTACAAGAATAGGGACAAATAGGGGCGACGTTTGTTGTCTCTATAGGCTCAAAAGTTTCCCCTATAGATCTATAGGGGCGACTAAGTTTCCTCTAATGTGTTCCCCCCCAATAGCCTCATGGTTGTTGATCTATAAGGGCGATATATGCCACCCTATAGACTATGATACATATAGGGACGACAATGTCGTCCTAGATTCCTTATCTTATTTTTCACGTTTTTGGATATATAAAAGCAACATTGTAGCTCCAATAATGTCGTCACTATTTTTTTAAACCTATGGGGACAACATAAGTCGCCCCTACACACACACACACACAATGCATAATTCAAAAAGTATTTTACAATGAATAATTAAAAATAGTGCTACTAGTCCCCCCAAACTATCGAGGCCATCCTCATCATCATCGTTGTCAGGCACATCATTTGCTTCTTCAGCATTTCGAGTTAGTCGAGCGATAGTCATATCCAACTGACGAATCCTGGCATCATATGTCGTAAATCGAGGATCGCCTGTACTAGTAGATCCTTGTGGGGCATGCGATAATGTTCTAGCAATGGAGTCAACAGGATAGTCGTGCCATTCGGGATCCATCCAATACCACTTTCAAGTCTACGTCGCGACCCAAGGACCTCTCTATCGATTGCACGCTCGTTTATAGGAGTGGAGGAACACTAAGTCTGCTGAGTTTCCCGCACCTCGCAAAAGTGATCTTGGGATTTTGAAGAAAATAAGTTATTAAAATGTACTAACTAAACAGAAAAAAGTTAGGAAAGTGTGAAATTTATGTGTTTTTATTTACGTAGTCAACCGCTGCATTTGTGTTCACCCAATTGTCGGACTTGAATGTGTAGAATTCTTTGAAACAATCAATTGGGCTTGGCAATTGCTTAGCTGGGGGTCAATCTACAAGAATTTAAATGCACAAGTTAATAAAAGAGTTCATAAGTACAAACTTGTAATAGAAAATAATATTACCTTCTTGTAACATGTGGTGGAAAAGCTCTTCGAGCCTTGCACACTGGGTATTTGGCATGACTTCGATTGACTATATTTTTTTTAGACCGAGCACATATATGAATATAGAAATTGAAAGTTATGTAAATGTAATATACTATGAATATTAACTTGACTTTTGAAAACATATTATACGTACAGTGAAAGCTGGACTTGTGGAACAAGACAAAACATCTCTACCACTGCTCGACAGATAGCTGGCCTAATGGAAGACTTGGGCCGTACGCCTTACAATGCTTATGTACATCAATTTTGTATTCTCTATAACGATCGCTCGCCTAGCGATCGAGCACCTATGGCCATCTCGTATTCAACATCTTATTGTTTTCCCCGAATGTCAAAATAAGTCCGAAAGTCAAGAAATATTAAAACATGTATTAATTATTGAAAATAAGCATAAATTTAAATGTACATAAATGAATTATAATAACTTACTTTAGTCATCGCCCTTATTCAATCTTGATCCTCTTTAAGAACCTTTCCCAAATCTCTATAGCAGGGGACTACGTTGAACATCACCTGATTCCCGATTAAAAGTGTGCAGTACTTTTGATTAGGCCCTACGGGTTGCCACGTCCCGTTGATGTAGTCGAAGTCAATTAAAAGTGATTTCATCCCATTTTCTCATCATTTATTCTCCATATTTTGACTTGTGGAGATACTTCGCCTCTTTCTAGGTGGCGCTGGAAAAAAAAGAGAGATCTAAAAAGATTGTACAATGGGATGAAACCTAAAAGAGATTTAAATAAAGTATTACTGATCTCGCAAGACCCCGCCAGTGTGTGGGCCAGCTCACGGGGAGGATCGCTTGCACCATCCCCACCATGAGACATGACATCAGTCATTTCTACTACAATTGTAATTAGTTAATGAAACAATATAGATTATCTACTCTAGTAAATAAAATTTAGGGGGGATCCCAATATAAAGTCTTGTTATTCTTTGGCCTTAAAATTAAGGAGGGATTCCAGGTGCAACTAATTTTGTGACAATTCTCAAATCCGTATTTGCTAACACATTTGGGAAAAGCCTCTTCAAAAACCACATTATTCTGCACTACTCATGGAACTCAAATCGAAAAATCCTGGCTTGAATCAAAATCAATAGACATGAAGGACACAAAAAAATTATCATTAAAAGAGACCCCAAACTCAATATTCTTGTTCCTCATCATACCCAAAATCAATACACATGAAGGACACCAAAAATTTCTCACTCATAGAGACCCCCACAAACTTAATATTCTTCTTCCTCATCAAACCTAAGAATCAAATCGGGTCAACTAAGTTCAAATCACACTGCAAATATAAGAAATTCCATAAACCAAAAAAAAATGATTTTCCCCCCTCGTTTTGACTAGTGTAAGATATACACATAAACTACCCAAGAAAAGGCAAACAAGTCTTCAAAGGAGAGGCAAAGTCAACTAAAATTAATAGCTAACATTAAATACATATCTTTAAACGAAAGAGGGAGAGATGCCCGAGAATAGTATCAAAGCCCAATTAGTTGGGCCGGAATTGGGTTGGTCCAAGTCCATTATCTCTACCCTAATTAGGTTTATCATAAATAAGTACTAGATAAGTTGTAAGACAATTAGGGCTTTGAGTATTCTTTTGGTTGCTAGCACAATCTTTTCCAGGTCCTAACTTGTTGTGTGTGAATTACTGTCAGAGGCTAGACGATTGGATAGCTGTGGTGACAAGATTCCTACATCTTGTGTCAGATTTTAGATTCACGAGATTCATCAAAGTTACAATTCTTAACACAGATTATATCTAAGTGTAATGTTGATTCGGGCTATGCAGTACAAGAAATTTACATTTCACATAAAAATTAAATTTGTAGGGAAAGGTACTTATTTGTGGGGAAAGACTTTTCGAGACAAAGAAAAATTTGTAACGCAAACATCGTGGGGGAAATGTATTAGAAGACAAAGATCGAAATTTCGTGAACTAAAGTCTCTTCCTACAAATCCTTTGGAGACAAATAAAATTTTTGGCCGAAGTTATTTCCCCACAAAATTATTCATACTAAAGTTAGTTTGACCTACAATATAGCTTTTGTAGACACAAGATAAAAATAGAATCGTACATTTCCCAACAAAACTATTTTGTGTTCAAAAAGATTTGTAGGCTTAGTCCTACATTTCCCTACCAAAAAAAACTTGTGGAGGAGCATATTTGTGGGCAAGATATATTGTTTATCCCAATATAATTTAATTTGTAGGGAGAAATTAAATGCTTTTAAATTATTTATTTATTTTTATTTATGTTGACATCGAAAATTGATTAAGATACGCGTCATTTTCTATTCAACTTACACGAGATGGACTTAGTATCGAATGTACTAAATATTGTGAAAGTGGCAAATAAATGGTTTCTTTTTGTGAGAGAATTTGAGAGAGTTTCTCCTCCCAGATTTTGCATGCATTACAAAATATATAAACCCTCTATTTATAGACAATTATTAGGGTTTACTGTAGTTAAATAGATATTTTCACATTTATCTATACAAATCATGATTATTACGTGTTGAAGAAAGATTAACCATGCTTTGGTGGGCCCATTGGCCCGCAATCTTCAGAAATGTGCAAGGATGGCGCCGTTATTTGCAGGGATATTTTCTGAGTTTTAGGGGCTCTAGGTGATCCACTTGCCCACTTGTGTTGGAGAAGATAACCGTGCTTAATAGTAGGACTAAAGTAGCATGCGTGTGTAGTGATGTCGATATTTTACCGACCTTATGAATTTTCTTTCGGGCGACAAGACATTTTAGGCCGTAGGTCGCAAACTTCGGACTCATGTGGAGATCATCTGTGAATATTTTAGGCCTGATATGGCCCAGGCTCCATATTATAGCAGATCAACAATGTCGGCCCAATCCATAACATAAATGAAAACCGTACTGGGCCTTGGTGTTATTTTATATATTAACAATTTATATTATATAGTTTTATTATAATTATTGAAAATAAAACAAAGATGCAAAAAAAAAAAAAAAAAAAAAAAAAGTAAATTACACTAATTAAACATTTAATTAATGTCAATCAATATTTGAACATAAAATAATAATGTACCAAAGTATAAATAAAAATCATCCAATATAGTTAGCAAACATTCTTTCTAACTTTTTCTATCTCATATTTAAAGGAAAAAAAAATCTTTCATCATTATAAATTAGATATGTTACTCATCGTCATCGAAGTAATCCTCCTCATCAATGTTGTTCTCTTCATCCACAATATCATCATTTTTCTCATTAGTATCATCATCTACTGATAATGGAGTAAATGGTGGTAGAACAACGCCAGGAACATAACTACAAAGTTGTTGTATAGAGTTGTACCAAGTCTACAATGTAGAATTAAATTGATTCCCAACAACCTACAAATTTTTTTTTACATAATTTGCCCTATCTCAATTCAAGCAGCATCAGCTGTTTTTTGAGCAGCGCGTTCTTCTTTCAACTCCTTCTCCATACGACCCACATTGGAAGAACTCCCAATATCTCGAAGACAACCATCTTCGAATCAACGAATTTGATTTTCGGGCTTCACACCTAAAACATACGTCATAATTTTAAGTCCTGCATCTGAATCATCAACAGGGATCTGCTCCAAAGGAGTATCCTTTGGAAGTTGTTACTCCTTTGCCCTTTCTGTAAGATATTTATCAGCTTCAGCAAGCATCTCATCCTACAAAAATTAAAAGATTCCGTGAAACATTATATAAGCAATAAGGAGAGAAATGTAAGATGCACATAAATATTTGGAAAAAAAAAATCCATATATACTGCAAGATAATTTTGCTTTTTTACTGTTATAGACATATAGTACTACAATACTAGTATGGATGGAAAAAAATTCAAAGTTCAATTCAATTCAATCCTGAAATAATTTCATATGCTCTATTGCCAACTAACTTTAAACTAATTTCAGACTTTTCACATGTTTAAAATAACCAGCATGATGAAATTAAACAAAAATTATAAAGTAGGACTTTCTTACATGTTGAGCCTTAGCTGCACTATCAGTCCAACACTTATTCTTTCCCGCATAAGCGAACTCAAAGGTGTCTACTTCTGAAAATTTCGAACCATCCTAATATTGAAAAAAATGGTGTTTCCATCACATTAAACTAATTAAGTATATGTTATAATATAATATTCATTGCCTCTGTCATCTCTTCCACTATGTATGAGAGAGGACGCGAACCAGTACGATGATTGTACCTCTTCTTTGATCGGTTCTCTATGTTTTCCAATGATGCCTTTTGTTAAGGGATAATATAGATATTACATAACAAAATGAAGAGCAAATGCAACTAAAAGAGAGTATATAAATACCTTAAACTTCTCAGAGTTGAAATGATTACACAGTTCCACCCACTGATCTACACTCTTATCAAGCATCTCCAAAGGGGGGTTGGCTAAGGCATCCTCATGTGTCTTGTGCAACTTATAGTATGTACTCAACTCAGCTATGAACTCTCTCCAATTGTATAGTCTACTAACATAATTTTCCAATCTCGAGTCTTTCAAATCTATCTCGAAGTTCTTCTTGAATTGACATTATTAAAAGGAAACAAAATGACAAAAAGAAATGACTAATGTGATTTTGAGTGATTCACATATAAGTTTCACTTAGGTATTGATTTCACACAAAAAAAAAATTAAAAATAGACAAAAGTCAATAATCAAGTACCTTATACACCCACATATATGATTACTGTAATCTCATCTATAAGGTCCTTCTTCCCACTTGGAGGAATGACCCACCAATATCCCGTATTCATCGGGCAATGTGATCGAATGATGGCTCCAATATCATGAACTAGCAAACTATGAACTCTAGAACATGTTGCTCGTCTGCTCAATGGGTTGTATAAAACTAGAATTTTTTCTCGAGTCGTACGCACAATACGAGAAGTCTTAATTTGTTTACATGCCCCTCGAGTATGAGTATCATCAGGAGTCCATGGCAAGTGTCCAACATCTGCCTATTCAAAACCAATAACATTAACTCCTCAAACACAAATTTGGTACTTCATTTGGTACAAAAATTAACTATTAAAAAAATATGCGTCCTAACTCCAGCCCCTTCTATTTCATCATCCAACGGTTTCTGACAAAATAAATAATAATGTGGTTCAGTGAGTACGCTGATCATTCCGTATATATTTGTACATAAAGAACTTACCAAAACGATAGGATTTAATCTGTTGTACCAGAAAATAAAAGAAAAATAGAAATTAGCTTATCAAATGAAGTTATTGAGATGCAACATTACTAATAGTGGGGCATGCTATATATTTTCTTGCAGAAAGTTCCAAAAGGAAGGAAAGAGAGTGCAAGAAGGCTAAATCTTGGAGTAAATGTTAATTTGTATCTTTTAAGTGATACCTAAAATCACCCAAATAGAACTATATCTATTATTGAGAATATCAGTCCAAGTTTAAACATAGAATCCCTCAAAAAATAAAAATAAAAAATATAATGTTACTATTTACAAGGCAATTACGTTTCACAATACAGTCAACAAAAACCTCATTAACAGAACAAGTATAAAAATAACAATCCCAAAGGACCATAACCAAAATCTAACCACGTCAACAACATCTATATTGCTTATTGTAGATTCGGAATAAAAATTAAAAAATTGCATAGTACTTGGACTTTTTTTACCACCTTGCTGACGATGGACAACACTTATAGGATGAGAATTTGGCTCATCAAGAATATCCCTAGAGGTAGCATTTTGTGCACTTGGATTAGGAAGAGTCTTCACCGATGTCTCGGTGTGTGTAGTAGCAAAAATAGCCTTAATTGACGGATCAGAGCAAGTGGATATAGTTTCAATGGTTGATTGAGTCCCAATTTTGCGGTTGGATGGTAGAGAAGTGTTGAAGGATTGAGATGACTAAAACATAGGAGGTACGAATCTATTGGTTTGCAATGATTGTCGCAACAAAAGAGGAGGTACAAACCTATTAGTGGATATGGCAAGTCGTGACGTCTGAGGTAGCGAAGGCACATCCGTATTAATCATTCGAGACATCTTAGGGGTTGGAGGTACATGTGAATTGTTAAGGCGTTTCTTGTGAGAAATTAGATGTTTATGCACAAAAATCAAGTAACAATTAGATTATAAACAATAAAACCAAGTAATAATCAGATTATATATCAAGTAATAATTCCAAAGAAATTTCGGCAGAGCCTCCCTTATAAATTGGACTCAGCTAACCTGTCTAAAGATATCACAACTATATTAAAACATAAAAACACAACTCATTCAACATTCTACCATAACCAATCGATTCTAATAAATCCTCAGCTCCACGAGAATAGAAATTTAAATCCATAAATCCCAACTGATTAAAAGAGAGAAAATATGACTATTAATGAAAACATCACGACATCCATTTTTTGAACTACTCCCCACCCCCACCCCCGCTTTAGGGTCGTTTCAATAAAACACTTGTTTGCCATTGTTGCATAAAGTTCTTTTTGTGCTTCCTTTAATAACCTTGTCTCATTGTCTCCTAATGTATCATCATTAAGAAACTCATCAGCTTCTTCTCAAACACTATGCTCACAATAGTGCAAGGAAAATGGATATGTATCTTTGATTATCTCCATTACTTGATCATTATTACAATCCATATCATCATTCGAACTCGTAACAAAAGACAAGTTAGCATTGGAAGAAGTTGACACGTTTCCCAATCGTTCACCATGGCATGTCCATTTAGTATAGTTATATGACATCCCATGCATGATCAAGTGTTGTTGAATTACACTAATTGACCTCTAAAGGCAGTTGTTGCACTTCTGGCATGAGAATTCGAAATGACCTCAACGATTGACATGGTTCCTTGCAACTCTTAAACCCCTCAATTCCTGATAAATATTCAGCACTAGTTCTATTAGGATTACACATCCAATTTCGAATCATAGTACAGTTGATATAGTTAAACCTAAAATCGATATATAAAACGTGAGTTGACATATAAAACACATGAATTTATTTCAACATAACATAAATATGACATAAATATTAATCTATGAAATTTATACTAGTAAGCTAGTTATAAATCTCCTAAGTGTATGATATTATTTACATAAATCTTCTTATTAATATATGAAATTTGCACAAGAGGTTCAAAATTCTTAGTTGATGATATTATTTACATAAAATTAAATAAGCTGAACTAAGTAGCTAGTTATAAATCCGCATACACATAGGCACATTAAAGCATTCACGAAAGTAAAACCTTTTAATAATACGATGAAACATTTGTATAGAGATTACTATCATCATAAACTTAATGTGCATTACGTGAATATACGAACTTACCTTGTTTCAATTTGAATTGAAGGAAGCTCTGTAGTCCAAAACTCTTTCCACTGTCCCAAAAAAATATTAAATTTAATAATAAAATCTTTTCATTCAATTGAGGAAAAATACAATAACAAATCAAGGAAACAACTTCTTTTCCTAAATAACGAAGTTGATTTGGAAGATAATGCATCACTATTGAGAAAACAAATAACTAACAACCTATGAAGCCATTGATGAATGTTATACATAGACTGGGTATTTCCCACCTCATTTTAGAATAAAAGTATTTTCCTTTTAAATCAGCAAACCATAAGATAAGAGAATGAGTTTATTCACAAATGACAACAAACATTAATCAATTTCTGAAAAATCAAAAACTCGAAACTTGAAGAATCTTGAATGCAAATTACTGTATTTTATAATAAAAAATTAGGTATTAAAAAGAAATACAAAGGCTCCTTTTATAAGATAAGAATCCAAAATTCCTAATTAGATCAAAATAGAAGACTAAATATGAAAAAGAAGCAAATAAAACTAGGGAACTTGTTAAAGCAAAACTAGGAAACTAATTATAGATAAACTTATGAGCTAAAATTGAGGCCATTCCCATTGGATTTTAGAAAATCCAGTGGTGCCAATTATAGCGATCGGCATCATTCTAGAACTCCTCGTACTTGACAACATATTAAATTTCAGCCCGATCCAACGGTCGAATCAAAAGTTATGCACATTTCAAAATTGATTGACGGAATATGTCATACATCAAATCAAAAAACAAGTTTCACCAAAATTGATCAACGGAATATATCATACATCAAAGTTAGACTAAATTTTGACTCTTTTTTTTGGGACTAGAAAAAAATTTGAGGATTTTTCTCTATTCACGATATTTTCCTGGAAAAATATACATGTTTGTGAACACGAATCCTCTAACTTCGGAATTTTTTGAGCCAAATGTTAGCCCTATGAATCCTCATTTTTATGGGAATTTGGTAGGATAAATGTAAATTTGTTGTAGACGGAGTTAGAGGGGGGCGACCCCCCCAACATTGTTCGCCGGTCCACTATTCTTAGTTAATTTGTAATGTATTTTTTAGTATCGACCCCGCAAAATTTTTGACCCGCCCTCGCAAAATTTTTAAATTTTTTTTAATTGATAAATATTGACCCAATAACTTAAACTTTAAAATTCAACAATACAAAAGTCTTAAAACAAGGTTGCGTAATAGAATGGAAAATAATTTTTTGTCCAGTACCATGCTTGTATATATAGAGAAGGAGATTGTTGATACATTTCCATTAGATTCTCTTATTGATGAGTTTGAAATGATGAGAATAAGGAGAGACCAATTCCAGATGTCCAAATCATTTCGACCATCTCTTATATAGATGGGCATTTTACTTTTTGTCTTTTTTATATTCATCTAACGTTCATGTTTTCAATTTGTATAGCATTAGATACATAGATGTACAAATTATTTTTGTATCGACAAATTGATTGTCTTTTTGGTAAGTAAATCTAACTTGCCTATGTTGGTACTCAAAATCGTTATTTTCAATGCTCTTAGTTAAAAAATAAAAAATAAAAATTGGGGGCTCCGCCCCCAAACTCCTGGGAGGGGGGCCTGTCCTCCTCTACCCCTCGTATTTTCGCCCCGCAAGATTTGAATCCTGGATACGTCCCTGGTTATAGATATACATGCTCGATAAAATTGTTGTCTGGAATAGTTCACTTGTTCGTGAGCTCGAATCATTTCAATTTGAGAATTTAGGAGTCAAATCATATCCCTACGAAATTTAGTTTTTTTATGGAAAAATAAAATTCCGCCTACAAATCTAATTTCATAGGCATATAAATTTTTATTTAAGTATAAATATTTTTGGAGCTAAATTCTTATCTATACAAAAACTCGTTTTGTAAGAACAAATAGACTCTGCGTACAAAATAAATTTGTATGTGAAAATTTTGTAGTTTAAGTATAAATATTTTTGGAGCAAAATTCTTATCCCTACAAAAAATCATTTTGTAGGAACAAATACACTCTGCATACAAATAAAATTTGTATGCGAAAAATTTTGTAATTTAAGTACGAATATTTTTGGAACCAAATTTTTATCCCTACAAAAACTCGTTTAGTAGGAAAAAAGTAGTCTCTGCATACAAATTTCATTTTATATGCGAAAATTTTATAGTATAAGACCAATTTTCTTGTAGTGATGGTTTTGAGTCTTTTGATTTCCGCTGTTCATGTATGACCCGAAACTTTACAGTGGTATCGGAGCCTACTTTGTTACTTGTTAAAGTTTGTTAGTACTTTGATGAATTCAATGTGATTGAAATTATTTTCTTGTTTCTAACTTTTGAGAAAATTAATTTTTCGTGTCTAAATTTGATTTTGAAAGAAAAATTAATTTTTTGGTCGAAAAGTGGTGGGAACAAAGTTGGTGACGCCGCCATGCGGTGACAAACATAGGCCCCTGAGATCTGTAGCGGCTCTTATTGTAACTGCTGCAGCGGCATACACTGCCATTGAAGTTGCAAGTATGAGGATTTTGGAGACGGGAGCCTCTAATGCAATTTAAGGAAAGTAAGGAATGACATTATTGAAAAATCACTAAAAGTTCAAACATTTAAAAAAAAAAAAAAAAAAAAAAATACAGTAAATTGTCATCAATGTTCAATTGAACAATCAAATTCTCAACACATATCAATTTGAGTACATCATACTTATAATTATATACAAAAGCACATAAAAAATGAAAATTTTCCATTGTGTAATTCATTGAATCTGTGTTTGGGGAACGTAAATATATAGGTGTAGTTTTTTTTAAAAAAAATAAATAAAATAAAATTAAGTGAGTGTATGAGAAAGAGATGGCATATACAAACCTGAAAATGCTAAACACTGACAATGGAAATGCATCTATGGATTCAACTACAACAATATCAATTATCTCAAATTTAGCATAAATAAACTTGAAATAGATATTCGTTCTTAGACTTAGCTTCAAGATACCTTCAATTACGCAATGGTAGAATTTTTATTTTTCAATGCTTGTGTACGTGATTACAAGTTCATATGAACTAAGAATGTGATGTTTAATTTAACAGTGATGGCGGTGTATTGTATTTTTTTAAAAATTTTGTAATTTTTAGTGATACTTCAATAATGTTATTCCTTACTTTCACCATATTATCATGTGAAAATGCACACAGGTCAGCTACAAGGAAAAATTGATGGTTATGTCATAATGAATGTAATTTGTTAATAAACGAAATGTTAGAGATGTTTGCCGCAAAAAATCAAAGATTGAGGACTAAATTTGCAATTAACCTTTCTTTTTTGATTTTTTTTGTGAATTTATCATTTTGCCCTTCACTTTTGTCAATATGGGACTAATGATGATAATAAACGATACGTTGGGGATGTATCGTGCCAAAAGTCAAAGGTTTAAATGTATTTGTAACTTTTTTGATAGCTTGAGAACTAAATCTGCATTTAATCCAATCTTCAAAGATAATTTTAGTCCAACAATTGTATTAGTGTGCATGCTATAAATGATGGAATAATATTTAGTCGCAATTTGTATATATTTTTTCTTTTGTTTATTTAAAATAAAGGCTTCTTTTTTAACTTGTCGTAAAAAAATGATGAGATAATTAATGAAAGGCCGGTTAGAATAGAAATGACATGAGAATAATTAGAGTCATAAATTTAATAATGAGTAAAATTATGAATCTTTTATGCAATTAAATTGTAGTGCACTTGTAAAAAATTATCGAGTGTTTTCTCAAAGATTGTTCTATTATGGAGTCTCATTTGGCTTCATATTATATTTAAAATTGTGATTAAATGGTTAGATTATATTTTTCTTTTTCTTTTTCCTTTCAATTCTTTTCCAGATTGTTTATGCGCATAGAGCATTACTTTTATATGAGGAGAGAAATATATTTTAACTCAATTGAAAGAAAATATGATTTTGTTTCCATCTATTCGCATTATTCATAAATACATAGTTGACTTGTATCTCCTCAATCCTTCATAGAAATTTAGTTGATCGTAGGTGAAAATTGATATAATTTATCTTGAGAGAACGCGTAAATCGTAAAGATTATTGATTGTTACATATTTGACTATGGAAGAAAATCTGAAAAAAAAATAAAATACTATTTCCAACTTTGGGCTTGTTAGGGCCGCCTAATTAATTGGGAAAAAGAAAAATAACACCAAATTTAATTTACAAAATTTTTCATACAATTTTTAACCATACGCATTTTCTATCTTCAATTTTTAATCACATAGCTTACCTAGAAAACACAAATAAATCAACAAAATAATTTCAATTCTATTTATTTTCAGCAAAAGGCCATTAGTGAAATGAAAATAACAACTCTTCACAAGATACATCAAATAATAATAATAATTATTAGATATACATTATCTAATTTTATCTTTATCATTTTTTGATATTTTCTAACAACTAAAATAAACGGGTAATTGAGGAGGGTTATATGGGTTTACAATTGGTAGATTAAGGGTTCTAGTACTTTTTGTGATTTAATTAATTCTACGAATTTGCGTCCTCTCTCTTTTTTTTTTTTTTTTTTTTTTTTTTTTAGCATTACAAAGGGGGGAACCGAGGGGTGGGGTGGGGTGTGACTCGAACCCTAAACCAAGTCTGGTGCCTTTGTACCACTAGACTAAGCCCCCTTGGTCGCGTCCTCATTTTTTATTGCTTATTTTCATGGATAAGTAGCTATAGTTAAAATCAAAACAAAAAATTGACTGTGAATATTTAATTAAAGTAAAATACATAAATAATGATATTTGTGAGTTTGACATTCTACTTTTCATTATGTTACTTGTTACGACCCTTTCATGACTTCGGTATTCGGACATATTATCAACAATAGTGCATTATGTTTAATGTGAACATGCATAAACAAATGGCACCTTTTTAATGGAATTGATTTTGAAATTGTAAGCATCTTCTTCTTCTTCTTCCATTTTTTTTTTCATAACTGGTTTTCCCAATTTATGCGAAACAAGTTCACAATATGTAAAAGGTTTGAAGTAACTCCTTCTTAGGAAGTCCCCCATTCCAATTGATATAGCTAATGCATCACAATATGTAAAACGTTTCAACTAACTCCTCCTTAGGAAGTCCCCAATTCCAATTGATATAGCTAACGTGTTAAAGGTGGAGGACTGCAACGTTTTCCTAATGTGCAATTTGTGGTCGGCATGATTTGGATGCAACCCACATTTAGCAGCAGCTGGTCCAACGTTGCCGGGTGTCAACGGGGCGGAGCGCAACCACAATATATATATAAATCATGTTGATGTAGGACCATAAGCATAAGCTGAGACCCAAAATGATTGAAAGATGGAATCAAAACTATTATTGAGACCTTGTTTGAGACCTATTATTTGGATTGATAAATTTTAGAATAATTATTTTTTTAAAAATGTGTGGCTAAAAATAGAGGAAAGTTTTCGATTTACGGGTAAAATTATATTATTGGAGAATGTGTGATTCAAAATGAGGTTTAAAAAATAAGTTCTGAAAAATAAGTATCAAACAAGGGGTAAATCCACGTCAGATTACCATAATTGTATATCACGTTGTCCCATTCATGCATAAGAGAAACTATAGACTAGACTTATTCCTGAAAGTCGAGTAATCGATATGGGGCAATAAGTCCCCTCAACCATGAGAGCAGTAATGCGAGCTTAGGCTTAAACTGCCGCATAAGCATTGATTGAAAAAAAAATCACCTAAAATTATTAATCTATATACCCTATTAAAATTAAGGTTTGGTAATTATTAAGTTTAATTTTCAAGGAGGGATAAATGAGGGGAAAAAGAGGAAGAAGAAATACAATATAAATAAGTTAACCGTTGTCCTCAGAGACTTCACTCTTTCAACACTTTAGACTTTGCTTTCGAGCCTAATTGTACACTTATTTTTATATGTAGCAAAACGGTTGTTTTTTATAGATTTTTTATATTATGGATATCTAAATTGAATGGTAAAGAATGAGTATATCAGCAAAATTAAAGGAGATTTAGTCACTGTTTGGTAAATTTATTTATAAACAAATTTATAAAAGATTCATTTTCTTATACCACTTTTTAACAATGCATGTTTTCCAAAATCACTTTTCAGCCATATATTTTACCTCGAAAATATCATTCTTTGTTTATAAATAAAAAAATCTTGCCAAATAGAGGCTTTAAAGAAACATTTTTCTCATGCCTTGACTGCATGATATGATATCACTAATTTTCTATCTGTTCTTTCAATAATGATACCGTGTTTGGTACAAATTAAAAGATTTTAATTTAAATCAAATTGAACAATTAATTCAATCACATATTTCATGGGATTCACAAATTTTAACACACATGATGAAATTCGAAGCGCGGAAGAAACGCCGGAAAGTTCAGAACCCAGGTTGTGGATGGATGGTGGAATCATGACCCAATATTCACGAGGCGATGGCTCGACGATGCAGAATAAAGAACCACGACTTTCGAAACGCCACAAGGAATCGTCCAATCTCCTTGATAAATCTCTAATTTGAACGCCACAAATATTCTAGCAAATATTTGATAAGTTTGATATTTGAACACCACAAGAAATATTCTTGATAAGTTCGAAAAAATATAGGAATCCACCTATAACTTTTATTGAATCCTCAATAAAAATTGTTTATATCAAAATCAAGTATGAATTACAATGAATGGAAAAAGCGTATAAATAAGCAAACAAAAACCCTAACCACTAATTGACTCAAAATAGAATCCTAATTAAACTAAAATAGCTAAAATAACTAAAATTTGGAAAAAAGGAAATAAAATAATCAAGATCCTGCGAAATTTGATCTGCTCCTTAGGTACGGCCGTAAATACCAAAATTGATCATTTTTGCTCCAATTTGGCTTGAATTGTAGATTTTTCCGTCAAGCCTGCTATGACTCCGATTGTCGAGAGTCCGGAACACATCAACATATTTCATCAAATTTTATTAAAATTTACTAAAAATTTTATTTTAATCTCTATCTAATATGAATTCAAATAATTTTGCACCAGTAAAATATTTTGGAAAACAATTAGGATGTGTTTGATAGAAAAGATGGAAAATAGATGGTAGGAAAATATTTTCTAGGAATTGATTTGGCTGGAAATTATTTTCCTGGAAAATGATAATTGGAAGTGTTTGATTAGATTAATTTTTCAGGTGAAAAAGTGAGAGATTTTCCTAATTTTGTTGTTTGATTGATATTATTTTCCATGGCAAATAATCAAAATTTAACTATTTTAATAAAAAAAAAAATTAATTTTTCACTCATTTGTACTTGATAATAATAATAATGTTAATTTCTGGAAAAAAAAAATAAGTCAATTAACAATAATAAAAATGATCAAACGTGACGCAAAAGGATTTTCCACCTTAGCTGGAAAATATTTTCTCAACAAATAGGTAAGAAAATATTTTCAACGCAAATGAGTTAGTTCTGCTTTAAATTGTTGTACCTAAAAAAATATTTTTCAATGCAAATTTTGACAATCAAACACCCAATAAATACAAAAACTGAAAAATATTTTTCATGAATTGACATTTTCCTGGAAAATAAGGGTGTATCAAATACACCCTTAATGAACATAGAAGACGACATTGAACAAACTACCCTATCCGCATTTGTTTCCATAGTCCACACGCCAAATAATACGCGTCTGAATTGATTTGGTTCACACAAATATTATTGACTAATGTTAGCGCTACTGATGTTTAAAATTTTAAATAGCGATCTATAGTCTATTTGACGTTTATTGTATGAAATGAGAGACGGAATTAAATAAATTATGTAATTTCATTATTATTCAATACAATTAAGTATATGACTGAGTCAATTTGATTCGCACAAATATTATTAAGAGGTGAACAGACGTACATCTTAATTTTGAATTATAGAAATACGTGGTTGGGAAATTATTTATATTTTATAGTTATACCATATTATCAAATAATTCATAAAAAGTTTCCCAACTTGTATTTACATTTAGGGATGGCAAAATGACTTGTCGACTCGGGCCGTTCGGGCTCGGCTCGAAAAAAGTTCGAGCAAAGCTCGGCTCGCGGCTCGAGATTTCGAGCCAAAGCTCGAGCCGAGCTTTTTTTTGAGAGACGGGTTTTTGGCTCGGCTCGGTTCGAGCCAAAAAAAAGCCCGTTAAAAAATCTTAATGGGAGCTTAAATAATGAATTTCGACCACGAGTTCAGCTCAACTTGTTATATATACACATTTTCAATAAAAATTTTATGAGTTTTTGCTATAAAAATAAGAGAAAAAGTAAAAGCTCGGGACTTGGCTCGGCTCGACTCGGAAAAAGCTCGAGCTATAGCTCGAGTCGAGCCTTATTTTTTGGGACGAGCTTTAGCTCGGCTCGGGCCAAAAAAAGCTCGACCCCAAAAAGTTCGAGCCAAGTTCGGACCTTGATCTTCGATTCGCGAGCCGGCTCGACTCGACTCGTTGACACTCCTATCTACATCTCATCAATATGAAAAGGGCTTCAACAAACTTCCTTATTAGGAAGTCCCCAATTGATATAAAAAATTAAAAATCACTATCCTATTTAGAACTGCATATTAGGTCACGTTGAGACAACTAACATGTTAAGGTGGTAGAATATGATGTATACCGAATGGGTAATATGTGGTCATCGTCATTCCACATGATTTGTAAACCATAGCACTGGGTCAGGGTCGACGGAGCTAGCACTCGACAAGTCGGCGCAACTGTAGCCTGTAGGAGCTGCCTTCGCCACATTTTACTTGTGTTCATATTCATATATGTTCTTAATTTACTTTTCTTAGAGGGCTGCTACAGTGCCCATTGACGGGGCATCGCACGGGCATTATAGTCTTTTTCCTTTCTTAGATACCTCGAGACACAAACTATGATAAATCACAAACATACCTGATTAAACGAGGGAAAAAAAAATAAACCTTCGTTGGTGAAATTAACGTTTATGTTATACTATGTAATCATATTCGCATCCACATTAGGTATGTTAAAGTATTTGTCAGTGAGATATGCTATTTAATATATAGTCATTTTATGTCTACATTAAGTACGCTAACTTATTTATTAAAGGAATTTTTTTAACAATATATTAACTTTCTTGTTAAATTTAACTAGTATTTTAACATTTAATGTGACATTTTTGTGTTAAAATTCTCTAATAGCATAAATATACCTTGCCCCAACCCACTCACATACTCAATCCCTTATTTATTCATTTTCATTTTCTTGTTCTTCTTTCTTCTTAAATTTTTTAATATCCATAAAAAATAAATTTTTTTTTTCGTTGATTTCATATTATATGATTTAATAAGTATTTGTCATATTCATTGAACTTAACTAGAAATTAACATATCTATTATAGCAATAATGGATGTGTTAACTTTAATATGTATACATGTCATTTAACATCTATTTTTTGCTTATGTAGCTAACTAAATTTAACATATTCAATGTGGATGCTCTTAATCAAATCAGTCTCACCGTCAGCTTGGATCATGAGATCGATTTTTAAGTGACGAGATAAACATTATAAAATGCAGTGATTCTAAAGTTTATGCATTTTTACAAATTTAGAGACGAAACAGAATTTATCCCTAATGATAATTAAAAAGGGTTTATCCTATTCGGTAACATTTCAATAGAGTCGAACAATAAAGGTTGTGATTTTATTTATCACGTGTGATTACAATTGAACATGTAGAACTATTAATTAAGATATATGCCCAACTAACACCCAATTCCTTAATTCTTAGATGTCCAATAGACTATTTAACAGGGGAGGAAAATCTTAATTAAATGTTTTATTGAATCTTTTAAATTTAATTTATTAGTAAAAAAGATTGGATAAACAGAATACTCATGTTCCATGACTGTTTACATTTTTCTTCTGTCCAAGCATATATAAATGAATAGGCCAATAATTACATTTTTAAACATTAAATTTAGGAAAATAAATCTGTCATGAAGAGCAGAGCTAGAAAACAGTTTTGTGCTGGAGGCCTGGTGTGGGGTGCCCATCGACGGCATCCGATGACCTAAAATCATAAACCAACCCCGAATCGATATAAAAACTAGAGTACGCAACTGAATAAAATCTATATAACCCGAAGCACCCCTTGTTCCAATATAACTGTCTCGCTCTCACTAGTCAACCTTGACCCCCGCATGTACATTTTCCTGCCTCTAGTGGGATTGCACTGGCCCCGCTAGAAGGAGAGGCTGCTTCAATGAGAGGGCCCCAGCACTCCACCTTGTTGAATTCTGGGATGTTGGAATGGAAGTACACCCAAGCCAAAGCTTGTTCCAATTCTGGATAATTTCTGAACAAGTTTTTGTCGCCGTGAACAAAAGCCTTCAACACCTAAGTTTCGTCAAGGAACTTACATATAAATAGCAATTATAGTTTCAATAATTTGGGCCGGCTACCTAGGAATTTAAATAAGATGGTTTATATTTTAGGTAAGGGGAGTTGGATTTCGAATGCTAGTGCAAGTAATTAAAATTGATTTGGAGAATTTACCACAGGCAGTTCCTTGCAGAAAATGTAGTATCTGAGGCTAGCAAATAGATCTAGCAGGAAGTTATGGCCACCACTTATGTGACAGTGAACATGTAAAGACATCGTCCCATTGATATTCTTCCACTCTGCCACCACTTCATCTCTTTGTAATTTGTTGTACCACCCTTTTAACTGCAAGAAAACTTGTCTTTTTTAGTCAAAAAAATCACTTAATCTAAAATCTTAAATAGTAGTTAATGAGCAACAAGCCGCGCGCATAATTTTCATAAATGAGCGACGGAGAAACTTGGACTTAGAGTGCAAAAACTTATTTATTTTAAATATACCTTCATGAATATCTAGATTCATATTTGTTTGCATTAATAAGAGAATTATTACCTGGGAATTATTTATAGTATGGGAAATGGCAAGAGTGAGCTTAGAGGTCACATCGCAGTGTGTAAATGTGTAAGTTCTTGGGAGCATTCCTGGATGTTTCTTTTCATCATCTCCTAAGAACAAAACCTTCAATTTTGATGCCTCAAATGTAGACGGTCCGAACAATCTAGCAACCTGATCAAACATCAAAAAAAAAAAAAAAACTATAATAAGTATATAAAAAAACATTAACCCTTTCTTCAAGAAATCCACAGAACATATAAATTAAGGAAAGAAAGTGCGCGCACCGGGACAATGGACTGATTCTTGTAGGTCGGAATCCGCCTTGTCCGTGTTTTGTGCAGAAAAATAAAGGTTTTATCTTCTGCTAGTGGCTTCAATTGCACTAGATTTGCTGTCAAAGCACCCATTAGAATCTTGGAGACAGAGAGAGATGTGTGCGTATGAATAGAGAGAGGTTCCGAGTAAGTTGGGATGTTGAGATGTACTTAGTGATTCCTATCTTCAATGCCCTTTCAGAAAACAAAACATATATTATATGTAGAGAGAGAATATAGGGTGGGTGCTGTTACTGGGAAGCTTTGGATTTTAAAGAGGTGCAGGAGAGGTGGGATTTTTATTTTTTTATTTTTTGCTTTGCTTAGAAGCCTCAACGTTTCAAGCTTTGAAGCTTCATTTTCATACGTGTGAAAGAGACATGACTGTAAAATTTGGAATTTGCAATTTTGCACGTTGAATTTAGAAGAATGCCACGCTCCTCTCGGTTGCTTCAACTTATTTTCTTCGAATTTTAGCCTCGCGGACGGTAGCGATGTACGTGTAGCGTGTTATCAAAAATGAACTTACCTTGAGAGGTTGGAGACGAAATCATCGAATGCTACTTGAAGAATCACAAGCCAAAACACATGGAATCATCCACTTGAAATCATGATATGAATGGAATAACGCCGAATTATGAAATCAAACGAGAGGCTTGAACACGTGATTACACGTTGTCCTAAAAGTACATTTGCTCCCTCTCGTTCGAGATGCTTAAAGGATTAGATAGCAAATGCTTTAGCGGATTAATCAAGCCTTCAAACCATGTATTTATTAAGCACTAATAATTCATGGAAAATGAACAAAAAATAATTGAAAAAATGAGTATTGATTTTGGTGGAAAATTACTTCTATATTTTATGGATGTTCTCCCTCATATTTCATATATTGAATTGATCAATATAACATCATTTATATAGAGATTAATCCACATTTTATGAAAGTACACACCTCTTAGACAAAATGGCACCTTTTGGTGCAAAAAAACCAACTTAGGCACCAAAAGGTGCCTTTCGGAAACCACCACGCGATCGCGCGGTACAAGGCTCACGCGATCGCGTGAAGCCTCTTTATTTTGAACAGATTCAAATCCGTTGAACCATGCGATCGCTGGACCATGAACCACGCGATCACGTGGTCCATATTTTGGCCTCTTATGTTCCTGTTTTTCTCATTCTTTTGTCTTCCTTATCAATACCTCTTTGTATTGATTTAATTGTGTACTTCATCTTATCATCTTTAAATATTTGAACAACCATTTGGAAACACAATTTTCCAACAATCCCCCACTTGTTCAAATATTTTCACCAACTCATTTTATAACGGTGTTATGCATAAAGTAAGGTATCTTTCGATTTAAACCTTACCTTAGTGTAAACGTCGCAAAGTATTATCGAAATCCCGGGTAGCCTTAGCTTTGAACCCATTATTCCATGTGACAATACCGGCAACATCACACACACAACACTCAAAGTCTTTTGTTCCACACAAGTTTTTGCTTTAGCGCGTTAATGGCCTTGCGCCTATCCGATTCGTGAACTTTTCAGAAAGTAACTCCGAACTTTCCTTGAAGCGGCACCACTTCTAAGTTCATATAGGTGAAGTTCTTCCAGCATCTTTGTTACATTTAGAGATACTTGTAATTCTGAACTTCATTAAGAGTTTTAAAACTCAGCCCTCCAACTGTAACAACCAACACTTTTAATCTAGAATGAGGTATGTTTTGATAAAGTGTTGAAACTATCCACGTATCGAATGACTTGTTGTTACCCTTTGAACCCGTGAATTACTCATTTCGTAATGACAGGTAGGGTTACCGTCATTGGCGGATCTTTTATAAAGGAGTTTCACCTCATCCTACTCGATTATGTTCTTATGATTTTACATAAGATATAAAGTCAAGTTTTAACTTAAATTTTTCACAAGTTATTGAATCAATCTTTGATTCAATTTATGTCTAGACTTCTTTAGAATATTTAAACGTGATCACTTCTCAATTATTTGACAACACTTGTCAAATATTTCACAATATTTTGTAGTCTATTTTGTGCACTTTATAGACTTCAAAATAATATTACTTTAAACTTTATTTAAAGTTTAGTTGTACTACCCCCACACTTATAGGGTAGACTCAAAATTCTTCTTTCACTCAATTGAAAGGAATAGGTGTACTACCCCCACACTTATAGGGTAGACTCAAAATTATTCTTTCACTCAATTGAAAGAAATAGAATCGTAATTCCATGAACACAATTGTTCTATCAATAATTTAATTGTCTCCTCAACGAATACAATAAATATTTTACAATATTTGTTTGAGCGTTACCCCCACACTTTGGAATAATCTTCAATTTTTTTTTTTAATTTCATTTAAGTGAATGATTCTCTTTGTGAACCACAATGTTCAACAATAATTCATATTCACTTGTATGATTCATATTATTACTCTCCATTAGTAATAATGCTTTTCACATATACATGATATCAACCATTGATATCAATATCAATTAGATAGACTCATTCTATCTTATCATCTTGCATACTTTCTCAAATTATATAATAATCAAACTGGATTATACACAATAGTATGAAATAAGATGATAACAAATTTGAACAAAGATTTTATAAAATGTATTTATGTATAGTAAATAAACTTCTATTTGTTCAAATTTCTCAAATAAGACAAATTGATAATAAATACTTCACATAAGTATTTGCAAATGATTCACATATTTTAAACAAAAATACTTTATTGTCGCGTGATAAATATTTATCATTTGCCTCATATCAATGCCTTATAATTATCTCATATACAAATCAATTTAGTATGTAGCAATTTATATTATGAATAAATGTAGCATATATTTATTCCTCAAAGAGTCCAAGCAAATGAAATTTACATGATTCAACATTTATATCATGTTGTTATAAAGAGTAACATACTTATCAAAAATGAAAATTTAAGGAAACCACTAAGGTTATTAAAATCTCATGCATTCATGAAACTCTAATTTCATAAATTTTAAAGCTTGAAAATCATATACTTCATAATTTTCAAATAAATAAGCAATATGATATAATCAAGTTAGATTATCACATAATCAATGCACCAATAATATTATTAAATATGGTATTTAGTAACTAAATTCAATTTCAATGATATGTTATATGTCAAAATAAGGTATAACAATATAGTATTCTATATTGCAAATTTGACATGCATTCCATGCATAGAATATATTATATAAATTTATAATGCATAACAACTTACTTACATTTGTCACTGCACTCCATGATTTTTCTTCCTCCACTGCTTGTATCCATCCCTTCGCAACTTTTAAAAGTCTCTTTTAGGACTTAATCATATTACCCTCACATTTCCGGTATAACAAAATTAATTTCAATATTCTTTTTCGCAAAAATAATGAAGTTACAATACATTTTGTCAAATGTATTTTAGTGATTACACTTAATCACTTCTTCAATTGACAACAATATTGTCAAATACATAAAGTGACTCTATCACTTTATTAATTTATACTTCTCTCTTTTAGAAGTATAGATAATTTTGTTTATGTGATCCAACTTAATCACTTATTTTCATTTTAATATCCTTTAAACTTGTCAAAGTTTCTGCTAGGATATTTGATCATAATCACAATATAATTTCATTAATTTCAGAAATTATAATTTGAATCTTTTGCCAAAATGTCACTCCACATTTTAGGCTAAATTCAACTTTTATGTATAATCTTTCAACTCAATTTGAAAGAAACAATTTGTAATAAAACCTCAATTGTTTTATTGATATTTGCAAAAGATTATTGTCTCCACTATGAGCACAATATAATTTTCTTTTGTAACACGCCTTATCCCCACATGTTTGGAATAAGCACAAGTTTCATAATTCTTTCACTTCATTTGAAAGAAATAAATTTGTAATTCTTTCACTCATTGAAAGACTAATATGAGCCAATTTGTTTTACAAAACAAATATCAAAGTTAATCAATGGTCGTGACAAAATCATATTTGTGATCTCATCATCCAATTGTGTAAATACTTATCACTTTTCACATGACCATTGTAATAATCACAATAAGTATGGACAAATCCAATCTTATGTATTCTCAATGAAAATTCACAAATTTTCAATAATTGTTATGCATCTCTATGCATTCATAAAAATACTTCATATAATTATTTTATTTTCAAAAGAGATAAACAATATGATAAATCTCAATATTCATCAATGATCTTCTTGATCTTAGTTTGATCTCACCCACATAATTCCTTAATTAGGAAAACAACATTGCTTTCACAAGCAATATATGACATCTCCATAATTCATTGTAGAGTTATTTCACATTTCTGAATACAACAATAAGTATCAAGATTTTCACTACCACATTTAAACCAACAATGGGCATTTTTAATACAAGTGGTAGTCTCCAATTTACCATTGAAAATGGTCACTTTATTAATACTAATAACATTATTAGCAAACATGTCATGAGATAATTGAAGTAAACTATCATATTTACTTTCTCCACAATATTTGATTAAATATTGTTAAAGCAACTTGTGCAAATACTCATACTTGCATGCCTCAATATTTTAGGAACTCTATTTTCCATAAAATAAAATTGTATCACAAATAAGTATAATTTTATTCACCAATTTATAAAATTCTCATGTCATTTCCAAAAGTCCAGTTGATTCAGACATCAATCAATGTACTTGCATAATGTAAAAGAGATATACACTTCTCATAAATGAATCAAATGGAAACAATATTATTAAAAGAGCATATACTTTCAAATTTCCACTATCATGAAAAAATTTCATGAAAACTTGCACAATAAAATATCATCATATCTCATGATAAAATAATGATTAAATTGCATAATTCATAATATTATATTATGCATCTATGAATCAACAATTTAATAACTTTACAAAGCGTTATGCATACTAATTTCATGGTACCTTGAAAGGACACAAAATATAACTGTCATGGTACCTTGACTTTCATGAATAGGCACTTTCGCAATTAAAGTAAACATAATGAAACATTACATTCTTTCACTTGATAACCGCCAACATGAGCGCAGCAAACACAAGTACATGTTTTATGCTGTAGCGCCCCGAGTTCCGTATACCCGGTTCACCACGTCATTTACTGGTCTAAATTTTTCGAATAATATTTTTGCGGAAGAAATAATTGAAATTCATTTTTGGCAACGTTAAATAAACTGTAATGGACGATAAAATTGAAAACATTTATGAAACCATTTGAAATAGTAAATCGAACCATTTATTTTGTAAAGAAATTGCCAATGTCATAATTTCTCAAATAAATGAACTTCTCTAAATTATTCGATTGTTTGGAAAAATACGGAAATCCTTAACGTCAAACTTTCAACCGTTTAACGATTATTGCCACCATCATTCATCGCTCGCCACCGTCTCCGAAATCTGCAAAACTGTTAAAAGTAGGGTGAGTATTTCATGGGGAAAATACTCAGTAGACTCATCGCAAATTAATTAATTTATAAGATGATTAAACACATAAATCCCGGCTCTTTATAAAACGGGCATTGATAGGACTTCTTTATAAAACAGCTCTTGATAAATCTCATATTGTGCATTACATCACGGGACATATTTTGAAAATCATATGCTCTTTGAAAACAGCTCTTTGAAAACCATATACTTATAAAAACATTTTAATTATTCCAAGCATAATTTCTTTTGAAAGCATAACATAAGATAGGTTTGAAATCCTCATAAACATAGGAAGACACAAGAATTTTACCGAACTTAGGTGGCAAGAATTCTTATGCAGTAAAATCATAGTAACAGTAAAATCATAGTAACAGTAAGTATACCAAAACATAATTCTTGAAATTCATAGGGATCATTTCCATCATAACATACGATAGGATCGAAATCCTCATAAACATATGGAGACAAGAATTTTACCGAACTTAGGTGGCAAATCCTCATAAACATATGGAAACACAGGAATTTTACCGAACTTAGGTGGCAAATCCTCATAAACATATGGAGACACAAGAATTTTACCGAACTTAGGTGGCAAGAATTCTTATGTGTAGCAATGATCCAAAACATATAAAACATTTTCGTAAAAACATAGGGTATACTTACTTTTCGTAAAAACATAAAGTATATTTATCTTTCATAAAAACATACTTACTTTTCATAAAAACATAAGGTATATTTACCTTTCATAAAACATACTTAATTTTCATAAAAATGACTTTCACAAGTCACATGACATTTATATGAAATCATAATTTAAATCAATTAATAAGTGCGAGTCTACCTCAAATCCGACGAGTGCAAAGTTGAGCGGGAATGACTTCAATTTCTTTAAATTCTCCGTACGCTTCGTCTTAACCAATAAGTCACTTTAGTCTATCGAATATATAGTTCAAAATGATAAATTATATTTTGAGGACTAAAATTGATGTTTTGAAAGTTGAGGGACTAAAATGAATACTTTTGAAAATTCAGGGACTAAAATAGATACTTTGAAAACTTGGGCTTAAAATCAAATTAATAAAATCAGCAGGGACTAAACTGCAGATTCTGAAAATTAATATAATATCAAAACATTTACTCCCTCTCTCATTCACGATCTGAATCAGACAGAGAGAGAGGCGTGCGAAATCAGGGAAAATCAGTGGTTGTTTTGTGTCGCCAATCCGCCGGCGATTCACCGGCGAAACACCAGTGCAAGGTGCGGCAAGGGATGGGATTGAAGATTAGGGTTTCAGTGCGAGTTGGGTGTGAGAAACTGTGACGAACCGTGGCTTAGATCGCGATTTGGGAGTTGGGTCTTAACTGCGAAATCCGGTGGTCGTGCCGGTAAATCAGTCGGCGATCGAAGGTAAGTCTTGGGCTTGGTTTATTTCTTGTTTTGGGTTTCGATTGTTTGTCAAAACTGAAGTGGGCAGTGGGTTCATGATTCAATTGGCGTTTGGTCTGAGTGTTGCAGAGAAATTGATAATGAGAATGATTTCTGAAAACTTAATGGAATTGAGAATTGTGTGATGTTGAGATGGGTATGTGAGGTTAGCTGTGTGAGGTTAGCTGTGTGAGGGAGATGGATCAGTGTGGGTGGTGATGATCAGTCGTGAGGAATTCTGGTGATTGGTGAATTTGCAGTGATGAAACAGTGGTTGCTTGGTTCTGTATTGATTCGATAGATAGAAAGCTGTTACTGGGTTTGAAGGAAAGTGATGGAGCTGAGCTGATTATAGATTGAGCTGCATTGGGATGATTGTGGCAGCTCCATGGTTATATACAGATTGATGGTTTTGATTCTATAATGGTTCTATGGCAATGGAGGCTTTGTGATAATGAATTGATGATGATGATGATGATAATGGTGCTGTAAAGGAATTTGTGGGGGTATGAATGATAATGATGAAGATGCTTTGATGATGGTATATTGAGGTGGAAAGAATGATAAAGAAGGAAGAAAAAAATGTAGGGGACGTGAGTTGTGATGAGGAAGAATATGTATTGATTTGGTACTATAGAATATGATAGTGTAGAATTAGGTGTAATATGAAATGGAAAATGGTGTAAAATTATTTGTACAAAAATGATGATATTTTTGTGTAAAGAATTGTTGTCTTGGTGTAAAGAAGAAGACATGTGGGCAAAATTTGGATTTTAGAAAGATTTTGAAAATAATACTTTGAATAAATAATTAAAATAATATAATTTTAGAAATTCGGATATTTAATTTAAAATCGAACAAATTCGATATTTCTTGACTTGGCTAGACGAATCCGTCGCGGCGTTAACTTCAAAATAATAGGTGAAATAGTAGCGACACAATTTTTTAAATATTAAAATAATTATTAATTGCGTAAAAATTCTGGGTCGCTACATATGCACACATATTTTTGTAATTAATATTATCATCCTTTAGTTTCTTGGATGAATAGACACACCTTTTCATTTTATCATGCTTTTCCCAAATAACATGGCAATTGGCAATTCAAAATATGCATTGTTTCAAATTAACACACTTTCAAAAACATAACTAATTAATGAAAAAACATATATAATTTCTTTTCATTTTCACACATAATTTTCTCCAATCAGCGAATTATCATAGATGAAAGAAATTAAATTAGAAAACTTATCTTTCATAATCCGGATGAAGAATGTTGATTATCTTCACAATAAATCTTGATTATCGTCATGGTTGTGTGTCTCTCCAAATAATTTGGTCTCTTTTGAGCAACAAAATGTACTTTTAGATTGTTATCAAAAATGAACTTACCTTGAGAGGTTGGAGACGAGATCATCGAATGCTACTTGAAGAATCACAAGCCAAAGCACATGGAATCATCCACTTGAAATCATGATATGAATGGAATAACGCCGAATTATGGAATCAAACGAGAGGCTTGAACACGTGATTACACGTTGTCCTAAAAGTACATTTGCTCCCTATCGTTCAAGATGTTTAAAGGGTTAGATAGCAAATGTTTTAGCGGTTAATCAAGCCTTCAAACCATGTATTTATTAAGTACTAATAATCCATGGAAAATGAACAAAAAACAATTGAAAAAATGAGTATTGATTTTGGTGGAAAATGGCTTCTATATTTTATGGATGTTCCCCCTCATATTTCATATATTGAATTGATCAATATAACATCATTTATATATAGATTAATCCACATTTTATGAAAGTACATACCTCTTAGACAAAATGGCACCTTTTGGTGCAAAAAACCAACTTAGGCACCAAAAGGTGCCTTTCGGAAACCACCACGCGATCGCGCGGTACAAGGCTCACGCGATCGCGTGAAGCCTCTTTATTTTGAACAGATTCAAATCCGTTGAACCATGCGATCACTGGACCATGAACCACGGGATCGTGTGGTTCATATTTTGGCCTCTTATGTTCCTGTTTTTCTCATTCTTTTGTCTTCCTTATCAATACCTCTTTGTATTGATTTAATTGTGTACTTCATCTTATCATCTTTAAATATTTGAACAACCATTTGGAAACACAATTTTCCAACATAGCGCTGCTCCGGACATTTTGGAATGGTCCCGCTTTCTTATATTTTTTATTTTTTATCTTTTAAAAAACTTTGGTCATTTGTCATAACTCTTATTAAACAGGACTTTTCAAATTTTCAATATCTTAACCTTTACTTCCACACATCGCATTACAACATTTTCCGTATGTAAGGGATACCTTGCTTCTTTAGCTTAACAACCTTTTGCAAGAAGCTCAACTCCTACTCGTTCCATTAGTTGATTATGATAATCTTGGCTATGGTGGGCATTAATCCACCCAAACTAACCCAACTCAATCGGTTTGGATCGATTTTTTATAAAAATCGGGTTGAGTTCCGGTTTTACATAATTTTTTTTCGGGTTGGGTCGGGTTGTGGGTTAGATAAAAACCCCGACCCAATAAAAATTTTAAAAATTTAGGCCCATTTAAATTTGGGAAAAATACATAAATAGGTTACCAAAGAATCATAATTCATAAATATAGAATAACTTTCATTTATTCAATATTCAGGTGCTAATACAATTAATTAATTATATATACATTTTTTGAAAACCAAAAACCCAGCCCAACCCTCGCTACCATCCCCTGCATCAAATATCCACAAATCTGATGCACTGTCGTTGTCGTCACCATGCTCACAATCTCCGACGGACACTAGAACATGTGACCTCAAGAATTAAACAAAACACAGCCCAACCATCTCCGACGAACACCATAACTTGTGACCTCAAGTACTAAACAAAACACCCAACACAACCATATCCGACGAACACCTGAACATGTAACCTCAAGAACTAAATAAAACCCAGACCAACCGTTGTTACCCAGTTGGACCGACACTCAGCACCGTGACTTCGGAATGCCATTTCCTCTTTGATGAACCACCACCACTACAAGAATCATATCCGGAATTAAAGTGACATGAAAATGAACATGTGACCTCAAGAATTAAACATGTGACCTAAGTAAGCTAGTACATCAATGCCGAATCTGAAAATGTGCACCACTGGCATAGCCCAAAACCTCCTCTGCACCACCACCGATGTCTCTTCCTCTGCACCAACGCTATCACCGCCTCAGATTCACCATCACCATCTACTTTAGCACTATCACCACCGGCCATACACAAACATCTCACCACCACAACCACCAAGTTTCTCACCACCACAATCTGCACTAGCACTGTGACGTAAAGTCGAATGTGACCTAAGAAAACAACGTGTGACTTGAGAAGAATGATACCCCGCTGGGCGCTGCCACCACACCGCAGTCACTGTTGGCAACTGGTGGTTCTATTGTGGTCGTGATATCGACTACAACAAACCATACTTGATGCAGTGTAACAATCATCTGACAAAGTTCAACATTTACTCCAACTGTCTACTCCTACACCATTGGCAGTGGGCATCGATGCAGAGGCGGGCGCCTCTGCTTAGTTTGAAATCGCTACCAACGGCGATCTTGAGGGAAACATCTGAAGCATGGGCGGGTCCAGCGAGGGATGTGTGTGGTTGTGAGTGGAAGGGGCTGTGATATTCGCTGCGTTTGATTGCTTGAAATGAAACAGTCGGCGGCGTGACACAGGTGGCGGCATGGTGGCCTGAAGAGAAATGGAAGAGAATGACCATAGCTTTGTGGTGGTGATGGCAGCGTCATGGTTGCGGCGTTGGAGAGAAATGGAAGTGGGGGTTGTTTTGGTGCCTGTGTTGTGAAGATTGTTGTTTATAGATTTGATTTTGAAATCAAAGAATTAGGGTTAGCTGGTATAGGATAGATTAAATTAATTTAATAATTACTAAATAAAATTTAATGTTTAATATTTTATTAAATTTAAAATAAATAATGACCTAATTTTTGAAATTATTTAAGTTTCATCTTATTTTTGAATTTGATTCTTAAAAAGCATGATTTTCTCTAATGTCCTCTTTAAATTTTAAAAATCTCAAGCCCATTTTTAATTTGAATGAAATTCAAATATGGTTTGAATATATTTTAGTTGAGGAAATTAGGCCTACACCCACCTCCATTATCTCATAATTTGATTTATATCTCCCATGACTTTATTTCTTGTAAAATGACACATTAAACATATATATTTTGATAAATGTCACCCTACAAAGAATCATAACTAACGACTTTGAAATTCAAATTCAACAGAAAGCAGAGAACCTCGCTCGTAACAGTCCCTGATTTCCCTCAACAACATTCAATGGAAAGAACAGCTGGGTATCTGTGGGAAATATCTTTTGATCAATCTCAAGAAATTTTTTTCACATCACAGAAACGACGACATCACCTTCACACAACTGATGCAGATTTTTGAATGGTTGATATTTACAAAAGTTGCAGGAATTCCATTTTAACTTGGGTTGTTCTTCTGTGTGTATGCTTTCAATACTTTAGATTCCGTTTGTTCTCTCCAGTCATTTTCCACGACAAGTGGGTTTTGTATAATTTATTTGATACCGATTCGGTAAATGAGTTTCTTGACATGCAGTCCATCTCAAGCTAAGATTCAAATTTAGGCATCTTTTTTTAGACAGATTCAATCAAAATTACAAGAACCGGGGGAAGGTATTTTTTCTGGCAGGTGGGTAATATATATTATTAATTTTGGAATGTCTAAAATGTGACCATCTCCATCTGATTTGATAAATGTAATTGCTTTTTTTGGTTGTTCGACTTATAATTATGATCTATATTCCAACAAAATCAACAATTCAATTAGGCCTTTTCTATTGCCATTCAAGGGGACCCCTTATAGTATGGGTAGGGCCCAGCCTTTGTGTCTTCAAGGGCACCATTAGTAAGTATTGAATTTATTGTATTTGAACTTATTATATTGTACATAATTTATTTGAGTTAATATTTGATTTATGGCTTAATTTTTTAATTTTTAGGATTTTTTACTAATTGGGCCAAAGTCCAAACCATTCAACCCAATCTAACCGAAACTTGATTGGATTGGGTTGGATTTGAACTCATATTTGGGTTAGGTTGGGTTGATTTTTTATGGGTTAAGTACACAATTACACACATTTAAGTATGAAATTTTTTTAAATCAGGTAATTTGTAACTAATTACAAAAGTATCAAAATAATTTTCAAAATCAGGTATTCTTTTAAAATCAGAAATAAGGTTTTGTAATTAATTACAATTGTAACTTTATTTCAATTTTGTAATTAATTACAATTGTAACTTATGAATTAGTTAAACATTAGTGTAATTCGTAATTAATTATATTAGTATAATTTGTAATCGACAGCCACTACAACCGCGGTCGTCGGACTATCGTCGAAAATACAATAGTAACTTATATCAGTTTTGTAATTAATTACAATTGTAACTTTATTTCAATTTGTAATTTTAAATAAAATTGTAATTAATTACCACCACCACCAAATTTGTAACCAGTCACCGCCATAACGTCGAAAAATACAATAGTAACTTATTTCTGTTTTGTAATTAATTAATACAATATTAACTTATTTCAGTTTTGTAATTAATTACAATTGTAACTTTATTTCAATTTGTAATTAGTTACAATTGTAATTATAATTTTAATTAAAATTGTAATAATTAATTACGACCACCGATCACCACCTAATTTGTAACCAGTCACTGCCACAACGTCGGAAATACAATAGTAACTTATTTCAGTTTTGTAATTAATTACAATTGTAACTTTATTTCAATTTGTAATTAGTTACAATTGTAAATTTAACTACGATTGCAATTAATTAACATCACCACCCCCGATCATCACCTAATTTGTAATCAGTCGCCGTCACAACCACCGTTGGAAATACAATTGTAACTTTATTTCAATTTGTAATTGTTACAATTGCAAATTTAACTACAATTTCAATTAATTAACATTACCACCACCAATCACCACTTAATTTGTAATCAGTCACCGTCACAACCACCGTCGAAAATACAATTATAACTTTATTTTAATTTGTAATTAGTTACCATTGTAATTTTAATTGTAATTGTAATTAGTTTAGTTACTTCCTTTAGATCTAACCATAAATCATCCCAAATTGAGGAAAAATGCTTATTTTGTTTCCATGTGACACCGTTCAGTGGATAACTACTCGGGTTAAGTTCATAATTACAAACATTTATATTTGAAATTTTTTGTAATCAGGTGATTTGTAACTAATTACACAAATATTAAAATAATTATCATAATCGAGTTTTTTTTTTTTAATTAGAATCAGGTTTTTGTAATTAATTACAATTGTAACTTTATTTCAATTTGTAATTAGTTACAATTATAATTATAATTATAATTATAATTAATTACCACCACCACCACCACCATTGATCACCACCTAATTTGTAACCAGCCACCACCACTACATTATTTCAATTTTGTAATTAATTACAATTGTAATTTTATTTCAATTTGTAATTAGTTACAATTGTAATTTTAATTAAAATTGTAATTAATTACCACCACCACCATCGATCGCCACCTAATTTAAAATCAGTCACCACCACCTTATTTCAGTTTTGTAATTAATTACAATTGTAACTTTATTTGTAATTAGTTACAATTGTAATTAATTAAATTCAATTCTTCTGTTTTTATTGATTCATATATAATTGTAGTTATGATTAAGAAATACAAGAAAATAATTGAATTTTTGGATAGATGGGATTGAATTTGGGATATTTTCGCACAAATTTGAAAGCGAGCACAGCTGCACCATAGAGGATCTGGTATTTTAGCGGGGAGAGAGAAGAATGGTTAGGGTTTAGTTTATATTATTCACCTGATTTTGTAAAATAGTTTGGAATTAGCTGATTTTAAAAATTAAAAGATAAAATATATGAATGGGCCTAATTAGCCCATTTTTTATCAACTCGATCATAGTGGTTGAAGTTCGGGTTTGGCAAAAAACTAATCTAACCCACGCCCACCCTTCTTGGCATCATTTATCAATTGATATTCGCACATAAAACTATTGATTATCACTTTGTTTATCATGCATGAAACATATAGTTATTGATTATCACTTTCTTTATACTCACAATATCTAGGGTATATACTATTTCCTACATCTCGATTAAAGATCAGTTCAATAATTCTCTAACAAAGTCACTATCCTCTTTATAGCTTGCCACTCTTCTTTCCGAGATCTGAGCCTCGGTGAAAACTCCATCTTACGAGAACATGTTAGAATTAAATAAGGAGCCAATAAAAGCACATTGGCCTGTTGGATAAAATAATTAATGCATAATTATATTCTTTTAATAAAAAAAATAAGTACATGCAAAAATGATTAAATAATGACTTATACTTGCAAAATATCGAATAAATCTTGACCGAAATCATGATATGCACATATAATTTCAATTTACTATAATGAAAAAATCGGAAGGAAATAAAATAAAGCGAGATATGCGAATGCAAATCTCTTTAAAATGAATTTCGCCCCTGCACTGATGATAACATGATCAAATAGACGTTCATCTCTAAAGATACAATGCTTCTTTCAAAATTAATATAGCACGATATTAATTTTGCTCGACAAACCAACGTTTGACTATATACTTCAAGAACGAATAGACATCGAATAATAAATATCGAATACAAAACTCAAAATAATATGAAAAATATTTTGACAGAATTCAGAGAAAAAATAATTAGAAATCAATTATATAGAATTAATTTGGAGTATGAAATATGAAAAATGAGGTCCATATTTATAGGTTTTCAAATGTCTCTTCAAACGGTTGCATCTTTTGGTAAAATTAATTTAAACCATTAGATCACATATTTTCATTTTTAATGGTCTAGATTACACATGTTCATAAGGTGGTGACCTTTCATTTCTTAATTTTTTGTATAGTCACATCAAATCATAAACATCATGACTTTTCGATACACACCTTCATATCTGAAAAGTTGTGACCAACTATTGCAACAATTGGACACTTTTTCAATTTTCACTATAAATAATTGATCAATTATTTCAACGAAGACAACTCCAATAGAAAGAGTTACAGCTGATCTATGACCGCAACAACACTTGGTCATAGGTCACCTCCAATAGAAGAGGTCCAAGTTCAAATCACTCTCTGGCTAGCGCAGATTACGTTGTTATATATCTTAGTTATTGTTGACATTTTTTTTTTTTTTTTTTGAATTTCAAGGTAAATTTTATGGTTGAAAATTGGAGAAAGATAATGTGTGTGGTTATAAAGTCATTTGAAAAATTGTGTACGTTATAAATTGTAATAATTGCTTATTATAATGAGTTGCCAAACAGAGGCTTATAATAATCTTGCAATCGTCTTATAGAATAAATTAGGTGTAGAATAAATCTGCTTAAAATAAGTATTTTAAATAACGACAAAATGCATAAATATTTTTTTTACGCAACATGAAAATTGAAACAAAAATGAAGAACGTTTCAATACCAAACATAATAAATGAATCGTTAAACTTGCAAAATACTAAGATTCGAAATTAATTTGACAAATTAAAGATAATACTAAAAATACTTGTTTAATGCTCCGTTCGGTTGGGAGATTAAAATGGCAATGATTGTCCAAATTAATTTACACAATTTTCAAACCACTTTTTAATCATACATATTTTCCCTCTCCAATTTGTAACCACACATCTTACCTAGAAAACTTAATAAATCAACATTATAATTTTAATTCCCTTTTTCAAGCAGCCAAACAGACCCTAAAAGAAAATTATAAAATAAAATGGAATTTCATTTTATTCAAAGGCTGCCCCCTCATTGTCATGTTTCGTCGAGCTCCTTAGCTTGAAAGGGTGAAAATAATGGGGTGAACATAATGAATTATACTCAGTGGAGAAACAGCAATCAGTCCAAGTTAAGTCCAAACGTACAAATCCAATTATGAATATTATACTAATACAAAATTTCCTGTTGATTTATGTACTGTGGGACATCCCCAAGAATCCACTTTCGATCTCGAACATATTTACATGTTATTACTTATTAGCGTTAAATAAGTTTTTGCACTGTTAGACGACCCCAAGAACCCACTTCGATCCGAACTTATTTACAGTCCCTGACAACCTTTTCATATATTTAATCATTGTATCACAACTAATAGCACACATCAAGAAATAATATGGACAAAATAACCACAATTACTTTAATGTAAACTCCACCTGAAAGTCATGAAATTTTCTAGAAATTGAACTGAATGTGAAAATACCATGTTTTAAACTTTTCCTGCAACCTCGTCTAGAAAAAACAAATTAATATTTAGAATATTAAGTCCAAATTAATAATTTAAAACTTGATTGAATTTTTTGGAAAGTAGAGAAATGAGTATTTTGATACATCTTTAAATTTTGTAGGGTCAAATGACCAAAATTAGAAGGTGTAGGACTAGGTAGAAGAAATTAGAAATTATTTTAAATTAAATTTGTAGAAAAATCAAAACCTTAGGGTAATTGAGGGAATTAACATAAAATTGAGGACCAACTTAAATATTTGGCAAACTATAGGTTTTAAAATCAACTAGTTATCTACCCGTGCAATGCATGGAATATATAATTTTTAAATCATAATTTGAAAATATCTTGATTCAATCATATTAAATAAAAAAACATAATTTCAATAAAATTTCAATACAAAATGTTATTGAATTTGAAACTTTAAAAAAGACAAATTATTCAAAATAAGAAATGCTACATGTACACTAAGTATACATCGTCAGTCAAAATTTGGCACTCGTTTAAATTTTTTATATAATTTTTTTTTACTTTTTTTTTTTATGTTTTTCTCTGAAAATTTGTTCACATCATCACCTATTTTCCTTTTAATATGTTATAATTTTTTATTAACTATATTTTTTAATGTGTTGCTTACATATATTTTATTTGAAATCCAATATATTAATTAATATTTTCTTATTTTTAAACATGCCAATTTTTTTTCAAAATGATAAAATGATTAAGCCTCTGTTTGATAATAATGTTTGGTTTATAAACTTGTTTATTTATGATTTTGGGGTAAAAAGTAGTAGCTGAAAATTGGAGAGAAAAAATATATGTGTAAAAAGTTGATAGAAAATAATTAATTATTTTTGTAACATGTGTACTGAAGAGCCTACTCATTTTTTGACATATTAGGAAGTAAAATTTCAATAATTCTATTTATTTATTTTCAAAATATTTTAATTCAATTTTTTCATTTCTAACTTAACTAATTTATATATAATATATTTATTTATTTTAAAATATATTAATCCAAAATTTTTCATTTTCAATGTAACGCATTTACATAGATATATTTATTTATGTTCAAATATATTAATCAAATTTTTTTCATTTCCTACATAACACATGTTATTGAATTTGAAACTTTTAAAAAAAAAATAAAAAAATAAAAAAATTCTACATGGTATACTCACTGTATAGCGCCACTCATAGTTTGACGCTGAATTAAATTTTTTATATAAAATTTCTTTTTACTTTTATTTACATTTTTCTCTAAAAATTTGTCCACCTTATCACCTATTTACCTTTTAATATGTTTTAATTTTTAATTAACTTTATTTTTTAATATGTTGATTACATGTGTTTTATTCGAAATCCAATATATTAATTAATATATTTTCTTTTTTCTTTTTTTTAAACATACCAATTTTTGTCAAAATGATGAAATGATTAAATTTTTTATCAATTTATCATTTGTGCTAAAAAGTTGATATCAAATAATTAATTGTTTTTGTAATATGCTTACTGAAGAACCTACTCATTTATTGACATATTAGGAAGTAAAACTTCAAAAATTTTATTTATTTATTTTCAAAATATATTGATTCAAAATTTTCATTTCTAACATAACAAATTTATATAGCATGTATTTATTTATTTTCAAATATATTAATCCAAAATTTTCATTTTCAATGTAACACATTTATATTGATATGACATTTATTTATATTCAAATATATTAATACAATTTTTTTATTTCCTACGTAACAGATTTACATAGATATCACATTTATTTATGTTCAAATATATTAACCCAATTTTTTTCATTTCATACATAACACATTTACATAGATATCACATTATTTAGTTCAAATATATTAATCTAATTTTTTCATTTCAATGTGACACATTTACACACAGTACATTTATTAGAACTCTTACTAAATAGGTAATAAATAATAATTTTTCCTACAAAAATCTTTCCTTATCTTCATTTATTTTTTTTATATATAAAAGTAAAAATGAGGAGAGAGAACCATTAAATACAATTTTCCCTCCAAAATGACCATCTCTCCTCATTTCTATTTTTATATATATAATATAATAATAATAAAGATAAAGATTTTCGAGTTATATAACATATAACCCCCCCCCCCCCCCCCCCACCCGCTATGAATTCACATTCTGTTCGTCATTATCAAGAGAGAAGAGACTGGTTCTATAAATTCAATGAATGGGTCTAACGGTTTCAATGATTTCAAAGGTTTCCGGCCAAAATTAAAACCAGCGGTGGAAGGCGGACAACATGGTCGTCCGAGGGGCAACTGTTGTTTGTGTACTTACTCCTTCACAGTTGAAAATTGAACATAGTAACAATATATAACTCGAGCCCACCGAATACACGATGTTTCCTTAAGACGAATTTGCTCCCTTCCAATGTGCTTAAAGGGCGTGTAACAATCGCCTCCCAAGATAGAACGAGTTTCGTTTCCTACGGAAGCAGCACAACAATCTGCAGGAGTTCCAGGGAACACAACCGGTGTTTTGGTACTCAAAAATGTATATCAGAATTTCAGAGAGAACGAGATTCTAAGCACAAAATATTTGCAATGAAATTTGGGGTATTTTTTCTAGTTGTAGAGAAGGCAATTTATAGAGAAATTCGTGTCCATTCGAATTCTCTTCAAACCATTTCAGAACAGTGCGACTTTTCAGACAAGACCAGAAATGAACAGACATTTCTGTTAGTTTAAACACTGTTTCATTTTTGTTTTCGAACAGGTATTACCAGAAGACGAAAATTGCATAAATTAGCCACAAATAAAAGAATAGTTTCACTAAGTAACCAAGAATTTAATTAATTACAATTTGGCCCAAAAATTTAAATAAATTTTGTCCAAAAAGAATATATCTAGCAGAAGGACCCGCACCCAAACACGAACCTAACCGGACCGGACCTGAGCCGAGCCAGTCCGGTCGGTCGGAAGAATGGCGGCGTTGGCGCGCGCGCGTGTGTAGGCTTTGGACTAGTCTAGACATCTAGATATTGTCTACGACTTCCCTCTTCCAAAGACTATTGGATCCGTGGGACCCAAACTTAATTGCCAAACTTCCACAATATAAACCACATAAAAGTTTCCTAGCTTTCCTATGTGGGATAAGAGTTTCACAATATCAAATTCTTCACTTTATTTAAAGTTTTAAGTGGGTAACTTGAAAATCAATTATTTCATTCAATTCTAAATGATTTTTGATAAATAAATATATCACGTTCATTATCTCGCGGAGTAGAACGTGAATATGCTTAATCTCGTTAAAATCGGAATACGTGTCCCACTGAAATTGGTACTCAAAGTCGACCCATTTCATTTTATTTATAACCATTTTTCCAACAGCAACAAAATAGGAGAGAGAGAGAGAGAGAGAGAGAGAGAGAGAGAGAGAGAGAGAGAGAGAGAGAGAGAGAGAGAGAGAGAGAGAGAGAGAGAGAGAGAGAGAGAGAGAGAGAGAGAGAGAGAACTTTTGGGAATAAAAATCCGGCAGTAACGTGACTTCTCCAACCAAGTCGTTGCCGGAAAAACATGAGTGTCTCGAGTGAGAGTATTACATGGAAGAAAGGTATGCCTATTGGTGATTAAATTCTTGAGTTTGAATCACCAATGAAGTTTACTGCCTAAAGCTCAAAATTTCAGTTTTTGATCTCTATTGTTTTTAAAAGGAAATACAATTTACAGAATTTGAACGAAAATCGAGAATTATATTGGAGAAATCACCTGTTGAATTGCTAACGGAATTGAACTCGAATTTGAATTGCAAAACTTGGCTGGAAGAAAAATCGGTGAAGTGAGACAGATGATTCAGTGGAAAGGAATTATTCAGTGATTAAGAGATTACCTAGTTCCAGTGAAAACTCTTGTGAAACTTGCTTGTGAATTATATGTCCATTGAATTGTAGAAGAATGAATTCTAATTTGGTTTTGATAATACTGAGAAGTTGTCGATGAAATCTATCACAATAGTACAATACACAATTATGAAATCAAACAGAACGGGTATATGTTCCAAAACTTGGGCTTATTCTTCAGGCTAAAAAAAATAAGTATTGGACTAGGTTTGCTATATCTTTCCTTTCCTTTCCTTTCTTGAGAAAATTACGTAATTACCTGGATGTAATGCCATGTAATTAAAAAATATAGAATTTTGAAACTATTCGTAATATTACAGGAATTTGATACCCACTTTTAGATGAATACAGAATTTAGGAGAGAGAAAGTATATTATTTGATTATGTAATTAAATAAGGACCCTATTAAATTACGAGGTAGTTATCATTTCAATAGGGATTAATTTTAGGCAGTTGCAATATTCGAAAATATCTCCCAAACCACATTCTCTCTCTTTGCGACCTGATTTTCTGCTTCTACAACAATTGAAATAAGTTTTTCGGCCAGTTTTCTTCATCATCTGTTCTTCGACCACTGTTTTGTAATGTTATGCAGTCTTTTTGTAATGTTTTGTAATGTTATGTACCCTTTGAGTTCAATAGCACACCTATTACTCCCGTTGTAATGTTAAGTATCTTATTTTGTATTGTAATGTAATGTAATCTAATCTAATGTGATGTGATGTTCAACTAATTTATACTTGTAATGATATGTAATGGAATGTAATGTTCGATTAAATTATACTCGTAACGATATGTAATGTTATGTAATATTCTGTAATTGCATTGCAAAGATTAAAAAAAAAATACCACCAACACATGTACATGATCCGTTATGAGATCAATGGTATTGCATCAATATCACATATTATCAACAAAAAATGTGTTGCATTTTACACTAAGAAAACCATATGATAACAACCAAAACAAAATGCTTAATTACATGTCATAACTACCACCATAGTTCCCATAACATTATCATCTGATCTTCCAGAAAAATAATTGATTACATTCCATATCTACCACCATAAATCTCATAACATTGTCATCTGATCTTCAATCAGCCGGAGATGCGGAGTTGCGAAGGGTTAACTCGGCGAAGAGCTGGATTATCTTGTCCTTGTCGTGAGTAGCAGTGATAGGACCACCGAACGGACTGGATGAATTTATGGGGGATGATTAAGATTGTGTTACCCAATATGGGGCTTCAGATTTGTATATGAACAATTAGCAACTTCGGAATAGGGATTTCAAAAATTGAGATATTTGTTGCCCTAAATTCAAATATGTTTATTCTGATGATTTTCACAGTTTCAGATCTGGATTGATTCAAATGGGTGAGAGATAGATGTTTATGCTTGATTTTTCTAGAGACAAGGAGAGGGAAGAGATAGGAAAGAGAATGCAATATTGATTGAGATTACGCTTCTAGGGATAGGAAAGAGAAAATGCAATATTGATTTTGAGAGAGAGAGAGAGAGAGAGTGTGTGTGTGTGTGTGTAATAGTGAGAGAGGAGAGAGAAATTTAATATCACGTACAATTATAAATAGTTTGAAAACTTAGTATTTATCTAATGAATGTAGGAATAACTAGTGTAGAGCCTAATTATTCCTTCTTTTTTAATGGTTAGATTGCACATTTTTATAAGGTGATGACTTTTTATTTCTCAATTTTTTGTATAGTCATATCCAATCATAAACACCATGACTTATCGATACACATCTTTATTATATTTGAAAATTTGTGACCAACCATTGCAACAATTGGAGACTTTTTCAATTCACACGTAAATAATTGATCAATTATTCAAACGAGGCTAACTCTAACAGAAAGAGTGGCTGATCTATGACCGCAACAACACTTGGTCACAGGTCACCTCCAATAGAAGAGGTCCAGGTTTAGATCACAAATAATCTTGCAATAGTCTTATAGAATAAATTAGGTGTATGTTTAATGTTCGTCTCACCCTATTGCATCGACTACATTGAGTGAAAATAGAAGACGAAGGACTAATATCACAGTTGCAGACAAGAGAAGGACCTATTGTGAAATAAGTAAATAATAGAAAACGTAAATGAAGAAACACGACCTGTTCTATCTACGTGTATTTTTCAATAGAAATACTCAGTACTGGTGCATCTTTCCAATTAGTTACTGAGATGCATAATTCATGGGACTCCTTGGTGACTCATTACAGTGAAATGCATTGGGCATGATTTGTATAGCTTGTATAGATTGTATGTATAGATTGTTGTCTTATAAATTTTATTATTAATGATGTAATTTTTTCAAGCTTTTCAATATAAAATTTTCAAATATTCAATTTTGTACCAAAACCTCTTCTTTGCCTCTCGTCATGTTCGTATTTCAGAAAATCAGAACAACTTAGTTAACATTGATTCCACAAATCAGTCTGCAACTCCGTTAAATCAAATTTCAGCTGCTGGCTTTCGTTTCAACCAAAAAATCTCTATCAAGTTGGATAGAGATTAATTACCTGCTTTGGAAGAATATGGAGATGTCTGTGATTAAAGGCCACAATCTTCAAGAATTCATCCTTGGAACAAAACCCTGCCCACAAGAGTTCATCTCTAGACAGGTGACTGCATCTGAAGGAGCAACTACTAAGGTTCTTATGAATTCAGATTTCACAAAAATGGATGTCCAATGATCAGCTCCGAATGGGATGACTTTAGTCATCCATGACACCGTACATGGCAATGTGTGTCATGGGTAGTGACAACTCAGAAAAGCAATGGACTGTTGTTCAAGAGAGCTTTGGAGTAATGAATAAGTCAAGGCTAACCTTCCTTATGTCTGAATTGTAGAGAACCATAAAAGGATCCCTCTCCATGGATCAATGTCTTTCAACTGTGAAGAAGATAGCTGATAACCTCGAAATAGCTGGTAAAAAGGTTGATCAAGCTGATCTTATCACTCAAGTTCTGGTAGGACTTGATGAAGAGTATACACCAGTGGTGGTGCAGCTCAACAGCAAAAATGAGATCAATTGGCATGAATTAACATCTATCTTATTGACATATGAGAGCAGACTTGACTATGTGAGTCAAGTAAGGAGTGGTATGGAATCTATGAATCTGAGTCATGGAACTAACAAAGGAGGTTTCAATGGTGGAAGGAATTTTAGTGGATATTCTAGAATGCAAGGTTCCAAGGAACGAGAGGCAAGAACGAGGGAAGAAATTGAGGTGGTAGACTATCAGATTTTAAGTCACCATGCCAGATATGTGGTTTGAAGAACCATCAAGAAGGATGATGCTTCAAGGGGTATGAAGAAAGTCACATGGGTAACAGATCAGGAGGAAGCAATAACCAGTCTGGAAACAACAATTATGCAGCACTCTATGCATCACCATACACCCTGGAGGATGAGGCATGGTTTGCAGACTCAGGGCGAGTAGCTCTGGATGAAATCAAGGAGTACAATGGTAAACAACGAATACAAGTTGGTAATGATAATCTCTTACCTATCACTCAAGTTGGAAAAAGGTTTATAAATGTCTGCAATAATAAGTCTCTAAGACTGAATAACTTGCTGATTGTGCCTAAAATTCAGAAGAATTTGTTGAGTATTTCTAAGTTGACCTTTGATAATGGAGTGTTTGTTGAATTTTATCCTACTTACTGTATTGTGAAGGATTTGTTAACCACAAAAGTGCTGATACAAGGAATACTTAAAGATGGGCTCTATCAACTTAATCTCTCCAACAAAGCTATCAGATCCACTCCTCAATGGTCAACTAATTCCACACAACTGAACTATCCAGTTTCCTGCGTTTCCACAAATTGTAATAAGACTAAGCCGGATTCTAGTTTCGAAGTTTGGCATAGAAGACTTGGCCACCCTTCTTTTCAAATACTCAGTTATGTACTCAAGAGTTATATGAGAAATATTAAATTCGATGAAACTTCTTATTTTTGTGAAGTGTGTCAATTAGGTAAATTACACAAACTACCATTCAAATCTTCACTTCACACATTAAGAACCCCTTAGATGTTGTACACACGGACGTATGGGGCCCCTCACCTGTGAGATCAACTGCTCGTTTTAGATATTACATATTATTCTTAGATGACTTTAGTAGATACTCATAGATCTACCCTATGAAGGCTAAGTCTGAATCACTGCAAATGTTCACACAATTTAAGGAACCTCCTAGTGAGGAAGAACATACTAATGACATTGAGGTAGATGATGACACAGTCGAGGTCACAGGAGGACATCCAATGGTTACAAGGGCAAAACATGGGATATTTAAGCCTAAAGTTTATACTGCAGAACTTTCAGAACCAACAACTGTTAGAGAAGCATTAAAGAATGAAAACTGGAGAATGGCTATGAGAGATGAGTTTGAAGCACTGAAAAGAAACAATAGTTGGGTTTTAGTTCCTCCAGATTCAGCAACAAAGGTAATAGGCTGCAAATGTATATTTAAGATCAAGTACAATGAGAAGGGAGATATAGAGAGGCATAAAGCTAGACTTGTGGCTAAAGGATTCTTACAAACACCTGGAATCGACTTTACAGAGACCTTTAGTCCTATTATCAAAGCTTCCACACTGAAAATCATATTAACTTTGGCAGTGTCTAGTGATTGGGACATAAGACAAATCGATGTGAATAATGCACTCTTGAATGGAAGGCTAGAAGAGGAAGTGTTCATGCATCAACCTAAAGGCTTTGAAGACAAGAATAGACAGGATTTTGTATGTAAACTGAAGAAAGCATTTATGGGTTGAGACAGGGACCAACGATGTGGCATGAAAGACTCAAGACTACACTTCGTTACTGGGATTTCACTCAATCCAAGGCTGAAAACTCCTTGTTCTTCAAACAAAATCAGAATATTATCATCTGCATCCTTATTTATGTGGATAATATAATCATCACTGGTACTGATAGTGGTCAACTATAGGGAGTTATCAACCAACTCAATTGTTGGGATTTTTGGTCCCAAACAAACCCCGGGGGCGATGATGAAACATCGGGTCGGCTTTTTTGCTTCGTAGGCCTTCGGCCCATGATCGAGGTATTGTATGCCCCAATTAAACCACAATATGCGTAACCCAAGAGTGAACAGGTTAGGAACTTTACCACCCTATCTTGAGGTGTTAATTGGGTCATTGGCCCTGTTGCTCGATAGGTGGATCCGATTGGCGGCCCGGGTTTTAATTAGGCTCCCGACCCATTCCCTAATTAAAACCTAGACCTAAACCTACCTATCCTATATATCTACTCACTCACTCTCGAGACACACACACAACCGAAGCCTCTCCCTCGCTCTTTCTTCGTGACTGCGGCGTGCTTGGCTCTCTCTTCTCTGTGAACTTGGTAAACCCGTGACCCTGCTCCTTCTTTGGCCTCTAGTTTTGCTGCCCCTTCGTGGTGGGCTGCTGCTTCCGTCGCTCTCCTTCGTGCGCGGCGCCTGTCTTCTCCGCGCCTTGGTGCGTCCGTGTTCAGGCCTCTGTTTGGTACGGTTTCTTGGTGAAAACTTGTGGGTTGTGGGTTGCCTCGGAGTGTGATCTTACCTGTTTCGTGTGGTGTTGCCGATTGTGGTTATTGGGGCAACTTCTGAGCCCTCGGTTCTAGTCACAGGATCGTGACATTATCAAGACTTAGGGAGTTTTCTCTTTTTCTTGATTATTGTTAATTTTATCATTTTCAATTACTTGTCACTTATTGAGAATAACTTGTTTACTTTGTGTTTGTACAAGGGAAATTCTCCTACAAATTGGTATCAGAGCCGTGTCTGATTGATCGGCTGATTCGTGACATTCTGCTGAAATTTGATAACCTTTTTTATTCGCCTCTGTTTCACTGATTTATTGCAGAAATTATTTTGTGTCATTGAAATTTTTCATTTACTTAGTGTTATCTGAAAATTCTTGACTAATTATTTTATGTGTTTCTGTTTTGCAATCACTGTGTAGGTCAATTTTTTGCTTAGTGCTGATTCTGCCTACATCGAGAGAGGCTGATTGCAAACTTCGCTAAAATAAATAAATAATTTTCGCATCACTCCTTATTACAGACACAGAGAAGTCCGCTCTGGTAAATTGGCTGATCACTTTTAAATTTCTGTAATAGCAGGTCATCGTGTGGGGTGACCATTAGGCTTGCGGTTGCCTATTGCTAGTTATAGGATTTAATTGTTATTACCTGTGATTTGGGATATTGCTGATTTCATACCTATCCTTGATATATCTTGGTGATTGTCTATCACGTGTTGCTCTTGATATTAGAATTGTTTCCCTTGACCTTACCCGTGTCGAAGATTCTCTTGACCTGAGATCTTTTGAGTCTCACGGAATCCTGAGAGTTTAGAACGGCGTATATATTGCGGCCTTTTAGATTTCTGTGTGAAATTCTCTTTGAGCTGCATATTATTTCCATTGTGGTGTGTTGCTTGAAATATGTCTGCACATCATTTTGACTTGAGTGTCTTTAATGGAAAGGGTGATTTTTCTATTTGGCAACAGAAAATGAAAGGTATTTTAGTTCAGCAAAAAGTTTCTAAAGTTATTGATAATTCTTTTTCTGCTACTGTGACTGAAGAACGGAAAAAGGAATTTGATGAACTTGCTTATACTTCTATTATCTTGCACTTATCTGATAGTGTTTTACGAAAAGTTGGTAAACACGATACTACTGAAGCTCTTTGGAAAAAGTTACAAGAACTTTACTTAACACAGTCCACCCCGAACAAACTTTTTCTTCTTGAAAGTTTTTTCAGTTTCAAAATCGATCCTTCAAAGGAATTAGATGACAATCTTGATATTTTCAATAAACTTGTTCAAGATATCACAAATTGTGGTGATAAAGTGCCTGAAGAATACAAGGCCATAATTTTATTGAATGCCATTCCTGACATATATAAGGATGTTAAGAATGCTATCAAGTATGGGAGGGAGACCCTTACCCCGGAGGTAGTCATTGATTCACTTAAGAGTAAGGATAGGGAGATTAGAGCTGAGAAAGGCGGGAGAAAGCAAGGGGAGGTCCACTTTATGAGAGGTAGGACTCAAACAAAGGGTGGTGGAAATAGTGGGAGCGGACAAAGTAGTGGTAGCAAGAAAAAGGGTAGAAGTAGATCCAAATCACGAGGGAAAGCTGCAGGTAGAAAATGCTATGGTTGTGGTCAGTTAGGACATTTTATTAGTGATTGCTATAAGGAGAAAAATAAATTTAAGGGAAGTGAACAAAGGGAGGCGAACATTGTGGCACCAAAACATAATGAACCTGGTGAGGTTTACGTCCTCTTAGATTACAAGCCTAGTGAAATTTACCTGTCTATGAACTCCCATACTGATGAATGGATTCTTGACTCTGGTGCATCATTTCATGTCACTTCTCATAAGCATTGGTTTGATCATTTGCATGAGTCTGATCATGGTCATGTTGTTGCATGGGGTGGAGTCGCATATAACATTACAGGTGTTGGTGATGTTATTGTCAAATTTGAAAATGGTTTTGTGCATACATTGAAGAATGTTAGGTACATTCCACATATGGGTAGAAATTTGATATCGATGGGAGAGTTAGAAAATGCAGGTTTCACTGGGAGGCTTGGTGACGGGATGATTAAAATGTTTAAAGGTGCACTTAGGGCCTTTAAGGTCATTAAGAAAAATGGCATTTATACAACTCATGCTGAGGTAGTAAGTGGTAAAAACCATACTATTGCATCCATTGACACCGATCACACACAAAAATGGCACAATAGACTTGCACATGTAAGTGTTAAAGGTCTAAAATTTTTGAATGATAAGGGTGTGTTTGGAAAGGATAAGGTGTCTGACATGCCATTTTGTGATCATTGTGTGCTTGGGAAACATCACAGGATGTCTTTTGCATCCAGCACACACCGGACAACTAGAATGCTTGAATACATTCATTCTGATTTATGGGGCCCTGGGAGTAATCCCACTTTTGGTGGTAACAAGTATTTCCTATCTATTATTGATGATTTCTCCAGACGTGTGTGGACTTATTTGTTGAAAGATAAATCTGAAACTTTTGAAAAGTTTAAAACTTGGAAATTACAGGTGGAGAATCAGACAGGTAGAAATATAAAATATTTGAGAACTGATAATGGTCTTGAATTCTGCAATTCTGATTTTGACAATATGTGTAAAGATAATGGTATTACTAGACATAGAACTGTGCCTTACACTCCCCAGCAAAATGGGGTTGCTGAAAGGATGAATCGTACATTACGTGATAAGGTTAGATGTATGATGTTAAGCTCTGGTGTGCCTAAATCTTTTTGGGGTGAAGCTGTTATGACTGCATGCTATCTGATTAATATGACTCCTTCCGCTGCCTTGAATGGTGATACACCATATGAAAAATGGTATGGTAAATGTGCTGATTATTCTATGCTTAGAACTTTTGGTTGTACTGCGTTTTCTCATCAAAGTGAGGGAAAGTTAGAACCTAGAGCTAGAAAGTGTGTCTTTCTAGGATATCCCGAAGGTGTTAAAGGGTATAGGTTGTGGGACAGAAGTCAAAAGGGCGTGAGAATAATCATCAGCAGAGATGTCACCTTTAATGAGTCTGAGATGCCTTGTCTAGGAAACGAAGAACAGCTAGAGATAGGTGGAGATGAACCCTCACCTGAAGTGGAGAGTGTTAGAATCCCTATCCCCATTACCCCGAGTGAGGTGGAGAGTAATCCCCAACAAGATCACGAGAATGTAGAAGAAGATGACCCTATAGATCATCCTGTTGACCATAACCCTTTGGATGGCTATCAGTTAGCTAGAGATAGGGAAAGAAGACCACATAGAGAACCCCAAAGAATGTCCGACTACGTCATAGCCTATGCTAGTTACCAAGACCTAGCTGAGAAAGAGCCAAATACTTACGAGGAGGCTATGAGAAGTGAAAATAGTAAATTTTGGGTTAGTGCCATGAAAGAGGAGATGGAATCGCTCCATAAGAATCAAACTTGGGTTTTAGTGGATAGACCAAGAGATAAATCAATTGTAGGCTGCAAATGGGTCTACGAGGTGAAGGAGGGTACCACTGAGAATGAGCCTGTGAGATACAAGTCTAGGCTAGTTGCCAAGGGGTACACACAAAAGGAAGGGGTAGACTATAATGAAATTTTCTCGCCCGTTGTTAAGTATACCACCATTAGAGTCATGCTTGCTTTTGTTGCGTATTATGATTGGGAACTTGAACAACTTGATGTAAAAACTGCTTTTTTACATGGAGATCTTGAAGAGAAAATTTTTATGTTTCAACCCAAAGGTTTTGAAGATAAAGAAAAACCTGATCATGTGTGTTTTCTTAATAAATCATTGTATGGTTTAAAACAATCACCTAGACAGTGGTACAAGAAATTTGATTCTTATGTGCTTTCTATTGGTTTCAAGAGGAGTGAGTTTGATCATTGTCTATACTATATGCATCACAGCACTGATGAGTGTGTGTATTTGTTACTTTATGTGGATGACATGTTATTAATTGGTTCTAACATGACTTTAGTAGACAAGATTAAAATTGAGTTAAACAAGGAATTTGATATGAAGGACCTAGGCCATGCTAAACGTATTTTGGGTATGGAAATTGAAAGAAATAGGTCTAATTCTTGTTTATTCTTGCATCAAACTCCCTATGTGCAAAAGGTGTTAAAGAAGTTTGGTATGATAAATTGTAAACCTGCTTCTGTACCTCTTGGAAATCATTTTGTTTTAACAAAAGATCAATCACCTGCGAATGAGGAAGAAATAGCTTATATGAGTAATATACCCTATTCTAATGTGATTGGTTCTGTGATGTATCTGATGGTTTGTACTCGGCCAGATTTGGCCTTTGCTGTTAGTACTTTGAGCAGGTACATGTCTAATCCTGGCCCCACTCATTGGGAAGCCTTGAATTGGCTACTCAGGTATCTTAGTGACACTTATAATATGGGTTTAATCTATAAGTGCAAATCTAATAATGTGAAATTGAAGGGTTTTACCGATGCTGATTATGGTGGAGATAGAGATAATAGGAAATCTACTTCCTCTTATGTGTTTACTTTGTGTGACTCATGTGTTAGTTGGAAGTCTCAGCTCCAACATATTGTTGCTCTCTCTACTACTAAGTCTGAATATATTGCTGTTACCGAAACCTTTAAAGAAGCTTTGTGGTTTAAAGGATTACTTAAGGAACTAGGAGCCTTAAATGAAAGTGTAACAGTATATTCTGATAGTCAATCAGCTATTCATTTATGTAAGAATCCTGTTTTTCATGAACGTACTAAACACATTGATGTTAGATTACACTTTATTAGGAATATTGTTTCTCAAGATGAAATTAAACTTGAGAAAGTGCATACAGATTATAACCCTGCAGATATGAGCACAAAGGTGCTCACTTTGGTAAAATTTAGAAGTTGTCTACTGCTTCTAAGTATCGGTACAGGTATGAAAAGGTCCGATTAGTTTAGGACTTTAATCTTGCAACTACTAAACATGTGTTGTTTTGTTTTTGCAGGTTTGTTCGGTACCAAGGTGGAGGTTTGTTGGGATTTTTGGTCCCAAACAAACCCCGGGGGCGATGATGAAACATCGGGTCGGCTTTTTTGCTTCGTAGGCCTTCGGCCCATGATCGAGGTATTGTATGCCCCAATTAAACCACAATATGCGTAACCCAAGAGTGAACAGGTTAGGAACTTTACCACCCTATCTTGAGGTGTTAATTGGATCATTGGCCCTGTTGCTCGATAGGTGGATCCGATTGGCGGCCCGGGTTTTAATTAGGCTCCCGACCCATTCCCTAATTAAAACCTAGACCTAAACCTACCTATCCTATATATCTACTCACTCACTCTCGAGACACACACACAACCGAAGCCTCTCCCTCGCTCTTTCTTCGTGACTGCGGCGTGCTTGGCTCTCTCTTCTCTGTGAACTTGGTAAACCCGTGACCCTGCTCCTTCTTTGGCCTCTAGTTTTGCTGCCCCTTCGTGGTGGGCTGCTGCTTCCGTCGCTCTCCTTCGTGCGCGGCGCCTGTCTTCTCCGCGCCTTGGTGCGTCCGTGTTCAGGCCTCTGTTTGGTACGGTTTCTTGGTGAAAACTTGTGGGTTGTGGGTTGCCTCGGAGTGTGATCTTACCTGTTTCGTGTGGTGTTGCCGATTGTGGTTATTGGGGCAACTTCTGAGCCCTCGGTTCTAGTCACAGGATCGTGACATTATCAAGACTTAGGGAGTTTTCTCTTTTTCTTGATTATTGTTAATTTTATCATTTTCAATTACTTGTCACTTATTGAGAATAACTTGTTTACTTTGTGTTTGTACAAGGGAAATTCTCCTACATCAATGATGAGTTTGCTCTCAAAGATATGGGGAGACTGAAGAAACTCTTAGGAATGGAAGTGGTAAGAGATGATAGAGGCTTGTTCATCAATCAGAAAAGTTATGCTTGCCGTTTGTTGAAAAGGTTTGGCTTTGATTCCCTTAAACCCACTACAACACCTATGTCCTCTGGAAAATTGATCTCAAGGAGTGAAGGAAATAATCTAAGCAATCCCACAGTCTACAGAAGTTGTGTAGGTGCACTGCAATATCTCTCCCATACTAGATCGGATCTTAGTTTTTGTATTAACAGGCTCAGCCAAAATTTACAAGAACCCACAGATGCGCACTGGAGAATACTAAAAAAGGTCTGCAGATACTTAAAAGGAACCATAGGTTTTGGAATAGTCTTGCAGAATAATAAGAATGTCAGCATCAGTGGGTACTGTGATGCTGATTGGGCTCTTGTCCGGAGGACAGGAGGTCAATTGCTGGGTATTGTGTTTACATAGGAGATAACCTAGTATCTTGGAGCTCAAAGAAGAAGAATGTAGTAGCTAGATCCAGTACAGAAGCAGAGTACCGGGCTCTAGCACACGTAACTGTTGGAATCACTTGGATTCAATCACTTCTCAAGGAGTTGAACATCACACAATCTAAATGTCTTACAATATGGTGTGATAATGTAAGTGCGTTAGCATTGAATCCAGTATTCTACACGAGAACTAAGCACATTGAGCTTGACATATACTTTGTGCGTGACAAAGTGTTGAATAAGGAAATGACTGTCAATTATATACATTTGTCAAACCAGAATGTTAATCTATTGACAAAGGCGCTGCCTTCATTACGCTTTTTGTTTCTCAGAGACAAGGTGGGACTACTGGAGATTCGTCCACCTTGAGAGGGGCAGTGAAAATAGAAGACAGATGACTAATATCACAGTTGCAGACAAGAGAAGGACCTGTTGTGAAATAAGTAAATAATAGAAAACGTAAATGAAGAAACACGACCTATTCTATCTACATGTAGTTTCAATAGAAATACTCACTGCTGGTGCATCTTTCCAATTAGTTATTGAGATACATAATTCATGGGATTCCTTGGTGACTCATCATAGTGAAATGCATTGGGCATGATTTGTATAGCTTGTACAGATCGTATGTATAGATTATTGTCTTATAAATTTCATTATTCATGATGTAAATATAAAATTTTCAGATATTCAATTCATTGCACATTCAATTTGCAGAACCAGACATTTTTCATTGTGAAGTCAAAATTATTTTGCAATTGGTTTTATAGATCGAACCCCAATTTGCTTGATTTTGAGGCATTGCTATCTTCTGCCTTTGGTCCCAAAGCAAGCATAGATTGTTCACTCAATGGCTTCTGCATGAACCCATATATGTGGATCCGCCACTGGGCACCTTGATGCATCTTTACCTTGCTTCATTTCCTACTTTTTTTTTTCTCTCATTTTCCACTCCTTCTCCCACTCTCCTACTACTCAAGAGCTAGGAGACCCTCGACAAGCAGTTGTAGGAGAAATGGAAGTTAGAGACGTGTTACAAAAGAGAATAAGACTTGAGGGCTTGAAAAAATTGTGCAGAAGAGAATTGGAGTTGGTGAGGGAGACAATAAGTTTAATTTTACTTAATTGTAAAAGTAATCATGCTACTTATACATTTTTGTTAAATAAGTTTAACACTTGGCAAACATTTATTACTTTTTCTATCACATTATCTCTAAAATGAATAATTACAAAACTCCCACCACATTATCTGTATACTAATTCGGACATACAAGCAATATTTTCCCTATAAAAGAGTAATTTTTTTTATGTTACCTACTTAAATGTTAGGAATTGTTTTAATATATTCAAAAAAAAAGAATTATTGTACTTGTACACCGATAATTGACACTCCCTGCATAGGGTCCCGACCGCTCCCCATGTGAACTGTGAAGGGTCTACATGGGTTGTCATTTGTCAACCTCTAAGTGTAACGTTAGTATGAAGTCGTGTGGTATGAGTTTGGAGTGGGCATTAGCTTATAAAGAATCTTTCCTCCACATTTATCTGATCCTGCAAAGGGAAAAACAAATTTCTAAAGTTGAATAAGTAATTTAGGTTTTCTAATTTTAATCGTGAAAAAAAATAGTAAATAAAATATGGATTATCCTACTTGTACACATTTAGTTACTCTCCCTCATATGGAAGGGGCTCACAAATATTTTATTGTGTGTGGGCCCCCTTCATGTGAGAGAAGAGTAATCCAGTGTGTAACTCAATGTGTACATGTAGCATTGTCCATAAAATATTTTGAGTTGTGTGATGATTTAATCTCGCAAAACACAAAATTATCAAGGCTAAACAACAAATAAACAATATAGATTGACAAACTAATTGAATCAATATAGCAGCAATTAAATGAAGTAATGAAGACTCACTCAATTGCAATAAAATAGCAAGTTGAAAGGTGTAAATCGGGGGCTCGGATTTCTTCCCAATACACCACCAAAACCAGGCTAGAGAACACTCCTAGAAAATACCCAAAACACACCCACACACTGCGATGAGATTCGAAGCGCGGAAGAAACGCCGGAAAGTTTCGAACTCAGGTGGTGGTTGGACAGATGAATCATGACCCGATATTCACGACGCGATTACTCGACGATGCGGAATAAAGAACCACGACTTTCGAAACGCCACAAGGATTTGCCCAATCTCCTTGATAAGTCTCTGATTTGAACGCCACAAATATTCTAGCAAATATTTGATAAGTTCGATATTTGAATTCTTGTTTTGGCTTGAATATTTAAATTTTCCCGTCAAGCCTGCTATGACTCCGATTGTCAAGGGTCCGGAACACATCATACCCTCCTTCTTTAGGATGATTCGTCCCAAATCATAGCTTTGTTCCTGTTGTTTCACTTCACCTCCTAGATCAAACAGAAAATTCCTCCTTCCATTGCACATGATCAACCAAAAATATTCTGTAACGGGGGTCAAGTGAATGACTTCAAGTTGAAACACCTTTGGACATTGGTGGTGTTGTCCAAATTTTCACGTACCATTAACCTGCAAGATAAAATTAAATAAAGCGGCGAGGGAAATGTTAGGTTCATGAGGTACAAGGTATGGATCCTTGTATTCATTAATTATCACCGTCAATTCCACCTTTTGAACCATGAGGCCCTTCTCTTCACCTCGTTCTCCTTTTGAAACTTCTTGCTCGCACCCCTCTATCTCTTTTCTCTCAAGCTCGGTTACTTCCTCTAACTCAAATTTTTCTAGCTCATCCACCTCTTCAAATTTTTTCCTTTCAAATTCAACGACATCTTCTACCTCCACATTCGTATCACCATGTTCGCACACTACCTCATCACTATCCAAATGTGGATTTTTCAATTCAAAGTTCAAATGTTGAACTTCTACACCAACTTTCATTTCATTCCTCTTATCATCAACAATTTCATTCCTAATCAATTCCTCATCAAATTTTGGAGTTTGTTTATTTGTTTTTAATTTCAACTCTCCCTCCTTCTTATCAATATCCTTATCCCCACGATGCCTCCTATTACACCACTTTTCACTCTCCTTCCTTACTCTCCGTGAATCTTCTAGTGCTTCCTCTAATGTCAACCCATATAGTACGCATGGTTTCCCTTTCTTAAGGAATTGGTATATGTGCATACTCTTATCATAAATAGCCTCCCTCCTACGTCTCCAAGGTTTTTCCAATAAAATATGATAAGATTTCAATGGGACTACATCACACCATACATCCTCACTATACCTTCCCTGGGCAATAGGCACTAGAACTTGTTTGGTTACTTTGAAATTTCCAAACTCCCTCATCCACGTCATCCTATAAGGTTTATAGTGTGGTTCTAGGGGCAATCCTAATTTTTCAATCACGGTGCTACCAACGAAATTAGTAAAACACTTTCCATCAATCGCCAAACTGCACCCCTTATGATCCACATAACATCTAGTTTGGAATAAAGAGCCCGGATCATAATCCAAGAACGAAGAGGATTTAGACATCAAATAGCAAGAACGACTTTTATTGACTTTGAAGGAAACGAATATCAAGAATTTAAGGAAATTCAAGAAAGTGGTTCTTGAATCTTGGAATATTTTTTAATAAAAATAAAAAATATTTTTTTTATATAAATCCGAAAAATTCGATACGAACGCAACAAAACAAACGGCACAGGATTTGGATAAGAGTTAAATAAAATAAACACTTTTGAATTTTGTTGAATTTTTATATGGATCAAAACTAGAAAAAATTTACTGGCACGAAGAACACTCAAGAAAAGAAAGACTCAACGACAAGATATGGATAATTATTATATCTGACTCGATGATAAACATAAGAATTAAACTGGATAGAATAAAAAAACCTGAATTCAGAGTCCAGCTCTGATAGCAAATGATGAGGTTCGAAGCGAGGAAGAAACGCCGGAAAGTTCCGAACTCAGGTTGTGGTTGGACAGATGAATCATGACCCGATATTCACGACGCGATGACTCGAAGATGCGGAATAAAGAACCACGACTTTCGAAACACCACAAGGATTTTCCCAATCTCCTTGATAAGTCTCTGATTTGAACGCCACAAATATTCTAGCAAATATTTGATAAGTTCGATATTTGAATTCTTGTTTTGGCTTGAATATTTAATTTTTCCCGTCAAGCCTACTATGACTCCGATTGTCGAGGGTTCGGAACACATCACACTGCCTTCACACACCAAAGAGGATGACCAAAACAGAGGCTGCACAATAGCAACCACAACAAGACCGAACAAGGGGCTATGCAAAAAAGCCTCAACAAAGCTCACAGCAAGAACCACGAAACAAGAAGCAGCAGGTCCAAAACCATGGAGTAAAGAGACCATAACAAGGTCTAGCCACAAAAGGAGGCACACAATCACAAAGGGTAACGAAGTCGACGGTGATGGTCACCAAGAACAAGAAAGGCAGGTTTCGGTCAGTGAGAGAGGAAGAGAAGGGATGGGTTTAGTGTTCTACCGTTTTCACCAAGAAAAGAGAGGAGGTAAGTCCTAACCTAGTTGAGAGAGTGAGCGGTAGATTATATAGGTGTCAATTAATTAAGTTAAGAAAACCTTAATTAACTTGAGTCGTCTCGGAATCTACCCATCGAGTAACAGGGTCGAGATCCAATTAAAACCTCAAAATGGGTAATAAATTCCCCTAGCCCATCCTTAAATGGGCTGCCTAATTATGGAGATTTGGGCAACATTTACTCTTCAATGATAGGCCATAAGCTCGCGAAACATAATTAATCCAACGCGATTTATCATCATCGGCCCCGAGGTTTGATTGAGACCAAAATACCCAACAAAACTCCATTTTGGTTTCAAACAAACCTGCAACACCAAAACACGAAGTTTATTAGTTACACAAAATAGTTCCAAAAAAATTAGAACTCAACGTACATTTACCAATGTTTCAAGTCAGAAACATATTTCATACCTGCTAATAGTACTCACTGAGGGCCAAGGTCAAACACAAGTATATTCTAAATTATAGGGAGTTAAACTATGCATTTATATCACATTAGCAAGTAACACAACTTTAGACAAACAACATATGCTTTCTAAAGACAATGTAAACATATTATATTCATACATGATTCAATCCAGTGCATATAATAATACGAAGTTATAGGTAACTCCACACATACGATGAGAACACATCAAAGGGAAAACATCAAATATTTTCACTCAGTTCACATAAAGAATTTAACTTTAACACCAAGTTGAAACGGATGCAAATGACCCCCAAGAAAAGATTGAACCACAATAACCCTTTCCAAAATCGATGTAGCTCTCCTCTCCTCTCCTCTCCTCTCCTCTCATCTCATCTCATCTCATCGCCATCAATGCTCACCAGATTACTCACCCATCACGCCTAAAGTTGGTAAACCACTTAAGATCCTGAGATTATGGATGTACACCTCCATCACAACCTCACTTCTCACTCAATGAAAGTAAAACTCAAGTCTCCACCTCACCTAGAGGTGGTAGGAGTTCCCTCCACCTAATCGAGATCCTCACGGATAGAGTATAACAAAAACATTTGACAATCTCACCTCTCGTGATCAACATGTCAAACCACACATCTCACAGCATGTCACCAAATACACTTTCAGGCATCTAGTCTAAACATTACCATCTAGCCCTCACTTCTAACACGACTACTGAATACCCATCCCTCTCAAGGGAACGCATCTGATACCTATATTGAGAACACACACAACATTTTAGCCTCACATCAACTTCAACCACCATGCATGTAGCCATGTTATATAAAAACAACATATCACTCTCAAATTCATGCAGATGTTCAAATCAACGCAAATGAAATGCAACTGAATTAAGTGACCACACATTCAAAAGGGTAAAACAATCGGATGCACATAATTCAATAGAAATAACAGTTGAAATTTCAAGAAAAGTGTAAACAACCGCTTAAAAAACTTTACCCCTAAAAAATAGGTATGCTTTCCAACCAATACAAAGTATACTTTCCAAAATTTTGTTGCCCTCCCAAAAATCCCAATTTGTTATAAAAAAAAATATCTCAAAAGCAATATGTTGTCATTTTCACAAAGAAATGCACAAGACACTAAATGGACGACATTGACCCCAAGAAAACTCTTACCCATGCAAATCATATTTTCACATAAAGAAAAGTATTGCAAGTAAACCAGACACACAAAGTGTCAAATAGGGTAACATAATATATCACAAAGGTCTGAGACAACAATTTTGAAAAATGATTTTAAGTAGCAACAAAATAACAAGAGCAAATTTTAAGGCACACTGATCATGAACTTTAATTTCATCATTGATAGGACATAGAAGTTAACATATAATTTCACCAAGAAATTAATCAAAGAAATTTCACAAAGAAGTTTAAATTCAATTATAGGTGCATATAGAAAAAATAAATTTCACAAAGAAATTTATGCAAATATAATGTCACGTAGAAAGTTCTCAATTTCACAAAGAAATATAGTCCAAACAAATAATTACATATCAAAGAACAATTTCACAAAGAAATAAATACAATCAACAATTTCATAAAGAAATTAACATATTAGCACATAAAATCCTATGTCTAGAAATAGGCAACCGCAAGCCTAATGGTCACCTCACACGATGACCAACTAGTACAAAAAGTTAAATGTGATGCACTACAAGAAACTGGAGTGACAGTGATGAAAATTAGCGACGACAGGAAAAGTCGTCGCTAATGCCCAACCTATAGCTAAAACAAAAAAGTCGTCTCTAATTTCTAGCCATTTAGCGACGACATAGAAAAGTCGTGATGTGATCCAGAACCTCGATAATACGAATCATAGTAGGCTTGACGGAAAAATTTAAATATTCAAGCCAAAATAAGAATTCAACACGTTCGACGAGCTTTGAAGATCAAATCGTGCCATCAAAAGAAGCAAGTTCCGTGTTGGGACCGAGCCAAAATGATGAGTGGATCAACCTCATTCAGGCAGTCGAAGGAAATTGTAAATTTTCACATTTACGGCCGTAACCTATATTTATTACGGCTGTAACAAGCTCACTGCTGAAATTCATATTACGAGGAATTGGGATTACGACCGTAAAAGCTAGGGATCACGGCCGTAATGAAGGCACTGCTTAAAATTGGAATTTGGACGTTTTTGGACTTACGGCCGTAAGTCACATTGTCACGATCGTAAGTGTGAATCAGTAACAAGGTTACGGCCGTAAGGGAGTTAGTCACGGCCGTAAAAGTCCATATCCGTAATTTTAGGATTTTTAATTTATTTCCTTATTTTTAGGTATTTCTTTCCTAATATAATTAAAACTCTTTAGTCAGGTTTTGACCCTATTTATAGGGATGTAATTTTCATTATTTTATACACAACTTTGATATTATAATTGAGATGCTATTTTGCTTTCACAACCTTATTCTTCATTGAATAAAATCCGAATTTGCGAGTTATTCTTGTTTGTTCAAATCCCGGTGAGAATTATTATTGCTTAAGAGGTCAATATATCCCAGTGATTGTATTGGTTGCTTGGTTCAATTAATTTTAATTGTATCCATAAATCGTGATTTCTTGGCATTCTTGAGTCGATTTCAATATTTTGTGGGTTGCGTAGCTACAATTGCTACGTGGTTTGCATCATTTGGTCTTAGAGCTTAGGCTCCAAAAATCAAGGTTATATCTTTATTTTGTTTTCTTGAGTTCTCTATCCAGTTTGATGTTTATGATTATCATCAAGTCCCATAAAAATCATCCATATCTTGTTGAGTGTTTTGTTTTTCAGTTTTTTTGCGTTCTTCTTGTTCTTGAGTTTGTTGAGTCTTTAATCCAGAAAATCGTTCCAAAAAATTTCAAAAGTGTTTGTTTTACTTAATTCTTATCCGAATTAAGTTCCGTTTGTTTTGTCGTGTTCGTTGTCGAATTTTCGGATTTATAAAAAAAAAAAGATTTTTTTTTTATTTTATTTATTCCGAAAATTCACCCAAAATTCAAAAAAAAAAAAAAAAAAAAATCCATTCAAGAACCACTTTCTTGAATTTCTTTAAAATTCTTGATATTGTTTTTCCTTTTCGAGTCAACATTAAATTCCTTCTTGATATTTGTCAATATCCGGACCCTCTTATTTTGAGTCTCTCAAATTTTTGAAAGCTACATAAAGGGATGAATTACGAGTTCGATCATACTTTCATGACTAGATGTCGTGTGGGGGATAAGCTGTGTAGTTTGGCTATTGATAGGGAGTACATCTCTAATTTGGCTAATATCAACATGGTTGAAAAATTGGGGTTGCATTTACTACAACATCCTAGACCTTATAGGATGACATGGTTGAAGGAGTGTGGGAAGTTCAAAGTGACCAAGCAAGTCTTAGTGAATTTCACCATTGGGAGGTATAGTGATGAAGTATTATGCGATGTAGTGCCTCTAGAGTCTTGTCATATGTTGTGGGGTAGGCCATGGAGGCATGAGAGGAAAGCATTTTATGATAAAAATAGAAACAGGTACAAATTTGTGAAGGATGGTGAATCAATCACCCTAGCTAGTTTAACACTAGAGCAAATACTTGAAGATCAAAAGGAAGTGAATGAAAAGATTAATCTGTTATCCAAATTGAATTATCAATTAAGACTTTTAGAAGAGGACATGATTGCACGGAGGGGTAAAAATGTAGTTAAGTTGCAAGAAGAGCCTCAGGATATGAATGTTGGGAAGAAGGAGGGAGAGTTGAAAGTAGAAATAGTTGAAAAAAATCCAACATTTAAGGAAGGAGGTGTGGAATTGGGTAATAACGAGGTGGACGAACAAAAAGTTAAAATTATTGATGAGGATATGCATGAATTGAAAGTTGACGGGGTAGAGAATGAAAACATGAAGGAGTTGGTTGAGGCCAAAAATTTAAAAGAGGTAGTTGAGCTTGAAAAGGTGGAGTTAGGTGATCAAATTCCAAAGTTTGATGAAGAAAAATTGGAAGTTGGGGTAGAAGTTCAAATTTTGAGCTTTGAATTGGAAGATCCACATTTTGGTAGTGATGAGGTAGTACATGAACATGGTTATTTAAATGTGGAGGTCGGAGATGTGGTTGAGTTTGAAGATAAAAAAATTGAACAAGAAATTGCAAAGGAGGAAAGATGCGAAGAGAAGAGCCTCGTGGTTCAAGAAGTGGAGTTGGTGGTGGTTTATCATGAATACAAGGATTCATACCTTGTATCTCATGAAGCTAACATGTCCCTCCCCATTTTGTTTAAATCTTTTTTACAGGTTAATTATGTTTGGAAGCTTCAACCGCACTACGTATGGCAAAGGGAGTTCAAGCTCCAACTCTTCCATGTTTTCCAATCAAATGAGCATAATTTATTAAACTCATGGCATGAAAGCAGAAATTTTCCGTTTGATCCAGGGGGAGCAGTTGCATTCATGAACAAAGTTATGATTCGGGACGAATCATCCTAAAGAAGGAGGGTATGATGTGATCCAGAACCCCGATAATACGAATCATAGCAGGCTTGACGGGAAAATTTAAATATTCAAGTCAAAACAAGAATTCAGTAGGTTCGACGAGCTTTGAAGATCAAATCGTGCCATCAAAAGAAGTAAGTTCCGTGTTGGGACCGAGCCAAAATGATGAGTGGATCAACCTCATTCAGGCAGCCGAAGGAAATTGTAAATTTTCACATTTACGACCGTAACCTATATTTATTACGGCCGTAACAAGCTCACTGCTGAAATTCATATTGCGAGGAATTGGGATTACGACCGTAAAAGCTGGGGATCACGGCCGTAATGAAGGCACTGCTTAAAACTGGAATTTGGACGTTTTTAGACTTACGGTCGTAAGTCACATTGTCACGGCCGTAAGTGTGAATTAGTAACAAGGTTACGGCCGTAAGGGTGTTAGTCACGGCCATAAAAGTCCATATCCGTAATTTTAGGATTTTTAATTTATTTCCTTATTTTTAGGTATTTCTTTCCTAGTATAATTAAAACTCTTTAGTCAGGTTTTGACCCTATTTATAGGGATGTAATTTTCATTACTTTATACACAACTTTGATATTATAATTGAGAGGCTATTTTGCTTTCACAACCTTATTCTTCATTGAATAAAATCCGAACTTGCGAGTTATTCTTGTTTGTTCAAATCCCGGTGAGAATTATTATTACTTGTGATCAAGAGGTCAATATATCCCAATGATTGTATTGGTTGCTTGGTTCAATTAGTTTTAATTGAATCCATAAATCGTGGTTTCTTGGCGTTCTTGGGTCGATTTCAATATTTTGTGGGTTGCGTAGCTACAATTGCTACGTGGTTTGCATCAAGTCGTCTCTAATTTCCAGCCCTTTAGCAACGACATGGAAAAGTCGTATCTAGTTCCCAACCTTTTAACGACGACTTTCCGAATCGTCGCAATAAAAACCCTATAGCGACGACAAAAGTCGTCGCTATTTGTCCGCAATTTTTTTTTTTACAAATAATATTAAATTCAATTTCGTTAAAAAATAAATAATTCAATGGAACAAATATTTATACAATTAGTTAACTAATATATATTAGTTAAAACAAAATTAAACACAAGAACTCAAATGCCCCAATGGTTGAGAATACACAATTCAATCCTTAGGTCAAGGGTTTGACTCTCCACATTACATAATTATCATAAAATTTAAAGAAAATGAGCGAGTTAACGGGTCGGGTACAACATTGGGTCGGGTTGAGATTGGGTAAGAGTGGGTAAAAACAAAATTAAAAAAATATCTAACTCAATAGAGACGATACTATTGTCTGTCTTCTCTATTGAGCATCAGCCACGAATCTAAAGCTACGATTATTAGATACGACTTTGTCGTCACTATTGCTCAATAGCAATGATATTTGGCATTTTAGCGACGACAAAAGTCGTCGTTGTTAAGCCATTTTCCTCATAGTAATGATTTAACCTCGCAAAGCACAAAGTAATCAAGGTTAAACAACGAAAAAAATATAAATTGGCAAACTAATTGAATCAGTACAGCAGCAATTAAATGAAGTCATGAAAAACTCCCTTATTGACTTTATTTTTCATGACAAGTTTGACAACATTTAGCTTGTTATAAAATTTATATAATGTGAATGACCAAATTTACCTTTATAAACTTTATTTTATTACAATTGTGTCATTGTTCTCTCCTATAAATAGGAGCTTGATTTAGAGGTTTTGCACACACCTCTTCAATAAGAAGATTTCTATCTTTCTATTCTCTTTATTTTACTCTAATTTTTACAACACGTTATTAGCACGAGTCTCTAACCAATTGAGTCTTGAATTTGAGTAATATGAAGGAATTATACTCTGCAGTTGCCTCTAGTAGGATCCTCTGCATCAAAAACCTTATTATTACTAATCAAAAATCCACTTAAACCGAATTCCCATGAAGAGATTATCCTTAGGCATCTACTCAACTGTAAGTCTTCAAATTTATATCTTTGTAAGAATCAAATTCATTGATATTTCTTGATCTAGATTTCATAATCATTTTAAATATTTACAATTTTTATTAAGTATACAATAATTCAGAAATTACTTATCTTTAAAACTTTAGAATTAATTACTTATTTTTGAGTTGTCCATATTCACCCTTTTAAAATTATTGTTTATTGAAATTGTTGCTTAATTATTTAGTAGTTTATGTGCTTTAAAATCTCTTGAATTATTGTTTCCATGCATGATAACATGGTGTGTTAGTCAAAAAGATAAAGTTAAAGTTAAAGTTAAAGTTAAAGTTAAAGAGAAAGAAAAAGAGATATAAATATAATATGTGGTACTACAATATTAAATAATTATTTTTCTTCTAGTTTATATTTTTGTTTTAGTTTAACGATCTTTTTAATTACCAATATAATATCATATTATGGAAACAATTAAAATGATATTTGAATTAACTAAATTTGGATTATTGTTGTACCCTTGCAAAACATTGAATTATTATGGACTTTGAATTATTATAACCTATGCTCTATAATGGATCTTGGACTTATGAACTTTGGACTATTATAACCTATGATCTATTATGGATCTTGGACTTATGGACTTTGGACTTATGCACCGTGAATTGTTATAAACTTTGAACTTATGGGCTTATCATTCTAAATTAAAGATAATTTGTTAAAGTTATTTATCTTGATTTTATACCCACATTATATTCAGATTATATCTTTATTATATTTGTTAGTCATTCATCATATAGCTATATTTGTTAACTTGATTTTATTTTGTAGTCTTACATATATGGTCAATCTCACAAAATTAGAATTTGTGGCTCTTGATATATCTGGAAAGAACTATCTTTCATGGATTCTTGATGCTGATATACATCTTGAAGCTAATGGCCTTGGGAATACCATAAAAGAAGAAAATACCGCATCCAATCAAGAAAAAGCTAAGGCAATGATTTTCCTTCGTCATCATCTTGATGAGGGATTAAAAGCGGAATATCTTACAATCAAGGATCCTCTTGAATTGCGAAATAATTTGAAGGAAAGATATGACCATCAGAAGACACTTATACTGCCAAGAGCTCATTATACTTGGATGTATTTGAGGCTGCAAGATTTTAAATCAGTATCTGAGTATAATTCCGCATTGTTAAAAATAACTTCCACATTAAAATTATGCGGAGAAAAAGTTACTGAAGAAGATATGTTAAAGAAGACTTTCTCTACTTTTCATGCCTCGAATGTTACCTTGCAGCAACAATACAGAGAATGAGGCTTTAAAAAATATTCAGAACTGATATCATGTCTTCTAGTGGCTGAGCAAAACAATGAGCTCTTAATGAAAAATCACGACCGACCGAATCAGCTGCACTACTTGAAGCGAATAACATTTCATATAATAAGCAAAGATAAGACCATGGTCGAAGTTACAATCATGGTCGTGGTCGTGGCAATGGTCAAGATCGAGGATGAGGACAAAGCTACACGTGGCAACGTGGAGGACAAAATCATGCTCGTCCTCACAATGGTCATAATAAACAATCCTTCAATTTTAGAGGAACAAATTATGGAGAAAGTGGGGAAAGTTCCCAGAAAAGAAAGATGTCAACAAGATTGACAGACAGTTCATGCCATAGATGTGCTATGAAAGACCATTGGGCACGTGCCTATCGGACAGCAAAACATCTTGTTGAATTATACAGAGCCTCTCAAAATGAGAAAGGAAAAAATGTTGAAACAAACTTTGTCTTTCAAGGAAATGATCCCTACCATATCTCATCAGAAATAACACGTCTCGATGTTGATGATTTCGTTGAACAACCTGATGAGAACATTGCTAAACATGATAATGATCGAATTTGAGAAGTTATTTCCTATAATCATATGTATTCGTGTATTTGGGTGTGGTATTCGTAATTTTATCTATATGATAATTTTTTCGCATTGCTTTTAATGAAAATATTTTTGATAATATAATATTTTTCTTCTCAATATAATTATTTTGTGTGTAACCGTATTCCTCTTTGTTAATGAAGAAATGGACACTTCTGATTTATTGAATGACTCCAAGATCATTGATGGAGATATTTTCTTACCAAACAGTGCATCAACAAATACAATACTCAGAAATGAGAAATATTTCTTGAATTTGACAATGATGAAAACTAATGTGAGTACTGTAATAGGATCTGCACCTATTATTAAAGGATGAGGAAAAGCAAATATTGTACTAAGTGGAGGAACAAAAATGGTCATCCACAATGCCTTGTTTTCCCCCAAGTCATCTAGGAATCTGCTAAGTTATAAAGATATACGAAGTAATGGGTACCATACTGAGACTGCCAAAGAAAGTAATAAAGAATATCTTTATATTACTTCTATTGTCTCTGGAAAGAAATATATACTTGAAAGGTTACCCGCTTTGCCTTCTGGCTTGTACTATACAAAAATTAGTACAATTGAAACAAATACTATATTATGCCAAAGGTTCAATGAGCCAAAGAATTTTATAATTTGGCATGACTGGCTAGGACATCCCAGGTCAATTATGATACGGAGAATTATTGAGAATTCAAAAGGACATTAATTGAGTAATCAGAAAACTCTTCATTGTAATGAATTCTCATGTGCTGCTTGTTCTCAAGGAAAATTGGTCATCAGACCATCATTAAATAAAGTTGGGTATGAATCTCCAATATTTTTGGAACGTATACAGGGTGATATTTGTGGGCCCATTCACCCTCCATGTGGACCTTTTAAATATTTTATGGTTTTAATAGGTGCATCTACTAGATGATCATATGTGAGCTTATTATCCACTTTCAACCTGGAATTTACGAGATTACTTGCTCAGATTATTCGTCTACGAGCACAATTTTCTGATTATCCAATTAAGACTATTCGTCTTGATAATGCTAGTGAGTTTACATCTCAAGCATTTAATGATTACTGCATATCGATTGGGGTAAAGATTGAATATCCACTTGCTCATGTTCATACTCAAAATGGTCTAGCAGAATCATTTATTAAACGCCTCCAATTAATAGTTAGGCCATTACTTATGAGAACAAAACTTCACATATCTACTTGGGGACATGCTATACTATATGCCGCAGCACTCATATGCATCAAACCAACATCTTATCATAAATTCTCCCCATTACAAATGGCTTATGGTCAGGAGCCTATATCCCATCTAAGAATTTTTGGTTGTGCAGTTTACGTACCAATAACCCCACTACAACGAACAAAGATGGTCCTCAAAGGAGACTAGAAATATATATTGGGTTTGAATCTCCTTCTATAATAAAGTATCTTGAACCCAATACGAGTGATGTTTTTACTGCACGATTTGCAGACTATCATTTTGATGAAACAATGTTCCCAGTATTAGGGGGAGAAATTAAACAGCTGAAAAAAGAAATAACATGGAATGCATCATATTTATCCAAACTATATCCTCGTGCAAAGAAATGTGAACAAGAAGTTCAAAAGATAATCCACTTACTAAAGATAGCCAATCAATTGCCAGATGCATTCACTGACCTAAAAAGAGTGACTAAATCACATATTCCAGCTGAGAATGCTCCAGTCCGAATTGATGACCCAGAAGGACAAACTAAAGCTAATGAGTTTAAGATACGCATGAAGCGTGGCAGACCAATTGGTTCCAAAGATAAAAATCCTAGAAAGAAAAATGAGCATATAGTCAATAATCATATTAAGGAGGCAGAATCTCTTGAAGAATCCAAATACATAATTCAAATAAAAACCCCTGAAGTGGTACAGGTACCTGAAAATGATGAAAATGAAGAGATCTCGATAAATTATGTTTATACGAGGAAAAGATGGAACCGAGAAGAAACAGTTGTCGACAATATTTTTTCATATAATGTAGCGCTCAAAATTATTAATGAAAGTGAGGATGATGAACCAAAATCCATCGAGGAATGTAAACGAAGAAATGATTGGCTAAAATGTAAAAGTACAATTCAGGAAGAATTGGATTCATTGGAGAAACATAAAGTTTTTGGACCTATCATTCAAACTCCTAAAGGGGTTAATCCTGTAGGATACAAATGGGTATTCGTGCGAAAAAGAAATGAGAAAAGAGAAGTCGTGAGATATAAAGCATGACTTGTAGCACAAGGATTTTCGCAAATACCTGGTATCGATTATGAAGAAACGTATTCACCTGTAATGGATGCAATTACGTTTCGATATCTAGTTAGTTTGGAAATACATGAAAAACTAGATATGCACATGATGGATGTAGTTTCAGTCTATTTATATGGCATGCTTGACAATGACATTCACATGAAAATTCCAGAGGGATTTAAAATGCCTGAAGTATGTAATTCGAAACCTCGAGAATTATTTTCAATCAAATTGTAGAGGTCATTATATGGATTGAGAAAATCCGGACGCATGTGGTATAATCGTCTTAGTGAATATCTGCTGAAAGAAGGATACAAGAAAGATCATATATGCCCTTACATTTTTATAAAGAAGTCAATGAATGGGTTCATAATTATTTCTGTATATGTTGATGACTTAAATATTATTGGAACTCTTGAAGAAATTCCGAAAGAGGTTGAGTACTTAAAGTCAGAATTTGAGATGAAAGATCTTGGAAAGACAAAATTCTGTCTCAGCTTGCAAATCGAGCATTTATCAAGTGGAATTCTTATTCATCAATCAATATACAGAAAAAGTCCTTAAATGATTTTATATGGATAAGGCAAATCCATTGAGCACACCGATGGTTGTTTGTTCACTCAATGTGGAAAAGGACCCATTTAGACCTGGAGAAGATAATGAAAAACTTCTTGGTCCTGAAGTACCATATCTTAATGCTATAGGTGCACTACTATATCTTGCCAACAACACACGACCTGATATTGCATTCTCGGTAAGTTTACTAGTAAGGTATAGTTCTTCTCCTACCCAAAGACATTGGAATGGTGTTAAACATGTATTGAGGTATCTCAGAAGAACAATTGACATGCGTTTGTTTTATTCAAATAAAACTAAACCGGAACTTGTTGGGTATGCTGATGCGGGGTATCTATCAGACCCACACACAGCTAAATCTCAAACGGGTTATTTATTCACTTGTGAAGGTACTGCTATATCATGGAGATCCACAAAGCAAACATTAACTGCTACTTCTTCTAATCATGCTGAACTACTTGCAATACATGAGGCAAGTCGAGAACGTGTATGGTTGAAATCAATGACTCAGCATATAAGGGAGACTTGTGGTCTCTCTTCAGGAAAAGGAAATCCAATAATTTTGTATGAAGACAATACCGCGTGTATAGTTCAACTAAAGGGAGTTTCATTAAAGGTGACAGAATGAAACATATTTTACCGAAATTCTTCTTCACACATGATCTTGACAAGAGTGGTGAAATTGATATTCGAAAAATTCGTTCAAATGATAATCTAGTAGATATGTTCACAAAATCATTACCTACTGCAACATTTCAAAAATTGGTAAATAAGATTGAAATGCGTCTATTCAGAGAACTTAATCAACATCATCAGGAAAATTAGATAAGCGTTGCACTCTTTTTTTTTTTAAACTGAGTTTTTATCCCATTGGGTTTTTCGAGGAAGGTTTTTAATGAGGCAGCAGTTGTACTCTTTTTCCTTCGTTCAGGTTTTATCCCACTGATTTTTACTGACAAGGTTTTAACGAGGCAGCACTTCTAAATTCCAAGCTTCAGAACATGATTTATTCTTATTATAGTTTGATGTCATTTCGAACAATAGACTCAATGATTCACGATGGCTAATATCAGGGGGAGTAGCTGTATTCTTTTTCCTTCGCTCAAGTTTTATCCTACTGGGTTTTCTTAATAAGGTTTTAACGAGGCATGCTGTATAATAGGTCATTCAAGGGGAAGTGTTATAATATATATATATATATATAATGTGAATGACCAAATTTACCCTTATAAACTTTATTTTATTACAATTGTGTCATTATTCTCTCCTATAAATAGGGGCTTGATTTAAAGGTTTTGCACATACCTCTTCAATAAGAAGAATTATATCTTTCTCTCTTTATTTTTCTATTCTCTTTATTTTATTCTAGTTTTACAACATAGCTAGTTTAATCAATCTTTTTTCACACATTTGTACTAATTGGTAATAATAATATTAATTTCTTAAAAAAAAAAAGACCCCCAATTAACAATAAAAAAAATTATCAAACGACATGAAAATTGTTTACCTTGAAAGGTGACGAATCAATTCCTACCAAAGTGTGGGTGTGAATTGGATTACATTAAAAACATGGAACACTACAATCATCTTTATAAATCAAGAAAATGTTTTTCATGGCAAAAGTATGTTATTGAACAACCAAAAAGATGAAAAATGACTAAGGGTGTGTTCGGCGGCTTGGGTAAGGAATTAAAATTATTTTGTTGATTTATTTGTGTTTTCTAGGTAAGATGTGGGGTTAAAATTTTGTTTGAGAAATTGTGTAATTGGAGAGAGAAAATTTAGATGGTTAAAAAATGATTTGAAAAATTGTGTAAATTAAATTTATTATCTTTTTTGTCTTTTAGTGTATTAATTTGATAAATTAAATTATAGATCCTAAATATTTTCCTACTTTTTAGGCAAATCATTTCAATCAAAGACAACCTACAAAGTGCCCCAATTTTACTTGTCTACTGAGACACATGCGTGTTATATACAATTATTACAATCAAATATGTAATGATTAAAAGAAAGAAAGATATAGCTCATGCATATTTGGATTGAACAAACAACTCGTGAACTGTTCAACATTGATTGAACAAACTCAATTTTGAGAGATGCTGTGTACGGATGAATTGTACAAGAAGTCTGCCAGATGTACATGTTTGGCAAAGTGGTTTATAAACCATTTTTAAATTTCACAATTTTTCAAATTATTTTTTTACTACAAACATTTTATTTCTCTAATTTTTAACTACATATTTTACCTCGAAAAAAAAAAAGCCAAAAAAATGGTTTCTCACAGCTGCCGAACGACCCGATCATCTCCTACATCAACTGTCATGAAATTACCACATCTATTTATGTAACAAATATTCTAAATGAACAATACCATTCATATGTACAAAAAACTTTTTCCTTCAATTATTATCTTCTATAGTCGACCTGTCAATAATCTACAAAGTAAATCAAATTATTACTGATTACATTTAATTCTCATTTGAATCAGAGGAGATCTAACCATCAACCTATAAGTATCAAGATCGAAACATGAGAATTAAGTTGATCTTCTATTATTTTTAATGTGAGATTCTCATACAATTTCTTTTGTAAAGGCCGCATAAAACTTATTTCATGAAATGTAATGTAGAGATTATTTCAATCGACACCACCATATCTGGTATAAATGAAATCAGTTTTTTTATAGATTTTGATAAAAACTGATTGAATGTTTCGTTGAAAAGTTGTGGATCTCATAAATGTATAATTAAAATTAATTGTTGACTTGAGATTAAAATTTGATTTTAATCAGAATTAAATGGGACATAATTTTTAGCCTCTGGTTGGTAAATTGTTTATAAACATATTTATAAACAACACATTTTTAAATCACTTTTTAAATACACATTTTCTTAAACAATTTTTTAACCACATATTTTACCTCAAAACATCATATTCTTTGTTTATTGATAAAAAATTTGTAAACAAACATAGGCTTAGTCAATTAAAGATTCAACATTATAATCACCTTTTACCAAAGACTATTTAGCCTCCGTTTGGTAAATCGTTTATAAACGGTTATTGTTATTGTTTATAAATAGCGAAATTAATGACATTATTTAGTAGGGGTGGACAAAATAACCGAACCAGACCAAACCAAACCAAACCAAGCGGTTTGGTTCGGTTCTACATAAAAAAAATAATGGTTTGGTTCTTAGAATCAAGAACCATTCGGTTTTGGTTCTTGTTCCGGTTCTCTTTTCAGAACCAGAACCAGAACCAAGAATCAAACTATATATATATATATTTTACAAATTAGTGGATATTCATCTCACCAAAAAATTAAAATCTAAAATTATAAATGTAAAATGTACAAAAATGTTATTTAACATACATTTTATCTCATTTCATATTAGACAAAGATTTCAAATCATAAATCTAAATTCTAATTCTAATTCGTTTTTCTTCTTTTCAATTATAAATACGCATTCACACTGCTTTACTTACACTCCTATAACACAACAATCGTTGCACTCCTTAGTTACCATCAACGACAATGATGTTTATTTTTTAAAATTTATGTATATATAAACCTCGACCCAATTCATCAATTCTCAAGAGTTAACCCAAACTCAAATTGCAAATTACATCCCTAACTCACACGGCACCACGGTAGAATGGGATTCAGAACTTCATCGTAATCTGTAACTATAAGTCTAAACTGCCTTTATGTTCGATTCTCTAAATTTCAACAGGTCGACGAGCTTCCTTCAGACTAGTTTCTTCTTCTTTGACTTAGAATAACATGTTACTTTTTCTAAATCTTTGTTTTGTTAACTAAAAATTTCATTTTCTATTTAGTAATGATGTAGATGGATTCTAATGAAGAAACGGATATAAACAGGTTTTAATTTACATTTATTATTTAAAAATTCAAGTAATGATCTCAGAAACAAACCAGACCAAACCAGAACCGAGCGGTTTGGTTCCGGTTTGGTTCCATATCTTTGAAAAACTCAATTGGTTTCATTAGTAAAAAATCATCGGTTTACGGTTTGGTTTGGTTCTTCTAGAACCAGAACCAAACCGAACCACGTCCACCCCTACTATTTAGTTGGTTCATTTTTCTGAAAAGTTAATAATGACGAAATTATTGACTTTTCAAAAAAAATTATTCAATGAAATTAAATGTTGCAAACAAATTTTATAATGTTATAAACTAAAGAGAAAAAGAGAGAAAAGTAGAGACACCAATAAACTTGTGTATTATACTATGAACCAGAGCCCCATATATATAGGGGAAGAAAGGGATATACAAAGTAATTATAACTAGGGTTTTAGGGGTACAACTGTCATTCACTAATACAATATAATATTTACAACACTCCCCCTTGAATGACATATGATATTACAAAATATCTGCCTCGTTAAAACCTTGTTTGATAAAAATCCAATGGGACAAAAATATCAAACGGAGGAAAAAGAGTACAGTTGTTCTTGGAGTATTAAGATGAATTCTGCCTCGTTAAAACCTCGCCAGGAAAACCCAATGGGACAAAGCCTTGGCTAAGGAAAAAGAGTACAGCTACTCCCCCTAGTGTTGATCGTTGTAAATCATCGAGTTGATGTATCCCAATCTTGTGAGCTGGTTTATTGAATGTAGATGTTGATAGTACTTTTGTAGATAAATCGGCTTCATTGTCACTTGAGTGAATTTGTTGAAAATTCTGGAGTCTTTTGATGCTGCCTCGTTAAAACCTTGTCAGAAAAACCCAGTGGGAAAAAACCTGAACGAAGGAAAAATAGTACAGCTACTCCCTCTGATTCAATATGTATTGAATCATCCATATAGTTACTCCCCCTGATTCATCATCCATATAGTTACTCCCCCTGATTCATCATCCATATAGTTACTCCCCCTGATTCAATCTCTATTGAATCATTCATATCTTGATCTCTTCAGGAGTTTCGTATAAGAGAGTATATCAATAGATATTGATGATAGCTACCTCATTAAAAACCTTGCCAGGAAAATCTCGTGAGATAAAACCTCGGCTAAGGAAAAAAGAGTGTAGCATATATTAGCTCCCCCTCATTGGAACATTACAATTATATTGATACTGCATTTAATTATTTCAACTGTAAATCGGTGCAATATCGAATATGTTTACCAAACATATATAAATGGTGCATATCTTGTATTATTTGTTCTTCGAATATAAATTCAATTATTCATTTGAACTTGAAGAACTATAAAATATTTCCAATTATTTGAACATGCCACATCGAATCATGTTCTATAATCAATATTCATCAATGCATTTAATGCAGTTCTCAAATCTAGAAGTGGCTTATGTGTTCAATGAACAATTAACTTATTCACTTCAGGTGAATAATTAACCATGAATTTGTATCTTGAAAATCAATTGCCACGATTTTTATTCATAGTAATGGTACATCTCAATTTCAACACTTTGTCATATAGAGTCATTTGTACCATTCTTCATGTAATCTAATTTCATATTATCAATCACATTCCATTGGAAATTGAATCTATTAAAGGCATATGATATATTCAGATAGCAAAGTATCTTTATACTTTGATCAAACAAGTTTCTTAAAAACTTGAACTATATATTTCAAATATATTTAATCCTTCAAGGATTATACTGTATGCTTCAAGCATCGTATATGTTTCACATTGCAATTGTCAAATTGCTACCACCAAATTTAAGTCGTGAAACATTAGATAGGTAACGATTTCTATATTTCAAATAGACTTTCTCTAATTATTTCACCGCAATCCCAAAGTACCGAGGTATTGATTACCCTTTTTAATCTCACTCATTGGTACTTCAAAGAATACTCCCAACGTATCGAGTTGATGATCATACATTTTGATATCACTCATTGGTACATCAAAGAGCGCAAGCTAGTAATCAGAGTAAATCATTTTTCATTATATACATTTCTAATAATCATATATTTATAGGCACTTATTATGCATTTTCAGGCAAATAAAATATTGTATCTATGCCAGATCTTTCAAACATTCGTTGCGCAACAAGTCGTGTATTACGACTATACCTATAGGTATTTTACTGGCTTTAAACTTTTATGCATTTGGACTTCAGGTCCCAAAACTTCAGGTTTTGTAATAAGTTTAATTTAGCCTGAATGCATACTTTTGCCAACTATTTTTATGTCGATTTTCTTCGACATATTTTCTTTTATTATCCTCGCTATCATTCAAATTATGATGCGGCTAGCTTCGCAATTTGCTTTTGCATAAGTGCTTTAAAAAGTGTGTCGACACAATTATCATCTCAATTTGACTTCTTTCCCCACAAGACATAACTATAGAGATCTCAATTTTCAATATTTCAAGTACTTGAATCTCTTCTGGAGATTTACAATTAATTATATCAATAAATACTCTCTCACGAGTATATGCCTCCTCAATAAGACCATTATAATCATTTGCTCTATTTTTATTTATTTGGGGATCTTTATTCGAATAAAATATCGCTACGCTTCAGGCGTGCTACATATCAATATAAGATAGAGCATGAGATTTTATTAATCTCTTATGCATCTTGTAATTATGTTATCTTTGAACTTTTCGTTCTTATTTTCAATCGAACTTCTGGTTCGTATTATCAATCGCGAGGATATATATAACATAATATGATGCATTTGTTTGATTTAAAGCTACTAATCTTCCCCCTAATGTTGAGAAAATTGTCCAATCAAATTGACAATCACTTTTTTTTCGACGTTGTAAAATATCACCCATTTGGGATATATGTTCAAACAACGTATTTTTCTCAACATTCTTTATTTCTCATATCAGTGCATTGTGGTGGATCAATTGCACTATTTAAAAATTATATGAAAAAATTAGGCTCTAACCATAAGCCAATTATAATAGGGAGAACTATGATATTGGCATGATGCGTAATAGAATTCCCTAAACAAAAAGGGAAGTATTTTGTTCTCAATTAAATTAATTGGAGGCGTTTAACAAACAAAAATGTTAAACTATTTATCGACATCCCAACTAACACTTCTTAAAATGTTGAGATTCGTGTCCACTAGCATTATCAAGACACATTCTTGATTATATAATCTGAAAATTATGCTCATAATTCATAATTTGAGCAATAATTTCGCAAACTTCAGGTTGCGAACATCATGCAATCATCTAGTACATGTATAAAATCTATTAGATGCAAATAATATTTAGATGATCAACGTGGAGGATGATGGGTCCCCATTTATCATCCTAATTAATTTTCAGAAATATAGGGAATTTAATCCCTATTTTAGCTAGTGATAATGAAAAATTTCATGAAAGAGAACAAACATCATATATGCTTGAATTGAAGAATCTTCTGGTTCTTCATTGAGTATCAATTTTAATTTCGCATCATTATTGATCCAGTGACGGTCCAACTGGTCATGCCAAATCAAATTGAACTTCTGGTTCAATATAAGATATAATTCAATGATAAAATCATATATTATTCAAGTAGTCAAACTAATCAATGTCCTTATGACATAAGTTATATGTTTTCCTTCAGGGATAAACATGAACTCAAATGAGATATTTTTCGAAACATATGCTATTTCGAAAAGCACGTTTCTATTACTCATTCAAAATCAATATGTCAATATTCTTCCGGAATATTGTAATATTAAATTAATAACATATCTCATAATATTGGGCTCTCCGAGAGCAAATTATATTCCAATATTATATTTCATATGAAATAAAATTATGATTCTTCAGGAATCATCACAACTATATATTAGACTGCATCATAATAATCTTCTGGATTATTAATAAATTCGAATTTCTTTCAGAAAAGGAATGCAATATTTATCACTTGAGCAATAAAATAATATTCTTCTAGAATATTGAAATGTAGCAATAACGCAATATTCTTCTGGAATATTGATTCGAATCTCATTCAACAATAATTAATATCTATTGTGCTATTTAGGAGCAAAATAACGAATTATTCTTCTGGAATAATTATATTGCTAAAATTGCAATTCTTCAAGAATAATAAGTCAATATTCTTCTGGAATATTGATATTGATTATTCATTCTTCCTTTCAAGCCAACAATATTTGTGCTCTACACGAGTGACGTTAAAATATTCTTCTGGAATATTTATCTAAAGTGGGTTGTATTTATTCGAGAACACCAACACCATATTTATTTAAAACATATTTTAAATTATGCTTCTTCAAGAGCATTTGATCAATATTCTTCTGGAATATTGAAATTATAATATACTGCTCATGACAAGCAAGTAATATTCTTCTAGAATACTACTATTGTTGTCCTACTTCGTGAGCAACAACATGATATATTATTAAATCAGAATTTATGAATGAACATCTACAAATATTTAATCATCTTAAAGAATATTAATTACCATATAAACATAGTATGAATTTATATATAAAAATGAATTACCAAACATATATCAGGAAAAAGAATCTCCATATATAGAAGTTAACAAAATTGACTAAATCTTTTATTGGTTAAATCTTTTACCAATATGCAAAAGATACTAAACATGCACGTGAATTCCATATATAAAAATTAGATATATAACTAATATATAGTAGAATCAAATCTAATAATGTATTTGAGAATTCAAAATAACGTAGTGATTTCCAATGACAAAATTGAAAGAGCAAAAAATAATAACAATAATAATTTGCTGGAACAATGTATACTTTAACGAATTTATTCCGATTCTTCCAAAAGAAATAATAAATCAATATTCTTCTTAGAATATTGGAAATCATAATTCATGCTATTCAGGAGCAAATAACATCCTTCTAGGATATTAATTATAATGTTGTACTACTTCAGGAGTAACAACAAATTATTTATAATAAACAATTTTACGATTAATATTTTTCTGAAAAATTAATCGTCCGTTGTGCTACTTCAGGAGCGAGAACAAATTATTGTTAAAGATTTTAGATATTTGCTCTTCTGAAGCAATTGAATAATAAATCTTTCAAAATTATGCTCTTCAGGAGCAATTAATATTCTTTACGAATATTATTATAATAAAAATTGTGCTACTTTAGGAACAACCACAAATTATTCTTCTAGAATAATTATAGTTCTAAAATTTCGATTATTCAAGAATAATAAATCAATATTCTTCTGGAATATTGAAAATTTAATTTATGCTCTTCGGGAGCAAATAATATTCTTCTGGAATATTAATTATGATGTTGTGCTACTTCAGGAGCAACAACGAATAATAATCAATTCTATGATTAATATTCTTCTGGAATATTAATTATTTATTACGTTACTTCAATAGCAATAACGAATTATTCTTCCGGAATAATTATAGATCTAAAATTGCTATTATTCAAGAATAAAATGTCAATATTCTTCTAGAATATTGAAAATTACAATGTATGCTCTTCATGAGCAAATAATATTCATCTGAATTATATGTTGTGCTACTTCAGGAGCAACAACAAATATTTGCAATAGGCAAACACAGATATATGATTAATATTCTTCTGGAATATTAATATAATGTTGTGCTACTTCAGGAGCAACAACATAATGAATTATCAATATAAAGATCAAAATCTGTCGAATTGGTTGGAGAAAATCAGATTCAGATTCATGAGCCGCAATTGCTAATGAACAATATCGTAATGAATAGATGTGAATTGCAATTGAATAGTAATAAAAAAATTCATATGTCACCAAATTAATTTCGGTGCATATGATTTTACCATCTAACTAATATTTTGATATATGAGATTTTGAAAAAGAAAATTAGAACTCAATTTGATAGAGACTCGTGCTGATAACGTGTTATAAACTAGAGAGAAAAAGAGAGAAAGGTAGAGACACCAATAAACTTGTGTATTATACTATGAACCATAGCCTCATATATATAGGGGAAGAAAGGGATATACAAAGTAATTATAACTAGGATTTTAGGGGTACAACTGTCATTCACTAATACAATATAATATTTACAACATATAAACAATTTTACCAAAAAGGCTTACAGTCTCATTATCATCGTAGTTAATTATGGGACCCATTCACAATCGTTATAATGTGTCATTTACCATTGTTAAAACTTTTCGTTTCTGCATTGTGTGTTGTCGTACTTGCAAAATAAAAGAAATATTATTAAAATCCAGACCAAAAGCTTTATTTTTCCTCATTAGTGATAAATGATTACGATATATACAACTTCCTGCATCGTGCACAACACAATAAGTCTGCGTTTGATAGCGAAGATAAAATTTGGGTGAAAAGAAAATGAATTCTAAGAAATTGAATTCTAGAAATTGAATTCCTGATAATTGAAAGTTTAATTTGTTTGATTGATTTAATTTTCTAGGTGAAAAAAGTAGGAAATTTTTCAACTTTTGTTATTTGATTGACATTATTTTTCATAAAAAATAAAGTAAAATTTATCTATTTTAATAAAAAAATATATTTTTTAATTTTTTCACACATTTATACTTGATAATAATAATGTTAATTTTTAGAAAAAAATAAATGAATTAACAACAATAAAAATGATCAAACGTAACGAAAATCGTATAAGATTTTTAATGAAAAATAAAACTTCCTCCCCCTTGAAAAACAAATTCATTCAAAACAAGGAAAATACCGGATTTCGAGGCAAGTGGAAAAATGAATTCCAAGAAAAATTTAGACAACTAAACAGCGCAAAGTTGGAAAATAACGTCTATCAAACGCAGCAGCTATATAAGCATGAAATTTTCAGCTCAAGAATTTAGGCAGGTAAATTTTCATCCATAAAAGAGGAATAAATATTGAAACAGGTATTAAATATTTATTCAAATTTATGCACATTAATTGATGGCTCCGGTTCTGGGAGGTCCTATGAACAAAGCCGTCTCAACTTCCTTGACTTGAGCAAGAGCCCTCAAGTCTGGAATTATTGGCGGTGACAATGGCACCATCTCACACTGCACAAATCAAATGAATTACAAAATCAATCACAAGTTGTATCCACTAGGTACGATTAGAGTTGGTTGTAAAACGGATTGGGTCGAGCCAAATTATCTAGGCAGATGCCTGGAGCGACCACACTTTTTGACAAATTAGAATGTATCAAGAAAAAAAAAAAAAAAAAAAGAATATATAGACTTGTCATCCAAGAAAATGGCACGCGTGTGTTTTTTTTTTTTTAAAGACGTGTCTAATCGTATTTAATCCTGACATATACGTTTTAAGCTTGATTTTTTGTGAGCATCCGTTTGGCAAACATGTTTTTTGTTACACAATTTCTCAAATTACTTTTTAATCACACAAATTTTATCTCTCCATTTTTCAACCACACATTTTACCTAAAAAATATAAAAAAAATTGTTTTTAAATAAAAAAAACTTTTAACAAACAGTAGTGCTGACATGAAAGTAGAATGCTGCAAATGAATTGTAGGGACCCAACAATAAGATGAACCAAGAGTACATTTATCAGATGCAAGATTGATCAAAAATCAAACACATTTGGTGGGAAGGAAATAGAGTTGTAAATTGGATATTTAGACTATATTTTCTTTGTTGTTTTCATGCTGTTTTCTGTTTTTTAAAAATGCAGAAAAAGAATTCTGTTGTACTGTTTTCGAAAATGAAAACGAAAAACAAATTTTGTAATGAAAACAACAAAAGCATTTTTGACGTTTTCAGCATTTTCTTTACAAATTAAAAAACTCGAAAAACGTGCATTTTCACTTTTTTTTTTTAAAAAAAAAAATCCAACCAACACCACTTTTTTTTCCCCTTTTACAAATTATTATTTCTAATATTATTTATGCCTAAAATTTATTTCTAGTAACTAAAAAAATAAAAATAAAAATATTTCTAATATTATTTACAAATTATCATTTCTAATATTATTTTGAGCTAAAATTTATATTTAGTATTATTTACAAATTATCATTTCTGATATTATTCATAGCTAATTTTTTTTTCCTTTTACAAATTATCATTTCTAATATTATTCATAACTAAAATTTATTTTCACAAAACTCTCAAATTTAACTAAATAAGAACAATTTTCCTCATTCAAAAATCCTCGAAATACAAAATGTTTTTTTATTTTATTTAAAAGAGTCTACATAATAAAAAAAAAAAAAAACTCTTTGCTTTACTTTTTTGAAATAAAGAATGAATTTGACTCTTCAAATTTAGAAAATCAAAACTCATAATAGCTAAACAAAATATCATTTTCTGTGATCAAGAAGGTTGTCCAACTTCACAAAAATATCATTTTATAAATTTATTCGCAAGCAATATAATTACAAGTATACAAAAAAGTTTTCTGCAAAAATTCAAAAAGTACGTGTTTTTTAGTTTTTTATTTTAAAAAACAATTTTCAGAAAAAACCAAACAACACGTTTTCAGCAATTTTAAAAACAACACTGAAAATAGTAAACAGAAAATATTTTCGGAAATGAAAACAGAAAACTGAAATATAAAGAGAACGTAACCTTAAGGTACACACTTCCCCCTCCTTTATTTTGTAACAATTTTTGTAATCGGTAAAACGATCCTCTCGGGCTTGGATTTTCAAGATGAAATATTTTGTCGAAAACACAATAACATCATTTTCTTAAAAAAAAAAATTACGTTTAGAACCCACCTTTTCTCTTAATTCTTTGTTTTGTATTGCTAGGATTTTCTCCTGCATTATCAAAGAAAAAGGTTCAAAATAACAAACACTGCAAAATCAATTTGTATATTTATAACTGTGAGTTTTATAAATGAAAATTCTTTATTTGTAAAGAAGTGAATTACCTGTTCTTTCAGCTGATGAATCTGCTCTTCGAATAACAAATTCTGGGCATTTTCAAATGATAAGCTTAGTGAGGCTCTTTTTTTTTTTTATGTAAGCAGTTTGCTTTATGGACTGGACAAAATGTTATGACATACCTTCCTCGCCCTAATGCTGATTAAACTTCGTTCCAACTGTTCTTGAACCTCCTGTAATTCATCTATGGCACAAGTATCCAAACCATATCCCAGAAGCTTTCTGTCATTAGTCCAAGAATCATAGTCATGTTTCTAAGAATATACACTGTTTGATAATTAATTACTTTCGAAAAGAGTCACTTATTTTCAAAACAATCAACACCTTATACTATTTGAAAATATTAAATCAAACAGTTTCCAATAGTTAATTGAAAACCTAGTCATGTTTCTTAAGAATATTTTTTGTCAAAAAACATTGTCTGATAATTTATTACTTTCGAAAAAAGTCACTTCTTTTTTTTTGTTGGTGGGGGGTGGGTTTATAAGCCAACGTGTTATGAGTATCCAGCCTTTTTGTTAGGTTTACAATGCTAACAATTAGCAGCTTATATAAGGAAAGAATCCGACTAGGAGAACAACCTCTTTGAATCTTCAAGAAGCTCAATCTTCTTCCTCATTTCCGCAGTCTTGGCTTTCAAATTCTGCCATGGATTAGAGCAAAACTGGAGGCCATAGTTCATGTTAATTATGATGGTATGTAAAGAACGATCTTTTGAAACTCAAGAACAAAAAAAAAAATTGAAAGATGATGTTTAAGACATTACCTTGATCATCATTAATTTAATCTATATAAAACTGAGATCTGTAAAAGTTTTTCAACAATATTGAGCAATGTATACTGCACATGCACAATCAAAAATAAGAAGTAAACCGTGCTTGAATGCAATCAAATGTTCTAAAAACATTTTGCTGCAGATATCAGAATCCATTTAGATAACCGATTCTTTTTTCTTCAAAGTTTCGGCATTCCCTCTCTCATTTCATGAATAAACTTACTGATCATGGGTTGTATAAAAAACTTCAAGCGTTTAAATTGAGCTTAATTATAATGCACATAATTTAATTAATATAGAGGCACACTAAGAAGACAGAGAGCATGCTTAGCAGTTGATTGCAGCTTATTGATCATATAAAAGTAATAATTACCCAGGCTGAGAAGAATCTGACCTCAATATTTCTTTCATTAGTTTTTTGTTCAATAGCTCGGTTCTTGACATTCTTCAGATACCGTTGAATGGTTTTGTTGACACTGTAACATTTCGAAATACTAATATTGCAATCAAAGTAAATTTTAACCTCCTTGTGCAGATCATGAAAAATAAAACCAGAGCTTAGTATATGTTTTGGCTATTTAATTGGTAATGTATATAATTAAATGTATCAATGCTTCCCAAAGGACAAGAGGGAAAAGGAAAATAAAAATATCACTGTATATACATGTATAACCCTACAACATTAATCAACATTCAATTATCATATTAAATCATATCAATATAATTTGTGTGTGGTTATCCCATCTTGAAATAAAAGAGTGTATATTTTTCTCCCCCTTAGCACTTTGCAACCAAGATTTTAAGATAAAGTATGTTTCAGATCATCTTTAATTGGTGCTTTTGTTTGATAAAATTCTGAATTCACCAACATTTCAATTGATTAAACATTAATTTTAACCACATATTTCATGAAACACCAACTTTTATCAACTTTCCAGAGTCATACGTTCTTTTATCAAAATAAACTAAAACTTGTATTCAAAAACATTGTAAAACAACTCCTAAAATAAAACATGTTCTCGAAGAAATAATGCCTCTCAATCATCAGCAATTAAAATCCTTAATTGAATGGGGGAAAGACGAGTTCACCTCAATCATCTATGAATAAACCTTCGCTTTGTAACACAACTCAAGTCCCAAAACCGAACTTGCACTACTCGTATCAAGTCTTAAGATAAGGACAACTCAAATTCCTTGAACCATGTAAGGGTTTAATTTTTGTACAATATCTAGTGTGTGAGCGTCCCCGAACGTGCATGATGCCTTTTGAATTGAACAAGAGAAAATGAAACATTAAAAATAATATTCCTAGTTATTTCTTTATATTCAACTTTAAAACCACGTACTAGTTTTCTTCCACACAAACTCCAAAATATCCCTTGTTAAGAACCAACTTTTTGTTCAATCATCATGGGTTAACAATGATCAGACCGTTAAAAATTGATTTTTCTTTAACATAATTGATCGAACTTGAAAATCCATTGAAGAAGAATTGCGACCAATTGTCAACATTAGATAACTGCTATCCGATGTTTACAATGTCTTCAAAGTTGCAAGAGGACTTGAATAATAACACTAGAATTGAAAACTGCCATGCTATCTATAAAAATTAGTCTCTTAAAACCCACTTTTTATAGTTTGATTAAGCGGTGTACATGTGGTTCAAGAGTAGATTCTTGACACGGGTGCCACTTTTCATATATATATCCTGTTAGAGATTGGTTTATTTGGTTTTATAACTAAGGAAAAGTGAACCTAGGAAAATCTACATGGGTGATAGTAATTCCAAATTGTAGAAGGGATCAGGGACGTTGCAAATAAGAATGCATGATGGAATGGCTAATATCCCTAAGTGTTGTTGAAGATGAAGGTTGTGAGTTTAAATATGAGAACTCTTCTCTAAAGGTGATTAAAGGTTCATTGGTAGTTACGAAGGGTTCTAAAAAAGATGGTTTATACTACTTACTTGAGGAGACATAAGTGTCAAATGATTCAAGTTCATCTAGACTTCATTTGTTTTACATTATTTTTTTACATTAATTGCTTTAGTAAAAAACACGATTTTTTTATAAATAAAGTGATATTAATGGACATGTTAATTTGTGATCAAGTACTATTAAAATTTATGAATACTGAAATAACATTTTCAATATCGTTGTTCAGAAAATTTTTTGATTACTTGGTATAGGTCATTCATGTACCCTTTGCACTACACACTTTTAGCTCTTTTAAGTGAGTCTTGACCACGTGTGTGGGGTTTTTATGACGGTTATTGATGTGGTGGGTAGACTTTGAATATGGAATGACCTTTAAATTAGTTGCCCTAAGCTTTAGCATATTTCCCTACAAAAGAACTTAAAAATTATTATTTATATGTGAAAAAAGTGAGATACATCTTAGACTTCTATTCGGAACCTATTTGACTCGTTGTAATTAAATATATTAGGTCTTTAAAACCTAATGCCCTATAGTCATTTGACTTGAAGTCATCGGCTGAAAGCTCGTTACACGGGTCGTTTAAATGAAACGTTGCAAAATCTTTAGTTTTGACAACATTTGAAAAACATTGCAAAAACTTAATTTTAGTGTTACAAAAAATTGAACTTATAGCAACATTCAATAAACGTTGCAAATGGGGATAAATCTCAAATTTATGAATCAAAGGCAACATTCAATTATTAAATGTTGCGGTAAACCCCCTTTAGCAACATTTAAGTAGTAAATGTTGCATTTTGAATGTTGTAAAAAGCTTTTTTTGTTGTAGTGTTTAGTTAGCTTAATGGACAAAAACCTACATATAAGATAGAAAAAAAAAATTATATGCTCAGTAAGAGAAGAAAGAAAAAAAATGCAATAAATTTTTTTATGATCTGTTTTAATTAAAAGGTCCTAGTAGCACCGTGTTTGATTTTCATAATTTGAGAAAAATATTCGTTCATGGGTTATTTCTTTGCATGTCTTTTCTCGCTGATTTAAGATTTTGAATCTTACTTACATGAGATTATTGGCACTTTTCACACATTAGTAATTTATACAATTTACTCCAAATAGGATTGAAATGAATTGTGTGGGAATGTGTCATTGTTTGTTTATAGATGTACAAGTAAGCAAATAATTGTTCATGTGATTTCACTACTTAATGTCATATTTAAAAAGAAAGTGAAAAATAGTTATCCCAATAAGAAAGAAATTTTTTTCGTTACATGGTTTACTTAATTTTTCCTCCTTCGTCATTTGTGTCAAAAAGGGGGAGAATACTTAGCATATGAGTTAGGCAGAAAGTTAGTAGTACTAGGGGTGTATTTGATTTGATTCGTACACTAACTTTTTGTTATTTCTAGCAAATTTATCTAGACTATATTAACATTATGCTTTTGAATTTTATTTTTTTTACAGTGTTAATATATCGGTTCAATAATGTTAGTTGGTGTTTATGTCATTTATCTCATTTGCTTTGTATATGGTATCATTGCTTTTACACTTGGTATTTGTTGAGTTGATGTGCATGAAATATGTTGACAAGCAATTGAGATGCAATAGTAATAAATGTTTGAGTCTTAGAAGTTAGAATTGATCTTTTGTAATCATTTTATTATTATACCGTTTTGTCACAGAGTGTCAAAGGGAGAGTTTGTTAAGTTTTGATGTAATTGACAATCTCATAAACAAAATGACTCGTTTATGAAGTGAAAATTAGAATCAAAGTATTTTTTAAGTATTTGGGTTGGGAGAGGACGAATTATTGAACAGTTAGAAAAAGTCGACGCAAAACCGCTCGAGCGTCTTTAATAGAAAGGACAACGTTTGAGCGGCGATGACGAATAGGAACGCTGATTTGGGTACATTCCAGAGGTTTTTTTATCCATGTGAAGAGTTCTTCAAGGGATTTTCATTATATATTTACCAATTATTGGTGTTATTTATTTTTAGCATTTAGATTGATTGATATTAAATTTAATTGATTGATTATTCATCTAGACATAAAATAATTTATAATTTCGCATTATACTCTTATTCGCCCCTTCTAGGCGTTAGTTAGTTCAACACAAGTCTATTTCAAATGAGATTAGACCATTCCAGATATTCTATTGTTTTCTTTCTATGAAACTCTAATTTCCAACATAAGTCTCAGCTGTTTCGACAAATATCAAAATAATTACTTACGATAACGTATAATGCATGCTTTTAAGACGTTTGAACTAATAGTACAATGGTCATTTCACATGAAAAAAAAAAAAAAAAAAAAGATAAAATCTTACTATTAGATCAAGTTTGAAGAAAAGGGTTGACGATTTGAGAGTGGAGGGGTAATTTTGAATGAATTGAAAAGAGGACAATTCACATCACATGATTAATGCATCTGATTACTGGAATACAAATTCATTACATTTATATATATATATATATATATATATATATATATATATATATATATATATACATATGAAATTAAATTATTTACTCAAAGGGCATGTAAAGTTGAATATTATAAGCAGATAGAGAAATTAAAGAATGGGAAATACTTAATTATAGCATCAAATAGCATTCATACCTAGACTTATATACACACATCCTTCTACATATTTTGTTAATCTACTCTTCACTAATGGATTCAACTTAATTACCAGTCCTCTTATCCATATCTATTAATATTATAGTCCCCATTTGTTTTTAAATCGCATTCAAGCTGTTATTTTATCGAAAATACGATTATTTAAACGGCATTTCATACATAGATCACACTGAGAAAATGGAGGTCCACTTTTCTCACATTTGGATGGAAGGAAATCGTGTAGCGAATTGGTTAGCTAACAAGGGATACAAAGAGAAATTCTCAAGATGTTGGCTGGAGATGCGAGGAGAATCATTCACTTAATTAGATAGGACTGGAGTGGTAAAATACTGTTCAATTGCAATGAGAAGTTTTGTGCTTTTTGATATACTTAGGCAGTATTCCATAAGCATACATACATGTAGACTCGTAGATTGCATTGATGCATCAATGAAAGGAAGGTGATGTTCAAATATATATATCCCCACCCTCTTTCTAAGTTTTTTTATTTCAATTTCAATAAAACATAAAAAAGAAAATCTTTTAAAGTACTTCAAGCTGGTGTCTCCATTTGGTAATCAAAATAAACTTGTTTATAAATCAGTTGATAAACTAAACAATTTTCTAAATTACTTTTTAATCATACATTTTTCTCTCTCCAATTTGCAGCAACTAACCTCAAAATCATAAATAAACTAATTTATAAATCAAACAGTATTACCAAACAAAGGCGTGATTCCCCTTTTCTTTCAGGTGAGTGACCTAGGCCAGTTTCTTATCAATGGACCTTTGACAAGACAATGGTTTGATACTACCCGAAAATTTATGGAAACTTAAAAAAGTTGTACGGATATTCCACTAAACGCTCGAAACTTCGCTCTTAGGTTATTGACAAAAGTCTATCCCCACAGAATATCTATAATTAGTTTATTAATTGTTTTATTAACAAAGTACTAAAGTCTTGAATAGATTATTATACAGTACTACAGTTTCCTTTAATGCTTTCTTCAATGGAGTATAATTTAAGCATAAAATAATAGAATGAATAAATTACTAATTAAGTAAGTGTACTAATTTCATGGGGTTTCCAACTTTTGCAGGTGAATATACAATTTCATTATGTTATATTGGAAAAAATAAAAAATAAAATATCCAAAATCAATGGAAAGATTAATAACATTGTAAAAATTTCAGATATACATAAAGCAAGAAGGACCCCTTTTGCGCAGAAATAAAGCCTGGTCATTGTACTTGTTTGACAAATCCAAATATTTAAAATCTCAACTTGCATCAATGTGATAATAATTACTATTTCATGTATAGTAAAAATAAGTACAAGTACAAAATTACATAGCCAAAAACATGTTATTTTTAAACTTTATATTAGAAGCATTAATTAAAATTAAAATAAAATAAACCTGGAACTTGAGAATTCATAGAGTTTTCCTTTGGTAGAGAAGATTATAGCTGCAACTTCAGCATCACAAAGAACTGAAAGTTCAAAGGCCTTCTTGAGCAGCCCACTTCTGCGCTTGGAAAAGGTCACTTGCCTGCTTGTTGCATTTTCGATCCTTTTCATCTGAGTTTTTCCTCTCACCATTTTGTTTATATATATGTATAAAATATATTTATTTCAATAAAGGTTGAGTGAGATACAAAACAAAAACAATACAAGTGTCAGAAAGAAAACGGCAAGAAAATCAGAAACGGAAAGGAGTTCCAAAAATAGAAAGGGGTTATGTTGAAAACACATTAAAAGCGGTGTTGGGTTTTTCAGATCTATAAAAATAAGGGAAAAATGATGAATGCTTTGTGGGTATCAGAAACCCTAATTTGATTTCCAAGAAAATTGAGCTAAAGAAATGGATAAATTCTATTTATGTGCTTGAGTTTCAACCAAATAGCAAATGATTAAGGAAAGAGGAGAGGGGAATCAGAGCCTCATCTCTTCCTTGATTTGGAAAGCACACCAGGAGCACTAAAATAGACAACCTATAAAAAGTAATAATGGAGAATATTACTGCAAGCAACAAGTGGAAATTTGTTGGAATTATTATTATTTTTATTTTATTGAGCCTATGTTTAGAAAAAGAACGTGATTTATAAATTAATTTATTTATATTTTTGAGATAAAATATGTGATTAAAAAGTGAGTAAAAAGAAAAAAATACATGTGACTAAAAAGTGTAGAGAAAAATATGTAATTCATAAATTGATTTATATATACTAAAAAGAATTTTTAATAGAGGCTAAAACAATCACCTTCGTCCCTTGTGGACCCGCATAACTACCACGTTTTTCATGGTCATAACCTCTCCTTGATAATTTTATTTATAAACGATTACGTGATAATTGACAATTTTTTTTTCTGAAAAATCAATAATTTCTGCTAGTCAAAAAATTTCGCTTATCATTTTTTTACTATTCGTTATTTATAAACAAACGTTTATAAAATGTTTACCAAATAGAGGCTAAATCTAATTGTATATCCATAGTCTATGTTTGGTATATCGTTTATAAATAATTGTTTATATATAGCGATGTGACTATTTCATTGATCCATTTTTTTGAAAAAATAAAAAATAGTGGGCAAGAATCTTTGACCAATCAAAATTGTTGACTTTTCAAAAGATTTGTCCTTGAGATTGTCACGTGTCCATTTATAAACAAAATTTGTAAGCAAATTTTGCCAAACAGTGGCTAAACTATGTAAAAACTAAAAAGAATAAGGGGCAACCACGGTTCATTTGTGGTCACTCTTTATTTGTTCTCTTGTGTTTTTCTTTTTATTTTATTTTTTTGCTTTAGATCAATTTTGTAGTAAGTTTTGAGAGTTCAAACGAAGTTATAATAACAATATCTTGATATTAACACATAGTTCTCGCATAGTAATTTACTGCATTATTTTTGAATTACAAAATTGTTTTACTGTAGTGAAAATTGTAGCAATATAAAATAATCCCTTCAAATGTATTTTTGATTTTATTTTCGCCATTCAACTTTTATTTCGTTTTCTCATATACGTACATTAACAAAACTGAACTTTTAATGCAGCACTTCAAAGAGCTTGCAAAATTCTATTAATCTATCTTTTCAATATCATAAAATAACTGTGAAAGTTAGATGAATTCGCATCCTTAAAACAACCACTCAACTTGTTTATTTAAATGGTTGTGATCAGTGGTAGAGCTCGGGATTAAATATTGGGGACGAACATTGGGATGGAGGTGGAGGGAATTTTTTCGACAAAGAGGACTGAAATCAATAATTTTGAGTACAAATAAACCGCCAACTGCGAAATCGAAACGAATCGCAACAAATGATTTGGTTTGGTTCGGTTTTAAATGTGAAATTGTTTGGCTTGGTTTGAAAAAATTTCAAACCACCTTAAACGGTTTTGTTTAGTTTAGGTTTCAATTGTCAAAACCGCGATTTCATACCGCCAACTTGCCAAATTTTTAAAAATATAAATAAAGGGAAATGTTTAATTTAAATAAAAAATGCAGCATGCTTTTTATTCTCAACAAATCAAAATTAAGAAGCCAAAAATTAACTTGTTCAAATATCCAAAGTCATTTGGAAATAAATCTTGTTCCTACATTTCATAATAATCATCATCATAAGACATTTTCTTAAAATAGGATTTTTATTGTAAGATACTAAGAACTAACTACATTTTACTTAAGAAAATTTTAAATGTTTGCTTCTATATAATTAATTTTTTAATTAACATGAATTGATTTACAGCAATCAGAAATGTAGAAGCAATTCAACTAATTAGCTATTGTAGTTTTTTTTATTCAATCGGAAATTAAATACTATTATTGAGCCAGTTTCAACTCGAGATTTTAGATGAATACGTGTCTTTGAGCTCGTTTTGAAATCTACTAATTCATTCGTTGACAAAAATGCGGTTTCAAACCGCACCAAACCGCAAAAAATGATTTGATTTGATTTAGAAAATAAAATTGTTTGATTTGGAAAAATTCCAAACCATTTAAATGAGTTGATTTGAAATATTGCTACAAACGGTCCAATTAAACCATGTTCACCTCTAAATATAAGGATAATCATATATATATATATATAGAGAGGTTGAAATAGTCCACGTTCGTACAGCTTGCGCCTCACTATTTTCAATTAATGAATTTTGAGTTAGAATCAACATGTACTGATAATTCGAACATGCATCAAATAAGCCCCTGTTTGAATAGATAAGTTTTCGAACTCAACTAGAATAATCTCATCGATATTCACCTGGCTTGTATATTTTCAAAATTCTGCAATTAAAAATCGAGTTAAAGTTAAACAAATTCAAATAAGTATCTTATATTTTAATTTGATAATAGGTGGTTATATTACCACCACAAAAATTATTACCTACACCACAATTTTAAATATTTTATTTGTTTACAAAAATAGACATAACTAAATTTATATAAATAACCTTTAATAATTTTTATGTACACCACAGCTGCTGAATTCTCCATAATACTCTCCTTGCTCCAAAATCTCTCTCAAATTCTCCATCCTTTTTCCTTTAATTCATAAGCTCTAATGCAAGAAATCAAAATCAAACACTGACCTCTCATAGAAATTCATTCGGCAGGTTAATGGAACATAATTGTCACTGAAAATATCATCAATTAATTGATGAAAGGATTTTATTACGAACAAGGAATAATCCACCGGAACAAAAAATTGAATTATTTCAATTCTCCAGAAAAACGGAACATGGGTTTTGTTGTCATGAAGTCAGATCTTTATCCTTGACACAAATTGAAGTATTTGAATATCATTCTCCTTTTCCCATAATCGAATCGAAACCTTCAAAACTCAAAATTAACAAGAAACGAAAAAGCAGAATCTTCTTCACCTTTGGTTTTGACTCTGGTTTTCTTCTTCCCTTATCTTTGCTCCCGAGGTAACATGTTCCTTTCACTACAACTATAATTTTTTTAAACAAAAAAATTAGGCTGTGTTCTCTTTATGTTTCAGTTTCCTGTTTTCATTTTTGAAAATATTTTTTGTTTTCCATTTTTTGTGACTTTTTCGAAATTGCTGAAAATGCGTTTGGTTTGTTATTTTCGAAAACTGTCTTAAAAAATGAAAAGCTGGAAAACACGTTCTGTTTAAAATTTTGAAGAAAATTATTTTTGTATACTTATAATTATATTGCTTGTGAATATAAATGAAATAAAGATGTCATATTTGAGTTGCACAATAAAAATAAATGAAATAGCCTCAATCACACAATTTTGTTATGCTAAAAAAGTTCAAAAATTCATGTTACCCTTCTAAAGTAATCGTTTTACATTTGGGTAGTAATTTTTCCTTCTAAAGTAATCGTTTCATTTAATACTTTATATATGTAAATCCTTCCACTAAGCACTCATAACGTTTAAAATCTAAGTTTCAATAAAATTTGCAAAAATTAATTTACGTTAATTAATGATGTCTTGCAAAATAGGTGTCTACAATACAAAAGTAAAAAAGAAATGTTTAATAATTAAGCACATGTTACATCATCAGAAAGATGGTTGAATTTGGAGTTTGACGTAAAAAACGGAGTCCAATTTGGATTTGTACATCAAAAGTTATAATGTTTGAAGACAACGACCTATAAAGCAAATACGAGAAGGAGTAAATTGAAATAAAAGTAAAATTTGCGGACTAATGTGCAAGAAAATCTGAAGTTGAGGGACCTAGGTTGCAAATAAATTATGATATTTTCGAAAGAAATTCCAAAATTTGAGGATTAAAATGACAAGTTTTGAAAATCAGGGACCAATAATGTAATTAAAAATGACAAATTTTGACAAATTTCAAAATTTTTTGATTATTTTAATTTATTTATTTTTTTTAAGTGGAAAACGCGTGTTTTCCACGTTTTTCAGATTATAGGTATAATTTGTGGAAAATGCGATAAACGTGAAAATCACGTTTTTCATTTCTTTTACAAAATTTGAAAACATTTTCGAAAATTTTTCTCGAAAACGGCACAAGAGAACGCGTTTTCTTAATGTTGCAATTCACCCGATCAAGCTCGACGAAGGAGGTCAAGATGGAGGCCGGGCGTAGTTGGGGGGAAGAGGAAGAGGGACTGCTATAGCTGGGGACGCGCTTTTGCAATGGTAGGAAACGATTGGAGAGGACGAGAGGAGGAAGAATAGGCAGCATGGCTGGAGGTATGGTGTACAAATCAATTTTTTTCTTTTATAATTATAATTAAATAACGGGTATATCTGTATATGTATTGTGATGTATTTATAAGAAATATATTTTGTTAGTGATGGTAATATAATGTGGTGTATTTAGTAAAATTTGTAGTGGTAATATATTTATCCTTTGATAATGTACAATTTAGTTGGAGGCTAATGAATCAACCAAGAGATAACAAAATAGGGAAGTGTTTAGTTTCAACTCATCTATCTATACATATATCAAAATAAAAATGAGGAGATAGAAACATTAAAAGTTATTTTTCCTCTTACAATTTTTGGAAATAAAAAACTAAAATATAATATAATAAAATAAAAATTTGTTTATATTAATGTCATATTTATATTCATGTTGATTAATACAATTTTAATTTGTAATGTCGTATTTACTCTTGTAGATAAACATGGATGAAAAATATTTTGTTTGTAAATAAATAAATTTATAGAAAATACTTAAACCTCCAATCGAAAGCTATGTTTTTGTTTATAAACAAAAATATTGTTATTTCGTTTTTGAGATGCGTTATTGAAAAGTGACTTCGAAAAATGTATATAGTTAAAAAGTGAGTTAAAAAAATATCCATAGTAAAAATGTGGGTAAAAAATATATTGTTTGTAAATAAATTTATAGACAAAATTATCGAACATATGTTAATATTTTTATTCATTTTTAATTTTAATAAGTGTAATGATTATATAGTATAAGATTTTCAATATAATTTTTTGATCTCCCACATTGTCCAATTGTCGTATCATGATAATTGGTGATTTTTTTAATTATTATTTTAACTACTTAATTTTGTAAATACAATACAATTTATTGGTTAAATATATATATTTCAAAATATTTTAACATATAAAAAAAAGATAAAAATAACTTATTTAGAAGAAAAAATTCAACGAACAAATAAATAATGAATAAAAATATTTTTTTAAAAGAAAAAACACTTTAGAAAGAAAAAGAAAAAGAAAAATCCTATAAAGATCATTATCTTCTATCTTGATTATTGTACATGTTACATTTCCTATTTTGATTAGTTTTGGAATTCGATAATATTTTGTATTAAAATGTTATTGTACTATGTTTTTATTTGATATAATTATATATATAATTAATATATTTTTATAAATTTTGATTGAAATTATTATCACAAATATATTCTCGTACATTGCACGGGTGAAAAATGCTAGTATAAATGAGAAAATCAGGGTGCAGTTTACCCCTTTTAAAACAAGGTAACAGTATTAAACTTTTGCATGCATGCTTAACAAATGGTTTATAACTTGTTAGTATGTGAATTGGCCAAAGACCCAAAGTCTAAAATGTCTAATTCATTTTTTATTCAATTATTATTTTTTTCCTAAAAAACTCACAGAAATTTTGGTAGGGCATTTCCATACCTCCGTCCCTTTGTGATTATATATTTGTTTATTTATATTTTTGAGGTAAAATATGTGGTTAAAAAGTTGAGAGATAATTGTGTAGTTAAAAATGGTGTGAAAAATTGTATTGTTTATAAATTGATTTGTAAGTCTTCGTTTCGTAAATTGATTTTAAACAAATTTATACACAACAAATTTTCTAAATCACTTTTTTACCACACATTTTTTCAAATTACTTTTCAACACACACTTTACCTCGAAAACACCACATTATTTATAAATTTAAGAAAATTGTTAAACAAAATTTATAATTATTACGTTAAAGAATAGAGGCTAGATGGTTCGAAATTCATGCAAAACTGAAATTTTCTACTTTGTTCGGCTTTACAAAATTAATAATTTGAATCTTGCAAAAATGAAAATAAAAGATTTGTAGAACTTTAATAGCGAAAGATATTCGCAATTTTTATTTAGAAAACGAATAATTGTGATCAAATTCCTCTCTCTCTCTCTCTCTCTCTCTCTCTCTCTCTCTCTCTCTCTCTCTCTCTCTCTCTCTCTCTCTCTCTCATGCCCTGCCATCTACTTTCCTCTCTCTCTCTCTCTCTCTCTCTCTCTCTCTCTCTCTCTCTCATGCCCTGCCATCTACTTTCCTCAATATTTTCCATATTCATCAGTTTGATAAAAGTTTTTTATTATAAATAAAGAAATTAATATTTTCAAGATAAAATATGTAATTTAAAAAAATATATATAGTAAAATATAAATAAGTTACCAAACGGAATTTTACCATTGAAGGTGTGGATGGAAGCATACATCAATATACTATAAAAATAGAATGAATTAATAAATTGGATACTAATAATCGTAAGATTGTTATAAATATTATACTATTTAGTGAATGACATTCATACCCCTATAACCCTAGGGATAATTACTTTGTATATCCCTTTCTTCCCCTATATATATGGGGCTCTAATTCTTAATGAAACACAAGTTTATTTGCCTCTTTATTTTCTTCTCTCTTTCTCTCTATTTCATAACACGTTATCAGCACGATTCTCTAAAATTATTAGAAGGTAATATATTTTTTTATATAGTCATCTGTCATGTGTACCAAAATTAATTTGGTTACACGTGAATTTTTTTTATATGTGTGTATCAAAAGGATGTCGAATCTTTTTCAAGTTACACATATGAATTTCGTATGAACTCCATCCTCAATTCAATTTCGAATCTGCACACGCAAACCAAGAATTATCATTTTAATCATTTCCAAACCTTGAATTGGTCTCCAATTTGGAATCTGACAGCTTCGAACTTGATTGGTTTAGAGTCATTTTAATCATTTTAACCCTAGTGCCATTAATCGTTCAGAGTCAGAATTGAGGCTGGATGCGATAATTTCTCTAATTTCTTTTCGTTTCCAATAATAATTGGTTTATTCATGTTCTAAATTATGTAGATTGTGTACCCATGTTATTATGTTTAATTCATGCATTATTCACATACATATTTATATGTGTTTAATTTATATATATTATGGTTATTGTTGAATTTTTTTTTTACATTTAAATTAATAGTTCATTACGTTGTTGCTCCTGAAGTAGCGCAACTGTATAATTAATATTCCTGAAGAATACTAATATGACTATCATGAATAATTTGTTGTTGCTCCTGAAGTAGCACAACTGTATATAATTAATATTCCAGAAGAATATTAATATGACTATCATGAATAATTTGTTGTTGCTCCAGAAGTAGCACAACTGTATATAATTAATATTCCAGAAGAATATTAATATGACTATCATGAATAATTTGTTGTTGCTCCTGAAGTAGCGCAACTGTATAATTAATATTCCAGAAGAATATTAATATGACTATCATGAATAATTTGTTGTTGCTCCTGAAGTAGCACAACTGTATATAATTAATATTCCAGAAGAATATTAATATGACTATCATGAATAGTTTGTTGTTGCTCCTGAAGTAGCACAACTTTATAATATTCAAGAAAGATTATTATTTGTTCCAGAAGAGTATAAATTATAATTGTCAATATTCCAGAAGAATATTTGACCTATTATTGAAGAAATAATAGAAAAATACAACATGCTCCCGAAGTAGCATATATATCGAAGAATATGTCATAATGTTTATCCCTGAAAGAAAGCATACAACTTTTGTGATTTTGATGATTTGATTTATTATTATGTGGTTTAATCACATTCTTCGAAATTAATTGTATTTTTATTTATTTATTGTGTAGTTATGCAAATGGCCAACATCACTAAACTCGAGTTTGTTGCACTCGACATATCTGGAAAAAATTGAGAATATTGATTAGTTTAATTTTCAGTATCTGAATTGTTTTTTTTTTTTTTTAAAGTTAGTATGAATTATGTTTTTACTTATTTTTTGAAGTTAGAGACATTTACATTATTAAGCATTTGATTAAAAATGTCGCTAAATTTCTTTTTATGAAATCAAAGTTTTAGAATATTTATTTTGTTTTGTTTATAAATTCAGGATGAATGATCAGGATATCTGTTTAGTCGATAGTGCAACTACACATACTATTCTTCAAGACAAAAAGTATTTCTTGAACTTAACATTATCAGAGAATAATGTTAATACAATATCAGGTGCATCAAAAATCATTGAAGGCTCCGGAAGAGCTTGTATTATTTTATCAAATAATACAAAATTATATATTGACGATGCACTTTATTCTAGCAAATCCAGAAGAAATTTGCTTAGTTTTAAAGATATTCGCTGCAATGGATATCACATTGAGACGATGCATGAAAATAATGCAGAATATCTTTGCATAACTTCTTTTATATCTGGTCAAAAGCAGATAAAAGAAAAACTTCCGGCACTCCCTTGTGGCATGTATTGTACATCTATAAAGATGATTGAATCAAATATTATCACGAACCAGAAGTTCGTTGATCCAAAAAGTTTTATACTTTGGCATGATAGACTTGGACATCCAGGAACAATAATGATGCGCCGAATAATTAACAACTCACATGGACATCCTCTAAAGAACCAGAAGATTCTTTTACCTAATGTTTATCCATGTGATGCTTGTTCGCAAGGCAAGTTGGTCATTAGACATTCGACTACAAAAGTCAATATTGAATCTCCAACTTTTTTTGGAAAGAATTCATGGAGATATATGTGGGCCAATACACCCACCATGTGGACCATTTCGGTATTTTATGGTTTTAATTGATTCATCTACTAGATGGTCCCATGTTTGCCTACTTTCTACTAGGAATGTAGCCTTTGCTAGACTACTTGCTCAAATTATAAAATTACGAGCTCAATTCCCTGATTATTCAATCAAGAAAATTCGTCTTGATAATGCTGGTGAGTTTAGATCACAGATATTCAATGATTATTGTATGTCAATTGGAATTGAGGTTGAACATTCGGTTGCTCATGTCCATACACAAAATGGATTAGCTGAGTCGTTTATCAAACGTCTACAAATAATTGCTAGACCATTACTCATGAAAACAAAACTTCCAACTTCTGTTTGGGGTCATGCCATATTACATGCTGCATCATTGGTTCGTTTAAGACCAACTGCGTATTATCAATATTCTCCTTTGCAACTTGCAATTGGTCATGAGCCTAATATTTCTCATTTACGAGTTTTTGGTTGTGCCGTCCAAGTCCCAATTTCACCCCCACAACGTACCAAAATGGGTCCCCAACGAAGACTTGGAATTTATGTTGGTTTTGATTCACCATCAATAATAAGGTATCTTGAACCTCTAACGGGTGATGTATTCACTGCACGTTTTGCAGATTGTCATTTTGACGAAATGACTTTCCCAACCTTGGGAGGAACAAAACTACATCCTGAAAAACATGGTAAAATTTCATGGAATGAAACAACTTTGTCTCACTTTGATCCCCGCAGCAATCAATGTGAGCAAGAAGTTGGAAAAATCATTCACTTGCAAAGAGTTGCAAATCAATTACCGGATGTATTTGTTGACACGAGAAAAGTGACAAAGTCACATATACCAGCAGAAAATATCCCTGCACAAATTGATGTCCCTGAAGGACAATCTGCTATAGCAAATTAATCTCAAATACGCCAGAAGCGTGGTCGACCAGTTGGTGCTAAAGACTCTGTACCTCGAAAAAGAAAAGTACAAGAGAAAAACCAACCAAAAACTTCAGCAGAAGTAGTATTTGAAAAGATTGATCAATCGGATATTGAGAATATGGATCAATCGGATATTGAGAATATGGTTCCTGCAGAACCACAAGTTTCTGAAAATAATGAGATTTCAACAAACTATTTAGTATCTCATAAACTATGGGAAAGGAATACTATTGTCATAGATGACATTTTCGCCTTTAATGTGGCTCTTGAAATAATGAAAGATGAGGATCCTGAACCACTGTCTGTGAAAGAATGTCAACATAGAAATGATTGGCCAAAATGGAAAGAAGCCATACAGGCGGAGTTAAATTCCTTAGAGAAACGAAAAGTATTATGACCTGTAGTTCGAACACCTGAAAATGTAATCCCTTTAGGATACAAATGGGTTTTTGTAAGGAAAATGAATGAAAATAATGAGATTACAAGATACAAAGTTCGACTTGTAGCTCAAGGTTTCTCTCAAAGACCAGGAATTGATTATGAGGAAACGTATTCTCCCGTAATGGATATTATCACTTTTAGATTCTTAATTAGTTTGACTGTGTCACAAAGGCTTGATATGCGCCTTATGGATGTAGTAACTGCATATCTATATGGTTCCCTTGATAGTGACATATACATGAAAGTCCTTGAAGGACTCAAAATTCCAGAAGCAAATAATACATGCCCGAGAACTATGTTCTCTATTAAATTGCAAAGATCATTATATGGATTGAAACAATCCGGATGCATGTGGTATAATCGTCTTAGCGAATATTTGTTGAAGGAGGATTATAAAAATGATGACATTTGTCCCTGTGTTTTCATAAAGAAAACAAATAGTGGATTTGCAATTACTGCAGTATATGTGGATGATTTAAATCTGATTGGAACTCCTGAAGAGCTCAATAAAATTGCAAATTATTTAAAGAATGAATTTGAGATGAAAGATTTGGGAAAAACTAAGTTTTGTCTTGGGTTGCAAATTGAACATTTCCCAGAAGGATTATATGTTCATCAATCTTTTTATACAGAAAAAGTTTTAAATCGTTTTTATATGGACAAAGCACATCCATTGGCATCCCCTATGGTTGTTGGATCACTTGATGTGAAAATAGATCCATTTCGTCCACCTGAAGATGGAGAAAAAATTCTTGGTCCTGAAGTACCATATCTTAGTGCAATTGGAGCGCTAACATATCTTGCAAATTGTACTCGACCTGACATAGCTTTTTCTGTAAATCTCCTTGCAAGATATAGCTCTACACCAACTCAAAGACATTGGAATGGTGTTAAACATATTTTTCGATACCTAAAGGGTACTATTGATATGGGATTATTTTATTCTCAAAAATTGGGATCTTCTTTAGTGGGATATGCAGATGCAGGTTATCTCTCTGATCTACAGAAAGTTAAATCGCAAACAGGATATGTGTTTACACGTGGAGGAACAGCTATATCATGGAGATCCGTGAAGCAAACCTTGACAGCAACATCTTCAAATCATTCATAAATTATTGCAATCTACGAGGCAAGTCGAGAATGTGTATGGTTGAGGAACATGACCCATCATATCCAAGCATCATGCGGATTAACTTCAACTAGAGACAGCCCAACAATTTTTTATGAAGACAATGCAGCTTGTATTGCACAACTCAAAGGAGGCTTCATCAAAGGAGACAGAACAAAGCATATCTCTCCAAAATTCTTCTACACGCATGAGCTTCAGAAAACTGGGGATATTGATGTTCAACAAATTCGCTCGAGTAACAATGTAGCTGATTTATTTACAAAGGCATTGCCAACATCCACATTCAAGAAAATGGTTCATGAGATTGGAATGCGTCGACTCAAAGATTTACAGTGATCAGCATCAGGGGGAGTAGCTGTACTCTTTTTCCTTCGCCCAAGTTTTATCCCACTAGGTTTTCTTGGCAAGGTTTTGACGAGGCAGCATTTATTGTAATACTCCAAAATAACTGTACTCTTTTTCCTTCGTTTGATTTTTTTCCCATTGGGTTTTTATCAAACAAGGTTTTAACGAGGCAGATATTTTGTAATATGTCATTCAAGGGGGAGTGTTATAAATATTATACTATTTAGTGAATGACATTCATACCCCTGTAACCCTAGGGATAATTACTTTGTATATCCCTTTCTTCCCCTATATGTATGGGGCTCTAATTCTTAATGAAACACAAGTTTATTTGCCTCTTTATTTTCTTCTCTCTTTTTCTCTATTTCATAACAAGGATTAAATTCTCGAAATATTTGTCATAGGATTCGATTCTCAATTATTTTTCACTTCTTACATATAAAATCAAATTACTGTACCTATGTAAAAGATAATTGCATATATTCCCCCATCCCTTTGAAATCGGTTTTTTTTTTTTTTTTTTTGGGGGTAGAATTTCTCTACTAGTTTCACGAGTATATTTGAATTTCATCACCATGATAAATTTATTGATGTTTAATATTTCAGTTTGTTAATTACTATTGCAGGATTATCACTATGATAAATTTATTTTGACTTCAATCATCACTATGATAAATTTATTGGATTTAAAACCGAGCAGGCCGCACCTGTATCAAAATGCAGATTTTTAAATAACAGCGTTTTTCAGGTTCAAGAATTCTTGGTCTTCCCGTCTTAAAGATCAATTATAATTTTTTTTTTAAATTCATAAAAATATAAAATAAAACTTTGTCAATATGACGTAAATATTTTTATCTTTAGAAATAAAAAATGAAAGAAGATAAAATAAGAGCATTTATCAATCTATTTTTTTCTTTTCCTTTTCCTTTTCGTTTTAATAAAGTTCTAAGCGTATATCACAAATATATCTATTTTTTTACATACTACAATTTCTATTTAAATATAATTTTGTTTTACCATTTTAAGTTTTAAATAAACTTTAAATTAAAATATTTCAACAAATTTTCTTGAACGGTAAACATACAAATAGTAAAAATAAATAAATAAATATTATTTACAAAAGAAGCACAATATAATCTAACATAAAGTGATGTGATCTTATATAATTGACAAATTATATTTTTACCTGAATGTACAATGACACATAACATAAATATATGTGTAGTAAATTTATGAGTACTTATTATTTTTCTCGCAAGTTATCTTCTTATTTAGGCAAACTATTGTTCAATACATTTTCTTCATTATTTGTTTAGATGCTTTTTACAAATGATTATCTTAACCGAATGGAATGTTTTCTTATCAAACACAGTATAATGTAACATGAAAAGTGTACATAAATTGAAAAAAAAAAAATTGACATGGAGGTACGAGAACACAAATATAGATATTGATGTAGTAAAGTTATGAGTGCAAAATATTATATATGCAAAATGGGTTGAATAGTAAGATGTGCAACGTTATTTTGAGTACACAATCGTATACATTCAACGGGAAAAGTGTGTGAAGATATATTGCCATATAAGTAAATTAAAAAAGTGTTACATCATACCATTATCTCAAGGGTTACAAATCAAAGTGGGTTGAAGATATTGAGGTGTAACAATGATGGGAATCAAATTAATACAACGACAAATATAGTTCTTAAAGAGGTTTTTCAAAAATCTTGAATAATTGTTCTGTATTGTTCCTCCTTTAAATTTAAATATAATTTCATATTTTCTCCCCTCCCTAGGGATATTTAATTAGGTGTTTACAATTTTACCGAGCCTATTTCGATGTGAAACATATTTTCAATTATAGTAATATTCGTGCATCGCACGAGTGATGCACTAGTTTCATATATTAAATATATAAATTCGATATATATGAATAACAAATTAATAATCATACATCGCATGAATGTAATACTGGTAGCATCAAACGACACTTAGTTGAATAAATAGAAGCATGTTTTGCAAAGAACACCCTAAATTTCAAATCCAAGCCCTACTGCATTGGAGAAAGTTAAGGCCCTGTTTGATAGTATTTCTTTTTTATGGAAAGTGAAAAATATTGACATATTTTCCTACTTTTTGTTGTTTGACAGGTAAAGTATTCTTGCCAATTCCAATTTCATCTTAGTCCATGAAAAATAATGTCAATCAAATAACAAAACTTGAAAAATTATTTAATTTTTCCACCTAAAAAATAAATTTAATCAAACACATTAAATTTCTAATTCTCAAGAAAATAAATTCTTAGGAATTCAATTCCTTAAAATTCGTTTTCTTTCCACCCTGCCAATTAAATGGACCCAAGAGTCTTTGATTGCGAGAGTGGAAACAAAATATTATTCCAAGGAAAAGATTTGGCTGGAAATTATTTTCATGAAAAATATTAATTGGAAGTGTTTGATTGATTTAATTTTTTAGGTGGAAAAAGTAGGGAATTTTTCGAGTTTTGACGTTTGATTGACATTATTTTTCATGGCAAATAAAGTAAAATTTAGCTTTTTTTATTTTTTACTTTTTTAACATATTTATACTTGATAATAATAATAATGTGTTATTTTTTGGAACAAAACACAAGTCAATTAACAATACAAAAAAATTGATCAAACGTAACGAAAAATTAAACTAAACTTACTTGGAGAGAGAATGTTTTCAATGCAAACAGAGAAAATCAGGCGCGTGGTTTGCTGCAAAGAAAAAATTTTCCAATTCAAAGGTTGGTTGTCAAAGAAGAAAAAAGGCAAAAATATGGAAATTTTTTTGATTTTTCTTGAAAAAGATGGCTCATCAAAGAGGCCCTAAGAGAAATTTCAAACAAATTCATAGAAGAAAAATATTGAATTTGAGAGACTATTTAAATTTGAACTGGTTGTTTAATTACTGCCACATAATAATTATGTAATTGCTATTAAATATGTCATATTGATTGTTCTGAGAATTGACTAATGAATATTTATCATTATATGATATTGAGATTAGTGTTATAATATTTTTAATAAATTTTCTGTTGCGTGATAATCTATATCTATATTTTTTATTTATATAAAATTAACTGAGATTCTGAAATCATTTTTTCTCCCGGAATCTCAATTGGCATAATAGCATGTTAAATGGTCACCCATTACAATAAACGTGTTTGGGTAATTTGTTTAAATAGATATAATTATTTATTTATTTATATGCAACCACCCACTAAGGTTGTGCATAGCAGTTCCGATAAACAACTGCGTTTTCAAAAACATGTCGCGCGTGGTTTCAACAAACTAAAGATGCAGTACATGAGCGCCAGATTACTGGCAAGATTTTCCATGACGAATATGGAATTATAGTCAAGATTCTTAAAAGAGTTTATCGAAGGCAACTGAGGAAACTCAAATTTTCATAACTAAGGAAACTTAAGTTTTAACACTGATTGAGGCTACCAATGGATTCTCAGTAGAAAGTATGACTGGTGAACATTTTTGAAGCTCAAAGAACAAAATGGAGCTGAATTTCTGTATTTTGTAATTCTGTTATTCACCATTCAAAAGGAACAAGTCTGAGTATTTAAAGGAAAGAAAAATTATAGGTGCAAAGTAACCAATTAGACGAGGACAGCTCATCTAACTTATTATCTAACCAAAAGGATCTAAAAGTAAAACAAAGATAGTTGAGGGATGTGTGTACAATATTAGTAATATTCTAAATTCAACTTGGACAGAAGGAATTTTACTAGTTTTGTTGTTTAATATTGACATTATTTTTCATGACAAAAATAAAACAAGATTTAGCTTTAGATAATGATCTATAAGCTAATTTTCCATGACGAATGTGGTCCTTTTTGGAAATAGTCCATTGCCTAACTAGCTAAAGTAAAATTCTTTTTTGTTACTTTAATGATTATTCATTTTTTGTTTGCCCACTTCAAATTTGTACCATGAACTTTGAAGATTGTTTATGGTTTTTATTACATGCTTATTTCCATTTTAACGGTTTAATGACATTTATTTGATTTACGCCTTGAGGGTCTACGTCTCGCGCATGAAGAAAATACCCATCAATTCCGGATTTCGGCTTTCTAAACATTCATGACAACATGCTTGGATATTATTTTTAAAACACATAGATTTACTTAAAGATAAAAACCTGAACGTTCTTGCTTTGGAATGCAATATTGAAAAGAACCTAACCAATTTGCTACTCTTTCAGTGGGGGTAGATATTCGGAATTGGCGTATGATCGAGTTTTGCAGTATCGTGATCGTGTTGGGAACTTGTATTTCACTTTCCTCTTTGTTCTTCGAGCCGTGAAAATTGAAAAAAGTAAGCCCTTCAGTAGTTTTTTCTTTCATCTTTATCTTACTAGCTCCAAGTGATACAGTCTCAGTATCATATGCAGACAACTAATTACTTGGAGCAGGTCGAGCATGACACTGGTAACTCTCGAGAGGACTTGAAAGCACAATCTTTAATGAAGCTAAATTGTAGGAAGGATAAAGTGAGCCTAAACTGAAGCAGGAGATGCAAGATCAATTCCGAAACAAGGTTTCTATACTCACTCCTTCCAATATACACGATTATCAGAATTTGATGTTGTACAAGGAAAAAATATTGATACTTAGACTTGAATTTGTATAAAGAGGTTTTCAAAAGTTTGGGAACTCAACAAATGTTATGAATAATATTGTGTATAAGGATATTTTCCAAAATTTGTAATTCTCTAACAAAATTATTATTATTGTTTAAATTACCGTTCCGCAACTATTATAACATATAATAGTTAGTGTTATTTGTGTTTTCTAGGTAAGATGTGTGGTTAAAAATTGAAGAGAGAAAATATGTGTGGTTAAAAAGTTGTATTAAAAAATATGTTGATTATAATCAACAAAAGCCGAACACATTCTAATACTCGTCGTTGTTAATTTTTATTGATTTTTCCCATTATTCTGTATCATTACATTATACTTAGTCAATAAAATATGTCCGTGTATCGCATGGGTATGAAACTAGTTATCGATGAATTTAAAATACGAAAAAGACACTCCACATAAGTGACTCATAAAACTTTTGATCTTTTGCCTCTGTTTTGAAAAAAATTGTTTTTAAATTTGTTTATAAACGATCATATGGTAACAATTTGATCATTTATTTTTTTAAAAAGTCAACAATTTTAATTTATCAAAAATTTTCGTTCACTATTTTTTATTTTTAAAAAAAGAGACAAATTAAACGTTGACATGTCGTTATTTATAAACAACCGTTTATAAACGATTTATCAAATAGAAAGAAGAGCTAAAGAAAAGTCATCCGTCTTTAATTATCCTCACGCTTACTCTATATTTTATTTAATTATTCCAAATTCAAAAATTCAAATTTGACAGGGTAAAGCTCGTTGAAATAAACATTAAAATATTTGATCATTCAACTCTGGACCAATTTGGAAAATGATTTATGATGTTGGATTGGAATTTATAATTGAAGTTTTTTTTTTTTTTTTTTTTGAAAACGTGGGTTTAAAAAAAGTGTTTACTAAAAATGAATGTAGTTAAAAAAATGATTTCAATTTTTTAAAAGTCAATAATTTTAACTGGTCAATAATTTCCTCGCCTACAATTTTTATAAATTTTTTAAAAAAAGAAAAAGTGAATCAACGAAATATTGACACTTCATTATTTATAAATAATATTTAGAAACAAACCGTTTATAAACGGTATACCATAGTCTATTTGATTTATAAACTTATTTATTTATAATTTTGAAGTAAAAAATAGTGGTTAAAAATTTGAGAGAGAAAATATATGTGGTTAAAAAATGGTTTGAAATTCTTAAACCATTTTTTAGAATTTACTAAACACGTGTTTATTTATAAATTGATTTATAATTGTGTTACAAAATAGAGGCTAAGCCTCCGTGAGCCATTTAAATTAAAATTAAAATTTCACAATTTTTCAAACCATTTTTTAATCACATACATTTTATTTTTTTAGTTTTTAATAACACATTTTATTAGAAAATCCAAATAAATTAATTTAAGCTCCTATTTGGTATTGATAAAAATCAGATTTTTAGTAAGTTTTGATAAAAATTGATGCGATGTATAGTTGAAAAGTTGTGAATATTCAGTAAGTTTTGATAAAAATTGATGCGATATATAGTTAAAAAGTTATGAATATCGTAAGTTAAGATTAAATATTGATATTAAATTAAATTAAAATCTAAAAATTTATTGTTACCAAAGATGGGCTAAGTTAAATTAATGAGCCGCCCACCATGACTTTTCTTGGATGAAGAAAACAAGAACCTATAAAGTCATCATCACTAATCGGGCAGAAACTTTTACCTTTTGTTCGCTTCCTCACCAGCCGCCTTTGGAATCAATCTTTCCTTCTAGAAAGATATATACATATATACATACGCACGTCACACGTATTACATCATTTAGAAATAAAAAATATATACATACGCACGTTACACGTACACACGCATTATGTCTGTTTATAAATGATGATGATAATAATAATATACAGTATACTCATGACTTGAATCCACGATAGAAGCAGGACTTAACTATCGACTGCAGAACTAGGTTACCGAACATATTGTGGAATTCATTTTTTTAAAATCGAGCTTGTTAAAATTGCTATAAACATGTACAACATTTATGTATAGCCGGACGTAAAGAGGGTTTTGATTTTGGCTCTGTTTGACTAATTATTTATGAACGCTTATTTATAAATAAAGACGTGACAACATTTCGTTAATCTATTTTTTATTTAAAAAAGAAATTACAAAAAAAAAATAGTCAGATTAACTATTCGATCAGCAGAAATTATTGACTTTTCATGAAAAATTATTACTAAATTGAGCCCATGTTTAGATCAAGAGTTTTTACTTAACTTTCTTCAAAATATTTATTTTCAACTATATATTTTTGTAGGACTCATAATTTTCACACTTTTCAACTTGTTTTCCACCATCCATTTTTTTCAAAAAATTCAAATTTTCTCCAATTCCTCCCACACCAAATAGCTACATGGGTTGAACATGCTTTCCATATTCCTAAAATCGAAAAAAATAAAATAAAATAAAATTGTCAAAAATTTAGAAAATCGTAAAGAATTGATTGGTTAACTTTTGGTGCATTATCAAGCATTGAATATTCCACTATGTTATCTAGAGGTGTCAAGACGGACGGGCCAATCAGACCCGTGATTCCGTGAAAACAGACCCGGATCGACTCTGGACCGCGAGCCAACCCAGGATCCGTGCCGGTGGTTCACGGGTCAAGAAGATGTGAACCGCGGGTTTCGCGGGTCAAACCTAATAGCTAAAAAAACGCAATGTTCTTTGATAATAGTAATTAGAAATACATTTAGTATTTAATTGTTATTTATTTATGTTTTATTTAAATTTGCAAATTTAATACTAATTTATTTAACATAAAATATAACTTTAAATTCTATGTAAATATTTTATTGTATAAATATGAAATATGAAAAAGTCTATAATTTTATTCATACGAGCCAAATCAGAACGAACTGCGACCCCCATGGGCTCGACCTGAATGGGCCAGCGAGGGGGCCTAGATTATAGTTCGAAATTTATGGACTGACTCGGAATCGGCCCGTAACCCGCAGCGGGCGGAATTTTTTTCAAGCGGGCCGTTATCGAGCTTTTATTATGACGGACCGATCCGGCTCGGACCACCTGTATTGACACCTCTACTGTTATCTGTCATAGAAACTTCCAATAACTCCCATCTCTATTCAGTGCCATGGCCCACCCCCATTTAAAAAAAAAAAAAAAAACTGAAAATCCTTAAAAAAAAAAAAAAAAACCTTTAAAGATGACCGACTCATTTCATTGGTGGTCCAGTCCATTCATGAGGGCCGGCTCCGCCCCAGATAATATATTCATCATCTAACGTACACCAACGTATCCATTATTTCCTCTGTTCATCTGCAGACCATTTAAATCCATTCACGATACAGATAGATCACTCATCTTATTCATTTTTTTTACCTTGATTTTTCCTTTTATATTTTTTTGGCTCATTTTCTTGATTTCTTCTGATATCGTGATTAACAAGGAAAATCTCTTCTTTTTTTCCAGCTTCCTGCCATCTTAAACACTGTTTGACACGTTTTTGTCAACAATTATTGATCTGGTGAATCACAAGATAGACTTTTTTGTATACTTAGAGATAAAGTTGATGCCTTTTAGATCCATATTTTGAGTATTCATTTCTAGCAGTTATGGCTCACTTGGTGTATTCTGATTCAATGAATGGTGGATCACAGCATGGTCAAGGTGTGGAAGTTTTTCCATCCAAGACAGGGTCCCTGAAAGTGTTGCTGTTACATGGGAATTTGGATATTTTGGTCAAGGAAGCTCAGAATCTTCCAAACATGGATTTATTCCACAAGAAGCTAGGTGATATGTTTGGTAGATTTGGTTCTAAAATGGAAGGGAACATGTCCAACAAGATAACGAGTGATCCTTATGTCACCATAGCGGTCTCCAACGCGGTAATTGCTCGAACTTTTGTGATTAGTAACACTGAGAACCCTATCTGGGCGCAGCATTTTTATGTTCCAGTAGCACATTATGCTGCAGAAGTTCAGTTTGTGGTTAAAGATAGTGATATTGTGGGCTCTCAGACTATGGGAGCTGTTGGGATCCCGGTAGAGCAGTTACTATGTGGGGAAATAGTCGAGGGTACTTATCCCATACTCAATGCGAACGGGAAGCCGTGCAAGGCCGGGGCTGTTTTGAGTCTTTCAATTCAGTACTCACCGATGGAGAAATTGTACATTTATCATGGTGGAGTGGGATCAGATCTTTCGTATCAGGGTGTCCCTGGTACTTATTTTCCTCTAAGGCGAGGCGGTAACGTGACCCTTTATCAAGATGCTCATGTGCCCGACGGTTCATTACCGGATTTGGGGTTGGCGAATGGTAGGATGTATCAGCATGGACAGTGTTGGCGGGATATTTACGATGCAATAAGTCAGGCTCGGCGTCTGGTTTATATTACCGGGTGGTCTGTTAATCATCTGGTTCAACTTGTGAGGGACGATCCGAATGCAACAGATAGCAGCTTAGGCAAGCTACTGAAAGTCAAATCACAAGAAGGTGTGAGAGTGCTGCTCCTTGTATGGGATGATCCTACTTCTACCAGCATTCTCGGATATAAAACTGTAAAAACCAACTCGATCTATAGTGTTTTTCTTTTCTAAGTAGAGATTAAAATTAAATTTTTAGTAGATTTTCATAAAAAATTGATGAAATGTATGGTTGAAAGGTTGTTGGACTCATGAAATGTGTGATTAAGATTAAGTGTGTGTTTGGCCCCCATGTTTTGGAAAAAATTATAGATTTAAATAATATTTTTGGGAGAATGTGTGGTTAAAAAATGTTTGAAAAATTAAAAATGGTAGGCTTGACCAAGATAGATAGTTGAGATTGAGTGTTGAATAAATTTGATATTTAAAAAAAGAGGGCCAAGTAAGGACTAATTGTTGACTTTGACTTAGATTTTTTTTAGTCTTTTAAATGAAATTCTAGGGTAGATGCATAGAATCTATCATTGTATTAAAATGTTAACTTATAAGGCATTTTTATAGTAATAGTTTTGGCAGGGTGAGTTTTATTTTGAATTGAATTGAATTTTTTTTTTCCTTTGTACGTGAATATGACGGTCTTTTTTTTACTTTCTATGACATTCAGGAAGGGGTGATGAATACAAGTGATGAAGAAACACGTCGTTTTTTCAAGCATTCGTCAGTGCAAGTGCTGTTGTGTCCTCGAACTGCTGGAAAAGGTAGCTGGGTCAAAAAGCAGGTTGGCTTCTTATAATCCTCTCCTCTCTAAGTGATTCTGTACACACTACTAGATTGATTAACGAACGAGATTTTAGCTTCTTTTTTCTCAAAATACTATCCAATTTTGTGGACAGGAAACTGGTACGATCTACACTCATCATCAGAAGAGTGTAATAGTAGATGCTGATGCTGGTAATTACAAGAGAAAGATAATAGCATTTGTTGGAGGCCTTGACTTATGCAAGGGCAGATATGATACACCGAAACATCCAATTCTTAGCACATTACAAACTGTTCATAAGGATGATTTTCATAATCCTAATTTCACGGTAATCTTGGACAAAATATTTTTTGTTGTTCATCTTGCCTCTTTATCTTTCTCACATCTATGTTATGTAACTAAACAGGGGCCTGCTGTTGATTGTCCAAGAGAAGCATGGCACGATTTACACTGTCGAATAGATGGTCCAGCCGCATACGACGTCTTAACTAATTTCGAGGAACGTTGGTTAAGGGCGTCAAAGCCTCATGGCATAAAGAAAATGAAAGCATCGCACGACGATAACTTGCTCAAGCTCGATAGGATACCTGATATATTAGGAATTCAAGAGGCTGCCAACCATGGGCTAGATGATCCCGAGACCTGGCACGTCCAGGTATGATTTCATCTCCAATATATTTCTAAACGTAGTTTATTCTTGTACATATTTGAACTAATTTATTGCAATTTTTTAGGTTTTTCGTTCAATTGACTCCAACTCTGTTAAAGGTTTTCCTAAAGATCCAAAAGAGGCTCCAAGCAAGGTAAAAAAAGTGTCTCTTACTTGAGAGTTTTCTTCCGTTAGAGCGCGATGCTTGTGAATGACATTGTTTATCTGCTGCATTGAAACAGAACCTGGTATGCGGAAAGAATGTACTAATAGACATGAGTATACACACAGCTTATGTCAAGGCGATTCGTAGTGCCCAACATTTCATTTACATCGAAAATCAGTACTTCCTTGGTTCGTCGTACAATTGGACCAATTACAAAGACTTGGGTAAGAAAAATCTTATAGAAAATTGACTAATTAGTACCTGAGATATACTGGACAGTACATCACATGAACGATGAAGATCAAGCATATCCATTTTTATTTCCAGGTGCAAACAATTTGATACCGATGGAAATTGCTCTAAAGATTGCTAACAAAATCCGAGCAAGGGAGAGGTTTTCAGTCTACATTGTCGTCCCAATGTGGCCGGAAGGTGCTCCTACAAGTACTCCTACTCAAAGAATTCTATTTTGGCAGGTTATATTCAATAGCTAGCCTCAGTTCGTTAAAGAGATTGAAAACTTATGTGACATTGATTGATTATTTAAGAATTTTCTTCATATATTAATTACAGAATAACACAATGCAAATGATGTATGAAACCATCTACAAGGCTTTAGAAGAGGTAGGACTTGAGAAGGTGTATGAACCGCAAGATTATTTGAATTTCTTTTGCCTCGGAAATCGCGAGGCTCACGACGGTGGAAGCATTACAGATTCTACTAAGAACTCTCCCACAAACACCCCACAAGTACATTTCTCTACAATTTTCTGAAAATTTCTAATTCTCCAAGTTCATATGTTGCATTTCGTCATATAAACCCGTGATGTCATTAACTAGGTACTCACTCGGAAAAACAGACGCTTCATGATCTATGTCCATTCAAAGGGAATGATTGTAGATGACGAATATTTGATTATGGGGTCTGCTAACATCAATCAACGCTCTCTCGAAGGAACCAGGGATACTGAAATCGCGATGGGTGCATATCAGCCGGGATATACATGGACTAGCAAACATACTAATCCACATGGACAGGTAACATTTTTGTTCTACCTCTTACTGGTTTCAAATGTTTGTGACAGCATACTTGACCTAGTCCATGTAAACATTCGAGTGTAGATCTACGGATATAGGATGTCACTCTGGGCCGAGCACACGGGTACACTAGAGAAATGTTTTGAGCAACCTGAGAGTCTTGATTGTGTGAGACGTGTCAGATTAATGGCCGAACATAACTGGAAACAGTTTGCAGCCGACGAAGTAAGTGAAATGAAAGGCCATCTACTTAAGTATCCGGTCGAAGTGAATGGAATGGGGAAGGTTCAGCCTCTTCCTGGCTGTGAAACATTCCCAGATATGGGCGGAAAAATTGTTGGTACATTCACGGGGATTCAAGAGAATCTCACAATTTGATCAAATATTTGTATTTTCATTAAGGGGTCTTGATTACCCTCATTTTTTGTTGCATTTTTATTTAAATCAATCATCGATATTCGATAAATTTTCGTTGTAGAACAGTGCAGATATATATATCTTTTTGTGCATCAATAATGCAGACACTTTGATGTTTCAATTTGCTTCTGATGTGAGCTCAGAAGAAACTATGAAAAAGGAATGCTAAAATAAATAAAATACTAAATTTAACTTCATTGAATGATGATTGTAGACTCATCACTGGTCAAATAGCATACCAATGAAGCAGATTGTGGTCTTAAAGATTTTTTAATAAAAATCAGGAAGAACATTTTCATGTTAAATGTAAGGTCGCTTCAGAAATAATTTTGGTATTATTTAGCTGCCAATATTTCCAACCTGTTAAATTTCCACTTTACTTCCCATCGATCGGAGGTCAAGTTACCCTGGTAAATTCTATCTAATATGAATAACTACTCTACTTTTGTGGTGAATTAGAATTAAAAAGAAAAATTTAATATTTTACATAATGTTATAAACTAGAGAGAAGAAATAAAGAGGTCAAAACTTGTTCACTAATATTTCGCGAAGCAAAATATACACGCAAGTGTACAAGTTGTAAGATGTAATAAAGCGGGCCTGAAAGTCCGAATTATCGTCTCACGGAGACTGTTATTAAGTACTGAAATATTTTAATTCTTATCCCTATTTGAACAGACGAAATAGTTTGGTGTTTGAATTCTAAAACTAAGAAATAAATGTAAAAATTTAAAGAAACGAGAATGTTGAATTATTTTTCTCCCGTGATTGTAAAGTGTTGGAATTCGTGATATCACCATAGCTAATAATATTAATTCTATTCCTCAAGTTTTATTCCGATAAATGTTTTTGATCGAATTCACTAATGTATATTGAAATTTCTCTCTCTCGAGTTTAAATCAATCATATTTAAATATGTCAATCATGTATCTCTATAGATAGTTCGAAATACTCCTTATCTAGATGCATAAAATACAAGAATTCAATATTGATCACATGCAACTACAAATTCATATCTCTATCTTTTTATTGAAATTTCCGAATTTATTACCTTCATCTAAGTTATTAACTCACCACTCGAATTATGAAAATAACTCTTAATATCATGAGTTAGTGACCAATTAATTTACGCATTAAATACAATAATAAATCAACATATGCAACATAAACACAAAACTTGAAGTTTGAAATTAATAAAATACGACTATATTACATTTTTCATCCCAACTTATATATTTAGTTACACATCACAAAGAAATAATAAACACAGTAAAAATAATAATAAAACATGATGGAGTTTATAAAATTAACGATAAAAAAAGAATATTGCACCAAAAGTTTATTTCCCGTGTTAATCTTCTAATTTGTATATTTTATTATGAACTAGAGTCTCATATATATAGAGGAGAATAGAGATATTAAATGTAATAATGTCTAGGGTTATATCACTACAATTGTCATTCATCAATAGAAGATAATTTTACAACACTTTCACTTGAATGACATATTACAAAATATTTGTCTTATTAAAATATTGTTTGATAAAAGCTCAATAAGACAAAAATATCAAATGAAGGAAAAAGAGTACAATTATTCTTTGAGTATTAAGATGAATGTTGCCTCGTTAAAACCTTACTAGGAAAATCAAATGAGACAAAACATTGGCTAGAAAAAAGAGTAAATCTATTCCCCCTAGTGTTGATCACTGTAAAACATCGAGTCGATGCTTCCTATCTTGTGAACTAATTTTTGAACGTAGATGTTTCCAGTGTTTTGTGGATAAATCAGCTACATTGTCACTTGAGTGAATTTGTTGAAAATTCTGAAATATTTTGACTTTGTCTCGTTAAAACCTTGTCAAAAAATATAGTGGGACAAAATATGAACGAATGAAAAAGAGTACAACTGTAATACCACTTTTTAGTTTTACGCGCATTCTTAAATTTAACGTAATTTATATTGGTACCATTATAAACTATGTATTTCATTATTATTATTGTTCATATTTGACTTATTTTGTAGTGGAAGGACTTGGACGCCGTCACGATCAATGTGCCAAATAAAATGTTTATAAATTATTTCTTTGTACAATCCTATGTCTAATTGTTTGTTTTATTTGTTAAACATGTTGATTTCTATTGTTATTAAGTGGTAAGCGACCTAAATCGCATAAATTGAAGTTAGTAAAGGTTTGGTGGCACTATGAAATTTATTTATGAGCTGTGGACTTAAATTTACGTGTTCATGAGAGTTGGGGACTGATTTTGCAAATTACCAAAAGTTATATCAAAACCTATCTCTCATCTCGCCATTCTCTCACCCGACACTTTCCCCCCTCCTTCGAAAACTCACGCTCGCCTGCCTCGTCTCTCTCTGCGCTCTCTCTGTCTCTCGGCTCTCTCTGTTTCCCGCCTCACCGAACCTCTCCCGACAATGACCCAACCACCGGCCGCTACCAGTAAGCCACCCCTTTTCCCCTTTCTCTTCACGACACACACACACACGAAACGCAGTCATGCACACTACACACACGGGTTTGCACGCACACACCCGCTCACACACATATACAAATTCATATGGAATTGTATGTATATATTGATGTATATATGGATTGAATGTAAGTATATATGTATGTTCTAACAATTTTCAGATTTCAGATTGAGTAATGTATATAAATGTATGTATAGATTGTGTTGTAAACCTATATTATGAAATTAGTAGCTTAGTGGACTGTTTGGTTAAAGTTTGAATTATAATAATAATCTTTTTTTATATTTTCAGATTTAAGTTTGGTTAGATTTCGAATTATAATTGCTAATTTGGGGATTTGGTAATGCTTATGTATGTGTGTATTGATGTGTGTGTGTGTATATATATGTATATATATATATATATATATATATATATATATATATATATATATCCGTGGGAATTACACATCTATATATATATGATTTCAAAATTTAATTTATTGATTTCAGTTTTTTTTAAATTTAGGTATTTAGTATTTATATGTATGCGTTAATGATAGGATTCGAAAATTATTAAATCGATTTGTTTAATTGATTTTATTCTAGTTTAATGAAGGGATAAATTGAGAATTTTAGAATTTGGGAAAGTGGTATAAACATGAATAAATTTCTGATATGCTTTAAAGTATATATATATATATATATATATATTTCTGATTTTTGAGATTTATGAAAATTGTAATTTAGTTAACTGTTTGGATGAAGTTTGGATATATGTTGGTTTTTAAGGTTTGTGAAATTTTTGGGACTTTATGGGAGTGGATTTTATAACGTTAGGTTAAATTATGTAAGTTTGAGTTTGAATTTAAAAATGAGAGTTTCTAACGTGGATTGAAATTAAGTCCCTTATTTCAAATATGATTTTTGTGTGAACGTAGGTAATAATTATAATTCCTAAATTTTGGGAAAATTGTAAAGGTGGGTACATTTTTCAAACTTTGATTTTGATTTAAGTACCTTAATGGTTAAGCTTAAAATGTGGTGTCGAATGGTTTAAATCTTTGCTTTCGAGTATTGTATGGAAGTATTTAATATATGTTAATACCTTATTTGGAATAAATGATCACAATGATGAAAAAGGGAAATAAGATGTATTGTTTTAACTTGTTTAATGTAATGTTAAAAGAATGATGAATATATCAATTTGAACTGAAAGTATATTTTACTAAATGAATAGATGCAACTAAGATTTTGGTACATTGACGACACGGGCAGTCGAAGCTCCTCCACTTGCAAATTCAGATAACGGTAGATGATAAGGACGTCAGGTAAGTAAACTTCCCCTACTTTCATCAAAGTTGAATGGCTAATGTGGAATTAATGTGCTTGATTGACATTCGTGTTAATTATCAAATTTCAATGCTTTCAGCTTACCATATGCAATTATGTGTATTTAAGAAAATGCTCAAGCATGCACGTTATCATGTCATCGCATCATTAAGCATGCATTGGCATCGAAAAGGGGAAGTCAAATGTTTTAATGAAAGGAATGTGTCAAAGTGAATTTTTTGTCAAAAGTTATGTATCCCAAATTTTTCAAGAAAGAATGGGTGTGCTTCTATGTCATGAAAGATGCGAGTGGGAAATGGGGCGCGGGGGACCGGCGTACCCGAATGTAATGAGCCGCTTTGCGGTGGAATGAAATGAATGAGCCGCTTTGCTGTAGAATGAAGTGAATGAGCCGCTTTGCGGTGGAAAGAAATGAATGAGCCGCTTTGCGGTGGAATGAAGTGAATGAGCCACTTTGCGGTGGAAATGTGAATGTTAATTTGGTTCCAAATAAGAATTGCCCACTATTATCTGATTGACTAGAAGTTACATCAAGTGAGCTCACGATGGAAATGAAGTGAAAGTTTTGAAATGTTAAGTGAAAGTTCGAAATGTTGAAAGTTTTGAAAGGTTAAAGTGAATGGCGATAGATATTTCAAAGTTTAAAGCATTCACGTCATAAGCATGCATTCATGCATAAAGTTTACTTACTGAGTTTTAGCTCACCCCAATCCCTCCCCAACATTTCAGGTGATGAAAGTTAGGTGATCTGAGGAGAGCACTCGGCAGCTGACTCAGGCTATACCCACTTCAACCCTTTTAAAATAAAAGTTAAATTATAATTTATTTCAATTTCTCATTATTTATTCTTTAATTCATGTATTATTGAAGTTAAATCACCTCTTATTTCATTTGCTAAAGTTTATTTACTTGGAATTATATTGTTGAGGAGTTTGAGATTTATTGTAATGGTTTGGATGATGTTTGGGATTGAATGAGTTGAGATGTGTACTTTAAAATGATTTTGATGTCCCTCTACAGGTTGACTATGTCCAATTTATAGAGGAGACTCTGTCGAAATTTCTGTAAAATTTCATAATAGAAAATGAAAATGTTGAGGTTTTAAATGATTTATTTCCGCATTAAAAGAAAAAGGGAAGTTAACACCTAGGTTTAATATTCTTGAACTTGGAGTGTTACAACAACTACTCCACCTGATTCAATGTATTGAATCATCTATATAGCTACTCCCCCTAATTCAATGTGTATTGAATAATCCATATTTGATCTCTTCAAGAGTCTCGTATATGAGAGTATATAAATAGACATTGATAACAACTAACTCATTAAAAATCTTGCTAGGAAACCATGTGGGACAAAATCTCGGCTAAGGAAAAAAGAGTGTAGTGCATATTAGCTCCCCTTCATGGAAACATTATAATTATATTGATATTGTATTTGTATACTTTGATCAAATGAGTTTCTTAAAATCTTGAATTATATATTTCAGATATATTTAATCCTTCAAGGATTATATAGTATACTTTAGACATCGTATATGTTTCACGTTGCAATTGTAAAATTGCTACCACCAAATTTAAGTAGTGAAACTTTTAGATAAGTAACGATTTCTATATTTCAAATAGATTTTTTCTAATTATTCTACCACAATCCCAAAGTATCGAGGTATTGATTACCCTTTAATTTCACTCATTTGTGATCATACATTTTGATACCACTCATTGATACATCAAATAGTGTAAGTTAGTAATCTGAGTTAATCATCTTACAATATTTACATTGCTAATAATCATGTGTTTATTAGCACTTATTATGCATTGTCAAGAAAATAAAATATTGCATGTACTGCACATCGTTCACATGCAGTGCCAGATCTTTGAAACATTCGTTGAGTAACAAGTCGTGTATTACGACTATACCTATAGGTATTTTACTGGGTTTACACTTTTAAGTATTTGGACTTCAGGTCCTAAAATATCGGTTTTTGTAGTAAGTTCAATTTAGTCCGAATGCATACTTTTGCCAACTATTTTTATGTCGGTTTTCTTCGAAATTTTTTCTTTTATTATCCTCGCTATCATTTATATTATGATGCAGCTAGCTTCGCTGTTTGCTTTTGCACAAGTGCTTTATAAAGTATGTCGACACAATAATCATCTCAATTCGATTTCTTTTCCCTACAACGACATAACTATTGAGATCTCAATTTTTCAATATTTCAAGTACTTGAATTTTTTTGGAGATTTAAAATTAATTATGTCACTCTTACGAGTATATGCCTTATCACTAAGGTCATCATAATTATTTACTCTATTTTTATTTATTTGTGTATCTTTATTCGAATCAGATATCGCTACACTTCAAGTGTGCTATACATCAATATAAGATAGCATTTGTAGTTAGTGTATGAGATTTTATTTATCTCTTATGCATCTTGTAATTCTGTTATTTTTCTAACTTTTCGTTCGTGTTTGTAATCGAATTTCTGGTTCGTTTAATCAATCACGAAAATTTGTTTGATTTTAAGATACTAATCTTCCCCCCTAATGTTAAGAAAATTGTCCAATTAAATTGACAATAATTTTTTCGACATTGCAAAATATCACCCATTTGAGATATATGTTCAAACCATGCATTTTTTCTCAACATTCTTTATTTTCTATTTCAGTGTATTGTGGTAGATCAATTGTGCTATCAAAAAATTAGGCTCTAACCATAAGCGAATTATAACAGGGAGAATTATGACGTTAACATGATGTGTAATAGAATTCCCTAAACAAAAAGGGAAGTATTTTGGGGGTGTTTAACAAGCAAAAATGTTAAACCATTTATTGGCATCCCAACTAACATTTATTTAAATGCTGAGATTCATGTCCACTAGCATTATCAAGGCACATTATTGATTATATAATCTGAAGATTATACTCATGATTTAAAAGTTGAGCAATAATTTGGCAAACTTCAGTTTGCGAACACCATGCAATCATCTAGTTTATGTATCAAATCTATTAGATAAAAATAATGTTTAGATGATCAATGTAGAGGATGATAAGGCCCCATTTATCATCCTAATTAATTTTCAAAAATATAGGGAATTTAATTCCTATTTTAGCTAGTGATTGTTAATGAAAAAAAATTATGAAAGAGAGCAAACATCATATATGATTGAATTGAAGAATCTTCTGATTCTTCATTGAGTATCCATTTTAGTTTTACATCATTATTAATCCAATGATGGTCCAACTGATTATATCAAATAATAAAATAAAATTGAACTTCTAATTCAATATATCCTTCAAGGATAAACTTGAACTCAAAATAATAAATTCTCCAAAACATGTGCTACTTCGAAATGACGTTTTTATTACTCATTCAAAATCAATATTCTTCTGGAATATTGAAATTATAATATCATACTCTTCAAGAGTAGATAATATTCTGATTATTGTGCTTCTTCGAGAGCAATAACAAATTAAACAAATTAAATGTTTAGTGTAGAATAAAATTTTGCTTATTCAAGAGCAAAAATGAAATATTCTTCTGGAATATTTTATTATTTGTTGTGCTACTTTAGGAGTAACAACGTACTATGAATTATCAATTTAAAGGTAAAAAAATCAACGATAACAATAATATTTGTAATGCATAGATTTATAATTAATATTTTTCTGGAATAATCAACCCCACAAACAAGGAGAGTACTTTGTGCCACTAATGGTGATTCTCTTGTCTGAAAGGAAAAGGAGATCATTTCAAATGAAATCTTGAATCAAACAACTGGTATAGTACAGTGAAGCTCCATTGTTTCTCGGAGTTGGATATTGGAGGTGTACGAGATGGCCAACGTTGATAATTGGAGATGGTTGGTGGTCGACGACGATCAGTAGATTGAGTTTGGCCAACTGGGTTTGGTCGGAGTTGGATGGGTGAACTGGGTTTGGAGTCAATTTATCCAAGGAAGCAAGCTTCTCAAAGAAGCCGGTCTATTTTATGAATAATTTATATTAATTTTTTATTGTTATGGTTGCCAAGTTGGCAGTCCAACATGGCATCATCCGCACGGCATAGGAATTTGTATGATAATCAATACGAAATACGAATGGGCTTTTCCATTGAAAAACTAAGACCCCGTTCTATTTATTATTTTACGGCAATTTTCAAAAATTTTGAAAACATAAACACTTTACCTATTTTCATAAAACATTTCGAAAAAAAAAGTTACAAAGAAAACTGAAAATGCTGAAATATTGTTTTGATTGTTTTCAATAGAATCAACCATTTACTTCAAAAACCCGAAAAAATGGCTTATTTAGTAAAAGAGGGTCTAGCTCAATTGGCAACGCCATCATATTCTCCACAAGGTCACATGTTTGAACCCAGATTATCGCTTTAAATGTATCTAGAGGTGGGCAAAAAAAATCGGAATCGATATGACTGAACCAGAACCAAATCGAAAAAATCGAAACCGTATGGTTTTAAAAAAAAAAAATACGAAATCGGTTTTGGAACCGATAACCGATTGGTTCTCGGTTCCGCTTTTAGAACTCAAAATTCGAAATTAGAACCTACCTTTGATCCTTGTCTAATTTTTTATGGTCTTAATTGGTTGTCCTGAAACTAAAAATCAAAAGAATTTGTAATTTTTTTGGGTAAAGTGAAAATGATTAATTTTTTTTATGAAATTTGTTACGTCTCTACCTCATTGTAACCTTTAACTTCACACTTGAACTGAAATTCTTAATAAATGAAAATAGAATGTGATTAACTTATTAATAAGCGAAGTTGTAAATGACCACGATGAAATTAATTAAATATTTAAATACAAATATAAAAAAATTAATAATAATGCATTTAAAACTTATGATTCATTCCACAATTTTATTATACAAATTTATTTTTATGGATTTTTGCTATACTCGAAAAATATTCTAGGTCATTTGTTTCTTATTTTGGTTAATGAATATCTTCTATTTCATGAAGAATCCTATACTTTCTTCGAGGTGAAAGGATTTTCGAAATCTTAAATCTTAGTACATTCGGTAGAAGTTTATTTCAAATTATTGGCCTGCATCTCGAGATCTGATACTCCTCGATAAGGTCCCTGAAAAATAATTATTATTGTAGAACCGAATTAGAATCGAAATCGAACCAAAATTGAATTGTTTGATTTTGGTTTGGTTTTTGTGATTCAATGGATCCGAATGGTTCCATTTTACATGAACCGAAATGTATAGTTCGGTTCCGGTTCTTAAGATACCCGAATCGAACCACCTGATGCCCACCCCTAAATGTATCACTATAAAGCTAAATGAAATGCAAGAAAAATATTTATTCACTTTGTAGAGGACGAGATTCGAACCCAAATGGCAGCATGATATATCAAACTCTCCACCAAAATGGCAACCGTGAATAAGCAGCAAACAAACAAATATATATATATATATACTAGTGAGACGCACATGCATTATTTTAACTGTGTATTTAATAGCGTAGCATCAAAGATTACTGAATATTTTGGACGATGAAAACATTAATAGGTCATATCATACATTAAAAAGATGCATTTGCTACACCATCAGACGAAAGCAGAGACGGTGAGAACTCAAAAGTACATGATGTTTACAGCATTTTGTTGCCTAAACTAAACATTAGAGAAACATCACTATGCAAAAGCAATGCTACAACTTGAAACAAGGATGTTCGACTGCAAGCGAACCACATTTATTTATCTAAGGAAATGAGACCGAGCATATCAAACTTTCAATTTGTAGCATTGATGATGATGGCTGCAAATGCATGAAAAGAGATCACTCCAGTTTGGCCTTCGATGCTACATCTCCAGCTTCATAACTGGATGTAGCATGCTCTGGTTTTTTGTGTGCGCTGGACATATCTGAGTCTTCATGAAACAAAGCACATTTTGCAGATGGAGGCAACAATTCCTGGCTATCAAAGCTGGTCATGTTTTCATCTATGAATGAATTCTCTGTCTCCTTAACAGCTGAGCTTTCTTCTCCATCAGAAAAATTGTGTCAAGAATCGAGTACAAATATGATTTCATATTTGTATTGATTGGTGTTAACATCCATTGTTGTAACTTTGATGTAGAATAGATGATCTTCATTATCAATGTGAATAACTTCATCAATGCTTGAAAGTGGTTCCTGAGTTTAAAAAGGATGGAAATTAGCAGGTTTTAAGATTTTGCTTAGTAAATAAAAATTGTTAGTGGGGTATATGTTTACTTACTTTCTTGGAATGGATCATTAAATGCTCTGCGGTGCACTTCAACAGTATTTCAGCTGGTTCCCCGATGACAATTGCAGTGAGGCTTCCAGTTTTGTCTTCCAGTAGAATAGTAGCATTTGCTCTATGGATATTGATTATTAAGTTATTCAGGTGGTAGAATATAGTTTATATAAAAATGTGATGTCTATGAAATAATATCTAGGAAAAACGCGAGGCTTCAAAAGAATGTTGATAGTGTTACCTAGGAACAGCTTTTGCAAAAGGATATTTGCAATAAATACACTGAAAAGTTTCATTGAAGTCAGCATGGGTGACCTTGTTGCAGTTGCTACATGACATGTACCAGAATGATTGGTTCTTTATCGAAAAGTTTGAGTTTGCTTGAATCCAGTAATACTTACTCTGTGAAAGTAAATTAAATTGATGTAAAGTGTGTGTATCAAATGTAGTATGTATTAGAACATAACAGATTGAGATTTTGTTACCCCCAGCTTTCTGCCTCGTATACTTTTAATACTTGAAATTTTTTTGGGGGCTGGAGGAGACAGCTTTGTTGGAGTTACTACAAGCATGGGCTTCTCCAGTGCAATGTCGTTCAGTAGTTCAGCATGGTTTTCAATCCTAAAACAGCAGCAACAGAAAAAATAATCATAAAAAATGATATATGGAACTATATGGGCTTTGAAGTAAAAAATGATAAAAAATAATATATGGGCTTTGAAGTAACATTTTAAAGATCATAAATAGCAGATCATTCTAGAATTTAAATATTTCATTGTATCTAAATTCAACACAAGAAATAAATATCAAAGGCCAAAAACTTGAAAACAGTTAAAAGACATTCAAAAAAGAGTATAAATAAATGACACACCCAACAAAAAAAATTAAAAGCACTCATCCACACAGCATGATAGAAAAAAAATACTCATCATAACATTAAAGATTAGTATTCCTAAAAAAATTCTCAACATGCAAAGCCTAACCAATAAAAATCACCCAGAAAAATTGAAAAGCATACCTCCATCACAATTGTAGAAGTCCCAATAGATTGAAATCAAAATCCACGTTCCAAATCACGTTCGGCCACAGAAACGGCAACACGGAGAGCTCGATGAGTGTTCTAAATAGAGCTATGAAGAATGTTTTAGGGTTCATGCGTGAGAAAAGAAATGAGGGACAAAATATTATAAATGGTGGGATATCTACCATATCATAGTTCCAAGCAATATTATCTTATTGTTACTGCTATAAATGCATTGAGAATCAATTTCCATGCTAAAGAAAAAGGACTGGTATTATTTTTTTTTAAGATTTCCCAAGCTGGATAGGAGTAAAGTGGGGTAAAATTTGGGAAATACATTCTCAATAATTATTACCTAACCTATCAGATATGCAGCCTCAGATACAAAGAAATTAATTCACTTAATTCCATACGAGGTTGTAATAATATATAGAAAAGTGGAAATATGACATCAATTAATGTTTAAAGGCTTAAAAATATATCGAGATTATATTCCTAAAAAAATAAAAAAACTATGCAAAACTTCTTATTAGAACTCCAATGCCAAAGCATATAATATATTTTCTAAAATATATTGTTAAAAATGGAAAAAAAAAAAATATTTGACTTTGGAGATGTACAATCTACCAACATGGAATAGTGACTTAAAGACAGAGAAGCACATTTTACGCAATACAAGGTGTAACGACCCAGAATTTTTACGCGATTAATAATTATTTTAATAGAAAATCGTGTCGCTACTATTAAGTTAACGCCGCGACGTATTCGTATAGCCAAGTCAAGAAATAATCGAGATCGTTCGATTTTAAATTAAATTCCGAATTTCTAAAAAAAAATATCTCCATTCTCTTGATTTAAAGTATATTAAGTCCAAGTACTTAATTCAATGTTATCCCAATATTTATTTATACAAAAATTACTTTTATTATTGAAATTAAGAAAATATATGCAAGCATGGGAGGTTCCATTATATGTAATCATGAAGAGCATAATATTTGTATAAATATGGAAAAGTATATGAATGATTTATATACTCCATTATATATAATCATGAAGAGCATAATATTTGTATAAATATGGAAAAGTATATGAATGATTGATAAGACTCCATTATATGTAATCATGAAGAGCATAATATTTGTATAAATATGGAAAAGTATATGAATGATTTATATACTCCATTATATATAATCATGAAGAGCATAGTATTTGTATAAATATGGAAAAGTATATGAATGATTGATAAGACTCCATTATATATAATCATGAAGAGCATAATATTTGTATAAATATGGAAAAGTATATGAATGATTGATAAGACTCCATTATATATAATCATGAAGAGCATATTATTTGTATAAATATGGAAAAGTATATGAATGGTGCTTTACTTTAAGAAAAGGATGTGTTAAAATTAATAGAATTGAATGATTATGTTTACAATATGCCAACTTTATACATCTATTTAAACCCATCTCTTTTACACACAACTCTACACATATACAATTATTTCCAATCTCTTGACAAAATCCACAAGTAAGAGAAATTCAAGGTGGTCAAGAAAGTTTTGGTCCATTTACTACTACACTTCATTTTAATCTTTTAAAATGTAAGTATATCTTATGTTTTTATGAAAAGTAAGTATGTTTTTATGAAAGGTAAATACACCTTATGTTTTTATGAAAAGTAAGTATGTTTTTATGACAAGTAAGTACACCTTATGTTTTTATGAAAAGTAAGTATGTTTTTATGACAAGTAAGTATATCTTATGTTTTTATGAAAAGTAAGTATGTTTTTATGAAAGGTAAATACACCTTATGTTTTTATGAAAAGTAAGTATGTTTTTATGACAAGTAAGTACACCTTATGTTTTTATGAAAAGTAAGTATGTTTTTATGACAAGTAAGTATATCTTATGTTTTTATGAAAAGTAAGTATGTTTTTATGAAAGGTAAATACACCTTATGTTTTTATGAAAAGTAAGTATGTTTTTATGACAAGTAAGTATATCTTATGTTTTTATGAAAAGTAAGTATGTTTTTATGAAAGGTAAATACACCTTATGTTTTTATGAAAAGTAAGTATGTTTTTATGACAAGTAAGTATATCTTATGTTTTTATGAAAATGTTTGGATCATTGCTATGAAATCAATCTCACAAGATTGTTATGGGTTCCATATGATATGTTTATGATTATGCTAAGGGGACCGGAGTTTAGTAGCGCTACACATAAGAATTCTTGCCATTTAAGTTCGGTAAAATTCTTGTGTCTCCCTATGTTTATGAGTATTTCGATCATATCCTATGTTATGATGAAAATGATCCATATGCTTTCAAAAGAAAATTTATGCTTGGTATACTTACTGGGATTTTATAAATCTCACTCCACGATATTTACCATTTTCAGATAATTGAAGGTTCGAGGCGGTCAACATGGAAGTGGCAAAAGTGGTTAAGATTGATGAGATAATTATGTTGAACTTTATGTAAGAAAATTATGTTCTATTTTTATTCACAAATAAAATTATGGGATTCTAATTATTCTTTTGAATAATTTTACATTACTATTTAAGTCTCGATAATATGATATGAGTCACTTTTAGTGGCACTCGAATGGTCGAGAATTCGGGTCGTCACAGTTGGTATCAGAGAAAAGAGTTTTAAAAACGATTCTGTAGATTTTTGAAATTTTATTTCTTTAAAAAAAAAAAAAAATCACTATTCACGTGAACAGTAAAACGACGTGCTATTCATGATGAACAGTGAACGAAATCACTATTCATTATAAAAAAAAAAAGTTGAATTTTCACATGTCAAGTATGGTTATGATTTTGAAAAGCATGATGAAATTTGATGTGCGAATTTCAAGGACAAAATTCATTTTAAGCAAGGGAGTTTGTAATGTCCTGAGAATTTTATGGAATATAATTAGTTACTGATATGATGTTTATATTGATGTCTTTGATAAATTTCTAGAAGTTCGGGGACTAAAGGAAAAATAAGATTTGACGATAAATTTTATTTGGGTTAAGTTATTAATTATCGATGGGGAGATAATTACTATATCGATATTGGATTTGTTTTGAAGACTGTGATTAATTAGGAATTATGATTCAAGAAAATGTTGATTTGGATACAACCACATTAAATTATTGTTGATTAAAGTAAAATAAGATTATATGAAATATTTTAACTCATCACTCTACTATGTCACTCTCCACGTATTGACTCCTCGAACCAGGTATGTTATATGCTTTGCAAGTCATTTACGATTTTATTAAGACATGTTAAGTATGAAATCTTCATATGTTATGAATCTTTAAGTGAAATATACATGTTGAGTATGATATGAATTGATAGAAGCCTGAATTTTAATTTATTCCTTTTTATGTAGAATCATGAGACATAGAGGATATTGATATGAATTTTGGTTCATATTAAGCTTAGTAAGACTGACTAAATTAGAAAAATAAGTTGGTTCGTAACTTTTGCCAAAAAATATATGGAATAATATATTAAACAAACAAAATTAATAATGAATTTGTACAATAATTTATCCCTTTATCACTACCTTTGTGTAAAAACAAGGGAAAAACTGTGGATGGTTATTAGTACTTCCTCTTCAAGTTTCAATTTTCGGTTCAATAATTTATCCCTTTATCACTACCTTTGCTTAAAAGCAAGGAAAAACTGTGGATGATTATTGGTACCACTCTTCAAGTTTCAATTCTGAAAAAAATTCGGAAAGAAAGAAAGAGAACGGGTGTTGAGCATAATGGGAATAATATGACTTAAGAATGATTTTCAAAATAATTGTTGTCCTCGAGTTTAGAAATGATGAACCTTAAATGGACTTTGCATAATTGATTTTAGACATGGCACTAAGTATAAGAAGTCAACAGAAATGATTAGAAATATGTTCAGATTATCTATCATTTAGATTTAATGAGAAATAGCGAGCCAATTTTATGAAGTTTTATGAGATGTTAAGATTATAAGTGATATGATTTTAATGAGACTTTTATGAGAAGCATTATGAAGTTAGAGATTTAAAGATTTGGTTGTTGGGAATTAAGTAATGGCTATTATGTTGAGTAAGTGAATTATGCCTCTATATTGAAGAGAAATTTATTATGAACTTTGGCCTTGTGATTAAATTTTGGGAATATGATTTATGACTTATAAATATAAGTATGAGTAATCTTTTGAGCCAATTAAGGTATTGAAGGAAGTGATATTGTGATATTGACGACTATGATTTGAAATTTCTATGTTGAGGAATTATGAATTGATTTTCTGGAATATTTTTTTATGATATTGAAGTTTGATGAAATTGTGGTCAATTTTTAGATCGTTGTGATCAAATGTGGAATTATTTATTATTGTGAGTTATGAAGTATGCTTACGGTTTGAATAAGTCCAAATTTCAAAGGAAACTCTGCCTAGAATTTTATCGTTTGGAATTAAGAGCATAGTATGGTATGCAATCACTAAGAGAATTGAGGTTAGACATGCAAATTCATTTACATCACAAACGAGATTTAGTAGATGATAACAGAGATATTATTATTTTCTCGTAAGGAGAACACACAAGAGTCACACTGGAAAGAAATACATGAAACACACAAAATCAAAAGAAAGCAACATGGGAAATTCCTCAAATTGAGAGATGTGTTTCCGGAGTAGCCGTATCCTACCACCTCTGACCTTTTGAGGAAATAAAGAAACCTTCAAAGAGGTGTGTTTCGAGAGTAAGAATACTCCGTAATCTACCACCTGGAACCTTTGAGGTACACACAAGATTTAAACATTAAGGAAATCCTAGGAAATTAGAGGGGTGTCTCGAGAGTAAGAATACTCCGTACTCTACCCCCACCTATTCTAAGATTCATAAAGTTAAGTTTACATTAACCGGACTCCATTTTCGCTTGATTCCCCTTCCTTGCGACCAATCTATCTTAACCCCTGCTGGATCTTGTATTGAGATATATGACTGCAGCTTATCCAGTAGTTCATCAATAGTAGGAGCAGAAATAAGGAGCCTTCTGGAAAATGGAGAGATGAATCCCTGTTCCACAGCATAATCAAGAAAGGTTAACAAGCCATCAAAGAAATTGTTAACATTCAGAAGCCCAATAGGCTTAGTATGGAGATCTAGTTGAGCCCACGAGGTAATGTTAAAGATTTCTTCTAAGGTACCAAAACCTCCGGGCAGGGCTATAAAGGCATCAGAACCATATAGCATACAAGTTATGCGTTCATGGATGGATAAGGTTTGAACTTCATGCCCTCGTGTTTTTCCTGCAACATCTACCAAAGGGACAGGTATGACACCGATTACTTTTGATTTCTCTGCAAGAGCAGATTGGGAAACACAACCCATTAGACCAGTGCTACCACCCCCATATACAAGAGTGATACCTTTTTCCCCCAGTTTCTTTCCAAGATCTACGGCCGCTTCTAGATAACCGAAGCCTTTCCCCACTTTTGATCCACAAAATACACAAATAGTTTTGATCTGTCGAAGTTTTGGTGCTTCCATCTTTGATAGTATAGAAGGGAAAACTTACGAAGAAGATGTGATTTTGGGATACCTGAACTATGAAATATGTTTGGCTATTTAAAGCCGGAAAAATTTACTGTTTTTGATTGATTCTGAAAAAGTAAAGATTTACTTTTGACAAAATCGGCCAACTTTTGACTATTTTATCAAAGATATTACCTTTCGGTGATTTATTTTCCAGCTTTATCAAACCTCGAGAAAGGAAAATATATTTTTTCAATATTTATAAAAACTCGAGAAAGGAAAATATATTTTTACCAGCTTTATCAAAACGTGTGAAAGGAAACAGAAGAATATTTTTAAATGCGTATCAAAGATTTACCTTATATCAATGTTGAATTGCCACAACCTCATTTTGTAAAACAGACTGGCAAACAGGATCTTTTGCGATTATATTTTTGAGACTATAACGATTTTCGTCCTCGTTAAATTGAGCATATAAGGAAAGGAGTTCACGTTGCACATACCCACTTGGGTGCGTCTCGAGAGTCAATCGAATATCATCCAAAGACTCCTTACTCAGTCCACCCTTTATGAATTCGATTTTATCATCTCGATTAGTAGAAGAATATCCTAATGATTTGCAACGAGTATTACAGTTCCAACGAGCACATTTGTAGCAACCACCCAGTCTTTTTGCTCTTCGTTTCTTTGCAAACGTGCTTTTGCCTAAACCAGGCATATGTTTTGGAAAGGTCATAGGTAATTCACCAGATAGTCGAACTTTTGCTTCGATCAACCAGCGAACATCTTCTGGAATATCATGAGCCATCAGCAACCTCAATCTTTCGAGCCTTATTCTATAGATCTTTCTCAGATCATTCATAGGAAGATTGGAATAATACTTGCGAATGTTAGAAAGGATGATATCCATTGTTTGATGATTCTAACCTCTTCCCAGCATGAACTATTTAAAAGCGTAAAGGATCTGAGTGAATCCGCGTGATGTTGTGACCAGCAAGAAAGCGCAGGATTATTTTAATGAAAAGAGGAGACAAGAAGTAATGCACTGTTAAATTTTATCGATAAAGGAAGATTTGATGATAAGATTTGAGATATAAAATATTTTTCTTGGATTTTGGGTACTGATATTCTGATATAATAATCAAGGTATAGAAATAATACGGGAATACGTGAAGAGAAATAAGGACCGTATTGAATCAGAATTCATACGTATATACAAGTGAAAGAAATACTTTGCAGGAAATGTGGTGATATTTAAGTAAAGAATCTTAGTTTGGGAGATATTTGTTTACTGAATTTTGGGTTACAAATATTGGAAAGATAAGTTGATGATATTATGTTAATATGTTATTGGGTATATTACATAGAGAGATTATTCAGGGAATTGTTTTGATTATTTTGAGAATATTCGATGATAAGAAGAAAGGAAAAATTATTATGATATGATATATCAGTAAAGATTTGTTGAAATTTTAGAGATATATACTAATATCTGAGGTCACATGATACGATGATAAGTGACAAGTTACATGAATACTACAAGATATGATGAAATATCACATACGATTGGGAATTTTCATTTTGATTCAGAAGAATTTATGAGTAGACATATGTCTATTATTGATAGAAAAGTCCATGTCTTAAGAAAACAAATTGATGCATTTAGTCAAAGTCCAGTGGGTTAAATATGGTTGGGTTAAATATGGTAGCGATGATGCTACATAAGAAGAAGAAGAAGAGATTCTGATTAAGTATTCAGAAATCATAAGATCAAGTAAGTTTAATTTCGAGGACGAAATTATTTTAAGGAGGTAAGATTGTAACGACCCAGAATTTTTACGCGATTAATAATTATTTTAATAGAAAATCGTGTCGCTACTATTAAGTTAACGCCGCGACGTATTCGTATAGCCAAGTCAAGAAATAATCGAGATCGTTCGATTTTAAATTAAATTCCGAATTTCTAAAAAAAAATATCTCCATTCTCTTGATTTAAAGTATATTAAGTCCAAGTACTTAATTCAATGTTATCCCAATATTTATTTATACAAAAATTACTTTTATTATTGAAATTAAGAAAATATATGCAAGCATGGGAGGTTCCATTATATGTAATCATGAAGAGCATAATATTTGTATAAATATGGAAAAGTATATGAATGATTTATATACTCCATTATATATAATCATGAAGAGCATAATATTTGTATAAATATGGAAAAGTATATGAATGATTGATAAGACTCCATTATATGTAATCATGAAGAGCATAATATTTGTATAAATATGGAAAAGTATATGAATGATTTATATACTCCATTATATATAATCATGAAGAGCATAGTATTTGTATAAATATGGAAAAGTATATGAATGATTGATAAGACTCCATTATATATAATCATGAAGAGCATAATATTTGTATAAATATGGAAAAGTATATGAATGATTGATAAGACTCCATTATATATAATCATGAAGAGCATATTATTTGTATAAATATGGAAAAGTATATGAATGGTGCTTTACTTTAAGAAAAGGATGTGTTAAAATTAATAGAATTGAATGATTATGTTTACAATATGCCAACTTTATACATCTATTTAAACCCATCTCTTTTACACACAACTCTACACATATACAATTATTTCCAATCTCTTGACAAAATCCACAAGTAAGAGAAATTCAAGGTGGTCAAGAAAGTTTTGGTCCATTTACTACTACACTTCATTTTAATCTTTTAAAATGTAAGTATATCTTATGTTTTTATGAAAAGTAAGTATGTTTTTATGAAAGGTAAATACACCTTATGTTTTTATGAAAAGTAAGTATGTTTTTATGACAAGTAAGTACACCTTATGTTTTTATGAAAAGTAAGTATGTTTTTATGACAAGTAAGTATATCTTATGTTTTTATGAAAAGTAAGTATGTTTTTATGAAAGGTAAATACACCTTATGTTTTTATGAAAAGTAAGTATGTTTTTATGACAAGTAAGTACACCTTATGTTTTTATGAAAAGTAAGTATGTTTTTATGACAAGTAAGTATATCTTATGTTTTTATGAAAAGTAAGTATGTTTTTATGAAAGGTAAATACACCTTATGTTTTTATGAAAAGTAAGTATGTTTTTATGACAAGTAAGTATATCTTATGTTTTTATGAAAAGTAAGTATGTTTTTATGAAAGGTAAATACACCTTATGTTTTTATGAAAAGTAAGTATGTTTTTATGACAAGTAAGTATATCTTATGTTTTTATGAAAATGTTTGGATCATTGCTATGAAATCAATCTCACAAGATTGTTATGGGTTCCATATGATATGTTTATGATTATGCTAAGGGGACCGGAGTTTAGTAGCGCTACACATAAGAATTCTTGCCATTTAAGTTCGGTAAAATTCTTGTGTCTCCCTATGTTTATGAGTATTTCGATCATATCCTATGTTATGATGAAAATGATCCATATGCTTTCAAAAGAAAATTTATGCTTGGTATACTTACTGGGATTTTATAAATCTCACTCCACGATATTTACCATTTTCAGATAATTGAAGGTTCGAGGCGGTCAACATGGAAGTGGCAAAAGTGGTTAAGATTGATGAGATAATTATGTTGAACTTTATGTAAGAAAATTATGTTCTATTTTTATTCACAAATAAAATTATGGGATTCTAATTATTCTTTTGAATAATTTTACATTACTATTTAAGTCTCGATAATATGATATGAGTCACTTTTAGTGGCACTCGAATGGTCGAGAATTCGGGTCGTCACACAAGGAACCAAAACAAGTCATTTCCAGCATCTAGCGCAACAAGGAAAGAAGTGGTTGGTTTTTGTACATCAATCTATGTATAATGCAACGTGCAAAAGAATAATCATGTATGAGTCAAACATTAAATTTAGCTATAGAATGACAATATGACATAGACTTCATGGAAAGAACATATAAGACATGTTGTCTAGTTTTATTTGAGACATCATTGTTCAGTACTTTCAATTCCCATTTTACATTGAATAATTTTCTTAAGACAAATAAGATTTTTTTTTTTTTTAAGCCATGGAAACAACCATGGGGCCTTCAACCATGTCGTAAGTGAAGAGGTCACAAAGCAAACATCTAAATTTAGATATTCGATTCCAAACATAACAAATGAAATACCAAATTGGAGATCAAGATTTTACTTTTCCGCTTTCTCAAGCTTTTCCATGGATATTTTTTTTCATATGGGTTATTTTAACATGTAATGCAGCAAGAATTATTAAAAAATAAATATACAAGTACATTGAAGTAGCATTCTGCTTTAGACTGCTTAGAAGGGGAGAAGGATTTCATAGATCTTTCTAGATATTGGAATCAAACTTTATGAATTCAAATAGTCACCAATTGTTGGAATTGAACTTGCAGAATTCCAATACCAAATGAACATTTAACACCTTTTGTACAAGTCTGTTGGCTACCATTAAGGCCATTGTTTGACATTTCCCCTACGATCAACGTGATTTAGCAAGTTAATAATACAAAACATTACAAGTAACCTGCCACTGAAACAAATTAAGCAAACTAAGAGAAATATTAAAAAACGATTAATTGAAGCAACGAAATCCAGATTTAACAATAACATCTATTTTTTTTACTCGACCTAAACAATCCAATAAGCATGTAAGTTGACCTACCAAAGGACATGGGGGATATGTTTATGTATGAACATTGCCCACTAAATAGACTATATACCTTGGTTACTTTGATATGTAGTAGAAAAATAACTCCCCCTGTCTTATTTTTTGTGAGAAAATAAACAGAGACCACTTCAGCAAACACAAAGTACTCATAACTCGAAAGCACTTTTAACATCTCATTTTTCATTTTGAGAAGATAACTTACTTCTTTGAATTGCTTTTAATTCGCTTCATTTGAATTTTGCATCATTTTCTGCAAAACAATAAAAAATTCTGTAAAATACGTGAAACCCTGATAAAAAACAATCACCAAGAAATGACATTAAAAACATTAACAGGAAATAGCTATTGTACCCTGATTAGCTTAGGAAAAAAATATATCACAAAAGATTTACCATTTGATGGGAACGAACAACCATGTTGATTGTTGATCCCTCAGTCTCTCTATTATGCACCCCTTCTTCTTCTCCTCTTAATCTCTTCCTTGACATCATCCACTATAAATTCATCATTCTCATATTCATCCTGCCCTTCTTCTGCTCAGAAACACCAACATGTAGAAAATTGTTCATCCTGTGTACATTTTCCAGAAAATATATTAAAAATTGCACAAAATAAAATGACGTGAAGAGATATTTAAAGTACCCAATAATAAAATCCATCGAAATTAAACCTGCAATAATTTCAATTGTAATAACAGTTAATTCCTAAGAAAACAAAATATTTAAGCACATATAATCTTTAGAAATCAATAGACGGTATAACCTAAAATTAATTCCTAAGAAAAAAAAATTTAGGCACATATAAACTTTAGAAATCAATAGGCGGGATAACCTAAAAATTTGCTATTTTAATTGCGTGCAAGAGAAAACAGTATAATGAATTGATCCAGATTGAAAAATCCAGCTAAGATCATAGTCTAATTGTCAATCTATGGCCACAATCCACACATCAAACAAAATAAATAAAAATAAATTAACACAATTAAATATAAATATATCGAAAGAAAATGGCATAATCATGCTCCTGTACCATCTTCTTCATCATCGTCATTGCGGCGATCCACCTGGTCTCTCTCAGGTTCATTATCTCTCTCTTCTTCGTACACTTCAACTTCATCTGCTTTTACCAAAAATACATCTATTAAAGATAAATTCCCAAATTTGAATTATAAAAATTATAAATTTTTCTCTTTTACAACACCAAAATACAATTTATAAACACACACACTAAGTGTGTAAATTATTTGAGATGAAAGCATAAATTCAGATTGATCTCTATAACTCCCCACCCAATATATATTAAAAGAGAAGGATCAATAATGAATAACCGAGAATCAAAAAATATAGCTGAAAGTACGTATCAAGCATCATAATTGCGTTATGGTTACATGCATGAACATAAAGAAAAATAGTTTTTAGCCTGAAGAAACATCTTTAAAGATGACAAAATGGAAGCAATGTCCTTACTGAACAACCATTGGAAATAGTATGAGAGATTGAGGTAATTTTTGTATAATAATTTTATAGTCTAACCATCAACAAATGCTTAAAGGGTGGAAGCAGTGTCCTTACTATACAACCATTGGAAATAGTTTGAGAGATTAAGGTAATTATTGTATAATAATCTTATAGTCTAGCCATCAACAAATGCTTAAAGGGCTACAACTGCTAAATTTTCTTGAAGACTTGCTTAAAAATATATGACTTCATGATGATAAAATATTTTGAATTGTAGTTATATTGAAGGTTATGGATCTTACCATTGTGAAGTGGTCCATGTCTCCAGCTAATGCCTAAATATTATTAAGGGATAGATACTCATATCTTGATTCACTGTTTATATGAAATATATGAACGCACATGGGAGCTTTACATTTAAAGCGTATAAATGAATGTTGTATGTAGAGTTTGATCTTTAAATAAGTTTATGTCCTATACATGATATGCTTAGAGTAAAATGCGTGTCTTTTGAGATACAATTAAAATACATGTTTGTTTGTAATTTGTATGACAATGGCAATACCTGATAGTGAAGTTTATGAAGGATGCAATAAATCAAGAATATCTTTGTAGACAACATTCTTTGTGCATGTAGTATGAGTTCTATATTGTTCTGATGGCTTTATAAGATCTTTAATACACCTACTTGTTGTAGCTCTTGACAAAGCAACATATAACTGCCCGTGTGAAAAAACTGGTTCCGGAAGATAAAGTCCAATGAAATCTAAAGTTTGACCTTGAGATTTGTTTATTGTCATAGCAAAACAAGGACGAATTGGGAACTGAGTTCGTTTAAAAGGAATTGAAGTTTTATCAGTTTCAAGTGGTATGAATGGAATTCTAGGTAAGAAGACACGTTTTCCACGATATTCTCCAACAGCAATCTCTGCATCAATTACATTTCTTTCAAAGTTTTGACAAACAAGTCTTGTGCCATTACATAAACCTTCAGATGGATTAATGTTTCGAAGTAAAATAACAGGACAATATTTTTTTAGTAAAAGTTCATGTGGTGGGATACCATTTGGAGTTAATGTGTTTAAGAAATCTTCTTGAATACTTTGTTCAGACTTATCAAGCGCTTCATCAAAGCTAAAATATGTAAATATTTCGCCAGGAATCTCGTTTAATAAAAGATTATTAATCTTATCAACACATTCATTTTTTGGAGTTAAAATGACTCTGTTAATCATAGATTCCAAATTCTCAGCGAAATTTTTTACGTTTGGAAAAACTATATCAATCAAATTTTTAAGAGATTTTATTTCTTCTTCAAAATCTAATGTTATATGGGGGAGAAGTTTAATCATTTTGCATGAATGTTTTTCTTCTGCACCATCTCCAACGGAAAGTATATATTTAGAAAATTCAGGATCAAATTGAGCTCTCATGTTTTGAACTAATTGTGTCTTAGTAAATAAAGGCCATAAAGTAGAAGAAACTAAACTTGCTTTTATTATATCTTCTTTTGTTCCTTTTGGAATTATTGGCAACACTTGACGAAAATCTCCTCCTAACACAACGACCTTTCCACCAAAAGGCTTGTCTAGGTCAGTTATATCACGCAACATTTTATCTAATGCTTCAACAGTACAACGATTCACCATTGGTGCCTCATCCCAAATGATTAATTTAGAAAGTCTAAGAAGGCATGCTAAAGCGGATTGTTTACTTATTGAACAACTAACGTCAGCATCTATTTCAAGTGGTATTTTAAATCTCGAATGTGCAGTTCTTCCACCTGGTAATAAAGAAGCAGCTACGCCTGATGAAGCTGTGGCTAGAGCAACTAATTTCTTAGACCTCACAGTTAATAATAAAGCCTTATATAAATATGTTTTACCTGTTCCACCAGGTCCATCAATGAAAAACATACCATTCTTCTCATTAAAAACATGGTCTAAGATTGTGTCGTAAGCTCTCTGTTGTTCTGTGTTCAAAGAATGTTGATTAACATTATGATTTGTTGTACTAGAATGTCGTATTTCTTCATCAATCATGTTATTTAATATTTCATCTTCCGACATAACTATATCAAAAGGTACTAAGGAATAATCATTTATATTTTTACCCATTGGTTCCAAGATTGTGTGTATAAATTGCAATGCTTTGATTTCAGCAATATTTTGTGACCTTTTTTCGTGCATAAAATCTTCTATCATGTAATCTTTGAATTTATCCCATAACATACGTGGGTTATCAGGACCACAAAAAGCTAATATAGTAGCAAATAATCGACGTAATGAGATAGGCATTTGATAAACTATTGCCTCAGCTAAAGAAAGTTCACAATAATTATCTCCACGCAATAAACCGTGTAAAAGAGCAGACTCGCGAAAAGATGATGTGAATACATTGTTTACTATTCTTAATTCTTCAAATGATTTTGCTCCTTTAATGTGGTTTAAAAGGAGACGTAAGTAATATCTTTCACCTTCAGAAGGATTTGCTGTAACTATCCTGCCTATCACACTTTGTTGTTTTCGAGGAGTCCAAGTTCGACTTGTTTGATCCCATACAAAAAAAGAAGGGAAATCACGATATAATATAGTGCGAGCTTTTTCATTGGTTATATTAGCTCTAAAATATTCTGTTAGCATAGTACTTTGAGTAAAATCTTGACTAATAATTGATTTTAAGTTATCAGTTTCTTTATATACAACTGATTGCTTGTTCTGAAGATGCAATTGTAATGAAACCACTGATGGAGATATTTCAGATAATATGAATCCATAAATTCTCCACATTGCTTCAGGTGGAGATATCCATCTAGCAGATTGGTATGTTGAAATTTCATCAATTTCAACATCTGTGTTATGATCTTTTATAGAGAAAGCCACTCGATCATGCCCTTTGTACACATATTTGTAAAGATATTTTACAGCTTTTACAGTAGAACATACCTCAACATTTATGTGACAATCATATTTGCTAGTCAAATATGGATTATAAGGTACGACCCATCTATTGTCCAGTATTTGTCCTCTAACTTTAACCTTATTACCATCGTCACGACGTCTATATCGTGGGTAAGAATCATTGCCTAAAGAAGTTGTCGTGGCATAGTCTCTAGGATACTTATTTTTGCATGATTTATTATTTACCATACAAATATTATTTGGATTTAATGTTCCACAAGGACCATGCATCATGTGCTTTACGACAATAGGGTATAAAAAAGGTTGTGTACTTTTTTCTGGGAGTTCGCAGCTAACTATGTTATCAACCATATCAATAGAAGTTATTTTTGATCCTGATTTAAAGATAAGTAAAAAATGAGCATGTGGAAGACCTCTTTTCTGAAATTCAATGACATAAATGTATGCAGCAATTGGACCTAAAATTTGACGTTTAAACAAATCCACCTTTAATTCTTCTAATTTAGCCTTGAAAACACGAGTTACTAAATCTGGCCTATTTTGTTTCTCATCATTGTGTTTTAGTTCTCTAGCTATTTCTGGCCAATTTGGGTTGCATGTGATTGTTAAAAAAACATCTGGCCGACCATATCTTTGTACTAACGACATTGCATCCATATATCTTTTTCTATTATCCCTTGGACCACCAGTAAACGACGATGGTAAAATGATTTTTTTACCTACCTTATGTGCTTGTGTTTCACCTATTTCAACACTATCTACAATTCCTTGGTAAAGTTCTGATCGTATGATTTTTTGGTTGCTACGAAAGTAGTCTAATCTAGACGTTTCAATTTTAACGTACATATCAACAACGTACTGCTGTAAAAGTCTACCAGCGTGAAGTAATACACACTTACTTGGGCTGCGAATTTGCAACTTGTAACAGTAATATTCACGGCAAGAAACTTGCGATCTACTTTTTCGTCTGGTCATAACTGCATTGATTACAAATGAAATGAATGACAAAAAGATAAAAAATTGTTTTTATGGGGAAAAAATAAGGAAAAAATTTCGAACCTCTATTTTCTTTTTCTATAAGTTCATCTGCTGAACGTACGCTAGTAATGTTCGATAGACTATCTTCTATAACAGGATGTAATGTTCCTTTAAGACATCTTTCAATACCTTCATGCCATCCTGACTCTCCATGCGGGAAAAGTAACGGGTATTGTAGTGGATCATAACATCCAAAATAGTAATGAACCCTATGTGAAGTACCACAGTGCCCATGGATGAAAATATCACATGTTCCAGTGGATGATGATGGATCTTCATCAACCCAAACAGCTGCTACCTGAGAAGCTGTTGGTGTATTGTAGACTCTTTGGTCTAGACCAGGGTCACGTCGTATTTGTATTTTACATGTTTCTAGCTTATCAATGTGACTTAACGAACGGAAAAATTTACAGTATGGATTGACTTCTAATATACTTATAAGCAAGCGTAAAATTGACTCACAAGATTTGTTTGAGTTATTCAATCTATTTTGTATCTCATGTTCAGTATCATAAAAATACAATTGTAAGTAACTTGGATTTTTGTCAGAAGGTAATAACTGGTTTACATAATGGTAAACTTGACCTTGAACCCTAAATGTATAGATGCCTTTATTAGCTCGACAAAGTTCTTTGTCATATTTTACGCCAAATGACGTAAATGCGAAATGATTGTTGTAAGTACGTGCAATTTTTTTGAACTGTAATGAGTCATCTGAATTAGAGGTAAATAGTTCATACAATTTTGTTGGTGTGTCATGTATGTGTAATTTAATCTTACCATCAGAACAACAAAAACCCTTGGATTCCTTAACAAATTTTTGTGCATTACAGAACTTACAAATTGTTGGTATAGGAAGAACATAAGAAACGGTAGGGAGCTCGTTTAGATTAAATTTTTTTTGACGAGAATTGTTTGTAAAACTGTCATCATTGTATGGCGATTCTTCATTTGAAACAAGAACGAGGTGATCGATTGATTCACCATCAATTCTATGTTCATGTGTGATGTTTGAGCGCAAAGCTTCAGTACACGTAGAAACTATAATAATAAAAAAAATTAAGGTCAATAAAGAGAGGAAGAACATATACTGTAAAGCACGCAAAAAAAAGGACAAATTCTAATTGAATCACACGAATACAAATTAATATACCTGTTCTATGTTGAAGTGAAGTTTCATCATCATTGTCAGTTGTAGATTCTTGAAATCGAAATTCATTGACTTGTTGTCCACCAACGTCTTCAACGACATGTACATTAGAAAGATACAACCGAACAATGTATTAGAAATATAGAATGTCGTAAATATAAATACCTTGTAGATTCAGTAATCGCCTAGATTTCCTGCGACACGTCGCATATGTTGGCTTTCTTTTGGGTTGTTTATTTGACTGTTTAGTTGATGGCGAACAAATAACGGATACATCATGTTGAAAGTGTTCATCTGCAAAATGTAAACGTAAAAGTAAAAATTTAAAATATTGATTTCACACAGACAATTAAATTTGGAAAACAAAATATGTATGTAACTCTATGCAATCTACGAACATGTATAATTTTAGTACCTGTACGCTTATCCATTAGCACGGTAGTTTTTAATTTGACCACATGGCAATTAAGGAACTGCATTAACAAAAAAACAAGATTAGCACCCATTAAAATGCTAAGATCGAGGGAAAATGGAAACATTTATGAAAATACAAAACAAGATAGAGTATACAAGTGCATTAATTGGAAACAAAATTCAAATTTGAAAAAGAAGATTATAAACAGGAATGTCTCCAAGGAAAAATGAAATTATAACTACTACACCCAACTATAATTAGGTTTTGAAAAGTTCAGCATACGTAGAATGCAATGCAATATCAGAATCACATATAAACATGAATTAAAGCAGGAAAACAAATTATGTCCCCAATAGGACTATCGAAGAAGGAAAAATTACGATGCTTACACATTTACTTGCAGGATTATGAACTAATCATTCTACCCAACATACCTGTAAACTCGAAATCTACTTTTCAAACATTATTTCTCTGGGGACACATAAATATATCAATACTGACATGTATTTTAAACAATGGCCTGAATGTATAGTTTACAACAATAATTTAAAAGTATGATTATGCATGTCTACACACGCATCAGGTAATTTAGAGAGTTAAAATAGCAAGAGAAAGTACAAGCATGACTTCATGAACATAAAACTTTGCAAGAAAGAGATTTTTCCCAATGTAAATAAAACTTACGTAAATGCTAAAGAGAAGCAAGAAACAGGTTAAGAGATCATTTTACTCTTAATACATTAAGCTTGAATGTCAATTTTAATAATTACTGTCATAAATTTGTATATAAGCTACTTGTTTTTTTCTGTTTTGCAGAAGATCACATCCAAGCAGAACAACTCGTTTTGATAATTTCCTGTGTAATTTGCACGTTAATGACCACATTAACTTAAATACAAACATTGCCTCAAAAGCAGTAACTTGCAAGTAGAAAAACTCCTACTTTGATATGATCGAGATATGCTTAGACATATATCTATGAACCAATCAAAAAATAAAAGGGAAAAAAGAACCTTTCAATTTGGCATTTCCTCCTCAAAATTTCTAATAATATCCTCTAAACAGAATCTAGTTAGTCCCAGAATCCTATATTTTCATGCTTCTTACCCAACATCGGCTATGGTATCAAAGCCAGCAAAATGCACCATGTTTTAAAGGGTTAGAAATAATTAAACCATAATGTATCCAAGATCTAAAGAATATACACTAAATCATAATACAGATTAAAAAAGGGAAAAAAAATCTACGAATCAAAATACATGAAAATCTTAGCACGGTCGAAGCAACACAAATCAAATAACGACATAATGCAATAGAAGAAAAAGGATTTTGAAATAAACTTACCGATTAAAGCGATGAATATCAACGCGGAAAAAAATTGGATTTCGAGAGCCTTCAACCGATTATCGAAAGCTATAAAATCGAGATAAATTATTTAGGAAATTCTGGGCAATTGTTCGGGTTTTATATGAGAAATAGCGAGGCAGATGTGTTCAGATCTGTGTGTGTGTGCGCGCGAAGAAAATACAGGAAAAATGCCAGGAGATGCTAGTATTGAAGACGGCAGGGATGTGTGTGAAAACGGCAGAAGAGAGGAGACAGATGTGTTTGAAAATAGCAGATGCTGTAATGCGTATATGAAGACGACGGATGCTTAGATCAGTAGAAAGCGATGAAGACGGAAAAAGGCGACCAACAGTGGAGAGCTATGCGGTGAAATGAAATGAGAAGGAAGAAACCCTAGAAGATTTTATTTTTGATTGAAGCCTCAACAGCTGCGGCTAAAATTCACCACGGCTCCAAATGAAATACGGAAATCATGTTTTTTTTTTTAACTTCCAACTCAAATTCGGCTCCAGCCACTAAATATGTCTCTTGTTTGGCTTTCAACTAAAGCCAATGAGGTAATAAAAATTTGGCCATGTGGCTTATGAATAGTGACAAGAAAACCTACTCTTATAATATATATATATATATATATATATATATATATCAAACTCTCCCCCACAATGGCAACCGAGTATAAGCAAAAATAAATATATATTTTTTTTTTTGATCAGTGACCAAATTATATATATTTTTTCAATTTTCCAAAATTTGATCAATATTAAAACAAAATAACAAATTCAAAATATTTTAGTTATTGAATTGTAAATTTTAATCTTTACCAAACAAGCTCAAAATAATAATAATAAAAAAAACTCAAAGCTAAAAATCGAAACATAAAAAGAAAAATTCCTACCACTCAAATTCGTAGAAAAAAACCCCCAACTACGCACCTACTATTCAAATTTCGCACAAAACTTGAAACGACATCTACACTCCCAACTTCCCAGAAGAGCTTCAATACCTCAAAATGACAAAAATATCCTTGTAAACTTTTTATTAAAAAACAAAATTTCATATAAAATATTACAAAATAACGTATTTTTCAATCTTCTATTTAAAAAAAAAAAAAAATTCAAAATCATAAAAAGAACATGTTTTTCAAAAATCTCAAAATAAACACCAAAAAAAGAAGATTGAAGATAAAGAGCATGTTTGATAATGTGAAAAATTTTGATTTTTGTAATTTTTGATTTTTATTTTTTGATGGATATGTGGTTTAAAAATGTTTAAAAAGTCAAAAATGGTGAACTTGACTAAGAATAAATGATTAAAATTGAATTTGAAAAATTGTAATAAAACCTTTACCTTTATCAAACAAGCTAAAAAAAAAACTCAAAACTAAAAATCTAAACATAAAAAGAAAAATTCCTACCACTCAAATTCGTAGGAAACCCCACCTATGCACCTACCATTCATATGTAGTCGTGTCAAATTTCAAGTAATAAACCCCCCCCCCCGGCGGCCTCGCCCCTGGAGGCTGGAAGACGAAGTCAAAATGTTCGAAATTGATTCTGCTTTGAAGTTTCAATTGGACTCCAAGTTTGACTTTTTTATAATTGCTAGTTTAAAGCACACGTTTATAAGTTTGAATTGAAAACGATTTCTTTAAGTTATAAAACATATTTGTTTATAGGGTAAATGGTAATGGAGAGGTGAGACTGATGGAGTTTAACTTATTAATTAATTAATATAGAAGCAATGACATATTTGGGTTAGAATAAAATATGTGAGGGCAAATTTGGTAACTGAAAGATTCTCCATATTAGTACTTTTAAGGTAGTAGTGATATTATTCTGATTTTAATTTCAACACATTTTATGATATACAAATTTTTTTAACTATACATCTCATTATTTTTATCAAAATTTTCTAAAAATTTGATTTTAATTTATACAAAGCAGGGACTCATATAGTTTTGTAATACAAATTTGACATTTTTACCTTAAAATAAAATAGCATATCAGATTGGTAACTCAATAGAAAATGAACAATGCTACGTTGCCTATTGATTTATTGACTGACTTACCTACAATATACTTGCTGACATCTATCACTTTACCCATCACATCATTTTTAAAATCAAGCACCATAATTATACCAACACAGAAATTGGTAAATCAATCTGTTTAAGTAGATTAATCCATAAAGGATGAACAATGCTATGTTGTCGATTGATTACCAACTAACTTACCTACAATAGACTTGACAAAATCCGTAAATATCAATAGTTGCAATCACTCAAGATATTTCATGTTCATTTTATTGAATTCTCTATAATAATAATAATAAATTGGGGAATTAGCTGAGATAACACTCACTCACAAAACTTTTGTCCAATTAACCCCTTGACCAAAATAAAAATATAAAAGAAAAAGAAAAACATTTTAAAGTATCAAATAACCTTTTTATCCTTGATAGAAAAACTAAAAAATATCTTTCCTTCTTGTAGGTGTGCAAAGATTCGAACCCTACACTTAAAGGTAAAATTTTGAGAACTCAATCACTTCAACCAACAACATTATGTGCTCAAATTATCTATAACCTATATATATTGTATTCTAAAAAATTGTATTTCATTTCCCATAAATATAAGGTTGCAAGGAATTGAACCTTGAACATTTTAAAAACTCAATCACTTGAATCAATAATAATTTATGTAATGAATTATAGCTAATAAATATATATTATATTCCAAAAATATTTTAAATTTAATATTGCAAGGAATTGAACATTTAATTCTAGTAAACATATAAGCAGTGTTGGACACAGACAATTAGTAATAGTAAGACACGGAGATGAACATGTATTTTTTGCGATGAATATTTCGGGGCTTTGGGGATAGAGCCCCCGAATTTTTTTGTAAAGAGACCGAAAATAAGGAAAAAATTTAAATTCACACAACACAAATGCACTAAATAATATGCAAACTCACATGTATGTGTAGATTTTTATCTTGAAAATCAAGCCTCTGTTTGATAAATAATTTTTGCTTATAAACAAGGAATGTGATAGTTTCGAGGTATAATATGTGGTTCAAAAGTGGTTTGAGAAATTTATATGGTTAAAAAGTTATTTGAAAAAATGTGCTATGTATTGCTATAGATGAGTTTTTGTCGTCATAGGTACCTTGTAATGGAACTCATAATGATATGAGAACTGTTTCGATGTCTAAATCGTTACTTTGCACATGTAATAAGTTCAATGTCGTTATGGTTGAAAAAATGTAGTAACGAGATTGAAGTCGTTATTGTGTATGCATAACGAATTCAATGTACTACTTCAAATTTATTCATAACGAGGTCTAAATCGTTACTTTGTACACATAACGAGTTAAATGTCGTTATAGTTATTACTTCAGATCTATTCATAACGATATTGAAGTTGTTATTTTTTATACATAACGAGGTTTATGTCGTTACGACATATTTACAATAATGCCCTCGTCGTCCATAAATCCAAATAATCAACAAACTAGCACAAATTTTGTCGTAACGATATTTAAGTCGTCGTAACGATTTCAAAATCGTGATAATTTGATAAATCGTTCCAATGTAATAATAACGATTTTGAGATCGTTGGAGTTGAAAATAAAATTAAAACGATATATATGTCGTTTCATTTTTCATATAACGAGTTAAATAACGTTCTAATTCAACATCTGAAAATAACATAACAACGATTATGTCGTTTCCGTACAAATTGAACGACATCAAGATCGTTATAGTTGAAATGTTGGCTAATACGATTTTTACATCGTTTCTTTGCAAACATAACGATATTAAAATCGTTTTGTCAAAAACCGACAAACCATCATAACGTCTTCCATATCGTTATAGTTTTAAGTTAACGAACTGCATCTCGTTCCAGTGTAAATTATAACTATAACGGCTTATATATCATTTCTTCATGTGGAACACGACTTGTGTGTCGTTATGGATGAAATCGATGATTCGATCGTTCTTTACCATCCAAAATGCTTCCAACAGGTGTAATCTAACAAAAATGGATCGTGAAAGGTGATTCAAATACTTTGTAAATCGACATAATAGATAACTAAATGAACTTCATCTCATATTGATCCTATCTTTCTAATCATGTCGATTTACAAAGTATTTGAATCACCTTTCATAACTCATTTTTGTTAGATTACGTCTATTGGAGACACTTCGGACAGCAAAAAATGATCGGATCGACGATTTGAGTCATAACGATATACATGTCGTGTTGCGATTGAAGAAACGATACAAACGACGTTATAGTAATAATTTACACTGAAACGATATAGAGTTCGCCAAACTTCCGAAAGAACGACATTTAACTCGTTATGATATTTATTTGGCTGTGAACATAACGATTCCAATATCGTTTTGTTATTGAAAAAACAACATTGACATCGTTTTGATAATATAGTACATTGGAAACGATCTTAATGTCATCAAATTTGTAAACAAACGACATAATTATCGTTACGTGACTTTCTGAGCCTGAAACATAACGATCTCTAACTCGTTCTACAGAAACAGTAACGAGCTCCACATCGTTTTAGGCTATTTTCTACACAAACGAGCTCAATATTGTTACGATTACAATGAAACGATCTTCCAAACGATAACGGATTTGAAGTCGTTACAACGACTTAAACATCGTTTTTGAAAAGTTAGTGCGACTTTGTTGACTGTTGGAAATTTTGGATGATGAGGGCATATCTGTAAATATATGTAACGAAATTTATGTCGTTATTTTTATGAAGTAACGATTTCAATGTCGTTATGAACAACAAGCAGTAAGGTATTTTCAACTGTAACGACATTAATATCGTTACGAACGACTTCGAAGCAGTAACTATAATGACATTTAAGTCGTTACGTGTATACAGTAACGAGTTCAACCTCGTTATGGACAGATATAAAGCAGTAAGGTTTTTTCAAAAAGAACGATGTTGAACACGTTATGTTTATGATGTAACGATTTATACCTCGTTGATATTTTTTTTAGATGGGAACGACGTTAAAGTCGTTATGTGTGCAAAGTAACGAATTAAACTTCGTTATAGTTTAAAATCAGATGAATAACATCATGCTAAAAATCAATCATTCTTATTCCAACAAAAATTGATAAACATAGTTCCTAATACAAACCAAACAAATAAACAACTACACAAAAATATTCTCAATTAGATAAACAAAATCAAGATTCATCACTACAAAGTAAGGCTCGAAGTTCCATGCCGATAACTTCATGGTCAATTTCTTCCTCCACATATAAACAACAACACAAAAAGATTTTTAACTAGACAAACAAAATCCAGATTCATCAATATAAACTAAGGCTCGAAGTTCCATACCAATAACTCCATGGTCAATTTATTCCTTCACATTGGTACGCATTTCGAGCGATTGCATTCACGTTCATATTTTCTTGGAGAAATTCAATGTACTTCAAGTTTTTATCAAGTGGAATGATGTTGAACTCTCAAGCAAATCATTCAGTGAGTCGACATTGTCCATAACTGCAATTCAACATAACTTTTTTAAGAGAATGAGAAAAACTCTAACTGCTAACTAAAAACAAATATAAAGAAATATGCTCTCAAATTCATTATAACAATATCAATATGACCAAAACATATATATTACTTCAACTAATACAAATATGAATTACAAGGACTTATCAATTCCGCTTTTATATTAAAAAACAAAAGAAAAATGAACGACAATGACAGATTCATGATAACGACATCAATATGTACAAAACGACTTTGAACTCGTTACGCACGCAGATGAACAGCATAAAAACAAAATTACTTCAATAAGAACTGATTCAACTATTGCTCGAATAAAATGGTTAAGAATTGTTCAAATTCAACCTTACCTTCTCTTCTTCCCCAATTGCCCAATATCAATGTTGTAAAATGGATTTTCGACCTTCAATAACTCAAGGGAATGACAATACCCATTTAGATAAAATGAAGTGCAGTCACCATTCTTGAAGAAGGAATAACAGAGATCGATTTTGTAGAAGTTTGAAGAGCAGGGTGAAGAATGAAGAGCAGAAATGTTCAGTTATTTTTTTGAGAAGAAGAACCAAGTAATGGAGAAGAAGAAGAACGATATAGGCATTCAAATTAGGTTTTGTTTGGCTGCATAATTTTTGACAACTCAAGGACATTTATGTCATTATATATATCATTTTCTCCTTTTTTTTTTTTTAAAGATATGGTTATTGAACTAAAAAACATTGAATTAGGTATTCTTAAATGAATGTCTTGTTTGACAGGATGATTGAAACAAAGTGGCCCAATAAATTGACGTTCCCTTTTATTTCTGTGGCTAGTTAGAAGGGTATATTTGTCATTAAACAATTACCAAGGCGTAAAAATGGTGTGTCCAGACTCCACAAAAGAATTCCAAACATAATTTTCTTCACTAAACATGTATATATAAACCCATACACCACCCACTTTCAGACACACCACATTTAAAATTCTTCACCATGGTAGCCACGGCAAACGGCTCCGGCAAGCCCTACAAATTCCTGATCTACGGACGCACCGGATGGATTGGTGGGCTCCTCGGGAAGCTCTGTGAATCCAAGCAGATCGAGTACGTTTACGGGTCGGGTCGGTTGGAGGACCGGACCTCCCTTGAGTCCGACATCGCCTCGGTTCAACCGACCCATGTATTCAATGCCGCCGGTGTCACTGGCCGGCCTAATGTTGATTGGTGCGAGTCCCACAAGGTGGAGACCATCAGAGCAAATGTTGTCGGCACGTTGACGCTAGCTGACCTGTGCAGGGAGAGGGGGCTGGTTTTAATCAACTATGCCACGGGATGTATTTTTGAGTATGATGAGGCGCACCCCCTCGGGTCAGGTATTGGGTTCAAGGAGGAGGACACCCCGAATTTCATTGGATCATTTTACTCCAAGACGAAAGCAATGGTGGGTAATATTCTAAAGCATATAAAGCATATTCTAAGCATATTCAAAAGCATATTCTAGAATGTGCTAATTATTCTAACATCCCCTCAAACTCACGATGTTATAGCATGAAGCAACAAGAGTTTGTCAAGTAAGAATCGGAAGCGAGAAGTCGGATGGGACTTGGTGAAGAAGTCTGCAAGCTGCAATGATGAAGAGACAAAAGGTAAGGTAATAGTCCCATGCTGAAGATGATGACGAACAAGGTGACAATCAATTTCAATGTGCTTCGTGCGCTCATGGAACACTGAATTATGTGAGATCTGGATGGCACTCTTGTTATCACAATACATAGAGGTGGGAGATGAAATAGAAACACCCATATCTGCAAGTAGCCAACGTAACCACACAATCTCAGTAGTAGTGGAGGCCATAGCGCGATATTCTGCTTCAGTTGATGAGCGAGAAACTACTGTCTGCTTCTTACTTTTCCATGAGATAAGAGAGTCACCCAAAAATACACAGTAGCCAGTAGTGGACTTACGATCAGTTGGGTTCCCAGCCCAATCTGCATCAGAGTAAGCTCGAAGCTCTAAGGAGGAGGTCGATGGGAATAAAATACTCTGAAAGCAAGAGCCACGAAGATAGCGCAAGATTCTAACAACCGCTGCCCAGTGAACCATGGTAGGTGCTGAAACAAACTGACTGACAACATGCACAGCATAAGCAATGTCTGGCCTAGTAATGGTAAGATAGACAAGGGAACCAACAATAGTACGATACAAAGTAGGATCAGACAGTGGTTCACCATCAGAAGATGAGTAACGAACATTAGCCTCAATAGGAGTATCAGCTGTTTTAGTATCAGTAAGACGAGCACGCTCAACGACATCTGCAGCATATTTAGACTGAGAGAGCATATAACCTCGAGGAGAAGAAGCAACCTCAATCCCCAGAAAGTAAGTTAAGGGACCCAAATCCTTCATTTCAAAAAGACGAGCCAATTCTGATTTTAAATTGGTTATCCCTACAACATCATCACCAGTAATGATCATGTCATCAACGTACAACAGAAGGAGAATACGACCAGTGGAAGTACATCTACAGAACAAAGCGGAATCATGATGGCTAGATGTAAAACCAAGAGAGAGCACAACTGTAGAAAACTTCTCAAACCAGGCACGAGGTGCTTGTTTGAGACCATATAGAGCTTTCTTAAGTTTGCAAACAAATCCAGGAGAATGAGGAACACCAGGTGGAGGAACCATATAAACATCTTCTTGAAGATTTCCATTCAAGAAGGCATTTTTAACATCCATTTGAGAGAGACTCCACTGACGAATAGAAGCAACCGCAATAAGTGTACGTACAGTAGTCATTTTTGCAACAGGGGCAAATGTCTCCTCATAATCCAAGCCATACTGTTGAGAAAATCCCTTAGCAACCAATCGAGCCTTGTAACGCTCAACTGAACCATCAGATTTGGTCTTGATCTTATAGACCCAACGAGATCCAATAGCATGTTTTCCTGGTGGTAAAGAAACTAATTCCCAAGTGTCTGTCTTATGTAGAGCATTAAGTTCATCAGTCATAGCCTGTTGCCAAAGAGGATCTAAAGCTGCTTCTTTGTAAGATGAAGGTTCAGAAAGCTTATGAATGGAAGACAAAAAACAACAAAAGGACTCAGAATAACAAGAATAATCAAACTCGGGTAAGTGAGCAGACTTACGTATACGTTGAGGATATCGAGGAGGAGGAGACTGCGAATCCTCAGCCTCAGACGGTGCTTGGGGTTCCATAGGAGAAGGAAGGACATTCTGAGATGGCGCATGTGTACCTGTAGCAGATGACGAAGATGGAGAACAAATAGTAGGGACATATGTAGATGGTCTATCAATATCATCAGTGAAAGGATCAATACAAATGAGATCTGACGTGGTCATGTGAGAGGTATTATCTGTAATAGAAAAGAAGGGAATGTGTTCAAGAAACACAACATTACGAGAGACATATAACTTGTGACTGACAGGATCAAAACATCGATAACCTTTTTGTCCCTCACCATATCCTAAGAAGACACAAATAGCTGAGCGTGGAGTTAATTTGCTACGTTCTGCCGTAGGACGAAGAACAAAACAAGTGCACCCAAAGACTTTTAAGAGAGAGTAATCAGGAGAATAACTAAACAAGGTTTGAAATGGTGACAAACCAGATAAATGAGAAGATGGTATCCTATTTATCAAATAGACAGCAGTGAGAACTGCCTCCCCCCAAAATTCACTAGGTACTTTGGCAGATAGGAGAAGGGAACGAGCAGTTTCAACAATGTGTCTATGCTTACGTTCAGCAACACCATTCTGTTGAGGAGTATCAGTACAAGAAGTTTGATGAATTGTACCATCAAGAGCAAGCAACTCACGAAAATCATTAGAAACATATTCCCCACCCAAATCACATCGAAAACATTTAATGACAGCAGAATGTTGAGTTTTAATAAGTGCTCGAAACGAACGATAAATAGAAATAAAATCAGAACGTCGCTTCATAAGATATACCCAACAGTAACGACTATAATCATCAATAAAGGAAACATAATATCGGGATCCTCCTTTAGTAGAAACAGGAGCAGGGCCCCATACATCTGAGTGTACAAGATCAAATGATGCAATAGAAGAAGAAATACTACGAGGAAAAGGTAAAGCTGAAAATTTAGCAAGTTTGCATCCACTACAATCAGAAATATCATGAGGTTTTAAGTCTCCCAAACAACCTTTAGAAGCTAAAAATCTCAAACGACTAGCAGACACATGTCCTAGGCGAGAATGCCATAAATAGAAATTAGAAGAAGAAGAGTTCAAATGGAAAGACGATAAATCAGTACTAGAGGCTGCAACATGCGCTGGTCTCAGATTATCTAGAACATAAAGTCCTCCTCTTTGCCTATGGCCGATCCCAATCAGCTTCCGAGACTGCGGATCCTGTACATAACAAGTAGTAGAAGTAAAGTGAACAGAATTACCAGAATCACATAATTGACCAACAGAAATAAGATTTAAAGTAAGGTTAGGAACACAATAGACATCTGATAAAGATAGATTAGAAGTATGAACAGAACCAACACCTGCTAAGGACAACGGGGTGCCATCAGCAGTCATAACAGGTGAAGATGACATAGAAGGATATAAATAATAAAAAGTGATGAGTTAGGAGACATATGCTTAGAAGCACCCGAGTCAAAAATCCACGAGGAGGTTTTACCTGAGGAGTTCTGAGAGGACAAACCTACATGAGTAGAGGCTGACATGACATGTGACTGTGAGGCTAAAAACTTCTGAAACTGCTCACTAAGATCAGTCAATCGGGAATCAGATGAGGGCGGTGGACCAAGTATAGAGGAGCCAACAGGTGGAACAATCGCTGCTGTGTGGGCATTGGATCTATAAGACTGCTGGGACTTCAACAACTTAGGACATTGAGCCTTCCAATGTCCCTTTTGTCTACAAAAACTACAAACATCATTTGGGAACCGTGTATGTCCTTTGGTTTGATTCTGTGTAGATGGTAAAGCAAAAACTGAAGTCTCAGAATGTGGAAGAGATACATCTTCAGTAAGGGATTTTAACCGTGTCTCCTCAGCAACAAGTTCACTAACAACTGAATCAACAGATGGAAGAGGAGTACGGTGCAAAATAGAACCTCTGAGTCCCTCAAAATCACTACGAAGTGCCATCAAAAACTGAACCAATCGTTGCTCCTCTCTATAAATAATATAATCCGCACTTGCTTTCAGACCTGCCGGTTCAGTAAGAGTTAACTCATCCCAAATTGATGTCATAGCAGTATAAAAATCCAGAATGCTCATATTCTTTTGTTGCAATGCTCGAATGTCAATCTCTAACTGATATCGTTTTGCAAAATTAGATTTAGTGTACAACTTCTGCAAATGGTCCCAAAACTCCTTTGCCGTTTCATACTTAGCCAACTGTGTACCAATACTATGTTCTACAGAATTATTTATCCATGTATGAATTTTTGAATTATTTGAATCCCAGGTATCTAACAGAGTTGCATAATTTGCATCATTATTTTCCGGTTTCTCAACTATTCCACTGACATAACCCCACAACTTTTTACCCTTAAGAAAGTGTTTCATAACATGACTCCAGTAAACATAGTTTTTACCATTCAAACGCACATTAATAGCCTGAAGAGAATCATCGGATGCCATTATAAGAGAGAAAACGATACTAACCAACAAAGTCAAGCCAAAGCAGTGTGTAAAAAGAATGGATAACTGCAAACCAACACCACAAGCAGATAGAGGATGAATAGTCGATCGCAAATCCGTCAACCGTGCCGCCAGGAATTGCCGCACGCGCCCCCACGCGCCACCAGAAGATCCGACTGCCTGACTCACGCGCCTCCTTACGCCGGCGCGTGTACTCTCACGCGCCACTCCGGTCGACGCGGCTCCACCTGCAGATTCTGAATATGGTCTTATATCACCGGAATTCCTACTGCAAGTGCCTCGAAATTCGTGAAAACAGTACGGTTTAGAGTTTTCGCGAAGAAGAAAAATGCACGCTGATTTCGTTTTTCAAAGGCAATGTGAATCAAATAGCTCTGATACCATGTAGAAAACACAATAACATATATATCCTTATATATGTTCTACAAATAAATTAAGAGGAAGAAGAAAGAATGGAAGAAAAGAAAGAGAGAAGAGACAACCCTTAAACCATATCATTCATTATAATACTCAATCCTATATATACATACAAAACAAAAGCATATGCTTAGAATATTCTAAAGCATATAAAGCATATTCTAAGCATATTCTAAGCATATTCAAAAGCATATTCTAGAATGTGCTAATTATTCTAACAGCATTAATGTGGTACTTTGAAATCAATTTATGCTCACATAGGCATTAATTCTTAATTTGCTGACACAATTACACTTAGAAAACTTCATTGGATTGTCAAAAACTCCAACCCTGCATTTGAATAAATCCCAGATGGGATGTATTAAGTCAAGACAAGTCTATTTGTTGTGATTTCGATTCTTGACAATTCAGATTGCTATTCTGAGGTTACCACGAAATGAATCTCGTTTACTGAGTAAATTTAAGTATATGGCATATATCTGGCCATAGATATTATGTTACGAGTCTGGATCTTTTCTACTGAGTCACTGACCTTATGAATATGGAAAGAAAAGTCTGTATGTGAATGTTAAGGGGTCTAATTAGATCAACATTGGTGCTTTTAGTATAATGGATCTATGTGACGCGTATGTTTTGTTTTCTGTTGTTGAGTAAGTGAAATTACGAAATGTTGAGGGATCAAAACCTTGATATTCGCTTGTTTTGGTAATCTCAAAGGATTCTTAGATTTATCATTTATTGTTAAAGTGACTTTTTGTTTTAAAAAATATTTGGAAATATTACTTTTTTCATATTATATGTAGAAATAGCTAATAAGTTAGTTAATTCGACAGTAGCTATTATCAGAATACGTAACTTAATTTAGTTTTCTACCTTGAAAAAAATGATATTTATTATATAATTTACTTATAAGCAATTTTTTAAGCTTAATTAAACATTCTTATAAGCCAAAAGTTCCTTTTATTGGAATTTTCAATGCTAGCATGGATGGATTGCATATAATTTGTGTGTTCTTCTCAATTTATGTTATATGTATCCAATTGACTTGTTAAGAGTCCAGGGCTCTTTGGTTAAAATCTAGTTATCGAAAGTGAAATTCTGAGGGCATGTTCTTGTTTGAGTAAATAATTATGGGTGCATTAAGAAGTGTCTGGAGAGAAATTTTTTGAACCCGGATCACAATGCAGCTGCCACAATATAGATATAATGAAAAATATAAAATATTTAGAATACAATACTAGTTTCCCCTACTTTCTTTGCTTCTTTCAAGTAAAATGTCATGTGTGGTGTCAATAATCGAAGTTAAAGAGCTTGAACTGATGCATAAATATTGCAGCGGTGTACTAATTTGCAGCGTTGAGTCCACCATTTCTATTTATTAGGCATAAGCTTATGGAAATTATCTTTTATTTTATTTTATTCCGTGAGAACTAACGAAGATTTGAAACTGACTTGAACTTGTGCTCCTTGGGTTGACCTGATGGAAGTTACCTTTTACTGTTATTTTGGCAGGTCGAGGACTTGCTAAAGAACTACAAAAATGTCTGTACCCTGCGTGTCAGGATGCCAATCTCATCTGATCTGTCAAACCCTCGCAACTTCATTACAAAGATATCCAGATATGAGAATGTGGTGAACATCCCCAACTCTATAACAATCTTGGATGAACTCCTACCAATATCCATTGAAATGGCTAAGAGAAACCTAACTGGGATATGGAACTTCACGAATCTTGGAGTCGTCAGCCACAATGAAATTCTGGAGATGTACCGTGAATACATAGACCCAAATTTCACTTGGAAGAACTTCAATCTCGAGGAGCAGGCTAAGGTGATTGTTGCCCAGAGGAGCAACAACGAGCTTGATGCCACCAAACTGAAGCAGGAGTTCCCTGAGCTCTTAGGTATTAAGGAGTCCCTCATACAAAACGTCTTCAAGCCAAATCGAAAGACCCCTGTAGCTTGAAATTTGGAGGTTTGAACTTATAGTTTGTTAGTGGATATTATTTTCTCGTAGTTCATGTGGGTTGTTGCAATTTCTCTGCCACGTGAATCTGTCCCCACGTTATACGCACTTTTTCCCGGTTATGTACTGAATGTTGTATTGTATAAGTTGCATTAGTCAATAAATGAGTGGAAATGTTACATTGGTTTATATATGAAAATGATCCTATTCATAATTTCTCTTTTGATTCATTTTGAGTTAGACCCTGGTTCAGGCAGTCAGATAAGGATCCAAAAAAGAAAGCAAACTTAAACAAAAAGAAAAATAAGAAAAGGGGAACATAACGCCCTGCCCCGCTCTCCAGGTTCAACCTTGGCCAATTAGCTTATGTATTTATTTGGGAATGTCCAGGGCCAAAGTCACTATGTAATCTGATGGGTTATGGGTGGATTTCTAGAGGTTTTTAATCTATCCTCATGTGATTTTTCATGGAGTATATACCCGAGGTTTGTTGAACTATATACTTTGGAGTTTATACTCAGGTATGTAGAACTATTTACTGATGGGTTATGGGTGGATTTCTAGAGGTTTTTAATCTATCCTCAGGTGATTCTTCTTAGAGTACATACTTGAGGTCTGTTGAACTATATACTTTGGAATTTATACTCGAGGTATGTAGAACTATATACTTGGTGGTAGGTGCAAGGAGGACAATTTTAAAGCGAAGAACTCATTCGTTAAAGAGAGAAGATTGCCAAGATTTCATAATCCGCCATGAAAAGGTTGATTTAAATACTTGAAACTCTTAAGCACATATGAAATGTTGTAATCTTTCTAAATTAAATTGAAAACTAAGTGAAAAGAGGAAAGAAGAACTAAGAAGTGACTGTTTATTTTGAGGCAACGGTTTTATTAACGTTCTTTGTACAGTTCATGGAGACATTGGAGAGGCTAGGAACTTTAAAAGCCTTCCACTTATTTAAAATTATCTGCAGTTGAGATTTTTGTTGCCAACACAAATCTAAGAACTCAAACACTGATTCCTTGAACTTGACTTTGTTTCGTCCAAGGATTCAATCCTGGGAAACACTCCCTTTATTGATAGATAGTTACCACGATGAGACTGCACGAATTCATGGACGTGTTTTGAGATGTCCCATGATTCCGTCCTTGTGATATATGGAAGAACTCTTGAAAACATTTCTCTTTGTTGGTGTATAGGATGACATTTCTGACTGGAGATTGTAAGGAGCACCTGGGATATAGTTGTAGACCGCGAGAGGAGTCCTGACCACATGGATTTTGTCGGTCCACGTGATAGCTCCTGACAGGATTGGCTGCTGTGAAATTGCAGGTCCATCAACCTTCACTGAGAACGAGAGCGTCTGTCCAACAGATGAGAATGTGAGGACAGATGGGTCAACTGTAACACTAATCGCCGTAGGCATGAAAAGGCTAGCTGTATAGGTCGAGTTTGCAGCACCCACATTCGTCACTGTTCTAGTGAAAGTGGCTGAGATCTTCTCGCCGTCTAAAACATATAGGGAGAATGATGGGTAATTGAAGTCCCATGCTCGACCAGGTGTTGTACTGGTACAGGTGCTGTTATCCCCGGTGACAAGCCTCAGAGTCGAAGTGTTGTAGCCTTGTTTGCAGAGGAAATTAATGTAATCTGCCTCAGAAATATCAAAAATTAGTCCAGGGTCCCTTGCAGCAACCGGGTCGATTTGCCCGGATCCATAAGCAAATTCAAGATCCGGGTGTTTCCTTGGATCCATAATGGATGCTGAGAACAAGAAGAAGCGTCATCAGAAGAAGTCAAATAGACATAAGTTCTGATCTCAAATATCTTTATAAAAATCATTTTTCACCTGTTGTCATAAGGGCAGACTTAATAGCAGCCGGAGACCAAGTCGGGTGGACGGCTTTCACGTAAGCGGCAGCGCCACTGGCATGAGGGCAAGACATGGATGTCCCTGAAATGATATTGAAGAGTGTGCTCCTCTTGTCATCATAGTAAACTGAAGGCGGCGCTATGGGAGACCAGCCAGCAAGAATATCCACACCCGGGGCGGTGATATCGGGCTGATAATCATTAAGGCATTAGTATTGAACACTATAAATGAAGTGCTTGGTCGAGCAGAATATTTTTCTCACCTTAAGAACGTCTGGGGTGATAGCATTCGGTCCTCTGGAGGAAAACGAGACTACTGTAGGAGCCATGGCATCTCTCAAGGCATCACTGACAAAAATGGTTGCAGTCGGGTTGCTGAAATAGACAACGGAAATTATGAAGTCTTGTAGAATGAATTATTATATATAATAGAAGTGTAACTAAGAGTGTCCATACTCTGTGGATCTTATGTAATCCAAAACTTTATGGCCATCTTCTGGTGTTATCAAGGTTGCTGGCAATGGAAAATTGAAGGCGAAATCAGGATCCACGACAAGTGGATCCGCCATAATCGTGCCAACGCCATTAGCCAATAGAATGCCAGAGCCATCCCAGAGGATTTCACAGAATACAATTTTTCCAGCCACTATGTCATTATTCATGGCATCAGGTATGCAAAATCTTGAAATATCGGGACTAGAGCCGATGGTGTAATTTGCAGCTGATCCTCCCCAGATTAAGGGATATGAAGTCCCATTGAGATCGAAGTTATTAATGCTGATACCCTTCATTTTTGTTGATTATCATCAGTTGAGAGAAGATGAAAATTTTGATAAAAGTTGATGGAATGTATGGTTGAAAAGTTGTGATTCCGATGAGATGTGCAGTTGAAATTAACTGGGGGGCTAAATGATGTTATGAGGAGTTTCTAACTTACCGACAGCATTATCCCATTTCCGAGTTGCAATCTGGCCACAAATTTTCTGTCAATGGTGCTAGCAGCAACTGTTAGGGTCCATGGTGCAACATTGGAAGCTGTTACGGGAAAAGGACCAGAATTTCCAGCCGAATTGGAGGTTAAAATTCCATTTCTCATGGCATGGAAAGATCCGATGGCAATAGGATCGTCAAAATAATCATCCGGTTCACCTCCCAAGGAAACTGATATAATATCAACCCCATCTGCTATCGCATCATCGAAGGCTTTAAGGATGTCTGCAAGACCGCATCCAAATGACCAGCAAACCTTGTACATTGCGATTCTTGCACTTGGAACGCCACCTCTTGCTAGACCCTCTGCTAGACCAAAATAACTAGCGTCTGACACCTCGTTCCCTCCAGCAGTCGAGGACGTATGCGTACCATGTCCTTCTGAGTCCCTTGGAGAAGGGATGTCTGTATCGTAATAGTCACCATAACTGTTGTAGTACTGTGCTCCAATGATCTTGCTGCGATGGTCATATGAGGAAAATCTTCATCTGTTCATTATTATTTTCAAGCTAAATCGGCAGCAATATATGTCTAAATGCTTACTTGTTGCAGGTGATATTTGCATTACAAGACCCCTTCCATTTAGCCGGCGGAGGGCTGTAACCTGAGTCGTTGAAGCTAGGGTGCTCTGGCCAGATTCCTACAGGTATAGAAGGTAAACAAAGATAAAATATATTGAGAAATCAATACATAATAATGCTCTCGACTACTTGAAGCTGAATTTAGCATTAAGGGTTCATTTATTTACCAGTGTCTAGGAGTCCTATAATTATATCTGATTCTTGAGGAGCTCCAACTTTGTTCACGGTAAGATTCAAGAAATTCCAAGACCTTGTTGTGTGAAGTTTAAAATTTCGGTTTGGAATCACTGATACGACTCCTTGCATACCTGCAACCATAAATTTATCTTGCTTTCAGCTTAAAACTATAATCGAATGTTTGGTAGAGAATATTCAATTGATCTAGATCATAATATTGAGGAAAAATTAATTATCTGAAATTTTTTCCATTATTGAATAGTCGTGTGGTGCACTGCATAACAAACATCTGAGATATCTCACCTGAGATCTTTGTGGCTTCCTCTTTAGTCAGCTTGGCTGCAAATCCGTTAAAACTTCTCCCGTAACTGTGAACTAATGATTCTTTGGCAGAAGTAGGGCTGCAATAGCAATGTTTACAAGTTTTCAACATCTCCAAAAGTAGATGAAATGGGATTAAAGTTATTAATAACTAGACAGACGTGAAAACGAGTCTTGATTCATTTTGAAGCAATAGTTCCTGCTTGGGTATTATGCCTCAGCTGATAGATTCGAATGTTTCTGTTTTCAAGAATGAAGAATGAAAGTGGTATTATACTCCTATGAAGTTGCTTAATTAGTTTTTAAAGTATGATCTAAATGCTCCAATGACATGGATTAAACAGTATTAATGAATTAAAAATTGTCTACTGTGAAGTTACGTCAGGTAGTGTGTACCAAATATGCTCTTATAATCTATTAGAAATCTCATGAAGATGAGACACGTGGCGAAGAGACTAGATAATCTTAACATCCATGTATTTATTATTTTTATGTTATTATATTTTTGCATTTTATTTGCTATTTAAGTTAAAGTTATTGAACGAAATAAATCTATATTGGAGGTTTTTATTCTCAAATCGTCATGCTTATGTTGAATCAAAGATTTGTGATTCTCATTATGAATTATTCATTGCTTCCGGCAAAAAAAAAAAAAAAAAAACTTGAAACATTAATTATAAGAGTAGGCTAACAACCTTCCAAGTACTTTATGCAGCATGGAATGATGTGCAGATGTAAGTGATGCATCTCCTTCGGGCTTATTTCCCATGTAGACGACGTGAAGCTGCACAAATAGCCGCAGCTCTTAGAAACAAAGCAAAAATAAGGCATAATGAGGTAAAATATATTGACCGTTGATGACATATATCTGCATACCTTTCTTTCTTGGCATTGGCAGTTGAGAACAAGAGTCGAAAGCAATAAAGGGTAGAGAAGAAAAAATAGTCCTCCCTTCGCCATTCTGACTTTCTAAGTATTGCTAATGTTAGTTTATGTTTCATTAACCTCCGAGACTGAGGTATATATAGCACAAGTTTAAGGATTATTTAATGTCCTCGTCATTTTCAGAAGCTTAACTGGCAGGATTTGTGTTCTCGTCTGCTTATGTTTTGAGCATTAGCTGGCTGGTTTTGCTATGTTCAACAATGCTACATTGTTGCTTTGTAATTGATGTGCTTAATTTTTGGTACACGCCTTGAGATCTTCATCATTAAGACAACTACCTAGGAATGGCATTTTGAAGACAAAAATGACAGTTTATTTTCTTGTTTTCTCAGTGTTTGTTCCGATTATATTCAGTTTTTAACTATCCGACCAAAAAAATTGATGGGTTCATGTCTTATTGTCATCCATATATATGAATACTGCAAACATATTAGGTTTTTGATAATCAAAAGATCTGGGCCTTGACGCGAGGAGTGTGTTGGAACATTAAAAAAAAATAAAAAAAATAAAAAAAAATCATTTTATTGGTATGGATGGTCATGAATACTTTTTATATATTTTTAGTCTATCACCGCTCATGAATGATATTAATTAACTGCACTAAACCAAGCTGAACTCTCCCAACAAAGGCATGCATGTTTTGAAGCTAATTGGAGGTTGCTTCATTATTCCCGAATTTTCGAGCCCTAATTATTAGTGACCGTTGGTGGATGTTCAATAGTAGATACTCAAAAGGGCCTTCATCTTTCAAAAAATGCTTATTAATAAATATTAAATAAAATTAGTTATAAACTAATTTATGGATTATTAAACTTAACAATAATTCTAGGGAGATATTTTTTTGAACATTTTAAAGTGACGTTGTGACACGTCATACATTTATTAGGTGATGACGTGTCACAATGTCAATTAAAAATATTCTAAAAAAATGGCTTCCTAGAATTATTCTAAGCTCAAACCTTGACTAATGAAATGTAATTTAGTAAGTAGTTAGTTAGTTAGCTGTCATGTAGGAAGTCAATGATTTGTCTTTCGAGTGAAAGCCACATCAATCGACATCACAATACCATTTATTGGGATTCCTATTCTCTTATTTAGTTGGTATTAACCTGTTGTGAAATCTTGATCCTGTCTCATTCAACAGGTTTATGTTCGATTTGCATCATAATTCATGACTTGTCTGATATGAAATGTATTTACATGTCTCCTTCCACATTGGTGTTTAAAAGTCACATAATCAAATAATTCGCACTATTTGATGAACACATACATGCTTAAAAATCTTGATGTCGCTGAGCCTGAGATGACAAATATAAATCATAAGAGAAAAATCAAACAGAAACAAACTACAAGTTCGTATCTACCATGCATGGACGTATTTTATTCTTCTGCACGAGCCAATTTCATGTCATCACATCACACAGTGATTCGTCACTATCTAACTTTAGTGAACATTGGCTAGTGAGCCATTCTCGGAAACTTTTTGGAATAGTATCTAAGGATCTTCTGCTCTATTGTCCGTCACGGACAATAATAAAAAAGCCCGTGTATTAGATGGGTTCTCTCAAAAGGAGAATCCACATGTCAGTTCTCTCAAAATACTGAAGTGATATGTTGCAAATGACAGGCAACTGATTCGAGCGGGTATCTAAGGTATATTGAATGTCACACCCCGTTTTCTGATGCTAGCTGTTATATAAATTGATATTTATGAACCTAATTGACGGTAAATTAGACATTAATGGTGTAATTAGTTTTTCCTTTTTAAGACTTTTAAGTAACCGAAAAATTATGATGTTAATTAATTAATACATTATATTATAGAAATTAATTAATTAGGATATATGATTTATTTATGCATTTAAAGTGTGGGGATGAGTACAAATTTAGATCTTGGTTATTTATGATTATTAACTAAGATTTAATTAATGATGATATCGAAAGATAAGTAGGTATTTATCTTGCCTTTGTTTTGGTAAATTGTTTATGAGCAAGTTCATAAGCAACCCATTTTCCCAAATAATTTTTTCATTTCTCAAACTCACTTTCAATCACATATTTAACTTAAAAAATATCACATTCTTTATTTATAAATAAAAAACATTTAACAAACAGAGGTTAAAGTATATTACATTTTTTTTCTGCTTCATAATTATCCTCTTAGCCTATAAAAATATGGCATGCGTCCATTTATCTTAACATAAAAATCATGATTTTATGAAATATGATAGAACTCCCAGTTAGTGAGATGAGGATTATTTTCAAATATTTCCATATCGTAGGTCAGGTTCTCTTTACTGTTTTGAAATTATTTTCTATTTTTATTTTAGAAAATACTAAAAATTCGTTCTCTTTATCATTTTCAAAAACGTATTTTAGCCTCTGTATGGCAAAAGTGAAAAAAACAAGTTTTTAAGCAACACAATTTTCCAAATTATCTTTTAACCACAAATATTTTCTCTTTCCACTTTTCAACCACACATCTTACCTAGAAAACATAAAAAAACATATTTTTAAACATCAAAATTTTAACAAACAATGGAAACAAAAGAAATATTTGTACACAAAACGCAAAACGCCACTAAAAAAGTTCAAAATGTGAAAAACGGGTTTTTTTTAAGAATTATCTTAATTTGGAACTAAGCCTAAAATAAAGTTTTATTGAATTCAATATCAATATTACAGAAAACATTCAGCGAGAATTCTTGTTGTTAGATGCTAGAAGTATAGAGTTTATCCTATGTATGATTATTTTGGTTTAGGACAACTTGCATCCATTTTGTTGAGTCAAACTCCTTATGTGATTATTTTGTTTACATGGATTCATGTTTAATTGTGACTTGAACATGAATGTGGCAACAATATTAGATAAGTTAATTTCTTATAATATATTTGGAACTTAATCATTAATAACTTTATTTATTTTTATAATATTTTCTAGTCATTATTAACCAGTTTAAAAATTAGATAAGCTAATTTCTTATGATAGAAAATAAATCTTCAAAAGAGATTTTTTTTTTTAAACCCACAACCAAATTAATTATAAATAGTCAAAGTAGTATTCTGTAAAATTTTAAACAGAACGTGTTTTTCAATTTTTTATTTTTAGAAACAGTTTTAAAAAATGGCAAATAGAACGGATTTTCAGCAAATTTAAAAATATGAAATGAAAACAGAAAATAGAAAACGTTTTTAGAAATAAAAATTGAAAATGAAATATAAACCGAATGACACCTTAGAGTTGGTTGAAATTGAAACCCTCCTAAAAGTTATCCCCAATCTCAATCTTTTATCTCTCCGATTTTTGTCATTATTCGCAAGAAATATTCCCCTTTTTAGAAAACAAACAAAACCTTGCTTCCGAAGCATAAACATTCTTGATATATACAATTACGACGTTCAAGGTTGAACAATTCATCAAACAATTTTCATCATTAGCTTTTCACAAAAACTATAAGTGTGCTCTATTTGTTTAAGTGATAATTTTTATATGATAGCCACGTTGCAGGGATGACAATAAGTCAGGTTCGGGACGGGACGGGGCGACCCTTCCGATCCATTTATCATTTTTAATATTTTTTAATTTTTTTAATAGGGAGAAATGGGGGAAAAAAAAAAAAAAAGAAATTCGGGTCGTGGGCGTGGGGGCGGAAAAGTTGCTCTAAACCCACCCCGCGAACCCGAATTTTCGGGTCGGTTCGCTCTTAATGGGATCGAGTCTCTACGGGTCTCAGGTCCATCGAGTTTTTTTTTTTTTTTGCCATCCCTAAACCACAGAAATATGTTGAGAGTATGTCCAAGGCTCCGTTTGACGACTGTAATAAATGAAATTTGATTTCTAATGTGTATTATTTGAGTTTTCTATATAAGACGTGTGGTTAAAAATTGGAGAGAAAAAATGTATGTGATTAAAAAGTGATTTGAAAAATTGTGCGAATTATAATTTGAAATTATAATTTTAAAAAAACACACCCCAACTCATGTTAGAATGGACTGTCTTGGTTATGTAAGATCAGACTTTGACTTTAGTAGCAGAATGCAAGATAAATTACTGCCACCTACGATGGATTCATTTTTTGTGCCGCCCTATGTATGCATGAATTTTCGTTGGTATATGCTATTTTATTAATATTGCTCAAGAACACTTATTGAGATTTCAATCCGACATTATTTTATGTCATGTCATATTTTTCAGGATATTGAAGGTGCAAGGCGACCGGGACTGAGATCACTAGCAGTTTCAAGCAATTAAAATAAATCATTTTTTAGTACACAAATTATAAATTATGTTTCAATTGACAATTGGAATGTATATTGATTTATTGAACAATGCTTATTCATTAGGATATTTGGAACAAATATTATTTCTTCTATTTCATTCCATCAAGTTTTCTTTTAGTTACACAATTGGTGGCACCTGAATAGTCAAAAGTCTGAGTCATCACATTCAATCCACGTAAGTAAGGAAGTATGTGTCCCGAAAACTAGTGTCCTGGTTTGCCACGAAGTCCTCGGCCCCGTACCAATGCTCCATCACCTGCATGACCTCAATGAATTTTTTTGACGGGAACAACACAAAAGATTTTTTTATCATAAGTCATGCTAAGAAACATCTTAAGTGCTTGTTTGGTAGTACTTTTAAGTATTTATATGTTTTCCTACGAAATGTAATGATATAGAGTTTGTTTGACTATCTTAAACTATAATTTAAGCTTTTCCATACATGCTCTCGCATTTCTTCTAAATAAATTTGTACTCAGCTTTAAAATCCCCCTTTTAGTTCATTACTTGATCAAATAACTAGTTTTTTAGCAATTACAACATCTCGTGTTAATTTGGATCTACCCTCTCTCTATTTACTTGTAATGAGATTTTGTTACTCTTATGCATGAGAAGAACCTCTATATGTCTACATAAAAATCTCCAACCACTAAGTGGTCCTAAATTCATCAAAAATCTGTGTCACTTTTGTTGTAAATTCTAGGGTTTCCGATAATTCAATAAACGCAATAGAAACTAGAAATACAGAATATAAGGAACATAAAACACAAAGATTTATGTGTGACGACCCGAATTCTCGACCATTCGAGTGCCACTAAAAGTGACTCATATCATATTATCGAGACTTAAATAGTAATGTAAAATTATTCAAAAGAATAATTAGAATCCCATAATTTTATCTGTGAATAAAAATAGAACATAATTTTCTTACATAAAGTTCAACATAATTATCTCATCAATCTTAACCACTTTTGCCACTTCCATGTTGACCGCCTAGAACCTTCAATTATCTGAAAATGGTAAATATCGTGGAGTGAGATTTATAAAATCCCAGTAAGTATACCAAGCATAAATTTTCTTTTGAAAGCATATGGATCATTTTCATCATAACATAGGATATGATCGAAATACTCATAAACATAGGGAGACACAAGAATTTTACCGAACTTAAATGGCAAGAATTCTTATGTGTAGCGCTACTAAACTCCGGTACCCTTAGCATAATCATAAACATATCATATGGGACCCATAGCAATCTTGTGAGATTTATTTCATAGCAATGATCCAAACATTTTCGTTAAAAACATAAGGTATTTTACTTTTCATAAAAACATACTTACTTTTCTTAAAAACAAAAGGTGTATTTACCTTTCATAAAAACATACTTACTTTTCATAAAAATATAAAGTATATTTACATTTCATAAAAACATACTTACTTTACATAAAAACATAAGATATATTTACATTTCATAAAAACATACTTACTTTACATAAAAACATAAGATATACTTACATTTCATAAAAACATACTTACTTTACATAAAAACATAAGATATACTTACATTTCATAAAAACATACTTACTTTACATAAAAACATAAGATATACTTACATTTCATAAAAACATACTTACTTTACATAAAAACATAAGATATACTTACATTTCATAAAAACATACTTACTTTACATAAAAACATAAGATATACTTACATTTCATAAAAACATACTTACTTTACATAAAAACATAAGATATACTTACTTGTCATAAAAACATACTTACTTTTCATAAAAACATAAGGTGTATTTACCTTTCATAAAAACATACTTACTTTTCATAAAAACATAAGATATACTTACTTGTCATAAAAACATACTTACTTTTCATAAAAACATAAGGTAATACCTTTCATAAAAACATACTTACTTTTCATAAAAACATAAGGTATATTTACCTTTCATAAAAACATACTTACTTTTCATAAAAACATAAGATATACTTACATTTCATAACAACATACTTAATTTTCATAAAAACATAAGATATACTTACATTTCATAACAACATACTTAATTTTCATAAAAACATAAGATATACTTACATTTCATAACAACATACTTAATTTTCATAAAAACATAAGATATACTTACATTTCATAACAACATACTTAATTTTCATAAAAACATAAGATATACTTACATTTCATAACAACATACTTAATTTTCATAAAAACATAAGATATACTTACATTTCATAACAACATACTTAATTTTCATAAAAATATAAGATATACTTACATTTCATAACAACATACTTAATTTTCATAAACACATAAGATATACTTACATTTCATAACAACATACTTAATTTTCATAAAAACATAAGATATACTTACCTTTTAAAAGATTAAAATGAAGTGTAGTAGTAAATGGACCAAAACTTTCTTGACCACCTTGAATTTCTCTTACTTGTGGATTTTGTCAAGAGGTTGGAAATAAGTGTATATGTGTAGAGTTGTGTGTAAAAGAGATGGGTTTAAATAGATGTATAAAGTTGGCATATTGTAAACATAATCATTCAATTCTATTAATTTTAACACATCCTTTTCTTAAAGTAAAGCACCATTCATATACTTTTCCATATTTATACAAATAATATGCTCTTCATGATTATATATAATGGAGTCTATCAATCATTCATATATTTTTCCATATTTATACAAATATTATGCTCTTCATGATTATATATAATGGAGTATATAAATCATTCATATACTTTTCCATTTTTTATACAAATATTATGCTCTTCATGATTACATATAATGGAGTCTTATCAATCATTCATATACTTTTCCATATTTATACAAATATTATGCTCTTCATGATTATATATAATGGAGTATATAAATCATTCATATACTTTTCCATATTTATACAAATATTATGCTCTTCATGATTATATATAATGGAGTATATAAATCATTCATATACTTTTCCATATTTATACAAATATTATGCTCTTCATGATTATATATAATGGAATATATAAATCATTCATATACTTTTCCATTTTTTATACAAATATTATGCTCTTCATGATTACATATAATGGAACCTCTCATGCTTGCATATATTTTCTTAATTTAAATAATAAAAGTAATTTTTGTATAAATAAATATTGGGATAACATTGAATTAAGTATTTGGACTTAATATACTTTAAATCAAGAAAATGGAGATATTTTTAGAAATTCGGAATTTAATTTAAAATCGAACGATCTCGATTATTTCTTGACTTGGCTATACGAATACGTCGCTGCGTTAACTTAATAAAAATGGGTGAAATAGTAGCGACACGATTTTCTATTAAAATAATTATTAATCGCGTAAAAATTCTTGGTTGCTACAAACTTACCCCCTTAAAATAATTTCGTCCTCGAAATTAAACTTACTTGATCTTATGATTTCTGAACACTTAATCAGAATCTCTTCTCTTCTTCTCTTAGGTAGTATCATTGCTACTATATTTAACCCACTGGACTTTGACTAAATGCATATCTTTGTTTTTCTTAAAAACATGGACTTTTCTATCAATAATAGACATATGTGTCTACTCATAAATTCTGACTCAAAAGGAAAATTTCCAATCGTATGTGATATTTCATCATGTCTTGTAGTACTCATGTAACCTGTCACTTATCATCGTATCATGTGACCTCAAATATTCGTATTAATATCTCTAAAATTTCAATAAATCTTTACTAACATATCATACCATAATAATTAGTCATTTCTTCTTATCACCAAATATCCCAAAGTAAATAAAACGATTACCTGAATATTCTCTATGTAATATACCCAAACATGTTATTCACATATCAACATAATCATCAGTTTATCTTTCCAATATTTGTAACCCAAAATTTCTGCAAAATTCAATAAACAAATATCTCCCAAATAATTAAAATTCTTAACTCAAATATCATAACATTTCCCGTAAGGTATTCCTTTCACTTGCACAAACTTATTAATCCTGATTCAATACAGTCCTTATTTCACTTTCACGTATCCCCGTATTATTTCTATACCTTGATTATTATATCAAAATATCAGTACCCAAAAATCCAAGAAAATATTCCATATCTCAAATCCCGTCATCATCAAATCTTCCTTTTATCAAGAAAGTAAACGGCGCATAAACCCTTGTTCCCTCTTTTCCATTATTCTATTCCGCGCTTTCTTGCTGGAATCAATATCACGCGGATTCCCTCCGATCCTTAATGCTTTTAAATAGTTCATGCTGGGAAGAGGTTAGATCCATCAAAAACATGGATATCATTCTTACAAACATTCGCAAGTATTATTCCAGTCTTCCAATGAATGATCTGAGGAAAATTTATCGAATAAGACTCGAAAGATTGAGGTTGCTGATGGCTTTATAGCCCTACCCGGAGGTTTTGGTACCTTAGAAGAAATCTTTAACATTACCTCGTGGGCTCAACTAGGTCTCCATACTAAGCCTATTGGGCTTCTGAATGTTAACAATTTCTTTGATGGTTTGTTAACCTTTCTTGATTATGCTGTGGAACAGGGATTCATCTCTCCATTTTCCAGAAGGCTTCTTATTTCTGCTCCTACTATTGATGAACTACTGGATAAGCTGCAGTCATATATCTCAATACAAGATCCAGCAGGGGTTAAGATAGATTGGTCGCAAGGAAGGGGAATCAAGCGAAAATGGAGTCCGGTTAATGTAAACTTAACTTTATGAATCTTAGAATAGGTGGGGGTAGAGTACGGAGTATTCTTACTCTCGAGACACCCCTCTAATTTCCTAGGATTTTCCTTAATGTTTAAATCTTGTGTGTACCTCAAAGGTTCCAGGTGGTAGATTACGGAGTATTCTTACTCTCGAAACACACCTTTTTGAAGGTTTCTTTATTTCCTCAAAAGGTCAGAGGTGGTAGGATACGGATACTCCGGAAACACATCTCTCAATTTGAGGAATTTCCCATGTTGCTTTCTTTTGCTTTTGCGTGTTTTCATGTATTTCCTTTCTAGGGTGACTCTTGTGTGTTCTCCTTATGAGAAAATAATAATATCTCTGTTATCATCTACTAAATCTCGTTTGTGATGTAAATGAACTTGTATGTCTAACTTCAATTCTCTTAGTGATTGCATACCATACTATGCTCTTAACTCCAAACGATAAAATTCTAGGCAGAGTTTTCCTTTGAAATTTGGACTTATCCAAATCGTAAGCATACTTCATAACTCACAATAATAACTAATTGTACATTTGATCACAATTTCATCAAACTTCAATATCATCATAAATATTCCAGAAAATCAATTCATAATTCCTCAACATAGAAATTTCAAATCATAATTTCTAATATCACCATATCAAGTCCTTATTTCTCAATAATTAAGAGCCTAAACTTTAAATCTCCAACTTCATAATTCTTCTCATAAAAATCTCAATAAAATCATATCACTTATAATCTCAACATCTCATCATAATTTCATAAAACTGACTTTCTATTTCTCGTTTAATCTAAACGATGAATAATTCGAAAATATTATCTAGTCCTTTCTGTTGACTTCTCATACTTAGTGCCATGTCTAAAATCAATTATGCAAAGTCCATTTAGGGCTCATCATTTCTAAACTCAAGGACAACAATTATTTTGAAAATCATTCTTAATTCATATTATTCCCATTATGCTCAACACCCGTTCTCTTTCTTTCTTTCCGAGTTTTTTTTTCAGAATTAAAACTTGAAGAGTGGTACCAATAATCATCCACAGTTTTTCCTTGCTTTTAAGCAAAGGTAGTGATAAAGGGATAAATTATTGAACCGAAAATTGAAACTTGAAGAGGAAGTACTAATAACCATCCACAGTTTTTCCCTTGTTTTTACACAAAGGTAGTGATAAAGGGATAAATTATTGTACAATTCATTATCAATTTTGTTTGTTTAATATATTATTCCATATATTTTGGGCCAAAGTTACAACCCAACTTAATTTCTAATTGAGTCAATCTTACTAAGCTTAATATGAACCAAAATTCATATCAATATCCTCTATGTCTCATGATTCTACATTAAAATGAATAAATTAAAATTTAGGCTTCTATCAATTCATATCATACTCAACATGTATATTTCACTTAAAGATTCATAACATATGAATATTTCATACTTAACATGTCTTAATAAAATTGTAAATGACTTGCAAAGCATATAACATACCTGGTTCGAGGAGTCAATACGTGGAGAGTGACATAGTAGAGTGATGAGTTAAAATATTTTTAAAAAAAAATTATTATTAATCATTTCGCATCTTTACATAAGATTGGGCCTAATTAACCCAAATAAAAATTTATCGTCAAATCTTATTTTCCTTTAGTCCCCGAACTTCTAGAAATTTATCAAAGACATCAATATAAACATCATATCACTAACTAATTATATTCCATAAAATTTTCAGGACATTACAAACTCCCTTGATTAAAATGAATTTTGTCCTTGAAATTCGCACATCAAATTTCATCATACTTTTCAAAATCATAACCATACTTGACATGTGAAAATTCAATTTTTTTTTTTTAAAATGAATAGTGATTTCGTTCACTGTTCATCATGAATAGCACGTCGTTTTACTGTTCACGTGAATAGTGTTTTTTTTTTTTTTTTTTTTTTTTTTAAGAAATAAAATATCAAAAATCTACAGAATCGTTTTTAAAACTCTTGTCTCTGATACCAACTGTGACGACCCGAATTCTCGACCATTCGAGTGCCACTAAAAGTGACTCATATCATATTATCGAGACTTAAATAGTAATGTAAAATTATTCAAAAGAATAATTAGAATCCCATAATTTTATCTGTGAATAAAAATAGAACATAATTTTCTTACATAAAGTTCAACATAATTATCTCATCAATCTTAACCACTTTTGCCACTTCCATGTTGACCGCCTAGAACCTTCAATTATCTGAAAATGGTAAATATCGTGGAGTGAGATTTATAAAATCCCAGTAAGTATACCAAGCATAAATTTTCTTTTGAAAGCATATGGATCATTTTCATCATAACATAGGATATGATCGAAATACTCATAAACATAGGGAGACACAAGAATTTTACCGAACTTAAATGGCAAGAATTCTTATGTGTAGCGCTACTAAACTCCGGTACCCTTAGCATAATCATAAACATATCATATGGGACCCATAGCAATCTTGTGAGATTTATTTCATAGCAATGATCCAAACATTTTCGTTAAAAACATAAGGTATTTTACTTTTCATAAAAACATACTTACTTTTCTTAAAAACAAAAGGTGTATTTACCTTTCATAAAAACATACTTACTTTTCATAAAAATATAAAGTATATTTACATTTCATAAAAACATACTTACTTTACATAAAAACATAAGATATATTTACATTTCATAAAAACATACTTACTTTACATAAAAACATAAGATATACTTACATTTCATAAAAACATACTTACTTTACATAAAAACATAAGATATACTTACATTTCATAAAAACATACTTACTTTACATAAAAACATAAGATATACTTACATTTCATAAAAACATACTTACTTTACATAAAAACATAAGATATACTTACATTTCATAAAAACATACTTACTTTACATAAAAACATAAGATATACTTACATTTCATAAAAACATACTTACTTTACATAAAAACATAAGATATACTTACTTGTCATAAAAACATACTTACTTTTCATAAAAACATAAGGTGTATTTACCTTTCATAAAAACATACTTACTTTTCATAAAAACATAAGATATACTTACTTGTCATAAAAACATACTTACTTTTCATAAAAACATAAGGTAATACCTTTCATAAAAACATACTTACTTTTCATAAAAACATAAGGTATATTTACCTTTCATAAAAACATACTTACTTTTCATAAAAACATAAGATATACTTACATTTCATAACAACATACTTAATTTTCATAAAAACATAAGATATACTTACATTTCATAACAACATACTTAATTTTCATAAAAACATAAGATATACTTACATTTCATAACAACATACTTAATTTTCATAAAAACATAAGATATACTTACATTTCATAACAACATACTTAATTTTCATAAAAACATAAGATATACTTACATTTCATAACAACATACTTAATTTTCATAAAAACATAAGATATACTTACATTTCATAACAACATACTTAATTTTCATAAAAATATAAGATATACTTACATTTCATAACAACATACTTAATTTTCATAAACACATAAGATATACTTACATTTCATAACAACATACTTAATTTTCATAAAAACATAAGATATACTTACCTTTTAAAAGATTAAAATGAAGTGTAGTAGTAAATGGACCAAAACTTTCTTGACCACCTTGAATTTCTCTTACTTGTGGATTTTGTCAAGAGGTTGGAAATAAGTGTATATGTGTAGAGTTGTGTGTAAAAGAGATGGGTTTAAATAGATGTATAAAGTTGGCATATTGTAAACATAATCATTCAATTCTATTAATTTTAACACATCCTTTTCTTAAAGTAAAGCACCATTCATATACTTTTCCATATTTATACAAATAATATGCTCTTCATGATTATATATAATGGAGTCTATCAATCATTCATATATTTTTCCATATTTATACAAATATTATGCTCTTCATGATTATATATAATGGAGTATATAAATCATTCATATACTTTTCCATTTTTTATACAAATATTATGCTCTTCATGATTACATATAATGGAGTCTTATCAATCATTCATATACTTTTCCATATTTATACAAATATTATGCTCTTCATGATTATATATAATGGAGTATATAAATCATTCATATACTTTTCCATATTTATACAAATATTATGCTCTTCATGATTATATATAATGGAGTATATAAATCATTCATATACTTTTCCATATTTATACAAATATTATGCTCTTCATGATTATATATAATGGAATATATAAATCATTCATATACTTTTCCATTTTTTATACAAATATTATGCTCTTCATGATTACATATAATGGAACCTCTCATGCTTGCATATATTTTCTTAATTTAAATAATAAAAGTAATTTTTGTATAAATAAATATTGGGATAACATTGAATTAAGTATTTGGACTTAATATACTTTAAATCAAGAAAATGGAGATATTTTTAGAAATTCGGAATTTAATTTAAAATCGAACGATCTCGATTATTTCTTGACTTGGCTATACGAATACGTCGCTGCGTTAACTTAATAAAAATGGGTGAAATAGTAGCGACACGATTTTCTATTAAAATAATTATTAATCGCGTAAAAATTCTTGGTTGCTACATTATGCCCAAACGCTTACTGAAATTTCACTCAGAGAAATGTAACGGAAAGAGAGATAAGGGTAGAAGGCTGCAAAGGCGAGCAGAAGAGAGATTCATTTAGGGTTAGAGTGAAATCTATCCATAAAAAGTCGAGTGGAAAGTATATATACCAACATCCAAAGGCCAAAATCTAACAATGTAGATCAACAACTTAGATTAAGCCTCCAAAGAATCACACTTTTGCAAGTGAAGAAGGCTTGCTTCGATAACACGTTTTTTAATCTAAGAAGTGGTACTTGTATCACATTTAATCACATTCTCCACCTTGATAGAAGTATCGTAACAGTGCCAACAAAAAATCCAACAGCTTCTAAGTACCTGTAAATAACACAAAAAACAGAGTTACAAAACTACATAAAATAAAACATGAAAGTAATCATAATTTCAACTTACCTTTTGTTAATGTTTAAAAGACTCAAACAGTTCTTGAAGTTACTTACATGTTGGATTTTGTATCCATATCTGCATGATTGAATTGAGAAGGAATTTTCTCAAGAGTAACTAAGTTCCTAGAGATAATATCTCTAATAAAATGCAACTTTACATTAATATGTTTTGCGCTCTCATGAAAAACAAGGTTTTTACACAGATGAATTGCATATTGACTATCTAAATACAAAAAAGGAGAATCACAGGAACACCCTAATTCACTAGCAAGCCTTATAACTAAAGTAACTCTTTAATAGATTCAGTTATAACAATGTATTCAGATTTAGTGGCTGAAAGAACAACAATATGCTATAATTGAGATTCTCACCTAACACATGCATAACAGATAGTAAACATATATGTAATGGAACATTACAAGTTTTAGCAGAAGACATAGCAAACTTATTCACAATATTTAAATATAAGAAGTTTGGATCAATCTAAGCAAATGTTTTGGCATGTTTCTTATACCATGCCTAAAATTCTTCTAGAATTTCCTAAATCTTTCATATAATATTTAATTCTTTTGAAATTCAAAGATGAAACAAAAGTATCAAACTTTTGTACCATTGTCTAGGAGACTGCTTAAGACCATATAAAGATTTCTTTAAGAAACGTACACAGACAATTTTACCTTTTTCAACAAATCCCAAAGGTTAGTTCATCTATATTTTCTCATCTAACAGTCCATGTAATAATGCAGTTTTGACATCTAACTGGTCAACTCCAAGTCAAAATGAGTAATAGGAGCTAACATAACACTAATGGTAGTATATTTAACCACGTGAGAGAATATTTCATTTGTAATTTACACCCACGATTTGTTTAAATCCTTTAGTAACCAACCTAGCCTTAAATCTTATAGGTTCAGATTCAGTCACTTCTTCTTTAACTTTAAAAATCCAATTACAGTCAAATATAGACTTCCCTTTAGGTTTAGGAACTAAAATCCAAGTTTAAGAATTTCATTTCTTCACTCATAGCCTTATTTTATTCCTTAGAATGTTTACTAGAAACAACTTCCTCATAGGTTTTTAGTTCGTACTCACACAAGTCCTACAAATTAAGGAAAGCAAATATAACATTGTCAGCATACCCAAACCTTTGTAGTTCTCTAATAGTTCTTCTAACTCTATCCCTAGTCAATTGATAATTTTTCAGATTATTATCACCAATCTCAACTTCAATTTCTAGGTTAGTGACATGAGTTTCAGCTAGAGGGGCTTGTTGTTCAGCATCTACAATTTCCTATTCAGTACTATTTGGCTCCACGTGGTCAGTTCCACTAATAATAGGTAAGTCTAAGGTAGAAATAGGCAGAACTGATGCGAACCCTTATGGTGTTTTGACCAAAAATTCTCAAATTTTTTTTGTATCAAACCCAAGAAAGCTAAAATGATAATAAAATGATGAATCTTGACCCAAGCTCAGTGCCGACCCTGTATTTTTTGGTGCCCTGTTCGAGTATTTAAAAAGTGCCCCCGTTCTTTAATTATAAAGTATGCATATAGAAAAAAAAAATACTATTTATATTATCTCATTGTACATAAATTTGCCACATAACAAAAATATCATTTTCAATATTTTTCTCCATCGTTTTCATATTACAAAGAAAATATACAACTAAAAAACTAAATTTATGCCTAGTAGAACCTTCAAAACATCTAAATGCTCTTATTTTTGTAAGAAAGCATCGTCCAGATCACTTATATCTTTGACAGCCAATAGGAGTTGACCTGAAAAGGAAATAAAACAACTCAAACAATATCATGTATAAGCCTCGAAATGCAACAAACCATTTAAAGTTAGTTCTTCTTGCATTTTTTGAAGCAAAACCATTAATGAATTTTTTGTAATCAGTACTTTCTAGCAAATCATATTCAATAGATATCAAAGTCCATTCAACCTTTCTTGTGACATAGTTGATCGTAAGTAAGATTTCAATAGCTTCAATTTTAAAAAACTTCTTTCAGCAGATGCAACTGTAACGGGTATTGTCAGTAAAATTCTATAAGCAATAAATATATTTGGAAAGCAGACCAACATTTTCAAATAAGTCAATATGTCAAGAGCTGTATTGTTTTCTTTTGGTAAAATATTTCGCAAAACTTTTAGCTCTTGAAACAATTCTTGACCATCAACATCACAAAACATTTCATACCTTAGAACAATATCAAGATGATCACAACATGCTATCAAATTAACATCACCCAATGAATTCAACTTCTCAGAAGAAAATAGAAATCCAAAATTTTTCTCATATGTAGTGAATTGATCAAATCTTCTCTCTAGTGATCCAATTGCTTGATCTATTATATAAAGGAAATAATTTTTTTCTAAAAGAATCTTCAGGTGACTGAGTGTCCTATACAGTAGAATTTTCATCAAAATGTCTCTTCCTACAAATTATATGCTTTACTTGAAATACAGGATCAACTTTCATTTCATCAGCAATTTATTTAGGAATATTTATAGCATCGTTGAATCCAATTTCCCTATATTTTTTAAAGAAATCAATCAACCCTTTCACTTCCACAATAGCAATATCAATAAGTATGTCATTAGATTGTAAGTGTTTACTAATCAAGTTAACAGCATACAATATTTCATACCATATAATCATAGCTACTGTTGACCACAAAATCCGGCTGGACCTTGGAACAACACGTCTCAGCTCCTCCCTCTTGAACACGTGGATCTCTTGCGCACTGTAACAAACAATCAGTTTGCAAAGGGGGCCGAGGTGGCTCCCGTTTGCACTCCGATGCCAAAGTCAGTGCTCATTTCAAGCAAATATAAATTGAGCGCGGGAAATATAAGTGTGTAAAAGAGAGAAAGGGGAGTGAGAGTAAAATATTTAGTTAAGAGTATCAGATTGATAACCCTTTACCAGGCGAGAGGAGTGCTCTATTTATAAGGAAATTTATAATCTTGGATGGAGACACGTGGTAGACTTTACACGTGTATTTACCCTAGCGGTTGGAGAGGAGAATCTTGATTTTTGACAGTAATCATTGCTACATTTGGTAGGGGATGGGCGCCTATCACTTTTGGTAAAGGCGGTGTCACATCTCTGACTTCATTCGTTGTCCCATCACTCATCTGTGGCGTCACCGTAAAGTACCTCGGTTTAACGTAAAGCACATCGGCTAAATGTAAATTAGTTCGACCAAAGAAGTTCACGTGCTATTCTACCTCGGCAGTTGTCACATCTCTGACTTCATTCGTTGTCCCATCACTCATCTGTGGCGTCACCGTAAAGCACATCGGTTTAACGTAAAGCACATCGGCTAAATGTAAATTAGTTCGACCAAAGAAGTTCACGTGCTATTCTACCTCGACAGTTGGCCCAAGGTGATGTCCTAAATTTTAATCGTGGGATAAGGTCCATTGGGGCCCTATTGGGCCTTCGCTGGTGGTTCAATGTACTATGTTTTTGGGCATGGTCTCAACACTAGTCCCTCAAATCCGATGTGGTCATTTATGGGAGGATCGAATTTATCATAGTTTCACAGCAATAATTTTGTTCAAGTTTCATCATTTGTTATACCCAATGTTTTGTAAATATTCCGCCATCCGCCCGCTGGGAGTCACTATGTAGCGCGTCGATTTTAAGGTCAGGAATGGCATTCCTTATCGAAAGTTCGGATTCAGAGTATAGCCGACCTCCTACTTCGGATTTTCCCTCCTAAGCGAAGGTTGGGATTGCACTAGCACGTTTCTTAGGCGGCATATTTAATAAAAAGGGGGTTACTGATATTGGTTCCCAAGAAATATAAAGGTGATGGGAGTGACATTTTTGCCGCGCGTGGCACTCACTGTGGTAGCTGAACGGTTTTTCCCTTCCTCCGACAGCTGGCGCCTTGATTAGCCCATTCCCCAAGAGGCGTGGGTTACCCGCATCAATCATGCGGCTCAAAGACCAATGGTTCTAGATAATTAGGTTCCCTATAAATCCTCCTTCGTCTCATTATCTTCCCTTTACCATTTTCTCAGAATTTTTGTAGTAATATTCTCGCAAGAAGTTGCAACACCTTTTCCTTTCTTGCAAGTCTTGCATCGTCTCGTCAAGGGCTTTCTACCCAACAAACTGCCTTTTTCGTTTTAATAGCTTTCATTGGCGTGTTTCTCACTTCGAGTATACAATCCCGAACGTTCGTTTTTTGAAGGTAAATTTCTTTTCCTTTGTACGTGCCGAACTTTTTTATTTCTAATCTTCAAGTGTGGGTTTGAAAAATTTGTTTTGCATTTTGTTTTCCCTTTAGTGAGTCTGGCCCATTTTTAGAAATAAAAAATGGAAAGAGTTGGGGGAACGAGTTCATAGGAATTGTTGGCAATGGCGATTCCTGTCAGGGGTTTCTGCCCATTGTCTTTATCGGTTTTTTGTTCTCGATTCTTTAGGGAGCAGATTAAGAGGAGGAATAGGAAATGCAGTAGTATAATTTATTTAGGTGATTCTGACAGCGAAGAAGAAGAGAACCAAACTTACATGGCCCACCTATCCACTGAAGAGGAATCCGCGCTAAGAGAACTCCGAAGCAAACGTGATAGAGATATGGGGAGAGAAAGAACAACTGGCTCTTCTTCTGACCCACAGGATCTTGACTTAGGTGCAAGGGCCCCTTTTAGGGCTCATAGAGAGGAAATGGGGCTATCTGAGGAGGAAATCACGCAAGTTGAGGAGTGGGTGGATTATGTGAACAAGGTGTCAGAGTACCACGTGGACCCTGAACCAAACCCGGATTCTTGGGAGAGTAGCGAGATTGTGTCTGAAATCCGGAGCATTGATTTGGCGGGCACTCCTTCAAGGTTTAGGTTACCTGAGGAGGTCAAATTGGTACGTCCAACGCCTTTCTGCTGACCTTGCAGTCCTCCTCCAGGTTATGTGGCAATTAGTTACGATGCCCTGTCATGCGGGATGAGGCTTCCACTCCACCCCTTCTTCAGGGCATTACTTAGGAGCTATAACTTGTGCCCATATCAAGTGACCCCAAACTTCTGGACACAAGCAGTTGGTACCTGGATGGTGTGGCAAGAAGTCAACATAGATTCTCCCATCTCCATAAGCATCATCCATACCCTGTACACTTTAAAGAAGTCCGCCAAGAGAGATAAGGATGTTAGGGCTGACGTCAAGGTTTGGTACTACTTATCTCCCCGAGGCTCCTATCCTCCCATCATTACTGGGCATCCCACCTCCATAAAAACTGGAGGAGCCAGTGGTCCTGGGTCACAGGAGAGTGACAAAACTCGCCCATTGACCCTACTCCTGAAATCACCGTTCCTCGAACTCTTTCCTCCCCGCGTGAGTTTTACTTTGTTCTATTCAGTTTACCATTGACACTGCCATCATCTTGTGTCATGATTATTTGCTATTGTTGTTTTTACATTGGTGTGCTATTCATGTTTTTCCTCTCTAGTTCATAATATGACACATTTCTCTGTTTTGTTTATTACTTCAGGGCCTACTTTCGCCTCCTTGCTCTCTGGCGCTGACTTACCACTGGTGAGGCATCTCTTCGCCTACAAAGGCACCTTCCAGCAAGTCATTCAGCAAAATAAGTTGTTTGTTAAGCACAGTCTTATGCGATCGATGGGTACATTGCGTTAAGCATACATACACATTTGTGGGTGTGTGTGTGTCTATATATATATATATATTATTTATTCCAGATTTAGACCTATTAAGACTGATCAGCCATATCCCTCACAGGTTCCAAGGACTTCCCCAAAATCTCCCTAAAAGGACTTATGGCTAAGAAGGTCTCTCCCCTCATTCGTCACGGCAGCGAGGTGGAGAAGAAACAGAAGTCAATGTTGGCCACACTCCATGGGGAGGCGGCTAAACAAGTTTTCGAGGTGCCTATCGCTGAGCCAAATGGTTCCCTCCCTGCCCTGATGCCGCCACCGACCTCGCTATCCATTGGCCCCCATCCTCCAAGTAGGGATGGCAAAAAAACCCGAAGGACCCGAAACCCGGAGGACCCGCCCCGTCGGGTCCCCGGGGCTGGTTTTCCGCCCCGCGACCCGGTAATTTTTTTTTTTAATTTAAATAATGAAATGAGAAACTAAAATAAATTTGATGAAGTCCAGAAGAATTGAACCTTGGTGGAATTTAGGGATATGAGAATATACAACCACTATACCATTATATTGTTTATTGATTTTTTTCTTCAAATATATACATATTATTTTTAAAGTTCAAACTTAAAAATTCTAACTAATTCAATGCCTAAATTTTTCACGTAAAATTTCATTACCAATTTATTTTTATTTTTTTTTTTAAAAAAATTAAATTTCGGGTCATTAGCGGGGCGGGAGGTCGCCCCGCCCTACCCGAGACCCGACCCGCGACTTCGAGGGTCGCGGGGCGAGGTTACATGTTTTTCGGGTCCGGGGCGGGGCGGCCCTGACCCGACCCATTGCCATCCATACCTCCAAGTGTGATTGAAGGAGGCGATCCCCAAAGAGGCCTCCCTAAAGGAAAAGGAAAGAGGTCAGAAAGAGGAGGTCACAGGAGGGAGAAAGTGACTAGGGAGGGCAGATCAAAAAACACTTCTTCCGAGGACATTACTGAGTCCGTTCCAGAGGAGGAAGTCCTCCCCTTGAAAAGGTTAAGAAGGGGTACAGAAGCTTCTTCCAAACTTCCTTCTCCTCCGTCGGAGTCATCGGACCCTATTAATGAGCCCGAGGTCTCTGTTACGGGCCTTCAATATGAAGTGACTCAAGCTGTGGCCAACGAGCTCTTAGGAATTAAAGCTAGCGTCCTTCCCAGAGATGTGGATTTTGATTCTAGTCTCCTTGACTCCCCTGACTCTCTGCCTGCCAAGGCTGCGCTAGCTACAAGTCAATTTTGGACGGAGGGCTGGTCTGCTTTTTCCTCAAGTGTCCCACCAGCCCGGAAGCTGCTTGCTGCTAAAGCCATGAATGTTAGGGCTTTGGCTTTAATCAATGAAGTGGATTCTTCCGCTCTTGAGGCCCAGCGAGACATGAAGGAGGCCGAAACGGCACTTCGCCATGCTGACAATATGCTGAAGGAAATAAAAGATCTCAAAGAGCATTTTTCTATCGCGCGCAAGGCCTCCTCAGAAGATAGGGTAACAGTCAAATGCCTTTAGGAAGACAATGAAAAGCTAAAGCAGGATCTTCACGCTTCCGAGGAAGATGTGGCGTCCCTCTGCAAGAAATTGGATTACTCCAATCGGGCTCAGTCTATAGCTTCCGATGCCCTAACAGCAGCCAATGCAGCCAAGGTTAAGCTGGAGATTGAGGTGGCAAAAGTCACTGAGAACTTGGGGAGAGAGGTGGAGGCTCGGAAAAAGGAGAAGGAGGACATTGCCTCTCTGGAGCGGCATATGCAGTCCAGGATTACGGAGGTTCTGGAGCGGACCATTACAGCTCAAGTGGAAGGAGCTTTGAATGCCAAAGTGTCCAAGGCAATCCAGAATTTTAAAGACACTTTTGAAGAGACACCAGAGTATGAGGCCATACAAAGGGTCTTTGGGAATATAGGGACCCGGATGACTTTGGGGGGATGTAAAGGAGGCTTTCCCAACTTTGGACCTATCCCCTATCGAAGCTTTGTACCCTAAACCTCAAGATGCGGATAAGGGCGATTCCCTTGATGATCCTGCTGATCCTACGGATGTACCTGGCAAAAACTCTTCAGAAGATGTCCCTCCTCCGTAATCCTTTTTGTATTTATCCTTTGCCATTTTGCATATTGTATATTTCTTGAATATTTTTCAGAATATAAATGCGATGAGGTTTTACATTTGTAAACGTAATGATTTAGTTTGTAAACTGTAAATGCAATGAGATTTTACACCTGTAAATGCAATGATTTAATTTGCTCGCTGTTTTGATCATTTTGTGAAGTTCGACTTCCTTGACCACAAGTTTTGGTTTATATGACATCATTTGATTAAGTTTGAATGCTTCCAAACGCAGATGCCTTTTAAACGCATTGTACAGTTGTATGAAGATAGTCCCTTAGATCTAAGTGGTTTGAGGCATTCATGTTTACTAGTTAGATCTGATTTTGACAAATACTTGAACACATTTGAATTATACTTTGTCACACCTACGATCCTTCCTTCTTACAATTATTAGTTCGGACAAGATCTTACTGATGGTGTCAACTCGTTTAACCAATACGTAGTGATCGTAGTGCAAGCTTATAGGAGTCCCTTGTTTTCGGAAAAGTTTAAGTATAATGGATTTGTACTCTCTCGTAAACAAAATAATTTAGGCATTTTTAACATCCGCCATGTTTACTGATCAGTAGTTGATGCAATCCTTAATGTAACTCACTTCAAATTTCCATTTAAAATTTCATGGAGACATTGTAACCATCGAAGATGAATTTGATTTTATTGGAAATAGCGACGAAGGTGATCCGTGTTCCAGGGTTTAAACAAAGGAACCCCTGACAGGTCTTTGATCATGTACGTTCCAGGTACCACCTCGGCGGTGACTTTGTAAGGATCTTCCCAATTAGGACCTAAAGTCCCTACTCTTGGCTCTTGAGTAGAGGAAAGGACTTTTTTAAGGACCAAATCCCCAATGTCGAAGTGCCGGGCCTTTACCCTTTTGTTGTAGTAGCGGTCCATTTTTCCCTGGTACTTTGTCACTGCTATTTGAGAGTTATTCCGTTTTTCTTGGAGGAAATCCAAGTTTGTCCTTTGTGCTTTACCTCCACCAGTTGATCCTAGAAATTGATGCTGAGCTTAGCTATATAAAGGCTGTCTTGCGAGCTAAGGAAAGAACCTCGAATACCACCCTCTTAGATTCTCTGTGATTAATGGCATCCATCATTTCAAGGATACATCTGAAGGGACCCCAGAATACGAAGCTATGCAGCAGTTCTTTGCCAACGTCTGGGCACGAATGTCTTTGAAAGACGTGAAGGATGACTTCCCTGATCTGAATCTTTTGAAGATTTGAGGCCTTCTATCCAAAGTCCCAAGATGTTAGTAAGGAAAGTCCCCTTGAAGACGTCACTGGTGGCCCTTCTTCTGAAGGCGCCGACCTTTCCCGCGCTCCTGCTTAGGATGTCTGTTTTTGTCATTGTCTTTTGTGAATCTTTATCTACTTCACCTTTGATCTTTATATGTGAATTTTACATATTGCTCCGCTATACACAAGTAGTTCGTATTGTAAGATGGTCATCATTCAATATGAGATGGTCTATCATAGGATGAACATAGTTTAATATAGGATAGTCCGAAGCTTGTGCCGGTCCTTGGAGTCACTGATGGATGTGATAGTCCCTCAAATCTAAGCGCTTAAGATATTTATCTCCATCGTTTAGATTTGACTGAATGGGTCACAACCCGTACTTCCCCGTGAGTCCCCTGTTTACGTCCGAGGTGATTACATCGGGGCCATTTTTGGTTAAAAATCTAACATGGGAGATATGCCTTTAAATGGTAAAGGTTTCTTTTGAACAAGTCGTAAGTTTTACTCTCCAGATTGATCAACGTATTTCATAGGTACCCCTTCGCCGGGGTACTAACCATCAAGTGGTGGAGTCCCTTGCATGAACGAACCTTTTGTGCTTCAAGCTATGTTTCGTCATTCTATCAATGGCTTCATCGGATCTAAGCATTACGATAATCATGGACAACTCCGAACACTTTCATTCCGGTGCAAGTTTAACCAATCCTTAATAACCGTAACTTGGGACCAATCCTTTTTTATGTTCTATTTGTTTGCATAATTTTGCGTTTTCCAACACAACTTTGCAATTTGTTCAATGGAAAGCGCACATGAAGGAATCATTTCACCTCACGAGTTTAAGAAATCCAATTTATGCAGAACACGACAATTTGTTTATCAATACTAGTGGTGGAGGTGATCCATGTTTCATGGATTGAGTAAGGATTTTTCAAAGAGATTCTCTATTCTGTAAGTCCACCTTTACTATGCACTGGAGTCTTTATTCCGGCCTTTTGAGTTAGGACAAGGGGTTTCTTTAAAATTGGACCTTTAATTTTAGAAGTATTTAGATCATCTTTTCTCGATATTGAGTCGACGGCCAGTGAATTATTTTTTTTGTTTTTTTTTCGAGGAGGAAAGAAAGCTCTCTGCTTACTAGTTTTCTTCATTTATTGTTTATCGAAGTGAAATGACCTGGGTGAAAACACTCCAATTTGTACTGGACATACTGTCTTTGACCCATGAGCTAGAGAGAATGGAGGTCCTCCTGTATCGGTGTGCAAGGTAATTCTGATTCCCCATAGGGCTCATGGAAGTTCATTGACCCTTGTTTCTTTAATTGATTCCAATTTCTTCTTCAGGTTGTTTCATAGATTTATCAACCAAGTATGCTTCGCCCTCATCTAATAGAATATTCACTCCGGAGTTAAAGGAGGACATCCACCTGGGAGTCCCATGTATTCATGCCTTATAGCCTCGTTTGTAAGTACTCAATTTGTTAGTCCGGGGTGGATTCCATTGAGTGGTGAAATCCCTTATTTGTGGGGGTTTTCTAAGCTATTTATGTTTACTTGGAATTATGCTTGTTAACAGCCCCTAGCGAGGGATTAGATCAATGATCTTATTCTTTTGTTAACTTGTAACGGTGTTACTTCGGCACATCAGTTTCAGGCTGAATCACGTCGGCATATTACTTCGTCCATGTTTTATTTGGTGTGAATTCAGTAAAAACTTCTGAGGTCATGCCATTTTGGAGACGAGTGGGTAGGGTTCCTATAGCCGTGTCATTTTGGAGATACTTAAGTCGAGGCTTAAGAATATAAGGTCTCTGAAATCGTGGAGACACTTAAGCCGAACTTAATAATATAGGGTCTTTGAGATTGTGTGTCATGGAGACACTTAAGCCAAGCTTAATAATATAGGGTCTCTGAGACCGTGTGTCATGGAGACATTTAGGCCGAGCTTAATAATATATTGTTGTTTGAGTCCTGCCATGTTGGTACAATACATGTGGGCTGCTTCGAACCGTTCCGCTTCGGTAATAAGCAGAGCTTTTATTGTTTCATGAGTCTGCGTTTCCGCGACATTTAAATCAGACATGACTACGGGGGTCTTTTGACACTGTGCTGCTGCTTATGAGACATTCGTTCCTCTTTTAGGGTGGAATTTTCCATATGTGTTCATTTTTAGAATCTCCCATTCTTCTTCATGAGTCCCTTGTTCAGGGTTTCCCTTTTCAGGGTGTTCTTCTTCAGAAATCCCTTGTTTAGGGGTCTCCCTTTTCAGGGTGTAAATTGAGGTAGTTCTTCTCTTGGAAGAAGTCCCTTGTAGGAGTCCTTTGGAAGGGGTCCATGGAAGACGTCCTTCAGAAGAGGTGCTTCGGAAGGGGTCCATGAAAGACGTCGTTCGGAAGAGGTGGGGCTTCGGAAGGGGTCCGTTAAAGACATTATTCGGAAGAGGTATGAGCCATGTCGCTTAGGAAATAAGGAGGGCTTCTTGAGCCATGCCACTTCGGCCATACCACTTAGGCAATATGGGGGCCTATGCCATTTAGGAAATGTGAGGGCTTCTTGAGCCATGCCACTTAGGGCAATAAGATGAGCCATGCCACTTAGGGCAATAAGATGATCCATGCAACTTAGGCAATGTGAGGGCTTCTTGAGCCATGCCACTTAGGGCAATAAGAGGAGCCATGCCACTTAGGCAATAAGAGGATCCATGCCACTTAGGTAATAAGAGGAGCCATGCGACTTAGGCAATGTGAGGGCTTCTTGAGCCATGCCACTTAGGCAATAAGAGGAGCCATGCCACTTAGACAATAAGAGGATCCATGCCACTTAGGAAACAAGAGGAGCCATGCCACTTAGGCAATGTGAGGATCCATGCCACTTAGGAAATAAGAAGGAGAGTCCCTCTTTCGGGGAGGCATTTCTTCAAGGCATTTGTTACCAATCTTTCTCAAAAGGTTTTCTTCATTTTTCAAGGTTTTTTGTAGTATTTCTCCTCTTTTTCAAGAGGTTCTTCACCTTTTTTCAAGGTTTTTGTGGTTCTTCACTCTTTTCCACGAGATTATCAACCCTTTTTCAAGGTTTTGTGTAGTATTTCTCCTCTCTTTTTCAAGAGGTTCTTCACCTTTTATCAAGGTTTTGTGTAGTATTTATCCTCTCTTTTTCAAGAGGTTCTTCACATTTTTTCAAAGTTTTGTGGTTCTTCACTCTTTTCCAAGAGGTTCTTCAACCATTTTTCAAGGTTTTGTGTAGTATTTCTCCTCTCTTTTTCAAGAGGTTCTTCACCTTTTTACAAGGTTTTGTGGTTCTTAATCTTTTCCAAGAGGTTATCAACCCTTTTTCAAGGTTTCCTTTCTTTGAGTGGCTTTCTACCATCCGTTTTCGTGGTTAGCAGTATGGTTTCCCACAGACGACGCCAAAATGCTGACCACAAAATCCTGCTGGACCTTGGACCAACACGTCTCAGCTCCTCCCTCTTGAACACGTGGATCTCCTGCGCACCATGACAAACAATCAGTTTGCAAAGGGGGCAGAGGTGGCTCCCGTTTGCACTCCGATGCCAAAGTCAGTGCTCATTTCAAGCAAATATAAACTGAGTGCGGGAAATATAAGTCTGTAAAAGAGAGAAAGGGGAGTGAGAGTAAAATATTTAGTTAAGAGTATCAGATTGCTAACCCTTTACCAAGCGAGAGGAGTGCTCTATTTATAGGGGAATTTATAATCTTGGATGGCGACACGTGGTAGACTTTACACGTGTATTTACCCTAGCGGTTGGAGAGGAGAATCTTGCTTTTTGACAGTAATCATTGCTATGTTTGGTAGGGGATGGACGCCTGTCACTTTTGGTAAATGCGGTGTCTTATCTCTGACTTCATCCTTTTGTCCCATCACTCATCTGTGGCGTCACCGTAAAGCACCTCGATTTAACGTAAAGCAGATCGGCTAAACGTAAATCAGTTCGGCCAAAGAAGTTCACATGCTATTCTACCTCGGCAGTTGACCCAAGGTAATGCCCTAGACTTTAATCGTGGGCTAAGGTCCATTGGGCCCCTATTGGACCTTCGCTGGTGGTTCAATGTACTATGTTTTTGGGCACGGTCTCAATAGCTACCAAAAGCTCAAAATTTCCAACATAAAGGGTTACTAATGCATTAGCCCGACATATCACATCATTGTCATTTCCATTTTCATTTTCATCTACTTCAAGCAAAGCTTCTGTCAACTAGGGAGCTTGAAATCTGATTTGAGTCGTCGGCTTTACCAAGGGAAAGGGAAAGGGGGTTTTCAGATTTTGGATTTTAGAAGATGGGGAGTCTTAAGAGTCAAGTCTGAGAGTAGTTTTAATTTATTGAATTATTGGAATGGAACGGTAGGAGAAAAAAGAAAAAATCAGTTTTGTTTAAAAAAAAAAAAAAAACTAAAAAAAAAAAATTTTTAAAAATAATATTTCCTAATAGATTTTTCATTTTGGTGCCCCCAAAAATCTTGGTGTCCTGTTCGTCGCACCTGTCACACGGCCTCAAGGCCGCCTCTGTCCAAGCTCACCCTAACCAAAATTCTAAAGAAGTAAACCCTAGTCCAATGGAGAGAATAAAACAAATTCCAAGATTTTGTGGAAACAACAACAACAATTCACAAGAATAATATTCTCAAATAAAGTTGAAGAAGTTCCAAGAATAGTTCCAAGATAAGAAAATGGTTTACCTCTTCAATGTGCTCTCAAGAGACTTCACAATCCAAGCTAATTAGGGTTTGAGAGAGTCGTTCTATTTATAGTACAATTAATTAGAAAAATAAAGAAAAATAGAAAAAGTAATATAGATTCCGATTTTGCTCCAAAAAATGAGCTGTACGACCACATGGGGGTGTCTATGCGGCCGCATGCAATTCTCTGTCCAAAATCTGCACGGTCCATCTTTAGTATTTTGATCATAACTTTTGATCATAATGTCTGATTCAGGTGACTTAAATAATTTGGAAACTAGACAAAACGAGTTACAATTCTTCAAGAAATAGTGAATCTCAAATTCGGACTTTATCTCTGTAAAAAATTTAATTAAATCCAAAACTCGTTCAACTTAGATCCTATACCGCCCCATTCTCGTCCGAAATTGAATGTGTCTTCCGTTTTCTGATTGATTCCATGGATTATGAATGAATCTCACCATTGAATCTTGAACCTCCTCGACCTTGGATCTCATCATGGGTCCCACTGGTATGCGCATCGAGGTTTGACTTTCTTGGATATCATCATCCCTTTCCCTCTTAAAAAAGGTTCGACCTCGAATCTTTCTTATAGACATTGTCGTGAAATTCCTTGGCCATTGACCTTGTAATGGGATCCTTGAGAAATTGTAGCACGATTCGAATTTCTTGATTCTCATCATCCTCTCCCTTTCGAGAAAGATCTGACCTTAAATCACCACCTACAACAAAAAGAGAAAAATCAGACACATTAATTGTAACTGAAATTTTATACTAATCGGGTAAGATCTAGGCATTGTCTTTGGTCGTGCCAAGAGTTTAAAATGAGCCATCACCATAGGGTAGAAATTTGGATTTTACTTGATCGGGGGGTCATTCCTTCCACGAATGGAAACACATCCAACCACCCGGATCAAAGGTGACGCACTTCCTATCATTGCCGACGTTGGAAGTACATTGGTCACCAATCCCTTCAAATGGAAGCTCGACCTTCCCACTAAGGGACTTAACTAAATTTACATTCATGTTCCCACCTAAACTAACTCTGTCATTAATAAACAAATGCATCAAGTTCACAAGAGTTAATAGGTTAAAGTCATAAGCAATCTTAAGCTGAGAAAATTTGCTATTAGGATGAAAAGTTTTATTACAAGAAAATTTAACAGCCAAGAGATCATGCAAGTGCACTACTTCCTAAAATAAAAGATTTTCCATGTCAGTAGCATAGTTGGTTTTATGATATGAAATAAAACGTGATACTTCAATACCTCTACCAACAATCACAAAAATAGCTTCATTTTTCCCTTCAAACCTAGGTAAGCCCAATACAAAATTCATAGAAATATCATTACAAGGTTTACTAGGGGTGGGTAATAGTGTGCATAAAACTCGAGGTAAAAACCTGGATTTGACCTTTGCTCTTGAAGTATGTACTACAAATATGAACATATGCAACACCAACTTTCATTTTAGGCCAATGAAATTGTCCACTTAATATTCTTAAGGCCTCGTTGATTCTAAAGTGTCCCATCAAACACCCACTATGTATCTCTCTCACGAGCAACTCCCATAGGGAACATTTAGGTACAAACAACCTAATTTCCCAAAATAAATAGTCATCATGCTTGTAGAATCTATCAAAATCCTGCTCACCGCATGATTCATAAATGTTAAACAATTTTAGGTTATTAGCAAGCATGCCCTTAATATATTCAAGACAAATGAGTTGGCTAAGGAGGTTAGAAAAAAAATCATATTCACATCACAATGTTCAATTATACCTCCCATATGGGCTTCCCAAACTAGCAATCCCCCTATAGGGCAAATGGACACATCAAGCTTGTTTCCACAAAAAGGGAAATCATGCATGTTTTGACAAAATAGGAGGTTATCATTCCCATGAAGTTTATCAAGTACAACATTTTCACAAGTCAAAAATACATTTGCGAACCCTACATCATTTTTATACATCTCTTTAACACATTCAAAATTCAATAGCCTCACATCCAAAGAAGTGGTGAGAACATACCTCCTAGATAATGCATCGGCTATTACAATTTCTTTACCTTGACATTATTTGTTGATGTAGGGAAATGCCTCCATGTGCTTCATCCATTTGCCATGGCCTTGAAGTTCCTCGTTGTTTTAGTAAATTTCCTGCAATAAAGGAGTAATCAAGCTAGGGAGGGAAATGTTAGATTCTTTAAATGCAAAGGGCACTTTTGTGTAATATTTTCCCTCAATTTCTTTGGTGGCTCTATTCACCCCCTCTCCTTTTTCTGAGGCAGGAATCTCAATTCTCGGCTCTTCTCTCACCTCTCATTTTTCTGGAGTCGTGACTCCAACTCTCATTACCTCTTCTTTTTCTAGGAACGTGGTCCCAACTCTCTTGCTCTCAATTTTCCTCACCTTTGTTTCTTCATCAATTTTCTCAATTGAATTTTTCTTTGCTTTCCTATTTTTCCTTTCTTCCTCAAACTCCTTTATGAGCTTCATTTGATCTTTATGTACTTCCTCTAAACTTAAAGGTAGGAGCACCACCTTTTTCCCATTCAATTGGAAGCTATACAGGTTCTTCTTTGTATCATATTTCACACTCCTATGAATTTTCCAAGGTTTACCCAAAAGTATGTGAGTAGTGTGCATTGAAACTACGTCACATAACACTTGATCACTATAGGTTTCAATGTTGAAGGTAAGAAGAACTTGTTTACTTACCCTCACTTCCCCATAATCACTCAACCTTTGCAATTGGTAAGGATTAGGATGTATCATTACCAATAATCCCAATTTTCTCACTATACTAGTACTCATCAAATTAGTGAAACTCTCTCCATCTATGATGAAGCTACATGCTTTATCATTCACAAGGTACTTAGTGTAGAAATTATTTTCTCCATGTTTTTCCACCCCACTAGCCTTTGCCAAAGAATTTGGTGGACTCACAATTCTTTCTACCATTACTTCCTTACTACCACTCTTCCCATGAAATGATGGACTCTTTATTTGTGCACTAGCAATATTCTCATCCATCTCATCTCCACTCCTATCAACCCATTCTCCTCTTCTTCTACCTATTCTCCAATTTTGTCACTACTCCCACCACTATGAAATATATTCCCAAATTTATCCTTCCCTCTTCTTCTATTACTCCTCCTATCATGATTATCCCTTGGTGGTGGGACTTCCCTCCTAGTCTCCAATCTCTTTAATCTTCCCTCCAACCTTCCTCCCATTTCATCCATTCGCCTCGCCATTGTAACAGTGAGAGCTTGTATCATGTCTCTCAATTCTTGAGTTTGAGCGTTTGAATCTTTCCCACTTGAAGCATTAGGTTTGGACATGGTGTGCAAGTGTGAAAGTGTCCTCACAAGATGACTCACTCGTGTTTGCACTCAATTTAGGCTTTTACCCTCAATGGGCTCACCACTCTTGCCTTTTTCCACTCCAATTTTTCTTACTCAAACTCTCTAAGGAACGTAATCAACTAGATTGAGAAATCAATTCTTGTGTAGCAAAATTTCACAAACAAAACAATGACACAATTGCAAGTAGAATTTCTTTGCTTACTATTATACAAGAAAATGAAATTCGAATTTATGTGGCAAAGTTTTAAAGAGTAGGATCACAATAAACTTGATAAAGGAACAATGAATCAACTAGGAATGTGTTTGTATTTGAAAAGTAGAATTTAACATGAAAGTTCTCTTTGAGACATTTTATCAAATACTTAGTATGCAAACTTTGAATAGCATAGGAATTCAAGTGTTTGTTCAAATGTAACCCCCAACAATCTCAAATGTGATAACAATAACAATACCCAAATGTAAGAATCAAGAAATATTAATGAACCACAATTTTTTCCCCTTTTTTTTTTTTTTTTTGTAGAATGAAAAACAACAAGAACAAGAATGTAAAGATAGGTTTACCAATTTTAGAGCCAAGCTCTGATACCAAATTATGCGAACCCCTTTGATGTTTAGAACAAAAATCCCCACAACAATTTTGTATCAAACCCAAGAAAGCTAAAATGGTAAGAAAATGATGAATCATGACCCAAGTTCACCTTAACCAAAATTCTAAGAAAGTAAACCCTAGCCCAATGGAATGAGTAAAGCAAATTCCAAAATTTTTTGGAAACAACAAAAACAATGCACAAGAATAATATTCCCAAATAAAGTTGAAGAAGTTCCAAGATAAGAAAATGGTTTACCTCTTCAATGTGCTCTCAAGAGACTTCACAATCCAAGCTAATTAGGGTTTCAGAGCAGGGGTGGACCCAGCCCAAGAGAAATGGGCTGGGCCTGGGTGAATTTGAGCTGGGATAGTTAGAATGAATTTCCCCCCTTAAGGATTTGCAAAGGTTTTCCCCAAAATTGGGGGGGGGGGGGGGGGCTTGGCCCAGTAAGCCCCCCCCCTTGGGTTCGCCCTATTTGAGAGAATTGTTCTATTTACAGTACAACTAATTAGGAAAATAAAGAAAAATAGAAAAAGTAATAAAAATTCGGATTGTGCTCCCAAAAATGAGTTGTGCGGCCGCATGGGGTGTCTATGCAACCTCATGCAATTCTCTGTCCAAAATTTACACGCTCCATCTTCAGTATTTTGATCATAACTTTTGATCTTGATGTTAGATTAAGGTGATTCAAAATGATTTGAAAACTAGACAAAACGGACTACAATTCTTTAAGAAACAGTGAACCTCAAATTCGGACTTTATCTCTGTCAAGAATTTAATTCAATCCAAAACTCGTTCAACTTAGATCCTTTATCGCCCCATTCTCGTTCGAAATTGAAAGTGTCTTTCATGTTGGCTTTGGGCTTGATTCCATGGATTATGAATGAATCCCACCATCTAATCTTGAACCTCCTCGACCTTGGATCTCATCATGGGTCCCACTGACATGTGCATCGAGGTTTAACTTTCTTGGATCTCATCAAGAACACTCTCAGTTTTTATCATGTGACTCACTACAGGCTCCCTATTCTCTAAATAAGGCATCTAATTTTCATTAAAAGTCAAATCCCTGCTAATAATGACCTTGATTCCACTTAAATCTCTAGCCCACATCCTATACCATTTAACACCTAGATGATACCCCATAAAAACATATTTTTGATCCCTAGGTTGTAACTTACCTTCATTTTGATGTGAATAGGAAAAACATCCAAAAATTCTCGAGTGTGAATAATCAACGGGATGAACACTCCACATTTCAGTAGGTGTTTTATCATTCTGAGATACGAAAGGAGTCAAATTTACAATATAGCATGCAGTCATAACAGCTTTACTCAAAATTTTTAGGAAGCTCAAACTCCACCATTAGGCATCTCACT